>CM061533.1:130954039-131542584 GCA_030545055.2 Neoaliturus tenellus
ACACTTAATGATGGACAGGAACGGGGCCAAGTACTTGTCTCTGAGTCAGCAATTAGAAGTTTCCAAATACGGTTTAATGTTAAAACTAAGGTTTGGTTAAGAATTCATATATATATATATATAAACATATTTCGTAGTTTTACATTAAACCGGTAGTTAAAAGTGATGTTTAAAACCCTAAAGCAAAATTGGACATGTAAAAATAGTACACCAAAGGTAGCACCAAAACGGTGCTACCTTTAATTCGCAACAATTAAATGGTTTAAGCTCAATTAGAAGTTTCCAAATTACCTTTAATTTTAAAACTAAGGTTTTGTTAAGATTTCATGTATATAAACATATTTCGTAGTTTTACATTAAACCAGAAGTTAAAAGTGTTTTTTAAAAACCTACAGCCTCAGTACACTTAATTAGGGACAGGAACAAAACCAAATACCTGTCTCTGTGTCAAGAATAGGCTCATATATAAACATATTTCATTGTTTTACATTAAACTAGTAGTTAAAAGTCTTGTTTAAAAACGTAAAGCCTTAATACACTTAATGATTGACAGGAACGGTGCCAAGTACTTGTCTCTGAGTCAGCAGAAGCTCATATATAAACATATTTTGTGCTTTAACATTAAACCCGTAGTTAAAAGTGTTGTTTAAAAACTTTAAGCAAATTTGACAAGGAAGAAATAGTATACCAAAGGTAGCACCAAAACGGTGCTACCTTTAATTAGCAACATTCAAATGCTCTAAGTTCAATTAAAAGTTCCCAAGTAAATTACCTTCAATGTTAAAACTAAGGTTTTGTTGAGCTATCATGTATATAAACATATTTTATCGTTTTACATTAAACCAGTAGTTAAAAATGTTGTTTAAAAACCTAAAGCAAAATTGCACATGTAGAAAATAGTACACCAAAGGTAGCACCAAAACGGTGCTACCTTTAAGTAGCATCATTTAAATAGGTTAAGCAACATTTAAATAGGTTAAGCCCAATTGGAAGTTTCCAAATTACCTTTAATGTTGAAAACTAAGGTTTGTTAAGTTATCATGTATATAAACGTATTTTGTAGTTTTACATTAAACCGGTAGTTAAAAGTGATGTTTAAAAACCTAAAGCAAAAATTGGTACACCAAAGGTAGCACCAAAATGGTGCTAACTTTAATTCGCAACATTTAAATGGTTTAAGCTCAATTAGAAGTTTACAAATTACCTTTAATTTTAAAACTAAGGTTTTATTAAGATTTCATGTATATAAACATATTTCGTAGTTTTACATTAAACCAGTAGTTAAAAGTGTTGTTTAAAAACCTAAAGTCTCAGTACACTTAATGATGGGTAGAAACGGGGTCAAGTACCTGTCTCTGCGTCAAGCAGAGGCCCATATATTTTGTGACATGTAAAAATAGTACACCAAAGGTAGCACCAAAACGGTGCTACCTTAAAGTAGCAACATTTAAATGGGTTAAGCCCAATTAGAAGTTTTCTAATGCCCATTAATTTTAAAACAATAGTGAACTTTCTGTTCGCACCATGTGCTTCTTTTAACCTTAAAAGTAATTCTAACCTTTCATTCCTAAACACCTTAGCAACTAGAAATAAAAAAAGATGGACCAAACTCGCTTCATAAATACCTCAGTGGTAGACTGGTAGCAGTAGTTAAAAGTGTTGTTTAAAAGCCTAAAGCAAAAATTGGACATGTAAAAATAGTACACCATAGGTAGCACCAAAACGGTGCTACCTAAAAGTAACAACATTTAAATGGCTTAATCTCAATTAGAAGTTTCCTAATGACATTTAATGTTAAAACTAAGGTTTTGTTAATAATTCATATATATATAAACATATTTTATAGTTTTACATTAAACCGGTAATTAAAAGTGTTGTTTAAAAAACATAAAGCAAAATTGGACATGTAGAAAATAGTACATGAAAGGTAGCACCAAAACGGTGCTACCTTTAAGTAGCAACATTTAAATGGGTTAAGTTAAATTAGAAGTTTGAAGACACAAATTTGTGTTTGTGGTAACAATTTACCACTACTATTTTAACTTGTACTGGGAGTAATAATTTCACACTACTGGCTTGGCACCTACATTTAAATGGGTTAAGTTAGAAGTTTGAAGACACAAATTTGTGTTTGTGGTAACAATTTACCACTACTATTTTAACTTGTACTGGAAGTAACAATTTCACACTACTGGCTTGGCACCTCCCCCTCCCCCTCCCACCCGCCCCCCCCCCCCCAGGGGCCTCAGTTTTCGTCCGGAGCAAAAAATTTTTGGTCAAGGTCAAAAAATTTTTGCAAAAAAAAATTTGGGGGGGGGGGGGGGCGCAGTTTTCGTCCGGAGCAAACAATTTTTGGTCAAGGTCAAAATCCAAAAAAAAAAAAAAAAATTGGGGGGGGGGGGCGCAGTTTTTGTCCGGAGCAAAAAATTTTTGGTCAAGGTCAAAAAATTTTTCTAAAAAAATTTGGGGGGGGGGGGGGGGGCTCACTTCCCGTCTGGAGTCGGGGGGGGGGGGGGGGGGTCACCTACCCCTAGGACTTTAACTCTTGGATGGCTGCTACCCTTACTTATGTGTGAATATCAAATGAAATATTTTACCACTGCCCAGACAACCAACACTTTAACGCATATCGCTCTAAGTCCTGCGAGCTCTCAGGACTTTGGCAAAAATCCGCCAAGTGTTCGCTGACTGTGACTACATGTGGAACAAAAATTATTTTATTTTTTTATTCACACACAAATATAGGTCAAGGTCATCCAAGAATTAAAAAGAAATTCCCCCGAGGCCTAAGACCGCCGGCGGTCAAAGGCCTCGGGGGAATCTCACAACTTAGGGGGAGGTGAAAAATAAAAAAATAATTTTACTTAATTTTGAGTTTCCATAAGGGAAACATGCTACAATAATTTTGGTTCCCCTAACGGGAATCATAAGGTCATGCTAATCATGACCTGGGCCCCATCTTAACCGATAAACTGACATAAAGCCTAACGTACCGGACAGTGTCAGGACCCGGTGCTTCGTGCTGAAGGATGCCAACCACCCGTATGTTTCCAGTGACGAGTGATGAGGCCCAGCAGCGCCCTTGGTCCGAAAACCTAAGGGTGGATCCCCAGGGGCCTACCCCCAGGCTCGTTAAGCACCATACTACTGTTGTTAAAAAATAATTATTGAGGCATGCTAAGCCTCCAAAAGAAATTATTTTACGGAGGCTTCTAAGCCTCAAACCTAACACTTTAACTGCCAATTTACAGAGGCTAATCCTCCAATATACGAATTTAGAAAATATTTTTTCTTAGGGACAACCTGTGGAAGATTAGTACAAAGAAATATTTTACAACACAAAACTTAAACATAGGGGGATTCATGTTACAAAAAATAAGAAATTTTTACTTAATTTTGAGTTTCCACAAGGGAAACATGCTAAATAATTTTGGTTCCCAATGGGAATCATAAGGTCATGCTAATCATGACCTGGGCCCCATCTTAACCAGTACACTGACATAAAGCCTAATGCAATGCACTGACATAAAGCCTAATGTACCGGTCAGTGTCAGGGCCGACACTTCGTGCTGAAGGATGCCAACCACCCGTATGTTGCCAGTGACGAGTGATGAGGTCCAGCAGCGCCGCTGGCACAAGGCCTAACGGTGGATCCCCAGGGGCCAACCCCCAGGCTCGTTAAGTGTCATACTATTGTTGGTAAAAAATAATTCTTGAGGCATGCTAAGCCTCGAAAAAAAAAATTTAATTTTACGGAGGCTTCAAAGCCTCAAACCTAACAGTATAACTATTTACATAGGCTAAGGAAGCCAAAAATTTATAAAAACTAATTTTAGGGACAACCTGTGGAAGATTAATACAAAGAATTATTTTTCTAAACACAAGACTTAGACTAACACCAACCTGTGGAAATATTAGCACACACAAATATTTTTCACTGCACAACACTTTCACTAAATCACAACCAACACCGAGCACCAAGCAGCAAGCACAAAATAAAATTATTTCCTAACACTACACATGCCATGCCTTAGACTAGAAAAGAATTCCCAATATAATGCGGCGCCAACATTACATTGCGAATCCTGTAGGGCAGAGCTTCAACCACTCAGCTGAAGTGTTTGAAAGCAACTGCGAGGAAGCTAAGCCTCAGAGAACCGAAGCTGAGCCGGTCAGGAGTGAGGGAACCGGACCTGGTTACGTAAACAGGCAGACCTCGACACGTACTTGTTTGCGGCATTGGACAATCTCCAAGAGCCACACCTGAATACATTACTAACCGGATCTCATTATGCAACACATGTCAAGGTATGGCAACGCCTCGGGCTATGCCACCTCCTCCTCCCCCGGGGGGGGGGGGGGGGGGGGCGCACTTTTCGTCCGGAGCCGGGGGGGGGGGGGGGGGGGTCTTCGGACTTAGAATATTTTCGGTCCAAGACAGTTGTAGTATAGAATAATATTTCATTTCATTTTATTTTGTCTCTCTCAGCTCAGCCTACAGTCAGTGTTGGTTGGGAACAAATTTAATTTTGTCTCCGGTATCGCTTGCATATTACATAACACTTATATAACCAACCCATGTCTGCCGTCTTGCCTCTAAAAACAAGTCAGTTACTCGCCAGCCTTCTCCCACGACGCATGGTATACGCTGCGCCTTAACACTACCAGACTTTCTGTGAGTAAAATTTCAATTTTTACATCATTCCCTCTTATTATATGACTTGGCAAAAATATATCGCTACCTGTTTGCTACAAAATTAATTTTTATTTAGCTCTACAAGCCTCCTAATATTTTCGCAGATGTGTTTAAATATTTTAACCTCATGATTAAATTTTGTTCCACACTGGTGGATTTTGAACTTAGCTGCAAAATTGAACCATGCACATCTTGTACAAAAATTATTTTTTTTCATTTAGCTCTACCTCTTTATTAACCTAACAATAAGTATTTTCTTGGACTTAAATTTTATACTAGTCTCGCTGTTATTTTTTCTACACAGTACGTGTTAATACTCGGACAGTTCTCAGCAAACTGTTTCTAAACATAGCAACACCAGACCGCATTACCCCCACCACTACAGCCCTGTTCCCCCACTACTTCCAGCTTAGGTGCTACAATTGACTGAGTTTTTCAGTTTTATACTAACCCTACTGTGAGACACAGCTATGGCTGAAACTTTGCGAGAAAAATTATTAAGAGTAAAATTTTTGCTGGCAAAGCAAAATAATTCTGTTAGGGTGTCCAAGACTTCCACTTTGACAAAAATGAAACACTGCCTTAGGAATAATCCAAAATTTTACTCAAGGGACACCAAGATCACTATGGATGATAAAATGTTTCAAAAACTTTTAGACGAGCTAACTTTTGCCAGTAAAATAACGCTGGTGACTCCAATTCCAGACTAAGTGTCAAGGTCACTTAGGAATTAATAAAAAAATTTATTTTCTTAACAAATATTTCCACTCCAAGTAACGGAGGTCCAGCAAAAGAACAAACTCGGATGAGTTGTTGGAAAAAAATAATTTTTTTTATTTTTTCGCATCTGACCACTTAACCCCCGCCACGCGGCCTGGTACCCGGACGGCACGGTGCTGTCCGGTCAGTCGGCGTCCGGCTCCCGCGCGGTGATGACACCACCACCGTCGGCTGTTCGCAATTTTGTTCCCAGTTGGGCTTCTGGTTTCTCCAGTGGGTAAGTGGAAATAAAAATTATTTATTTTTTTAGTTTTAAGAGTGGGGTTGCTGGGGTTCAGGTCAATGGCCTCTGAGGAATGCCTTACGTCACATTTGGTAGGTTTTTCGGTCTGGTCGCTGGGAAAATAAATTTTTCTTTGCACTTTTGTGGTTTCTCGTGGATTTTCACTCCACAGCCGAATACTAGGAACCACAAGAGTGCAAAGAAAAATTTTTTTGTCTTTCCGCGTGACCTTGACCTTAATTACGTCAATGACGTCATTATGGTGACGTCAGCGGTGATGACGTCGTCATGACGTCATTTCTATTACGTCATACCTATGACGTCATAGATATGACGTCATCGATGACGTCACCGATGACGTCATTCGTGACGTCAGTGACCTTGGTGACGTCAGCATTCCTCAGGGGTCATTGACCTGAGCCAGCAGCCCTACTTTGCCACTACTGACGCGCTATTGCTAAAGCTAAATCCGTCCAGTCTCCCCAATAACTCAGCTGCAAGAAGTAAGTTTCTTTTTAAGTCATTAAGTTCCGTTCTCTACGATAAGTTATTCTTATTAAGATCATAGTCGAAATTTACAAAATAAAAACTAAAACTGCTTTAAGCAAAATTATCATCGCGTAAATACATGAGATAGAAGCAGCAGGGCACTTTGCACTACACTACAATTCGTCTACTGCTGCTGTAGGATCAACCGCACCACGCCGCCACCGCCGCGCCGAGGCGATGCGGTGGCTCTAGTCTGTGTATTTTCCCCGGTGCGGTGCAACAATCGCCCTCTATCAATGCATAAACAACCGCATAATATAGGCCAGTCCCCTTGTAGAGCCGCACAACCCCCTTCTCCCTGCATTTTATTTATTGATCTTCCCAATTAAATAATTATATTGTTGTGGTTAGTGCGTGGCAATATTGGTTTGTATAACATCCGATAAAAATTTATTCTTATCATCAAATTAGCAATTTTATACTAGTCTACAGGAGGCAGTGGCGTCACAGAGGGGCCCGCAGGGCCCGCGGTGCGTAGGGCTGGCAGCTAAGGGGCCCGTGCAATGGAAAATATGCTACATGTTTAATTTTAACTCATTTTAGCAATTTTAAATTAATGGTGCGATTGTATTATCTCAATATTGCCCGGAATATTATACTTAAAAAATATCAAAATATTTTTACGATATATAGGTTTGTTCGGCAGTTGTCGGCAGTACCTAACGTTAACTCTGCTGGTTTGCCGCCAGCCAGCCACCAACTTTTAGGTAAATGCATTTTCATTTTCAAATGCATTTAGATTACGACGGCAAAAACGATTTTTGTTTTTTAAGAAATTGTTTTTAATGACTGGACAATAAGTAAGCTAAGGGGAGAAATGTAAATTGTATTAGGCCCCTAATAACGTATATATTAAAATAATTATGGATATAGCCTACTGTAAGAAGTAGCCTAACCTATTATATAAATAGCTTACAGAAAAATAAATTAAATGTTTTTTAACTAAAATAGTAAAAGCAAATAATTGTACAAACATTTGAATTACATGCAAGTAAATATAAAACATGCAGTGTGGAATGTTTGTATAGGCTAAACATCGCAATACCTAAATACCCCCCGTCGCAGCAGACCTGCGTACTCAGCGAATTTCCAAATTAGTAATATTAATTTTGACCAGCTAAACTTGTAAACAAAATTTCATCACGTGCTCATAAATAAAGAAATAAATGTCTATTCTCCTTAAGATAAACATAGGGAAAGAGTATGCAGGTATGCTGCCATGGGGGACACTAAAAGTAGGTTTTTAGCATTGAAAAAATTTATTTCGAATATATAAAGACATATAGTAAGTTTCATCAATATCTGTCCATAAATAAAAGAGTTTGCCTATTCTCCATATGATTAACATGGGAAAAGATTATGCAGGTTTGCTGCCATGATAAGTACAAAAACCAAGATTTTTACCTTAAATGGATGAATCTCAACCAAATGAAGCTAAATACCAAGTTTCATCCAAAATTATTGGTTAATAAGTGAAATATTAACACATCCTTATTCTCCATAAGATTAACATTGGAGCCCTAAAAGACAATGTACTGTCTTTAGACTTTGTAATATCTCAGTAACCAATGGAGATAGAGCAAAGCTTCAAAATACTGAATTGTGTGTTTTTTTGAGCTAAATCCAATGGTCTAAATAAAAATTTAAAATATTTAAAATTTACATATGAAAAATGCAAAAAACCCATTTTTGGGGTACAAAACCCCCCAAAACTACCCCTTCCGGTAGGTCGATATGTCTGGTTTTCGAACTCATACGAATAAACGTAGGATTACACATCTCTACCAAATTTGGTGTCGATTGGACCATTTTTACGAGAGTTATCGTGTCTAGGGACACATACATATATATATATATATATATATATATATATATATATATATATATATATATATATATATATATATATATATATATATATATAAAATTTTTAATGACTATTATTTTTGGTCTCTGGGCACCTAAAAACGAAAAAGTAACATGGTCCTGGGCATAGGTCTTACCATGAGACCTACGGTAATAGCTTATTCCCTATGGGAAATTCGCTAAAAAGTACTCACAGTTTTCCGAATTTTGGAAGTTGACCACTCGCAGATTCAGGATACTCTGTTATCAAAAATAGTTTTAATTAGTCGAAAAGCTTGTACAGTCAAACGTTAATCATCTAATATCCTACTTAATGTATTATACTCTGCAATCACTTACCAAATGTAACATACGGTACTCTTAAAGTGACCATTACTGGAATTTTATTTGAAACTTTATATAAGGCTTCAATGGTTATAAAAATGGTTTTGTAATTGCCTTAATGTATTGAAATTTTAATCATATACCTAAATGGTCGACTGGAAACAAGAACCTACCCCCGAAGGCGTCCGTCACCGTCCACGCGGAGACGCAGGAAACGCACCGAGGGGCGGACAATGTCCCGGAGGCTGCGGCATCGATCTCTGCATTTCGGTGGTCTTTGACGGCGGCACGCGGTACACCGGACGTCCGGTGCCTCCTCCGCATTCAATAGGCGCTGATTTCCGCCAGAACAATACCTGAGCTTCCCCGGCCCGAGACCCGAGGCCTGGGGCACGTCTATCACCCCCGCACCACCCCCCTCTCCTTTGAGTCATTATTCCGAGGGAAGATGTCATTTTTAGCGTGTTTTTTTTTTTTTTTTTTAATTTTTAATCCCGGTTTAATATGGGGGGGGGGTTCACTCGCATAGAAATGAATTACTTGAATATGTGGGGCAAGAATATGTGGGGCTTAAAATTCTTGCATCGGATTTTAAAGTGACAAATATATTGCCGTTTGCACTCAACGGGTCGCCTCTTAGGTATGTGCATGGTATGTGTAACAAGTAAATTCCTAAAGAAACACTTAATCGTAGTAAAAGCAGTAAAGGGCTTTGATTACAATCCCAGCATTAAATAAATGTTTATAGTAATACCTAAAGGACAGTAAAGAAAACAAGTTCAAAACATTTGTATTCAGTATATGGTATAATTATTTAACAATTATCAACCTATATATGCTATGTTTCAACACATGCGGGCTTGTAACCATAAAAAATACACCGAACCGGCTGATTCTAAGCTCTGCCGATTGATATTTTGCAAGCAATAAAACCAGCTCAAAGGGTATTAAAAGATGAGATAGTAAATATATAAAATAACTCTTAACAGTAGTCATTGGTGGAAATCATGTTTAATATTTTCAATTAAAAATTGTTGGGTTGCGTTTTTAAAAAGAAACGCCTTTATTTATTGTGCTAACTATCCAAAGAACATTAAAATAAAAGACAGTTATAATAGATCAAACCAAAGTTCCACGTGAACAAATTTAAATTTCGGGCCCCAATTTTAATTGTTTATTCCTGCGGTACATTCGCCTGGTGCGTGGAGATTGCAACCCAGGCACTCGGTCGAGTCACCAGTGACCACTACTGATCACTGATCACTGATCAGATCGGACGTGTGTGACACCGATCAGGTGGTAGTGCCTCCCCCCCCCCCCCCCCCCCCCCGGTTGTGGTGACACGGTGATGAATGGGAGGCGCGGCGCGGCGGAACCGGATGTCAGGCTAGTAGACCGTGACTGGCCGCAGCTGGCCACGGGTCCCCCCACCTGTCACCATCACCACTACCTAGCGAAATGGCTGATTACAGCAGGAATACGTCGAGACGACATTCATTCGATGGATCATTCATGATGTGCATGGTTGTCCGAAAAATATTCCCCTACAAGTTAAATAAATAATTTATTTTTTACATGGGGGTTTAAAAAATTAAAAGTCACAATTTATTCTAGGGGTTCTCCTCACCAGAAGAAGTCTATGAGATTCTAGACGTGTCGCCGTGTCCTTTGTATGAGATGACAATTAACGTGTACATTATCTGTAAGCGACTTCTATAAATTTATACCCGACTGACTTTCCGATAAACCAGACGACATGCCTGGTAGCGCAGCAGGAGCAGGCTAAGTCAGCAATGGACGGCTTTTGTGCAAAACATTCCATTTTATTTTACACTTTCGAATACATTTCAACAGATTTTCTTGAAATTATAAAATCATTTAGTTGAATATTTACATTACAATTCTCACACCGATTCAGTGAAATCATTTAAAATGGCTCACTCAGTGACATTATAAAATGAAGCTTAACAATCTTTTTTTAAAAACAATTTATTTTTTCTTATGTATCAGGTATAATCGATATGAATCCAAAATTAATCTACAATAAAATATTTGTTCACAATTAATATTTGAAAATACCGTCCGAAACCAGGGGAATACTGAGACAGGTTTTTTTTACCAGGGGTGAAAGAAGATGACTCTAACACAATTTCAGTAATGGATGTAATAAGCGGCTCGATCTCAAACTGAAACGACCAGATCGAGATATTTATGGAGGACCATCAATTAATTGTCGAGTTCCACCATCGCGGTCGCGGCTGTCGCAGTCGCGCCGCTGTCACTGTCACCACGGGGCCGCCGCCGCACAATGGAGCCTCGCCCTCCTCACCGCCGGCCAATTTGTCCAAGGTTTGACTTCCTGTCTCGTCCGAGCGATCGATCTTCGGCTCAGGGGGTGATAAAGCGTGTAGTGTTTGGGTCGGGAGGAGATTTTAACGGTCGAGGTAAAAAAGAATAGAAAAATAACCAATTGAGTTTCTTTTTGTCATTTTGTATTTCCTTTTCAAAATAGGCAATTCTTTACTGCAATAATCTATATCTATAAAAGAGGAAGTATGTATATATATTTATATATATATATATATAAATATATATGTATGTTGCCTATAGACTCTGAAACCGCTCAACAGATTGCAACGAAACTTTCAGGCATTATTAAGCATTATTCAAGGATGGTTTGTGTGAAGTTTAGTGCAAATCTGTCCAAAGGGCTCTGACCCAGAGGGCATACAATGGTGCAGTGTCAGGTTTTAGAAATTTAGTGTTTACAAAATGAACTGCTGTAATTAAAAAATTTGAAAGTTTCATTCAAGTAGATGCTTATAATCATAGAAGTAACCAGGCGTGAGGTATAATGTTGATGTTTGTGTTGTCTTTAGGGCTCCGCCCTACGGAAACTCACAATTACACTAAAAGCCTACAGGTGGTGAAATTTGGCATGGACGATTCTCTTTGCTCATAGATACTCACTAGGAAACAGGTTTGAAAATATAGTTGTTTAAGCTCTTTAGGGCTCCACCCCACTGGACTTCAAAATTACTTTAGGGCCACCGGAATCGAAATTTGATGGACGATTCTCTTTACTCGTATGTACTCACTAAAAAACAGTTTTGCAAATATAGTTTTTTAAGCTCTTTAGGGCTCCACCCCACTGGACTTCAAAATTACTTTAGGGCCACCGGGGTTGAAATTGGATGGACGATTCTTTTCACCCATAGCTACTCACTAAGAAACGATTTTGCAAATATAGTTTTTGTAGCTTTTTAGGGCTCTGCCCCACTGAACTTCAAAATTACTTTAGGGCCACCAGGGTTGAAATTTAACATGGACGTGCCTCTTTGCTCATAGGTACTCACTAAGAAACGATTTTGCAAATATAGTTTTTGAAGCTCATTAGGGCTCCACCACACTGGACTTCAAAATTACTTTAGGGCCACCAGGGTTGAAATTGGATGGACGATTCTTTTCACCCATAGCTACTCACTAAGAAACGATTTTGCAAATATAGTTTTTGTAGCTTTTTAGGGCTCTGCCCCACTGAACTTCGAAATTACTTTAGGGCCACCGGGGTTGAAATTTGACAGACGATTCTCTTTACTCATAGGTGTTTACCAAGAAACGGTTTTGAAAACATAGTTTTAAAACAATTCAGGGCTCCGCCCCACTGGACTTCAAAATTACTTTAGGACCTACGGGGTTGAAAATTTACATGGACGATTCTATTTGCTCATAGGTACTCACTAGGAAACAGTTTTGAAAATATAGTTTTTTAAAGATCTTTAGGGCTCCGCCCCACTGGACTTTAAAATTACTTTAGGAGCACCAGGGTTGAAATATAACATGGACGTGCCTCTTTGTTCTTAGGTGCTCACTAAAAAACGGTTTTGCAAATATAGTTTTTTAAGCACTTTAGGGCTCTGCCCCACTGGACATCGAAATTACTTTAGGATCTCCGGAGTTGAAATTTGACATGGACGGTTCTCTTTGCTCATAGATACTCATTAGGAAACGGGTTTGAAAATATAGTTGTTTAAGCTCTTTAGGGCTCCCCCCCCCACTGGACTTCAAATTACTTTAGGGCCACCGGGGTTAAAATTTGATGGACGATTCTCTTTACTCATATGTACTCACTAAAAAACGGTTATGCAAATATAGTTTTTGAAGCTCTTTAGGGCTCCACCCCACTGGACTTCAAAATTACTTTAGGGCCACCGGGGTTGAAATTGGATGGACGATTCTTTTCACCTATAGCTACTCACTAAGAAACGATTTTGCAAATATAGTTTTTGTAGCTTTTTAGGGCTCTGCCCCACTGAACTTCAAAATTACTTTAGGGCCACCAGGGTTGAAATTTAACATGGACATGTCTCTTTGCTCATAGGTACTCACCAAGAAATGGTTTTGCAAATACAGGTATAGTTTTTGAAGCTCTTTAGGGCTCCGCCTCACTGGGCTTCGAAATTACTTTAGTGCCACCGGGGTTGAAATTTGACAGACGATTCTCTTTACTCATAGGTGTTTACTAAGAAACGGTTTTGAAAACATAGTTTTTAAGCAATTCAGGGCTCCGCCCCACTGGACTTTGAAATTACTTTAGGACCTACGGGGTTGAAAATTTACATGGACGATTCTATTTGCTCATAGGTACTCACTAGGAAACAGTTTTGCAAATATAGTTTATTTTAAGATATTTAGGGCTCTTAAAATAAACTGGACTTTAAATTGAAATTTTATAGGGCCACCAGGGTTGAAATTTTACTTGGACGTGCCTCTTTGCTCATAGGTGCTCTTGCATTTGCAATTACAATTACGATCAATATGATACAAGGCAAACTTTGAATATTCTGGGTTTAAATTTGCATAATGCCTGTTTATCCTTTGTCCTTACAATAATATTAATATACTTACTTTCTATTCCATTGGCTTTTTTTCTTATATTAAAAAGAAACTTAAAAATTAACTTTTTTTTTGTTATATTAAAATAGCTTTACTTATGTAAACAACTTAATTTGAGCGCAGCATTGCGCGCCGGGTAACTGCTAGTTATACTATAAGAATGTTAAAAGAGATGTGCACCAGCAGAACGCTGACACGTCGATGGGCTCCCAAGAATGGGGGGGGGGGCGAAGAATTAATAAATAAAACACAACACATCACATAACTATTGTAATTATATACCATACTAAACAATTACACAAAACGTTTTGTATAGTACAATGTTAATCGCAATATTTAAAAATATTGATGAATCAAGCGAACAATTGAACAAAAGCGTTACAACAGTACAACAACATGAGTCACCAGTCGTGTTCTACTACTGTCGTCACGATATACCGTCATCGTGGTGGAGAACGGCCATCGACCACGTGGCCATGTCGACATGGCGGCACGATACCCTCACACTGACACACTTGTGACACACCGACACACCAGTCGTCTTCACATATACGATGAAATAAAAGAGCTCAAAAAATAAAAGCTCATCAAAGCATTCTAGCAGTAAAATCATTCCAATGTTATACCGCACAAATTGTACTTAGTTAATTTAATACTTAAAAGTTTACAATGATTAAGAAAAAATAACATTAAAATGCAAAGTACAAAAGTAATTTTAGTCTTAGACCTGTACAGGAGTTGCAGGTTATCCCAGATCATCCTGTGATTGAAACTTTGGGTGATAAGGCACGAGCGCTACTACTGTACCACGTCACGTCCAAGGTGTGGCAGTGGCGAATATGAATACAAAGGCACCTCATCTGCCCAGTGTTCCCGCGCACTGCTAGGTACAGGGGCGTTCACAGTATACGTGGTGGCAGAATTTGAGCATATCTGTGTCTGTGGATCCTGTTAAAACTATCCATGTCAACGTTTTACACCTATAGTAGAGGAAATGAAACTGCTAATTATTGCCCTTATCAACAACATAACTGTACATAATTAAACTGGCAAACAGTAGTAATTCATTTGCTAGAGGTAATCGTATTTTTGTGGATAAACAAACGCTTAAAAAGCAAACAAAATGTTAATCTTCGCGGTAGGATTATGATGTGATTTATTGCGTTGCAAATTACACTCCACATCCACAATCATCACAAGAAAACCTAAAAACAAATTGCTATGTTTATGTTTGGTTGGGATAAAACAGTCGACCCTTAACGTTTTTAGTTCAGTTGTTTTTATTCTTTTGAGCGGATTTCCCTGCAGTGAATAAGCTATTTAATATTTCAACAACTTGAATAAACCACTCTCTCATGTGATAATTTGATTTTCATTCGTCACAGTATTGTAGTTCCAATTTTATTAAACAAGATAAACTTACACAGTACTCTACAGGTAGTCAAAGCATAATTGTCCAAAGATTGCCATAAATATCCTCCATGTTTTGCCATTACTTATCGCTTCATATAGCTAGTACCAATTACATAAAATAAATTAATCACGTGTTTGTTCGTTGTATAATGTTTCTTTGTACAAAATGTTGGTTTTCAATCGATTTCACAACTATGCTACCTATTAAACGGTTTTGTTATTGGGTTCAAATTAGTTGTTGTAACGCATATACTGTATGACTTTATTTAAAAAAAGTTAAACATCTTGTTCAACTTCAACTATATTGCTATTTTCCAAACTAAGTCAAATGTGAAATTTGACTAGACTTGAAGATATTATCATTGTTTTGATCCACGTACAGAACTAAATGGCTTCATAGTTTATACATTTTTGAATGGCCTACTAAAACAAAACACTCAGTTGATAATTTTAATACAAGTCGTTTCCTGCATTTCGCATATAGAATATTCTAGTGCTTCAATATTCTTATAAGCAAAACTTCATACAACTCATGTTTCTTGCAAACGCTTTTGAAAGGTGAAACAGCGACCTCTCAAAGCAAATTTGTATCCAGTAAAAGACTCGACGCGTTTTATTTATCGCTTTACGAAGGAGTTCATCTTTTAGTTTCTCAATTTCCAGCTAGCAGCTAGTGTTTCAGCTCTCGAGTCTTATTTGAACGAATTGTTTGTTTGGACCCGATTGAAACTTTAATTCTAAGGTAATTTAACTCTCAACAAACTCGAATCCTCGTTTGGTGTAATGTAATGGCATTATGGTGTTTGGTTCGAGTAGGCTACTAATTAAGCATGAATTATGAACGATTGTTTCCATATCCATGTATTACTAAATTCTCCTAGGTTTAACTCCAATGTGATGTAAACGCTCTTTGCGATACACATAAATAAAAACATATATAGTAAATTATGTTTGGTTTTATCACTGAAAATAAAACTATAGTCAATTAATAAAAATACTTACTAAATTAATAAAATAGTATACTACACAAATAAAACCTAAATCCTTACATACAATAGCTGGCTTATAAGAAGACATTATAATTAATTAGTCTCCTGGACTTCTTTAAATGAATGTTTAATACTGAATTATACAAGAATTCTGGCTCTGTAACTTCACAGCGTAATTTATTGTATATTATAGGACATCAGCATCTACTTTTATATTCAGGTGTATTTCGCATGAAAAAATAAAACCTCGATTAACTCAAATGCCAGTTTTTGCAACATAAGCAGCGGTGTGCAGCATGCAGCCGACATTGCAGACGGGGTTCTCGCAGTCGTGGCGCTGCCCTTGAATGATAAATTGCGTGCAGCCACTCCATAACTCTCGTATAACTTTAATGTCTGTAATGCCAGTCTTCCATGGCGTGCGAGTCGACATTTCGTACAATCTCAGATAACCGGAACGTTACAATGAATTGTTGGAGGCGAGGTGCAATGTTTGAGGCAGGCCGGCGGGCCGGGCCGGTGGCCGTCGCTATACTGTAGTAGACTAGTAGTGCGCTACCAGGTGCTACTGTGACGGTACGGTAGCCACCACTGCCCTAGCAACCGACTGTTTACCTGTGCATAGCAACAGCAACAGCGACGTTCTGATTGGTCAATACTTATCAATGCGGGGGCTTCGGTCCCATCCAAACTCAATTTGCGGCGGGGCTTCCCACCGACGATTACATCTGTTGTGTTGTGGCGTAAGCTCCCCAGCTCCCGGTACATGAAACCCCTCTAACCCACGAGGGCAAGTCAATTAGTAGCCTACTGCCGGATTAATATTCGGTCTACATACATCATTTTGTGAAACAAAAACGATTTTAATGTACGCAGTTTAAGAAAAATACATAGGGATACATTCAGTGTGTAAAAAGGCCCCTCCCTCATTAATTTGTTTCTTAGTTAATATAAATGAATATCCTTTTGTAATGATAGTAACTAACACTCACACTATTTTGACGTTATCAAACAAATTGAGGAGTCATCGTCAAGGGGCGGCCCACCAGGAGTCAGAAGGAAATCTTAAATGCATGGATATATATGTATGTCAAATTAAAGGTAACACAGAGCAAAGTACAATGCTATAAACACGACTTCATATGGATGAACGAGTCGGAAATGATAGGCAAACAAATTTTCTATTAGAATCATGTGAGTAGAACTTCAAACTATAGGCTATGCTTACTTTAAGGATTTTCTTCAGACATGATGGGCCGCCCCTTGACATGACTCCCCAAAATGTTTGATAACATAAAAATATACTGTGTGTGTTAAGTTACAATCATTCCCCAAAGTATAGTCATTTATCTTAACAAACAAACAAATTAAAGGGGGAGGAACTTTTTTATACACTCTATATTCAGAAGAACTGAAAAACTAGTCATTCCGAATAGAACCTTATACCGTATTTCCACAATCTAGTTGGTGTATTAAAGTTTCAAAATTTATCTTAATCCGATTAGGGTTAGACGCGAAACACAACGATAATGTATGATACATCGATGGCGAAACAGCGCAACAAAGAAAAGCAATGACAAGCTATGTTGGTCAAGATAATAGTTAAGTGTGACAAAAAGAATTGCTTTTTCTGAGTCGAGTGATATCTCACTCTACAATGCAAAAGTAGGGGAGAAGAAGTGAAAACGTCTTTAACACATAGAAAAATAATTATAACAATATTGTTACAGAACTACAAACAAAGTATCCTCTCCACCTAGGTAGAGGAATACGCCGCACAGCGAGGGAGGACATCTGGTATCGCGACACAGAAAACCAAGATGCATGTAGTACACCTATGATTTACTATGATGAAATTAGATGTTAACATTTTAACTCTGGCCTAATTGCATCACTGTAGTCTATGCTGACACGTCTACATGGCTAATCTGTGAGCAGCGCCTTGTGCCCCAGGCGACGCCCCGGCCTCCGCCTCCGCCCGGGCCCCGGGTCGCCGGCATCACTGTAGTCTATGCTGACGCGTCTACATGGCTAATCTGTGAGCAGCGCCTTGTGCCCCAGGCGACTCCCCGGCCTCCGCCTCCGCCCGGGCCCCGGGTGGCCGGCATCACTGTAGTCTATGCTGACACGTCTACATGGCTAATCTGTGAGCAGCGCCTTGTGCCCCAGGCGACTCCCCGGCCTCCGCCTCCGCCCGGGCCCCGGGTCGCCGGCATCACTGTAGTCTATGCTGACACGTCTACATGGCTAATCTGTGAGCAGCGCCTTGTGCCCCAGGCGACTCCCCGGCCTCCGCCTCCGCCCGGGCCCCGGGTCGCCGGCATCACTGTAGTCTATGCTGACACGTCTACATGGCTAATCTGTGAGCAGCGCCTTGTGCCCCAGGCGACTCCCCGGCCTCCGCCTCCGCCCGGGCCCCGGGTCGCCGGCATCACTGTAGTTTATGCTGACACGTCTACATGGCTAATCTGTGAGCAGCGCCTTGTGCCCCAGGCGACTCCCCGGCCTCCGCCTCCGCCCGGGCCCCGGGTCGCCGGCATCACTGTAGTCTATGCTGACACGTCTACATGGCTAATCTGTGAGCAGCGCCTTGTGCCCCAGGCGACTCCCCGGCCTCCGCCTCCGCCCGGGCCCCGGGTCGCCGGCATCACTGTAGTCTATGCTGACACGTCTACATGGCTAATCTGTGAGCAGCGCCTTGTGCCCCAGGCGACTCCCCGGCCTCCGCCTCCGCCCGGGCCCCGGGTCGCCGGCATCACTGTAGTCTATGCTGACACGTCTACATGGCTAATCTGTGAGCAGCGCCTTGTGCCCCAGGCGACTCCCCGGCCTCCGCCTCCGCCCGGGCCCCGGGTCGCCGGCATCACTGTAGTCTATGCTGACACGTCTACATGGCTAATCTGTGAGCAGCGCCTTGTGCCCCAGGCGACTCCCCGGCCTCCGCCTCCGCCCGGGCCCCGGGTCGCCGGCATCACTGTAGTCTATGCTGACACGTCTACATGGCTAATCTGTGAGCAGCGCCTTGTGCCCCAGGCGACTCCCCGGCCTCCGCCTCCGCCCGGGCCCCGGGTCGCCGGCATCACTGTAGTCTATGCTGACACGTCTACATGGCTAATCTGTGAGCAGCGCCTTGTGCCCCAGGCGACGCCCCGGCCTCCGCCTCCGCCCGGGCCCCGGGTCGCCGGCTGGAAGGGTTGTCGGTGGCACACATGGTGACTACCGCGGGGGTGTAACGGTATCCGCTAACAGCTGCGAAGCCCCTGCCCCGGCCACCCGCGCTCGGGGCTGCTAATGTGAAAGGAAACCCCTTAAAATGTAATGTGATGACACCCACCCCACCTAGTAGTAGAACGTTTCCTATCAATTGGGTTTCTATCATTTGTTTAAGCCAATTTTACCACAGACAAGCTACAATTCAACGTTTCATTATTAATAACGCTTCATTATTCTGTAATTTTTACCAATCGGACCTTAATAGAGTTGTCAGTACCTCAACGGCGGGAATGAATACAATATAAACACTATTTGAGGCTTATTCTATAATCGAATACTAGTAAGATATATTTTCATGTATGCATATGTTTATATTTATGTACGCACAGGGATTTCTAAAAAAACGGCTCTAACGATTTTATTTAAACTTTGCAAATAACTTGACTATGAGATAAAAATAGTTTTTATACAGGTATTCATGCCAAGAAAAATATAATTTCTTTATAAATTGATCTTATGGCGTTCGAAATCAAATCAACGAAATAATTAAATCAGCTGACTCAACTGTCAAAGTACAGATCATGTTCAAGTACAGCAAAAATATTGTTTTGCATTGTAGCTACTTACTGAATTACCAGATATAATACAAATAACTAACTTTTTAAAATCAATATTGGAAGTTGTGAATGTTTATAATTAATAAAGTAAAATAAAAAGATAAAACAACTAGGCAATTATTATAATTTCAATTGAATTTAAATACAAAATAATTAGTAACAATGATGAAACCAGCTTAGCCAAAGGATTAAAAATCCACGTGTTACAGATTCAACATGTGGTTCAACATATATACCAGAGTGCAGCACCCGTAAGCACAGTATCGAACAGTCGGAGTGGTGAGTGAGCGAAACGAACGAGCCCGCGGTGAAGAAGAGTGAGCGGAGCAAACGAGCTAACGAGCTCGTATTGAATGCACAAGCCTTCTTGCACTTAACACTTTAGCGCACTGCCTGTTACTGATAAATTATTTTTAAATTTACAGAGAAAAGCTCAGTCCCCAGGTACTAAATGTTTTGAATTTGTCATAAAAAAGTAAATCTCCTCACTGCAGTGCGTGACAAATGGATTGCAGTAGGTCTATGCATTATTCATCGTTTGCAACTGAAGCGTGCACGGATATAACTAATGTAACTTCAAAACTCTAATGTGTATCAGAGAGGATTTTTACAAAGCAGTTGACCACTCTTTACGTCAAACGTTTGTATTAACATGTTGGCACTTAGTTAATTTGTATTAATTAATTGCGTAGGCCTAATAAACCTTTTTAGTAAATGAAGATGACCGGGACCTTGTAGACTTCGGTGGTACACATTTTTTTATTTCTCGAATAACATATATTTTGAATTAATTATGTTTAGCGTAGCTTCATCACAAACTTTTATACAAACCTTTACATATCGGGAATAGACATTTTTATAGTCCATCAAATGCTTATTAAAAGTTGTATGTTATTTAAGAAAGTATTATAAAACATGTGAAACATACACCAAGCAATTTATGGCGAGGGCTAAATCAAAGTAGTAATCATTTAAAACTCTCTTTCATTAAATTGAGTGAGTAATTTTTGATTGCGTTACCCTCCAAGCCAGCGTTGATTACACAGCCGTCACAGTAGCTGTAGCGGAGCTAAATGAAACATGTACGGCGCTGTAAAGCGCATTTCCCAGTCGCTGGAGCTGTTTTATGTTCACTTGTAACAGAATATTCACTAGCCTCACCTTCGCCGTTATACGACAGTCCTGAGACTGACGGGTGTACCTTTTATTGCGAGCACATGGGTTTTGCAAAGTATTCAAAGCATTGTAAACGTTCGTTATTTAAAGAACATTAAAAAATGAATTAACCAACAGCAACAATAACCCAAGTCACTTAAGAGTCTGCAGTATCGGCCGCTTGAATTTTTACATTCTCATAAGACTAATGTTAAATTTAACATCCGCTATACGCATTTAATGTTGGTAAAAAATCATCTTTATGTCACTTTAAAGTAAATTTTAATTGCTAGTGCCATATGAAATCAAACTTTTATATTATTTATTGTTTTAATAGACCCTAACAAAAAGTAGCCACAACATTTTTTGTTTGAAAATGGACGCGTTTTTTAGTAGTATAATGTATAATCTCATAAATCGCTCTATAATCGTGTCCTAATTTAATTTTTATTTCGCAGTGTCCTAGACATTAAAAATTTCTTTAAAATTACATAAAGTTGTATCATTTTCGACCAACATTAAAGGCGTAGCGGATGTTTGAAATTTAACATTAGTCTTATGGGAATCAGTGCGTAATTTATTGCAGACTCAACAAAATAGCGTATTCTCCAAAGTTGTACTATACATTTGGCTATAACTGTTACAAAACATACATATCAACAACAAAATTATATGATAAATGATAGTTTAGGCCTAATTAACAGCTAAAGGATAAAACGATGGGAAGTTAAGGTTAAGGATGATAGTTGTAAAATAAAACAGAATTGTTTTTATTGATAGAGTAAATTGTAACGATTTGTACAGCGTCGTTCAAGTGACATATACCCTAACTGAATGTGAGCTATAAAACTGCTCATACAAAATACATCTAATGCAATAATAAAAATAATAATAATAATAATACCTAAATAACTTCCGCAGTTAAAATTATAAGAACTTTTCTGTCTGAATTCATTAGGTACACATTTTTTACACTACGTTGGGACTTTCTTCCGTCAACTATCGAGGAAACCAGTATAAAGTTTAATTTACCGATGATGAAAATGCCTTTTACAGTTATGTAAAGTAGGATAAAGGCGAAACAAAAAGTAGTGGAATGGACAATAGAGGGCGCTTGCCGCTTGAGTGTGAACACATTGTTGAATACGTCAACACGGAGTTCTGAGTAACAATAGTGACGTGAACTTTGAACTTTCTTCGTCCCTTTATTTAGGCTTACAGAACTTTTGGAGTTTATGCAGAATGTGGAGCTTTTACGGTTGATTGTTTACTGGTTCAATATCGTTTTTGTAAATTCTATATTAGGGTATAACAGAGTCAAAGACATTGATATTTAAAGTAAAGGCCATAGCGAAGAAATCGCAAGTATTATTTTAAACAATTAATTAAAATAATGTAAATTCATAGGTCCTACTATGAAAATTATTATTAAAATAATAATAAGTTTATAGTACTTAAATTTATCGAAAACAAAATGGTGGTTAAAATGTTACCAATTTGCTTCCTATAAAATTTTTTTTCTTGAGATATTAGGCTACCTGATTTGTTTACTGGATTGCACTTTTAACTTTAATTGTTGAACAGCTGTTTGAGTGAAGAATATTGCTTGAGCCATGAAAACTGATTCTACAATACAACATTCTGATCGAAATGCCTTATGTCACTAGAAGGTGGCAATTAAATTATTATACAAATAAATAAAAAATACCCCCGTCGCAGCAGACCTGCGTACTCAGCGAATTTCCAATGGAATTTTGGTATATTTTCTATTTCCCCATAAAATCCATAGGGATGAGAGTATGTAGGTTTGCCGCCATAATATGGGTTTAGTTGGTAAATATAAGTTAAATCCTACCTAGTGATTGTACATACCAAATTTTATAAGGTTAAGGTGTTCTCTTTATTTTCCCCATAAACCCCATGGGGGTGAGTATGTAGGTTTGCCGCCATATGGGTTTTGTAAGCAAGTATAAGTTAAACCTTATCTAGATAATGTACATACCAAATTTGATTAAGTTATGTCAATAAATAAGCAAGATATAGGCTTTACTTGATCTCCCATAAGAATAACATGGAAAACACATTTTTTTATTTTCCCCGTAACCAGTTATGCTAAGATAAAAATTCAAAATACCAACTTGTTTGTTTTTTTAAGCTCTTTTAAATGGTTTCAGTTAAAATTGTTGAATTTTAAAAATTAAGGTCGAAAAATGCCAAAAACCCATTTTTAACCCTTTTGAAACCCCATAAAACCCCGTTCCAATGGTCCGATCATTCTGGTTCGCGAACTCAACCTAGTAGATGCTGGCTTACACCCCTGTACCAAATTTCATCAAAATCGGAGGTTCCGTTCAAAAGTTATCGTGTTCACGGACACATAGATAGATATATATATATGTATATATATATATATATATATATATATATATATATATATATATATATATATATATATATACATATATATCAATTTGAACGAATGGTGTTTTTGGCTTCTAGGGACCTCAAAACGAAAAAGTATCATGGTCCCGGGCTTAGGTCTTACCGTGACTACTACCGTAATAGCGTATTCCCTATAGGGAAATTCGCTAAAACTATGTTCTTTTCTCTTTTTCAATATTATTTTTCAATAAGCCACTATTATGTTACAAAAATGTTAAGGAGCTCACATTTCCATGCAAAAATTTAAAAACGACTTTACAAATTGTGTTGAGTCCAAAATGTTTCGGTCCATAAATGGTCAAGTAGGTACTGTATTATGAAACCAAACGTGTGGCCTCTTCATAGGGAACTATGCACACGGTCGGAAGCCCGTACACCCTAACAATACAGGTAATAATTAATGTAAATAAACCGTTTTTTATAGTGTACTTTCATTATTTGGCCAGTTGGCCTAGTGTAAGAAATAAAGAACCAAAGGCAAACGAAGTGTTAGTTTAGCTACTGTAGTATAACAATATGATTCATATAATCGTTTCGTGATATACGGCAAGTTGGCAAGACTGAAACTAAACATTGGGTCTTAACTACATTTCTGGCGTAGAACAAAGAAGCTGGTTTGACACCAACACGCTGGAGCGGCGGCCCCGGAACAGCACGTGGCGGCGGCGGCGGGGCGCGGCGCGTGCATACGAGGAAACACGCGGGCGGGACACAGCTGCACGGCACGGTCCGGCGTACCGCGAGGGCCAGGCGTTGACTTGAGCCAAAAACAGAAATGTGGTATGGGATGCTCAACAGGACTGACTTCCGATTCTCAATTCACTTATTAGTTGGCGCCGGATGACGATGGACCAAAACCGACACGGCGCGGGGTGACGAGGAAGTGGGCAGCCACGCGACCTTTGGCCCCCAACACATGTGGGCCGCCCTCACACAGGGGACCTAGTGGCGTCACACTGGGCCTAGCTGTCACATGTACCACGCTGGCGGAGGGCGATGGACCGGGAGTGGGCAGCGGCGCGATCTTTGGCCCCAACACGTGTGGGCCCGCCCTCACACAGGGGACCTAGTGGCGTCACACTGGGCCTAGCTGTCACATGTACCACGCTGGCGGAGGCGATGGACGGGAGTGGGCAGCGGCGCGATCTTTGGCCCCCAACACATGTGGGCCGCCCTCACACAGGGGACCTAGTGGCGTCACACTGGGCCTAGCTGTCACATGTACCACGCTGGCGGAGGGCGATGGACCGGGAGTGGCAGCGGCGCGATCTTTGGCCCCAACACGTGTGGGCCGCCCTCACACAGGGGACCTAGTGGCGTCACACTGGGCCTAGCTGTCACATGTACCACGCTGGCGGAGGGCGATGGACCGGGAGTGGGCAGCGGCGCGATCTTTGGCCCCAACACATGTGGGCCGCCCTCACACAGGGGACCTAGTGGCGTCACACTGGGCCTAGCTGTCACATGTACCACGCTGGCGGAGGGCCGATGGACCGGGAGTGGGCAGCGGCGCGATCTTTGGCCCCAACACATGTGGGCCGCCCTCACACAGGGGACCTAGTGGCGTCACACTGGGCCTAGCTGTCACATGTACCACGCTGGCGGAGGGCGATGGACCGGGAGTGGGCAGCGGCGCGATCTTTGGCCCCAACACATGTGGGCCGCCCCACACAGGGGACCTAGTGGCGTCACACTGGGCCTAGCTGTCACATGTACCACGCTGGCGGAGGGCGATGGACCGGGAGTGCGCAGCGGCGCGATCTTTGGCCCCAACACATGTGGGCCGCCCTAGTGGCGTCACACTGGGCCTAGCTGTCACATGTACCACGCTGGCGGAGGGCGATGGACCGGGAGTGGGCAGCGGCGCGATCTTTGGCCCCAACACATGTGGGCCGCCCTCACACAGGGGACCTAGTGGCGTCACACTGGGCCTAGCTGTCACATGTACCACGCTGGCGGAGGGCGATGGACCGGGAGTGGGCAGCGGCGCGATCTTTGGCCCCCAACACATGTGGGCCGCCCTCACACAGGGGACCTAGTGGCGTCACACTGGGCCTAGCTGTCACATGTACCACGCTGGCGGAGGGCGATGGACCGGGAGTGGGCAGCGGCGCGACCTTTGGCCCCAACACATGTGGGCCACCCTCACACTGGGCCTAGCTGTCACATGTACCACGCTGGCGGAGGGCGATGGACCGGGAGTGGGCAGCGGTGAGACCTTTGGCCCCAACACATGTAGGCCGCCCTCACACTGGGCCTAGCTGTCACATGTACCACGCTGGCGGAGGGCGATGGACCGGGAGTGGGCAGCGGCGCGACCTTTGACCCCTAGGCCCCAACACATGTGGGCCGCCCTCACACTGGGCCTAGCTGTCACATGTACCACGCTGGCGGAGGGCGATGGACCGGGAGTGGGCAGCGGCGCGACCTTTGGCCCCAACACATGTGGGCCGCCCTCACACTGGGCCTAGCTGTCACATGTACCACGCTGGCGGAGGGCGATGGACCGGGAGTGGGCAGCGGCGCGACCTTTGGCCCCAACACATGTGGGCCGCCCTCACACTGGGCCTAGCTGTCACATGTACCACGCTGGCGGAGGGCGATGGACCGGGAGTGGGCAGTGGCGCGATCTTTGGCCCCAACACATGTGGGCCGCCCTCACACTGGGCCTAGCTGTCACATGTACCACGCTGGCGGAGGGCGATGGACCGGGAGTGGGCAGCGGCGCGACCTTTGGCCCCAACACATGTATTCCGCCCTCACACTGGGCCTAGCTGTCACATGTACCACGCTGGCGGAGGGCGATGGACCGGGAGTGGGCAGCGGCGCGATCTTTGGCCCCAACACGTGTGGGCCGCCCTCACACAGGGGACCTAGTGGCGTCACACTGGGCCTAGCTGTCACATGTACCACGCTGGCGGAGGGCGATGGACCGGGAGTGGGCAGCGGCGCGATCTTTGGCCCCAACACATGTGGGCCGCCCTCACACAGGGGACCTAGTGGCGTCACACTGGGCCTAGCTGTCACATGTACCACGCTGGCGGAGGGCGATGGACCGGGAGTGGGCAGCGGCGCGATCTTTGGCCCCAACACATGTGGGCCGCCCTCACACAGGGGACCTAGTGGCGTCACACTGGGCCTAGCTGTCACATGTACCACGCTGGCGGAGGGGCGATGGACCGGGAGTGGGCAGCGGCGCGATCTTTGGCCCCAACACATGTGGGCCGCCCTCACACAGGGGACCTAGTGGCGTCACACTGGGCCTAGCTGTCACATGTACCACGCTGGCGGAGGGCGATGGACCGGGAGTGCGCAGCGGCGCGATCTTTGGCCCCAACACATGTGGGCCGCCCTCACACAGGGGACCTAGTGGCGTCACACTGGGCCTAGCTGTCACATGTACCACGCTGGCGGAGGGCGATGGACCGGGAGTGGGCAGCGGCGCGATCTTTGGCCCCAACACATGTGGGCCGCCCTCACACAGGGGACCTAGTGGCGTCACACTGGGCCTAGCTGTCACATGTACCACGCTGGCGGAGGGCGATGGACCGGGAGTGGGCAGCGGCGCGATCTTTGGCCCCCAACACATGTGGGCCGCCCTCACACAGGGGACCTAGTGGCGTCACACTGGGCCTAGCTGTCACATGTACCACGCTGGCGGAGGGCGATGGACCGGGAGTGGGCAGCGGCGCGACCTTTGGCCCCAACACATGTGGGCCGCCCTCACACTGGGCCTAGCTGTCACATGTACCACGCTGGCGGAGGGCGATGGACCGGGAGTGGGCAGCGGTGAGACCTTTGGCCCCAACACATGTAGGCCGCCCTCACACTGGGCCTAGCTGTCACATGTACCACGCTGGCGGAGGGCGATGGACCGGGAGTGGGCAGCGGCGCGACCTTTGACCCCTAGGCCCCAACACATGTGGGCCGCCCTCACACTGGGCCTAGCTGTCACATGTACCACGCTGGCGGAGGGCGATGGACCGGGAGTGGGCAGCGGCGCGACCTTTGGCCCCAACACATGTGGGCCGCCCTCACACTGGGCCTAGCTGTCACATGTACCACGCTGGCGGAGGGCGATGGACCGGGAGTGGGCAGCGGCGCGACCTTTGGCCCCAACACATGTGGGCCGCCCTCACACTGGGCCTAGCTGTCACATGTACCACGCTGGCGGAGGGCGATGGACCGGGAGTGGGCAGTGGCGCGATCTTTGGCCCCAACACATGTGGGCCGCCCTCACACTGGGCCTACACAGAAAAAAACTGTTTTGTTGGCGCAACAAAATTTATTTTGTTGCCGTCGTTTTGTTGAGGTAACCAAATAAATTGGTCAAACCAACAAAAACAATGGTTTGGATCAACAAAAGGGATTTGGTTAAAAAATTTGGTATTCCCAACACAAAAAATGTTTTGTTGTGGCAACAAAACTTATTTTGTTGCCCTCGTTTTGTTGAGGGAACCAAATAAATTGGTCAAACCAACAAAACCAATGGTTTGGATCAACAAAATGGGTTTGGTTATAAAATTTGGTATTCCCAACCAAATATTTTGTTTACCCACATTGCACTGAATATTTATTTCACGTCAAATAAAAGTTCAACGTGAATCAGTAAGTTATTTCACATTTGGGCTAACTTTTTGAGTTTTAACCAAGCTCTGAACGGAGGCCGAGTAAAAAATGGCTAAGTAGTAAATTAGAACCACTATTTTCACAGCTCCCGTGGCTCAGGTGGTTAGAGCGTCAGGTCATTGAATATGAGGTTGAGGGTTCGATTCCCGTCACAGATATATACTTTTTGATTTACTTTTTTTTATTTATTTACTTTTTTTTAATCTGTTGGTTGGCATAAATGCATTAATTCATGAATTTTTATATAAAAATAATACTTTTCAATAACTCAGGCCAACAAAATGGTTTTGTTAATTCAACAAAATGTATCAGGATTTTGTTGAAATAACAATATAACTTTTTGTTGCAATTACAAAAAATTTGTATTGCTTTAACCAAAAAATTTTAACAAAATTATTTTGTTAGTCCAACAAAAAATATAGTTGTCCCTATTTCAACCAAATTTTTTTGTTGGGACAACAATTTTTTTGTTACCCCAACAAACAGTTTTTTCAGTGTAGCTGTCACATGTACCACGCTGGCGGAGGGCGATGGACCGGGAGTGGGCAGCGGCGCGACCTTTGGCCCCAACACATGTATTCCGCCCTCACACTGGGCCTAGCTGTCACATGTACCACGCTGGCGGAGGGCGATGGACCGGGAGTGGGCAGCGGCGCGACCTTTGACCCCCAGGCCCCAACACATGTGGGCCGCCCTCACACTGGGCCTAGCTGTCACATGTACCACGCTGGCGGAGGGCGATGGACCGGGGGTGGGCAGCGGCGCGACCTTTGACCCCCAGGCCCCAACACATGTGGGCCGCCCTCACACTGGGCCTAGCTGTCACATGTACCACGCTGGCGGAGGGCGATGGACCGGGAGTGGGCAGCGGTGAGACCTTTGGCCCCCAACACATGTGGGCCGCCCTCACACTGGGCCTAGTGTCACATGTACCACGCTGGCGGAGGGCGATGGACCAGGAGTGGGCAGCGGCGCGACCTTTGGCCCCAACACATGTGGGCCGCCCTCACACTGGGCCTAGCTGTCACTTACCACGCTGGCGGAGGGCGATGGACCGGGAGTGGGCAGCGGCGCGACCTTTGGCCCCAACACATGTGGGCCGTCCTCACACTGGGCCTAGCTGTCACATGTACCACGCTGGCGGAGGGCGATGGACCGGGAGTGGGCAGCGGCGCGATCTTTGGCCCCAACACATGTGGGCCGCCCTCACACTGGGCCTAGCTGTCACATGTACCACGCTGGTGGAGGGCGATGGACCGGGAGTGGGCAGCGGCACGACCTTTGGCCCCAACACATGTGGGCCGCCCTCACACTGGGCCTAGCTGTCACATGTACCACGCTGGCGGAGGGCGATGGACCGGGAGTGGGGATGCGGCGCGACCTTTGACCCCCAGGCCCCAACACATGTGGGCCGCCCTCACACTGGGCCTAGCTGTCACATGTACCACGCTGGCGGAGGTCGATGGACCGGGAGTGGGCAGCGGCGCGATCTTTGGCCCCAACACATGTGGGCCGCCCTCACACTGGGCCTAGCTGTCACATGTACCACGCTGGCGGTGGGCGATGGACCGGGAGTGGGCAGCGGCGCGACCTTTGGCCCCAACACATGTGGGCCGCCCTCACACTGGGCCTAGCTGTCACATGTGCCACGCTGGCGGAGGGCGATGGACCGGGAGTGGGCAGCGGCGCGACCTTTGGCCCCAACACATGTGGGGCGCCCTCACACAGTCGGTCCCAAGACTTTTAATAACTCGTTTAGACCCGTCGTATTTATTTGAAGACAGTAATAGATATTTAGCATAGCGGGAAATTTCTTCCGGTCCGGAACGAGGGGAGATTAAAATATATAGAGCGAAAATTGCTTTATAAAACTCTCCATAGTCCGTAATCATGGAGGTACCGGATGAAATACAAGTATTTCTTAGTTCCAAATTTAGGTAATAAATTGTAATTGTCTACACAAGTGATGCAATCAATTGAAAAATCGATCAATTTGTGTGCTAATAAATGTGTTAATAAAACACAACAAAATTAATAGTGAGGCCTCCTACCATCTTTAATGTTATATGTACGATGTACAGAATACTACAAACAATTTATAAAGGACTATCTTGCCCAGCATCCTTTGCAATGCCAACCTAAGGAAATTTTGGCCCTTCGAATTTGTGTGCTAATAAATGTGTTAATAAAACACAAAAAATTAATAGTGAGGCCTCCTACCATCTTTAATGTTATATGTACGATGTACAGAATACTACAAACAATTTATAAAGGACTATCTTGCCCAGCATCCTTTGCAATGCCAACCTAAGGAAATTTTGGCCCTTCGAATTTGTGTGCTAATAAATGTGTTAATAAAACACAACAAAATTAATAGTGAGGCCTCCTACCATCTTTAATGTTATATGTACGATGTACAGAATACTACAAACAATTTATAAAGGACTATCTTGCCCAGCATCCTTTGCAATGCCAACCTAAGGAAATTTTGGCCCTTCATGTGAGTTCGTTCGCTACCCTCATTTTCCGCAAGTCTATAATACCGCGTGCCATCACTTTGCGCGGCGTACAAATTGATCGGCGCAATATTTTTTGTAAAATCCTCCATTTTGAAATACATTGATACATTGAAGAATAACCAATCATGGAGAAGTAGGCGGTACTTAATATATAATACATTTGAAATATATTTTTGTTGAATTTTAGGCGAGCCGACCAAATCGACGACAATTGATCGGCCCAATATTTTTAGTTAAATCCTCCATTTTAAGACGGATAGACGGCTGGAAATGAATTGATTAGTAGCCAATCAGAGAGAGGTAGGTCGTATTCCATAAAAAATATATTTAAAATAAATATTTATTGTTGTATTATTAGAAATACCGCAATCGCTCTTTTGAATTCCTGGAAGAGGAAGCAGCAACGTGTGCCACATGATTATTAATTTTTATTCGTGTACTTGTATTGGAGTGTCTGACACGACCACTGAAGGTATCGTCCTTCAAGGTCACTCATAATCTTGGATTAGAGACTAAACTGTTTGAATGGTTCGACTTTATTCCCCTTGCTAATAACAACTGAGAAACATAAAACCTTGCCAATTACAAAAGTCTGGCGAAAAAGATAAAACAGAATGGCTGGTTCCGTCATTCTTGGGTGGGCTAAACATAAGCAGAGATGAACGCTTCAAAAGTTTAGAAAATTTGAAGGCGCAATCGAAGAGACGCCACGCGATGAGAGACGCTTGCCGTTTGAAGAGTGTGCAGAACAAAGCACTCCGACGGTTGACGAGGCAGCCCTGGTTTGTGCGAAACGCAACAAGCAGGAACTTTCTGCGCATCCCGACGCTCGGTCAATTTGCTTTCCACTGTGACACAAATCTCTTCCGGAAAGCCAGTGAATCTGGTTTCCCACACATTGCGGAGATCGCCAATGGATTAAGGGACCTGCCTGAGTTTTGGCGTCCGAAACCGTCAGCCATCCTGGGCGACCCACCGTAGGAATTCTATGAAGACAAGCGGCACCGAATTTTATCTCAAATTCCAACACGCAATGACTCCAAAAAAAAAAGAGAACGCAAACCGTGAAGTCAAGACTAATCCCCCGGCAGTCAATGAATATTTTTCAGATGCTGTAGCAACGTCTGGGGACGAAGGAGCCCCGGAGCACCGTGACAGTGACAGTGATAGTTGAATTGGCAAACCTGACATGTGCCTTCCCCTCCTTCTCCCCCTCCTTTCATAACCCTGGCAGAAGAAATGGCGGTTTTAAGGAGTAGTATTTTAAAGGCCTGGATTATTTATTTATCTATTTTATATATTTTGTGGCCGAAGAGGCGGGGTTCGATTCAGCCATGGCCGTTGCAATGGCGCGCGCGTCGGAGCCGACCAAATGTCGCACTTGTGCGTTTCGGAGCCGACTAAATGTCGTCTTTGTTTGAGCTATGGAGGTAATGTATTTTAAGGGGAGGGATTTATTTATCTATTTTATATATTTTGTAGCCGAAGAGGCGGGGTTTGCTTCAGCTATGGCTGACGCAATGGCGGTTATAAGGGCGCCGACCAAATGTCGCGCCGATCAAATGTCGGTCTCCCACTCGGCGTCGCCTCGTTTTTAAAACACGATTGCGCACCAAAAAGACCCACTTTTGCTCCTAGTGATGAAAACTACTATTTTATGCTTAATCGTTTTTCAAAACTCGGATGCGCTTCGTTTTTAAAACACGATTGAGCAACAAAAAGACCAACTTTTGCTCCTAGTGATCAAAACTACTATTTAACCTGTGGATTTGAAAGATTTTATGGATTTTTATGTAGAAGTTTTATTGTTAAAAGTTTTAAATGTTTAACTATAAGATTATAAATTAGTTAAAAGATTTTTGTAAGTTTTTTATATTTTCTGGGGGTTTAAAACGTTTAAAAACGTTAAAGTGGGCATTTTGATGTAAGTAAGTTACAGATCGTTTCGTGTGTATAACAACAAAGACAGTGAAGGAGCGTCAATATGATTATAACGCAGGAGCACATGTAGTGGATGAGCAAAGGAAAGGTCGTCGGAGCTGCAAAACTGGGAATGTGATTAGGCGTTCAAAGGGAGGAGGCAAGTTGTGCAGGATAATGAGGGAATTACCATGCCACGACTTAACTAACCAGCAACTGCGGACCGCCTAAACCTAAACCGCGCTGTTACACGGCCACGGAGTTGCAACACTGGGAATGTGATAAGGGAGGAGGCAAGTTGTGCAGGATAATGAGGGAATTACCATGCCGCGGCTTGACTAACCGGCAACTGCGGACCGCCTAAACCTAAACCGCGCTGTTACACGGCCACGGAGATGCAACACTGGGAATGTGATAAGGGAGGAGGCAAGTTGTGCAGGATAATGAGGGAATTACCATGCCGCGACTTAACTAACCGGCAACTGCGGACCGCCTAAACCTAAACCGCGATGTTACACGGCCACGGAGATTCAACACTGGGAATGTGATAAGGGAGGAGGCAAGTTGTGCAGGATAATGAGGGAATTACCATGCCGCGGCTTGACTAACCGGCAACTGCGGACCGCCTAAACCTAAACCGCGCTGTTACACGGCCACGGAGATGCAACACTGGGAATGTGATAAGGGAGGAGGCAAGTTGTGCAGGATAATGAGGGAATTACCATGCCGCGACTTGACTAACCAGCAACTGCAGACAGCCTAAACCACTCTGTTACACGGCCACGGAGTTGCAACACTGGGAATGTGATAAGGGAGGAGGCAAGTTGTGCAGGATAATAAGGGAATTAACATGCCGCGACTTGACTAACCAGCAACTGCAGACAGCCTAAACCACTCTGTTACACGGCCACGGAGTTGCAACACTGGGAATGTGATAAGGGAGGAGGCAAGTTGTGCAGGATAATGAGGGAATTACCATGCCACGACTTAACTAACCAGCAACTGCGGACCGCCTAAACCTAAACCGCGCTGTTACACGGCCACGGAGATGCAACACTGGGAATGTGATAAGGGAGGAGGCAAGTTGTGCAGGATAATGAGGGAATTACCATGCCGCGACTTGACTAACCAGCAACTGCAGACAGCCTAAACCACTCTGTTACACGGCCACGGAGTTGCAACACTGGGAATGTGATAAGGGAGGAGGCAAGTTGTGCAGGATAATGAGGGAATTACCATGCCGCGACTTGACTAACCAGCAACTGCAGACAGCCTAAACCACTCTGTTACACGGCCACGGAGTTGCAACACTGGGAATGTGATAAGGGAGGAGGCAAGTTGTGCAGGATAATGAGGGAATTACCATGCCGCGACTTGACTAACCAGCAACTGCAGACAGCATAAACCACTCTGTTACACGGCCACGGAGTTGCAACACTGGGAATGTGATAAGGGAGGAGGCAAGTTGTGCAGGATAATGAGGGAATTACCATGCCGCGGCTTGACTAACCGGCAACTACGTACCGCCTAAACCTAAACCGCGCTGTTACACGGCCACGGAGATGCAACTCTGGGAATGTGATAAGGGAGAAGGCAAGTTGTGCAGGATAATGAGGGAATTACCATGCCGCGGCTTAACTAACCGGCAACTGCGGACCGCCTAAACCTAAACCGCGCTTTTACACGGCCACGGAGATGCAACTCTGGGAATGTGATAAGGGAGGAGGCAAGTTGTGCAGGATAATGAGGGAATTACCATGCCGCGGCTTGACTAACCAGCAACCGCCTAAACCTAAACCGCGTTTTTACACGGCCACGGAGATTCAACATTGGGAATGTGATAAGGGAGGAGGCAAGTTGTGCAGGATAATGAGGGAATTACCATGCCGCGGCTTGACTAACCAGCAACTGCGAACCGCCCAAATCTAAACCGCCCTGTTACCACGGCTATGCAAACTAAATATATTACAATACGTTGCCTTAATTGTCCTAGTAAATATAAAACAAACCAAATTTTTTTAGTTTAAAATGATCTAATTCACTACTTTGCTACAGTATTTACTTTTTTTTAAGTTTCTTGGATAAACAAATTTTGCCCGTGCAAATAGTGCTTGTTTTAGAGTATAAAAATTACGATTTATTTTTCTAAAAATTCACAATCAACGAGCTGGCCTTGGGGCGACTGAGTAAAGATTACAAGATGTACGCTGATTTACAAGATGTAAATTATTAAACAGAAACTACAATGGTAACATGAGTGTGTTTTATGAATAAAAATGCATAATTACTAAATTATTTGGTCGACCGATTGATGTAAATTAAATGGACAAATTGCACCATACGAATGTGATTACATTAGTTTTGTACTGCAATATAAACACTCCATAATTATTTTCTTCTAATTAAAACAGCAATCGCAATTAACTAATAGGGATGTAGATGGAAATTAACAGTTCGCTTTGACAACGAGCACAGACGGGGAGCGGCCCATTCGCACACGCGCACGCACGCGGCGACGCGACGCAATAGCTGGGTTCGCGTACGCGGCATTAACAGCACCCTGCACCGATAAGGGGGCTAACCGGGCGCTTGGCGACTATGGTACTGTAATGTATTCCCCAACAAGCTAATGAATAATACACATACCATTAGAATTATGGTTCTAAATATACTAGAGATCGCATCCTGATCGAAATTCGATCAAAATTTCAGTTGATGGACCCAAGAAGTTTAAAAACAATTTATAACTGAAACATCTGTTCTTCCCGTTTTTCTAGCAGTTGTTTTTATAAAAGCTGTCTAATGATTCAATCAATTAATTATCCCTCTTCCATAAGATTAACATTGGAACTTTGAAAGCCTGTGGGGCGTAGCCCTGGAGTCCGATTTGAATTAGAATATGATTCTGCTCATCTACAGGACTATACCTTTCTAACAGTATGCGCGGAACTCTCCTACGATGCACACGAGCTGAGAAAAAGGAGGAAACGAAACATGCTTGCCTATTAATATACTACTAGAGATCGCCTCCTGATCGAAATTCGATCAAAACTTTTGTTGATCTGGACCCAAGAAGTTAAAAACATTTTATAACTCTAACATCTGTTCTTCCAAATTTTCTATCAATTGTTTTTACAACAGCTGTCTAATGATTCATTCATTTCTCCTTCCTCCATAAGATTAACATTGGAACTTTGAAAGCCTGTGGGGTGTTGCCCTGGAGTCCGATGTGAATTAGAATGTGATTCTGCTCATCTACAGGACTATACCTTTCTAACGGTATGCGGGGATTTCTCCTACGATGCTCACGAGCTGAGAAAAAAGGAGGAAATGAAACATGCTTGCGTATTAATATATAGATTTAAGAATTCACACACAGATGCAATTTTATGAATGCGATATGTGTGTTAATGCTCTTTGTTTATTTAACGTCAAAAAACAAACACAGTTAACATTACCTGTCCATTTATCTAACACAGTACATCGTACAGTAAATGTTTACGAAGAAGTTGGCATACATGTTGTTCAGTGGCTCACGGTACGGTTAGTAGTTGGTTTCAGTGATTGTTTTTATTTGAGGGATGGGCCGGGGTAACTTGGCCAGAAGGGTTGCTTATTCGCAGACAGTGTAAGCAATCTGAATCGTAAGATCTCTTTAAACCTTTCAGTTCAGTGATACAAATTACAGATTCCCAAACCTAAACCAATCCCCCCTAACTCTTTGCCCTCCAATGACAAGTACAGTACCACTTATCGGGGAGGTATGATAACACTTTCGTTGCAGATTTCATGTACTGTTTGCATGCATATTCATTTTCATCATGGATGTCATTATGGTCGTTAGTAAACAGTGATTGTAGGAAGCATATCGGCTGGGGGCGAGAGGGGTTTACCGGAAGTAAAGGTATATGAAGCAGTGTTACACCGGATGTCCGGCCAGATAGCGCACCAGTCGTATCAACACAAACCTACCTACAACTGACTTCAATACAAGAAACAGCGTTTTGTAAAGTTTTCCATGTGTAAAATTAAAAGTTTATACGTTTAAGTGAAATTTATTTCAGATAATATTATTAGAAAGAACCGTAAGTACAAAATTTCACATTCAATCAAGACGTTGCTTTAGACCACGTAGAAATTTTTATTCTCACGGAATGCATAGCAAGGGGCTTATAATTGCTCTAATGAGCACAACAAATCGCGACTGTCGGTTATGCTACGCTATATACCTCACTGTAGAGTGAGATGTAGTGAGGGTAGGTGAGTGGGGGAGAGAGGTGGAGATACGAGCGATCCCCGAGGTGGCCTCGAGCACAACACATCGCGACTGTCGGTTATGCTACGCTATGTACCTCACTATAGAGTGAGATGTAGTGAGGGTGGGTGAGCGGGGGAGAGAGGTGGAGATACGAGCGATCCCCGAGGTGGCCTCGAGCACAACACATCGCGACTGTCGGTTATGCTACGCTATATACCTCACTGTAGAGTGAGATGTAGTGAGGGTAGGTGAGCGGGGGAGAGAGGTGGAGATACGAGCGATCCCCGAGGTGGCCCCCAGCACAACACATCGCGCATGTCGGTTATGCTACGCTATATACCTCATGGAGTGAGGGTAGGTGAGCGGGGGAGAGAGGTGGAGATACGAGCGATCCCCGAGGTGGCCCCCAGCACAACACATCGCGCCTGTCGGTTATGCTACGCTATATACCTCACTGTAGAGTGAGATGTAGTGAGGGTAGGTGAGCGGGGGAGAGAGGTGGAGATACGAGCGATCCCCGAGGTGGCCCCCAGCACAACACATCGCGCCTGTCGGTTATGCTACGCTATATACCTCACTGTAGAGTGAGATGTAGTGAGGGTAGGTGAGCGGGGGAGAGAGGTGGAGATACGAGCGATCCCCGAGGTGGCCCCCAGCACAACACATCGCGCCTGTCGGTTATGCTACGCTATATACCTCACTGTAGAGTGAGATGTAGTGAGGGTAGGTGAGCGGGGGAGAGAGGTGGAGATACGAGCGATCCCCGAGGTGGCCTCGAGCACAACACATCGCGACTGTCGGTTATGCTACGCTATGTACCTCACTGTAGAGTGAGATGTAGTGAGGGTAGGTGAGTGGGGGAGAGAGGTGGAGATACGAGCGATCCCCGAGGTGGCGCGGAGCACAACACATCGCGACTGTCGGTTATGCTACGCTATGTACCTCACTGTAGAGTGAGATGTAGTGAGGGTAGGTGAGCGGGAGAGAGAGGTGGAGATACGAGCGATCCCCGAGGTGGCCTCGAGCACAACACATCGCGACTGTCGGTTATGCTACGCTATGTACCTCACTGTAGAGTGAGATGTAGTGAGGGTAGGTGAGCGGGGGAGAGAGGTGGAGATACGAGCGATCCCCGAGGTGGCCTCGAGCACAACACATCGCGACTGTCGGTTATGCTACGCTATGTACCTCACTATAGAGTGAGATGTAGTGAGGGTGGGTGAGCGGGGGAGAGAGGTGGAGATACGAGCGATCCCCGAGGTGGCCTCGAGCACAACACATCGCGACTGTCGGTTATGCTACGCTATGTACCTCACTGTAGAGTGAGATGTAGTGAGGGTAGGTGAGTGGGGGAGAGAGGTGGAGATACGAGCGATCCCCGAGGTGGCGCGGAGCACAACACATCGCGACTGTCGGTTATGCTACGCTATGTACCTCACTGTAGAGTGAGATGTAGTGAGGGTAGGTGACCGGGAGAGAGAGATGGAGATACGAGCGATCCCCGAGGTGGCCCCGAGCACAACACATCGCGACTGTCGGTTATGCTACGCTATGTACCTCACTGTAGAGTGAGATGTAGTGAGGGTAGGTGAGCGGGGGAGAGAGGTGGAGATACGAGCGATCCCCGAGGTGGCCTCGAGCACAACACATCGCGACTGTCGGTTATGCTACGCTATGTACCTCACTGTAGAGTGAGATGTAGTGAGGGTAGGTGAGCGGGAGAGAGAGGTGGAGATACGAGCGATCCCCGAGGTGGCCCCGAGCACAACACATCGCGACTGTCGGTTATGCTACGCTATGTACCTCACTGTAGAGTGAGATGTAGTGAGGGTAGGTGAGCGGGAGAGAGAGATGGAGATACGAGCGATCCCCGAGGTGGCCCCGAGCACAACACATCGCGACTGTCGGTTATGCTACGCTATGTACCTCACTGTAGAGTGAGATGTAGTGAGGGTAGGTGAGCGGGGGAGAGAGGTGGAGATACGAGCGATCCCCGAGGTGGCCTCGAGCACAACACATCGCGACTGTCGGTTATGCTACGCTATGTACCTCACTGTAGAGTGAGATGTAGTGAGGGTAGGTGAGCGGGAGAGAGAGATGGAGATACGAGCGATCCCCGAGGTGGCCCCGAGCACAACACATCGCGACTGTCGGTTATGCTACGCTATGTACCTCACTGTAGAGTGAGATGTAGTGAGGGTAGGTGAGCGGGGGAGAGAGGTGGAGATACGAGCGATCCCCGAGGTGGCCTCGAGCACAACACATCGCGACTGTCGGTTATGCTACGCTATGTACCTCACTGTAGAGTGAGATGTAGTGAGGGTAGGTGAGCGGGGGAGAGAGGTGGAGATACGAGCGATCCCCGAGGTGGCCCCGAGCACAACACATCGCGACTGTCGGTTATGCTACGCTATGCATATGTAATAACCCTGGGTAAACAGTGCAAGGAGAAATTATGATCACATTTCAATTCCTCCTTTTGACGTTATCAAACGCGATATAATAAGTATGAGCAAGACTTTTCCGTCAATTGGCACAATATAATGAATTCAATGTTTACCAAAGATTGTTGAAACAAATTTTTTATTAATAACCATATAACCCTCGCCTAAGGAAAATAAAATCGTTAGTTAATGATAAATAGAACTAAAACAAATGATTAGGCTATAGTAAAAAAATACAGCAAACGTGATTTTTATTATATATTGAATATTTTATACCAGTTATTTATTGCTTTTAAGCCAGGAGCAGTGTTTGCTTTGTATAAGATGCAGAAATCTACATATTGAAGTGTAAGATAGCACGTGATGCGCAGACTACATAACACGCCGGGCACTCCAACATTCTACGTAGAGATATTTCCATACGTACTGGATATATATATTTTTTATCTGGCGGAACGTCATAATGGCAGGTGGTAGATGGAAGTAACGAATGGCGGAGTACTGTGGTACTGTAACCGTAGATCGATAACACTCAAGGCATAGTTAGCATAGCCCGTGGCCGCCATTTGAAAGTCTAATATACACCGCGACTGCGACGCGGCCATGCCATGCCATACGACAGCCCACGGCAGATACATCGATTAGGGACGTCCCCTAAATTAAGTCTGGGAAAAACTTTATTGGTCTACGTCATATGATACATAATTCTGCATTATGAGCAATTTGCTACACACCCGACCTCTAAAGGTCGAGAGTATGGGGAGTTTTGGCATTTTTTCGGTCATATGATTTTAATGATAAGTTTTATCGCCTGCCATTCTTGACTCCGTCGTCCTTTTGCGGCATTGGTCTTTATTATAAAGACCTTTAATTTGATGTAAATCTTCTTCTTACTTATTTACTTCTGACTCCTTGTGGACCGTTCCCCCTTGAGGATTCAATGTCGATAATAGTTTTGGGTAATAATACCTTAAATCAAATGAAAAGTTTTAATTTTGTAAAATAAATACTTTTAAAGATATTACATCGTTTCCAGTCTGTATTTTATTATTACTACTATAATAAACGCTGTATAATATTACCTCTGTAATTTAAAATGTGAATATCTTGTATGCTATTACTAATTAACACATCAGAATAGAACCTTTGTGTAGGTTCCAAATTAAATATCTTTAAAGCTTTAAAGTTATTTAATTAACAATATACAGTACACCTTAGTAGTGCGCTCTAGTACTTAGATACTTCAGATACTTTATTTGAAACACCGACGCACTCTGTAGTGCGTATTTTAAGGTGAGTATGACTGTAGGCCTACACTTAAATACAGTACATACATACTAGTATACTTCACTACTCGTGTGATCATAGAGAAGAGTGGCTTTGCGGTAAACAAATTGTCCAGTTTCAAATAGCCGATAAAACCATGAGAATTTAGACCAAAAGTTGTCTAACGATTTCCCTCAATAAATCAACGCACCTATTATCCGGCGTGAACGGGGACGGTAGCGGGAAGGTCTGTGTGATTGGATTTGTGCGAGTGAGTGGTGCGATACAATGGGCGGTGGCGGGTATTGTCGTGCCAACTTGATAAAAGAGTTTCCCGCCGCCGCCGCCGCCGCGCCGCACGGCTATACTGTTTACTGTATACGGAAAAGCACAAAGCGGCGATGTAATAGACAGCTTCGCCGAACTTGGGATCCGCACATCATCGTAGTTGACGATAATCCACTCTCGGCGTTCGAGCTCTGTTATTTTGAGCTAAAAGCTGACGCTTTCCAGCGATAAGACTATCGCCACAGTAATATCTATATGGGCAAAATAATAAATAATATAACCCATTTTATAAGCCACAATAGTAACATAAAAATATAGTTCTATCTGGAAAAAATCCTGTCTTTTTAACGAAAGTTAGGCAGTTAACGTTATATAGAACTTGTTTCATCTGGAGTAGAATTCTGCAAGAAAAATCAATTTATTCATATCGATTCCTATTAGAAAAATAGCCGTGTAATTTTTAATTGCATTACATTGTATTTAGGTTAGTAAAACAGCCGTAAGCAGTACTGTACTAAGTATTCTGCTAGAAAAGCAATTCAGTATTTGTTAGGCCTTACCTCTACAGTTGATTTTGATTAATTGGGCCACAATTACACTTTGCAGTAGAGTGCATTGTTTTAAAATGAAAGAAAACGCGCGTTGACAAATCCGTGGCATTTGCTGTTCTCGTTTTCCCCATCTCCAGCACACACAGGCGCGGCGCGGCGCGGCGACAACATGAAAGACGTTAGGAACGGTCGCCCGACACAACTGAGTCGGTCGCCGATTTAATCGCAACCGGATGCAGGCTCAGCACACTTCCGGACACGGCCTTTGCAATAAATAAAACCTGAGAAGGGTTTGGCGCGCACGTAGCCCATCCCCGCGCCAGGCCCGCCAGGCAGCCCGCGCCACGCCGCGGACACCGACGCGACACTCCGTCATTTAAAACTTACATTATATCAAAGAAAGATTTTATTACTAGATATTCAGATTAGGTGTTTGTTACACCACACTTTCATATTTAAATTATCTACGGGAATGTTACGTTAATAAAAGAGAAGATCTTGTCGCAGATAAAAATAATTTCTAAACAGCTAAGTACTAAGTATATTTCACTCGTCACTCTGTTCATAGCCATTGTCTGAATATTAAAGGGTTTTAATTTTATATGTTTATAGGCTTATTCCTAGTCTATTAATTAAAAATTACTTAATGTACTGTACAAAAAAAGATAATACAAATAATTATGTAAATATTGAAAAACATCAGCCTGATGATAAAAGATAATGTCAAGCTTAATAAAAGGTGCTGTAAGTTATATTTACAAATAGTAAATAGGTTACTGCAAACAGCAGAAATGTAGTTAGCTATTTTAGCTAATATGAAAAAATGTGATGGTTTATTTCACAAACCAAGAAAGTAATAATTTCTCAATAACAAAGTTGACCTATGTCGTCAAAAAGTATAATAATTTAGATTTGAAATATTGAAAATGGTCTAATATATTACAATATACTGTACCCAAATTACTACTAGTTACACGTGACCATCAAAGACTTTTTATTGGGTAATACATAACATCAAAGTGAAGAATGGTAAAATTCACTAAATCTAAGTGGAAAACTGAAGTGGAAGAGACAGGAATTTGCGACAACTCGAGAATCTCGACCCTTTGCTGTTTTCTGCTCAAATTTAATTCTTCGCGACATTCTAATGGCCCCTTACAAAAGCACTTTGCTCCCTCTCGTAAATTCGATTTTGAATATTTCCATTTTCATTTTAAAAGATAAAATAATTTTCATTTCTTATTATATTTTAGGACAATTTAATGCAAAATATCGAATCAGATATATTGCCTCAAATCGAGCAAGATACACAATTACTCCCACCTTTATTGGGGGATCAAATACAACAGTTTTGCGATTTAAAATCCTCCCGTTTAGATCTCCGTACCTTGTTGTTTTTCTTATAATAATTGGTGATTTATTGATTTTCCAATAAAACGCAATTGATTAACCAAAGTAATAGTATCGACAAGAGTATATTCTATAAAATTTAGTAGCTAACTCAACTATATAAAGGTCTAAAATTCTTTACAAAACACGCTTTAACGAGGTATATGACTCTCCCCCCTAAAGTGACACGAGGAATTTGAAAAATATTCTCTACACAACCATACTTCGAAACTTTGATCTGGTTTAACTTTTAAAAACTGCCAAAGAAAAAAAATAAAAAAATTATTTGATACTTTAAAAAATTAATAAAACAACTAGAAACATGTTTAGGCTAAGTGTAAGTGTAACTATGGACGGACTGTACTTGAAAACCTGAATTATGATTCAGAATAAGTCTTTTTTTCTCAGAATTGATGTAATTGCAATTAGCCTATATTGATGTTGACTGAAATCGTGTAATGTCCCTTAATCTGAAAAGGGTTACCGGTAATAATTATTGGGCGCACCGAAACTGCGATCCAAAACCCAGGTAGAAGCCGAAACTGCGATCCTTACCCCAAGGGCGACCCCAGGCAGACGCCGAAACTGCGATCCTGGCACGGAGGCCGCCCCCGGGACGATACTGACGATACTGTACGTAAGACGATACTGCTGCTCTTGCTCTCAAACTGAGAATGACTGATATATTTGTGGGGGAAAATAAAGAAGGAATGTACACCCTGAAAGTCTTCGGTTATTGGTCCAGGTTAAGAGTCATCTTCACCCCTGGGCCGGTAGCACATTGTTGCGCAGTCGACAATTTTAACTATACGGCTTTTAATGCAAAACATGGTACGGTATTTGATTTCCTTGTTTCGGACGCCATTATTCAACCGATTTTCTTTAAACTTGGTAAGTGGTTAGTTGAATAGTTTATATTAGGTCCCTCATACCTCGAAATTTTGAAAATTTAACAAATATTACTCTCTGTGACGTCACAAAGTAACTCGATTTTCCTTAGTTATATTTGTTAAATTTTCAAATTTTGAGGTATGAGGGACATAATATAACTATTCAACTAAAAACTTACCAAGTTTACAGAAAATCGGTTGAAAAACGGCGTCCGAAACAGAGGGGAGCCAAATACCATGTTTTGCATTAAAAGCCGTATGGTTATTGCCGACTGCGCAACAATGGGCTACTGGCCCAGGGGTGAAGATGACTCTTAAGGGGGTGGTATGTGCGAGTTTAGTACAACTTGGAAGTCCCAGTTCATTGGCATTAGTTGAAAAGTGACTCGAGCGACACGTCGGACGGCAAAACATTCTAGAGCCATTAGCCTACACCAGACGCTGGAATCCCCGCTGGACCCTCCGCTACCTGCTGGTGGGCCGCTGTGCCAGGATCGCAGTTTCGGTTGTGGGATTAGCAAACCCTTTTGAGGATTAAAACTAGGATCGCAGTTTCGGTGCGCCGTAATTATTAGTTTAAAATGTGCCAACCCGAGCTTCGCCACGGAAGTTTATAAGTAGAAAAAGGTTTATATACATTTCAAACCATAGGCCTAATATGTAAAGGGCGAGATCGATTGTTCAGTTCCGCTTATATCATCCATACGAATATAGTCAGCGGTAAACCCGAAATGAGTGCTGTATTCTGTTTAATACAATACAGGGCCTTCTTGATGAACTACGTCACGTCTATGCGTCTGACCACTAAGAACTGTCGATTAAAAAATAACATTTTTTAGGTATCCTACCAATAATAATCAGTCGGTATTACCATTGACTATGTACACTATATAACTATGTATACCTCCTCATTTCTCTGTTCTCCAGCTAGCAGAGTAAAAAGCAGAGTAGACTTTTCATGGCATAGGCGTGTGTAAAGCACAACGAGATTGTGAAGCATATTGACGGTGGTGCGATCTTGTGCGGCGTACATGGAAGTACAGGTAATATATGATAGATAAATCAGTATTACCACTCTTCTCAACTAAGGACGAAACCTTTTATAACTGAAAGTTATGTTTAGGTTTTGGTAAAGTGTTTTTGCAGCACTGTAAATTCAGCTGAATAATAACAAGATCGATGGCAGCGACTCTGGTGCCGCGTACACCGAACTTCCAAATTTTTGCCTCAAACTAAATGCATTGGATGAGAGGTCTATTCACGTTAGTGTAATAATAATAATAATAATAATAAATTTATTCATTGCCATTAGACAATACATGTATTGCATAGCATGCGTCAAAGTTAAAAATTAGAACATAAAATTATCAAATAAAACAAATCAGATTCTTTTCCAAATGTGAGAGCAGCAGCGATGCAAGACCTCAGCTGGAGAACAGAGAAATGAGGAGGTATACATAGTCAATGGTATTGCAATATTATTTCCATGGCAAATATCTATCTATTATCATATGTTTGATAGTATAACTATGACTGAACTATATTTCGTCACAAGTCCGGAAACGGAAAGTGTTACCGGTGCAAGATTGAGTTTCAAGTATGAGGCGAAGTCGAGTACTTGATGAATTAGATCGAGCACTCGGATATACCACTTTCGGACGAGTTACGAACAGTACTTTTAATTTCAACACCTTTAATAAATATACAGTTAGGATCAAATTTATTAAATTTTTAACCTAGGCCTTTATATATCAGCGTATAAAATTTCAGCTGTTTAGTACAATAAAAATTGACGTTGATAAAATATCATTAGAGGTTTGTTATTGTTTCAAAAAGCAAAAAAATCAGATATTTGAAAATTGCATAATGGAATAAGTTACTGTAAGTAGAATAGCAGCGCTTGTGGTATAAAATCTTCGAAGTTTTTTCTGATCTAGTTGCGAAAATCACTATTTTCCGACCTACTCACGAAAACTATTGTTTACCAGACCATTTATCCTACCCATCGGGAATCAACTAGTTTCGATCACAGTTGACTGTTCCGAAAACAACGTTTATCTTCGCAAAGGGTATGATGAAAATGTATAACATGAAATAGGTATCTGTTTGTCATTTACACTTTGAGAAATCTTTTTACATTTTTGTGATAAAATAAATAAAAACTTTTTTGGTTTTTACAGTAATAAAATGAACGTAAAAATATATTTAGCAGTATATATGGTTATAAAAACAGAGTTCTTATTTACAGCTAATTTATTACTAAGTGATATCCAAAATAAACACCATCACTCTTAATTGAGTCCGTTTCAATTACCCACCTAAATGAACTCTGCAGGCCGCTTTTAAATTAGTTCTCTTTAACTCCAATGATCTTTTAAGCTTTTATAGTGTTTCGTTCTTTTTACTAAACACCCTGTCATTGATTTTGGACAAAATCAAACCTAAGACTGCAATGTATATGTGGCTGTTTGTTTATATCCAAGTCACAAAAGTTCAACGACAATACAACGCAATAAATGCACACCATATTTTTTGTTTGTTAAAAATAACCAAAAGGTTAAGGTATTTAATTTCAAAAGGTTGAAAGCCTGACTTTGCTTGCCCTTCCGCTTCCACATAGGCTACAGATCAGCGAGTGAAGTAGAATGTAGAACACGTCGATGTCATGGGCCGGGGTGCGAGGCCAGATCCACTACTGACTGGTATAGGTGGTAGCGCTAGCGGTAGCGGTGGTAGGTAAGGTATGAGGTACCCCACTCTGGGGCAGAGCGAAGATCCGAACGGTACCGATAGCAACCATTTCGCTATCGAATTGCCAAAAAGAGCTAATTATCTATACTTATTTAATACGCTAAGGGTTTTTTTTTTTGTCTTGAGAACTCCTCCTACAATTTTCAACCTATTTTCAAGTTTTTGGTGTCGTTGGATAGGGCTTGGTCTGTAGTTGTTTCCGCCAAAAACTGATGAGAATCGGACTGAAAATAAAGACGCTATTCACCGTTGAAATCTCTAAATTTCCCATTTAAATAACATTAGGATTAAATAAAGCATTTTAAACATCTGTTAATAATCAGCTGTAAATACGTGTAGTTTTGGCGATTAAAGATATTCACAATATTGGATTGGTCGGATGTCATTGATTTAGAGCTAAAAGTAATATTTGTATTGTATTAAAATAAACTGCTCGATTTCGAGCAACACGTATACTAGTTACAATAAATAATGATTTGAGAATGTTATCGTTAATCATTTGGAACAAATTAAATAATGGCTTTCAAATACTTTAACATAAATTTGCATAAAATATAATTGGCAGATCACTTGGATGAAAGGTTCTGAAAACTGGAAACACTAAAAACTGTTTAAATTATAAAGAAATATTCATTTTACGAGGCTCGTTGTTATTTAATAGAATTTGTACCAGGAAAAATTATAAAATCAACCGAGTTCCATTTTGAATTGATGGGATATTATTTGTCATTGCATTATACTATGAAATCCAATTACGAAATTGGAAATCAAAATAAAATTTTTATTTTCCTATAGCGCATGCCTTATGTAGATGCAATTGGCAACATCACAAACTTTTGTAAAAACTACGTAAATACTAATGTAAAAACCAATCAAAATGGCAAACCATTCGCAAGGTAAAAAACCTGCATGGTGAAAGTATAAAATTAATCCTCTATTAATTGGCAATCATGATTCTTTCTCCTTTTTTTTCTCAACCTGTTTGCATCGTATGAGAAAACCGCGCATACCGTTGAAAAGGTATCTTCCTGTAGATGAACAGAATTCCATTATAATTCGCCGTTCCTCAGGACCCCAGCCTTACGTGCTTTCAAAGTTTCAATGTTAATCTTTTGGAAGAGAATAATTATTGTTTGAATCATTATAGACAGCTATTGTATGACAGTATAATTCAGGAAGAGCAGATGTTTCAGTAATAACATTTTTTAACCAATTGGGTCCAGATCAACTGACTTGGTCGAATTTTGACCAGGAGACGATTTCTAATAATTATAAAACCAGCAAGGAAATTGTAACTCGGAAACAATTGATATATATGATCCCCTAATATTCCCGGACTTCAAAGTAAGCCGAGTATTTTTATAGCAAAGTATATTTCTGTGTTCGTGCGAGACAACATGATACTGTATTGATGGAGCCTAACAGCCTATTTTATGGAGCCTACATACAAGCTAAGTAGGCCTAAGTAGGTCAATATTAAATGTATGGGAATATTAAGATCAAATTATGGTGTTCGACCAGCACCAAGACAATAATAGTAATAATAATAATCTTTATTTTCAGTAAGACAATGTGCAATTGCATTGCAAACACGTCATAGAAATTGAAAATAATAAAGTACCTTTAAAAGTGATAAAGTCTTAAAGTCTTTTATAAAGTGATCTTATTTATTAACTGTTATTCATAAAATTTCAGTGGTAATATTTTACTAATTTAAACCTAAATTGAATGGTTTTGGCCTTTGTCACAACCAATATTAAACAATACATCATAGTACAGGCCTTCTCGGATATTTACGGAATTCGGTATGACTATTTTTTATGTATGGCTGAGTACTAAACTACATCACCTCTATTTTGACTCTTGATCTGTTTATTACTAAAAAATACTATTCGGTATTTTAATAAATTGTTTGGATTTCTTACCATGTATAAAAAATTGCGAACAATTCCATCGTGACTTGAAGAACACCTTATAGCCTATGGCTACAGTATATTCCTACTTCCTACTCATTTTAATGTGCCAAGTAGGTTGATAGGTTAAATTCTCTAACTTGTATGTATAATTTTAAATACAGTGGCAATATAAATAATAAAAATACTGTACCTTACTTAAAATTAAGAACTAGCATTTTTACTGTAATCGCTTTGATGTGTGATACAACTACAATCGTCTAATTAAACGATTTCTACGTAAAATTTCCAAATAAGTGTAAAAACAATTAAAATTGAACTGATTACAGGTATCTTCTTCCATTCAAATTGTTCTGCGAATACAGATTTGTTCGGTTAAGGGTTAAAGGGTTAACCTATCTGCCGCGCGCGGATGCAAGGGTTTAGAATCTCCGCGTTTGTCGCCCCAGTTGTAAACAGATTTAAAATATTTTGGTAGGCCTACCATTCTTTTTGTAAAATAATTTTGTACCCCGCTATCATCTTATAATTTCGATATTAATTTAAATTAATAAGCAGTGTAATAATGTTGAAATAAGCGTTTTTTGTATTAAGTTTTAACGCATAAAACAATATTTAGAGAAAAATAAGATGATACGTGGGTACAATATAATCTTAAGTACAAGAATCTGCAATAAGATTGGTAAAAAGTTTAAAGATAAAAAAGACAATTGCAAAAAACATCGTTACTAGATAACCGATAACCGCGGCACTCTCTCAAACTCTCGCTCGGCGATTTTGACGCCGAGGTAGAGCGCACCCTTAACACTTTAAGTGCATTGATTAAATTAATAAAATATGCGCAATTTCTCTTAAAAACAATAACACAACAACAATCAATTAGTTTCAGTTTGCAAACACAATTTTTAGGCATATTCTTTTTATTGCAGTAGGGGTATACAAAATAAAATACAGTTCACTATTTAAAACGCCTTAATTTATGTTTATAGACTATAACCGCTATTACCCATAAACTTCTTGAGGACAGTATTTTAATATAGGCCTACATCTGATTCTAAGTGGAAAATTTCGTAATGTTTCAGCATTATCGTGTTGCCATTTTAACTATAAAGTTTGTTGCGAAAAATCTTTCAACTGTATTTATTAAGGGGAACACATCGAACTCTGTACCATGACGCTAATTGAATTTCTTAATTATTTAAATTTAGCGGTTTAGCAAAAGACCAAATACTTAATTTATAGCGAAAAAATATACTTAATTTATAGGACAACTAATGAAAATAATTACAAGTTCTATTTAGAATTGTACAACACACTGAAACATACCTGCACGTCAAAATTTAGCGCGCGAACTCACTACCGTCTACACGCACCACTCGCCGGCACAACTGACAGCGACAGCGGAAAGCGCAAAGCGGGGAAAACGCGGCGAGCCGGACGATGTAGTTCCGGGGCCGACCGCTGCTGCTAGCGGCAGCACACGCCACGCCGAGGCAGTCGGTACTGTAGTACAACCATACCGCCGGTCGGGGGCGCTCTTTACCGCTGATTACAGGCGCTATTTACGCGTATTGGGGGCGCTCTTCACAGTCAATCAGGGGTGCTCTTTACCGCCAGTCGCCGAGGGGGGGGGGGTGATTTAACTCCTATAAAGTGTGCTATTTACCGTCAATTAGAGGGCGATGTTTACCCGCCAGTCGGGGGTGATGCTCTTGACCGTTACTCATGGACACTCTTTACGGCAGATTAGGGGCCCTCATTCCCGCCGCAGAGCCCCTCGGGTTCCGGTACCTTTGGGGGTCACCTAAATACATCTTTCTTCTTTCTCTTTTGCTGAATATTCTATTTACCCTTGTTATTAAAGAATCCAATAGAAAAATAGCGAAAAACCAGAATTACATTATATTAGTGGCTTGTAGGGGCAAAGGCCACTATAAATCAAATTGGTGATGTTGTCTCCACAGATAAATTTCAATTTATAGCCTCCTTGCAATATTATTGTATTTTTCAAGCTGTAATGGGAATTCACACTTTTGTATTTTCTAATAAAATATTTCCTAATCTTGACGAAACTTTGTGGCAGTATCAAATCAGTAATTCACCAATAATATCCCCTATATTAAAATATACAGTGGACTATTTTGTAAAAAAAATATTGCATTATTATACTTCCGAAAACAGTAAAAATAATCAGCCTTGACTACCCCCTTGAATAGTCAGCCTGGCTGACGTCCTAGACCATGGCCTAGGTTGGCCTAGTGGATAATCCAGGCCTCTTTATCGTTGAAAGATACAAAAAAATAAGAGTTGTTAGTAGATTTTTCCGTAGTAGTAGTTGTGTAGTGGAACGATAAAACCGTATCTTTGGAGCGCTCACACCGTTATCAGAGAGGACAGGCAAGAACTACCAAATTGCTGATTCTGGCAGAGCTCTGTCATTCACATGCTCTTGTTTCTCCCACATACAATAAATAAATAAATTCAATCTTATGTATTTTTAATCTGCATAAGTTACTGATTCCACAGGTATACAAATATTTGCAATATTAAATATTATAAATGTACAAAAATTATAAAACAAATATTTTTGCAAACATGACATGAAAAAGTTTCTAAGCAAGAAAGTTTTTTTTTACGCTAGGAACATATGTACTTTTAGCGGCAAATTTCAGATTATAAGTTTATCTAAAAAGTTTACATTTAACTTTTTGCATAACATTTTTAGCTTGTGAAATAATTGAACACGAAACCGAAGTTAACGGTTTTCCTCCAGCTGCCGCACTATAGTGGCTATGCAACATCAGGCTGGGCCGCTGCATTACTAACAAACTGTAACAATGTAACATGGTCCTGGGCTTAAGTCTCACCACAGCTACTACGAAAATAAAGATGCGATTCTCAGGAATCTTCAGCTACCCGTTTACAAATTTGTTCTGAGAAAAACGTTCATTTAATAAAGAAAGTTAAATGTAAGATTAAAGTTCATTTCATTATCTACAGCTTTGTCGCTTAAAGTTTTGGGCCTATTTCATAAAAAGTGACAGGTTTGACAGTTCTGACAATTTGTCAGAAACAATGAATTATTTGTAAATTATACTATTCGACAGGTGACAATCTAAAAATTTTAAATTCCCACAAGTTTTATATCTTTTAATTAAGTTGACAATAATTGTCACAAAAACACATGTAGAAAAATCTTTTTTCCTACACTATAATACGAAGATTGTCTGAAGGGACATGTGTTCCACAATCTGTAAATCCAGCGGGTAGATTTTGCTTGGACTTTGCATTTAAGAGTGTTTTGGCCCTAAAATAAGTTTAGAAACAGCCTCAACCCCAAGAAAAATCTAATTTAGTCTAAAATTAAGTTTAAAAATAGTAATTTTTAACATTGTTCTTATGGGGTGCTATTTTGGTAACGAAATAATAACTAAAAGTAAACAAAAATAAAGAAACACAAATTGTAAGCAGTATTTATAAACAGCTGTCTCACTGTGAAGAGTCTGGTGTAAATTTGATAGCTTGATTACCATGACACTACAATAAAAGTGGATTAAAAAAAACGAGCAATCCTCGGTACTGTAACATTAATTTGACAAATTTATCGAGACATTGACATATTTGTAAAAAATATTTGACTTCAAATTGTAAATTTTAAAACTTTTATGTAACAAAAATTTGTAAAATTGTAGATATGTCAAATGCACCTGTGGCCTGTCCCCTTTCATACCTGTCACTTTTTATGAAACAGGCCCCCCACTGGCCAACAAATATAAAAGTTTACGCATTGCAACTTTTTTCTATCTAGTTGTGTATTAATGTATGTTTTTTGATCATGGGGTTTTCTAATTAAATGTAATGCTAACATATTCACACCTTTTTTATTCATCAAATCTTTTGATTTAAAACCATAGATGTTTCTATGAATTTGGAAATTTAGCAACCGGCATAGAAGCGTGTAAATGAGCGTATGCGCACAAAAGCTTTAGCTGCTCTTTCTTGTTTTTAACTGCCCTTCAGAACACGGGTTGCGGTTTTTTGTTTAGCCATGCGTGAGCTTTCCAGGTGGATATATAGAGTTCTATGAGTGGAACCAACGTATCTTTTCTGTGACTTAATTCTATTAATCTTTATTTATACTGGTGCAAATTTCAACACACTTTCCTCTTTTATCTCAAAATTTAGAGTGCTATATGTTCTTAACCCAAAAACCTAGTTTTGCCTTAATAAACGTAATTTAAAATTAAGCAATCCTGAACCAGGACCTTCCCAAACTCTGTCGCCAAAGAAGTGGCAAAGGGACGGGAAAGATCAGACTGCTCCAACAAGAATCAAAGAAATGACATTTACCATGTCGTCTCCAAATAACAATAGAGACGCCTGCGTGCTGAGGTTAGAGGCAAGAACGGACCAAAAATGTGATAGCGGATCAGGTTTCTGGGCAGGGAATAAAAGAGAATAAAGTTATTAAAAATTTTATTTATCGAAAATCTGGTATTCAAACATGTTTGTCTCAAGTTTAAATGTTTTGTTTACAGTTTCAATCGCTCACCCATCCTAATAATTTTGAGGAGGGGCAAGTTTAAAAAAAATGACCCATATACTTATTTTTTAAGTGACATATAACGGTATTTTATAATGGAATTTACAGACAAGTAACATTAAACCTAAGGATGGGAAAAAATATTGGGCCTACTCAACACTTACTTGGATAGTTGGAGATTCATCCAGTTGGCCATTCGGTGTTGGATGTGGTCAGAATGCCGGAAGACCTAAAGGACATTGCTAGGTCTATTTGACGGAGACCATCAGAGTTGAGTTGTAGGTAACATATTTTAAACTTTAGTTTGAATGGGAGGTTTTCTAGCTGCATAATTCAAAGAATTGTGCTAAACTGTAAAAGCTAACACTGTATGCTTAACTGTAATTTGAAGAATTTTTTTTAAATCAAATGGAAATCTATATATTAATACGCAAGCATGTGTCATTTCCTCCTTTTTTCTCAGCTTGTGTGCATTGTAGGATAAATCCGCGCATCCCGTTAGAAAGGTATAGTCCTGTAGATGAGCAGAATCACATTCTAATTCACATCGGACTCCAGGGTTACGCCCCAGAAGCTTTCAAAGTTCCAATGTTAATCTTATAGAAAAGGATAATTGATTAAATCATTCGACAGCGGTTGTACTAAACACTGATAGAAAAACAGGAAGAACAGATGTTTTAATTATAAAATGTTTTTACATTTCTTGGGTCCAGATCAACTGAAATTTCGATCGAATTTCTAACAGGAGGTGATCTCTAGTAGGAATAATTTGGAAATGTTTTTGACCACAATATTTAGTGATTTTAAATTGTGTTAAACTGAAAAGGTGTTCTTGTGTTTTAGTTGTAGACTGAGTTGATGTATTGTAGTGTGTGTGTTTTAATGTGGACTGAAACCTAATATATTTACAGGCTGGAACTGTTAACAGTCCCAAAAACGCTAATGAAATGCTCTTTACAGTGGGAGCGTGGGGGTAACTGAAGCTTGCATCTCAAAACCTTCTATTGCCAGACAAAAATTTGTTAAAATGTTATTTAACCGCACCTCAGAGAACAATTAACTAAGTAGGAGATGGGGGACTGAAGGAGGCATTAATAGGCTGACTGAAGAAGATTAATGCTGTTGAATTTGGCAAGGTTTCTCAGAACAAAATACCCCTTAGATAATTTATCCTCAATCAAGTAAAACTCCTCTTCCCAGTACAAGCCACCACCCAGTCACTCGTAATTTAGGAGGTCTATGTAAAAGGGGCGTTAGTCGACTTACGCTCTTTTTGTGGAGATGGTGTTTTTAGATTCCTCGTGTTTTTATAAATAACTCTGTGAAATTTCAACTTTGTATCTCTTTTTTTTATTATTTCTTGAAGATTTTTTGAATCAGCTGATGTTTGGCCTTCCTCATGTCTGCAGACAATTTTTGTAAAAAGGGCGTAAGCCGGTAACGCCCTTTTTGCGGAGATGGCTATTTTAGACTCCTCGTGTTTTTGTTTATAACTCTGTGTAATTAATTTAAACTTTGTACCTCTGCTTCATTTTTTGACGATTTTTTGAATAAGCCATGTGATCCAAGTTAAGACTTCGTAATCTATGCAAAAAAGTCGTATGAAAATTAGGGATGGACGGGACCCGAAATTTCGGGAAAATTTTCGGGAGCAAATTTGTCTCGATCATCGGGCGGGATTTTTTTTTTTTACTCGGGAATTTTTTCGGGACGGGAACTGCCGAACGGCGCGGCGGCCGCGATCGTGGCCAGCATTCTCGGTCGGCGATCGCGGCCGGCGTTCTCGGTCGGCAATCGCGGCCGGCGGTCTCGCTAACGAGGAACAGCACAAATACACGCAACCACATTCTACGGACGCCAGAGACGATCTATTGTTCAGCTTATCTATTGTTCGACCTCCGGCAGTAATTTATTCAAGAGGGGTGTTTTTTGCTCCTAGTACCAAATGCTACTTTCTGAACAAATTGTCTTAAAAAACTAAGGGATGGCTCGTTTGATTCGTCTAATTCTTACAAATGAAACAAAATGTCAACCAAAGTTGTTTGACTTTCCATTCAATAGGGAAAAGCAAAGTATTGTTAAATAAATCAATCTTTAATTGAATTACTGTTTTATAATGTTAAAAGCATCTTATTATAATTAAATATAATTTTTAAATGAAAAACTTCAAATCCCATTAAATATATTTTTAAAAATTAAACATTACAAATACATTTATTAGATTTTGGGGTTCATAACTTTAAACTGTCATTGTTTTTTATTGATTTTTTTCATCATACACTCATTTTGTTAAATAGCAAAAGATAGCTAAATGAATACATACAAAATAAAAATAATTATGTCTAATAGTGTATATTTTTACAGTTCAATTTTTATGATAATCTCTAAGTAAGAATCTGTCTCAGTTAATAAATCAATAAGTATAAAAAATGAAAAAAATAAACATTTCTTGGGGTTATAAATGGCTTTGGTTTGTTGAACCACTTCATTCCTTAGTGTGAATATTTATTATAACTTCAATTTTTTTTTTCTGAGCAGGCCTTCGGCCTATTTATGTAATACAGTTTTGTTTTCTTTACAATTTTTCCAATTGTTTTAATCTATATTTTTATGTACATAATTTTTCTTTTCATTCTTTATAGAAAACGTTTAATATTTCATTCAACAAAACTTTTATAAAATTTTTAATGGACTTTTGTTATATCTATATATATAATACGTGATGCCCTTTTTTTGTTAACACTACTCCTCCCTTATTTCTGGACCAATTTTAAAGTTTGAGGTGTCAAAAGAATGGTCTCAGTTCGTAGTTTTGCAATAAGGTTTTAGATTTTTGATATTTTAATTCTGAAGCTCACGGGGAGCCCTCAAAGTTTATTTTTTTGTCCATAAGATTAACATGGGGAACAATTTATATTGAATTGCTAAATAAAACAGCTGTAGATAGTAAAACAAACAAACACATGTCAAAAGCTAGCTGAATCAGGGCTGGGGAAAACTGCTGTTTGTTTATATTTTCTCCACAGCCCTGTATCTGAATAGAAGCAATTGAACTAATGAATGGTACTGAAAAATCAAAACAATTCCATACTTTAAGGCCGGTTCCTACATGGGCGACAGATGCGACGCGACGAGAGCGACAAAATTTCAAACAAATGTATAAGCATTGGAGCGTTCTTAGTGGGCGACAGGAGCGACAACTTACAATGTATAACGTTATGGCGATGCAAGCTTGTCGCTGGTGTCGCTCCAGTCGCTCTCGTCGCGTCGCATCTGTCGCCCACGTAGGAACAGTGTCTATGTGTGGAACAAATTGTAAGTTCTACTTTTTCCTCAAAATGTATAGCTTTTGCTTGAACTTTGGCAAATGATATTTATTGATGAACTTTGTCATGATATTTATTTGGGCACAAAAATAAATTTATTAACTTAACCCCAGAAAAGTTAATTTTCCTGTACAAAAACAAGATTGGAAATTGAAATTTTTTATGTTCTTCTTGTGAATTATCAGATTGGTATTGAAACAACAATAAAAGTTAACAAAAAATTAAAATAAAACACCTAATGTTTGCGCATGGGTTTTCAAATTGCTGTGAGATAGGAAAAGGAATGTAAATTGGTGTAAATTAATTAACCTGTTTACTGTGATACTATAACAAATCTTAATGCAACAATAGTGGTTTTCTATATAGTGGTAGTGCAATATAGTGCTGTCTATAAAAAGAAATAATTAAACCAAAATATGAATGCCACATCAAGCCAAAATGGGCCACACCAAAAAGATGTAGCCTAGATTTTGAAAATTTTTATGATTTCTTTCTTTTAATTCTGTAGTGCCATGGGAAGTTAAATTAAAGAGGATTTAGTCCGTTATAATTAGTAATAGTGTTGGCTTATTCACTATGTCGACTACTAACTCATACTACTAGGAAAACAGCCGCAGTGAGTGCTGCATAGCTCATACAGGACCGGAGTTGACATAAATAATGATTGTTCTTCTGTTGTCATTTACGTCTTTTGTGTGATGAACTATCTAGATCCAACATTTGTGAATTTATTCTAATTTTATTTTTATTTTTATGCACAGGCTCAAGGCAAATCGGCGTAAGAACCATTACATTAATCCTAGCTAATTTGGACCTAAAATAACAATCATCAAATCTCAAAACCCTCTCATTGGGAAGTTTGAGAATTATTGATGAGGATCGATTGATGAAATACCAAGGTGGTGTAATCTGATTTTCACTACAATTTAATTTTCATTCAAAGTAACTCGGTAAATTACTATGGAGCAAGGTTCGATCACCAGGTACCCTTGATGAATGCAGCGCATTGCGCTGCACGGGCCCCCTAGTGTATATTGTTTAGTGATTTGATTTAAATTTTTTTGGTTACAAGAAAATTTATACTTTATCCTTATCTCATTATATACTGCAAATATAAAAATTAGATATTTTTAATCTTTTCAACAAAAGGAGGTTCATTCTAACTTATACAAAAACAAGTGGAACAATTTGGAAACAGAACCAGTTGATATTTAACATTAATTTGTCTTTATACGACATTCAGATAAAAGTCAAAACGAATATTTCCCGATAACATCGAGAAGAGCAATCCCGTCCCGAAATTGGACGGGAAATAAAAATTCCCGTCCCGTCCCGTCCCGAATTAAAAATCCATTCCCGTCCATCCCTAATGAAAATACAGAGTGATTAAAAAAGAATGACCCGAACTTTTGATATTATTAATAGTACCGCATTACCGCCACTGAAACTGCATTATCTACAACAAGGGTGGTCTAGAGTTTTAGAAAATCTCCACTAGATGTCTAATTAAGAGCTAACTTGGGGTGTGGCGTCAGTCATAAACTTTGGTCACAAACCAAGGTTTAAGGGCCCTACTTTTTTAGGAAAAACGCAGTGAAGTGTGCATCTTACCTAGAAATGCTACGACATAGGCTATTTACAAAACTTACTGCCAACTCTGACAACTTCATCTGTCAACAAGATGATATCATCTTTCGACAAGCACCGCCACTCTGGCACAAGAATGTTCCCGGTTTCCTCAATACTGGCGCACAGGACCGTGAGACACGGCTTTGCATTCTTGGCCTCCAAGGTTACCTGACATAATACCGTGCGACTTTTTCCTGTGGGGATACGTAAAAGGACGTGTTAATGTTCCTTCCTTAGCTTGTGATATCGAGGAGCTTAAAACTAGGATATCAGATGCAGTAGCTACAGTCCCAGATGACATCTAGTGGACAGTTTGGGATGAGTTCGGCTATCGTCTAAATGTCGTCAGAGCCTTCAATGGAGGGCACATAGAACATTTGTAGTACATCATCATAAACTTAATGTATCTGCGAGTAATTTTTTGTAAAATTTTTTTGTGCAACAATTTTTGAAACAATTATAGTTTTCTGAAATCAGGTCATTCTTTTTTAATCACCCTGTATATCTATGTAAATAAACGGTATCAGCTAACTGACACATACTTTCTCCCAACAATATAAAAAAATGTGGTAAAAGCTTCAAACATTAATGTCTTGATGACTCAGTCGGATAGCTACCAGCTGAGCAGCGCGAGTTTGACCCTACGCGCGTCTGTGACTTTTAACAACGTACTGCGTTTACCGCTAAACGAAAAATTGAATTTTCTCCGCAACCACTTGACGTAGAGAAATAATTAAAAATACTGGATTATTTAGTTTTTTGAGCTTGATTTAATCGTAATCAGTAAAATTTATTTCAAGATAACAGTTATTTTGAAAATCCAAAAAAATTTGTTTTTAAACACTTTTTATTGTATAACTTTTGAACGCGCATTTTCTCATGTACCCGCAAATGCGGGTAGTGTCATTTGATTCAGCATTTTAATCTTAATAAACCACTAAATTTCAATCAAAATCGTTAGAGCCGTTTTTGAGAAATTTTTATTTTTCACGTGTTTTGAGGGTTTTTGGGGGTAAACTACCCTTAAAAATAAAAAATTCAAAAAAATGGAAAAAACGTCTGGAATTATCATGGGTTTGGACCTACATACCAAATTTCACCAAAATCGGACCATTAGGGCATTCTCTAGCTCTGTATACATCCTGACACACACACACAGACATCACTCTGAAAACCACTTTTTTGGACTCATAGGGCACCAAAATGGATAAATCCACCAACAACTCAAATTCGAAAATTTTGACGAAAACAATACTTTCTCCATATACTATGGTATAGGAGGAGAAAGTAAAAGGGTGTATGAAAAAGATGGCGGGCAGCCATCTCCCGAAGAAGGGCATTGAAAGGATTTTTGTAAAAAGTGTTTATTTAATAACTTTTCAGGTAACCAACCTAATTTTAGCATGAAATAAGTAATCAAAAGTCAAACTTCATTTTATTAAATAGGTTTTTTGTGTAATATTTTCAGGTTCGAAGATACACATAAGTGAAGTTTTGCATGCTCCATTTCTCAATTTTCTAAGTAAGTCGACTTACGCCCTTTTACAGGAGGGGACCTCCTCAATTGTGGTATATTATACGGTGTGTCCCAAAAGTCCCAACCCCCTATTAAATTTTTAATGGGTGCAAATAATTGGATTAACTTCTGGGAAAGTTTCAATGACCAAAGGACGAGTCTTTTAGAATTTAAAATAATTCAACCCCCACCCCTAAATAGGGCTTTGGGGGGCAACTCAAAAATTTTTAAAACAAACTCCCAATTTTCATGTTATTTTTGGATTGTACACATGTTTTTGAGACTCTTTTATTCTTTGACTCTAAAATTAATGGTTGAGGAGCTACAGCCAATTGAAGGTTATTTTTAGTCCCATAAAAATAACATGGAACAAACTTTAATTGCCTAGACCATTTATTCAAATAAAAAATACTCAAGTATAAAAATTTCTTAAAATTATGTTTTAAAATATTTTTTCATAATACAAACATCAAATTTTACAAATTTTATTAGTTGTCCGTCATATTGGACATAATTTAATTTATGTGTAAATGACAATTTTATGAGTGAAATGTTCTTAAAACATAATTTTAACACATTTTCGATCTTGAGTATTTTTTATTTGACTGAATGGTTTAGGAGATAAGGCATTTAAAGTTTGCCAAATGTTATTCTTATGGGACTAAAAATGACCTTCAATTGGCTGTAGGTCAGTAACTGTTAAGTTTAGAGAAAAATGTCAAAGAACAAAAGAGTTTCACAAACACATAAACAATACAAAAACATAAAAAATGGGTGTTCGTTTTTAAATTTTTGAGTTGGCCCCCCACAACTTTATTTTGGGGGTGGGGGGTTGAATTTTTTGAAATTCTAAAAGACTCGTCCTTTTGGTCATTGAAACTTTCTCAGAAGTTAATCCAATTATTTGCACCCGTTAAGAATTCAATAGGGGGGGGGGGGGTTGGGGGGGTGTAACTCCTGGGAGACTCAGTATATATTGTTTTCATTTTTTTATTTTTATACTTATTTTTATAAATAGACAGGTTTATACTGCACTACCTTAGTGCATGAACTCCCATAAAATTTAATGCTACAGACTTTTGAAAATTGCCATACCGCCCGCTATTAACTGTTTGTGGGTGTGACGCCTACTTCTTTACGGATGTGTAAGCCCTATTCTTGGACACCTTGCTGCAATGAAAGGCGCCCCCTCAAGTAAATAAAAGTCTGTCTAAAGATAATGACACCCTAATTCCTTCTAAGAAAACCCTTGACGTCATTTTCCTTTTTTCTTAAAGAATAAGATACCAAGTGAATGTCAGTGTGAAACTGGCATTTTAAAGCGTATGCAATTGTATTGTCTTTACATTATTTTTTGCCTTCTTCCATAAATTTGAATTTTTGTAACAACTATTCAACCCCTCAGATTCAACAACAATTATAAATTGATGGAATTATTGCAAAATTTGTTGTCTTGAAATCTAAAATTAAACATTTGAAAGATTCACTTAACAAAATTTAAACAAATTTCTTTAATGTAAACCTATTTAAGACTCACCAGCCGCCCCTGATTTCCTCTACCTTTAACTTGCTAGTGGGGAAAATTACGTCTAAAATACTAGACCAACTGATCTTATAAGTACAGTATTTCAATCACTTGCTTATCAGATTTGTCAGAAAGACAATGCAAATTTTCCTTGGGTCTGGACGGATGTCTTGAAATAAACACCGTCTTAATTCTCGGATTCCTTGCACTCCTTCACGGAGACATAGTTGGTAGTAAAGTAATCAGCCCCATGGCTTCAGTAAAACACAAACTAACCTAAAAATATTTACATGTTAGTTGAAAGATTTTTGGTTTCAATTATTTTTTAACTAATTTTCCAATTTCATCTCTGGTCGTGGTATATTTTATATGTTGTATTGTGTTGTGTATTATATATTTTGCAGTACAGTGTGATACAGGATTTTACTGAAATTTTAGTAGGCCAATTCAATAGCGATAAACATTACATTTTACACTACTGTATTTAAACTAAATTCAATATATTTTAGTTTACACCATTGAATAAAACATTGGCGGATCTTAAACGGTCAATACGGATCGCGATATTTGGATTGTGATCCTGGATCACGATACGGATTGAGCGTGTAAAGTCAAATATTGATGCATGATTCATGGATCACACATCAATATTTGACTTTACACGCTCAATCCGTGATCCAGGATCACGATCCAAATATTGCGATCCGTATTGACCGTGTAAGTACCGCCATTGTTTTATATCAATAGTGTTTTTGTTTTAAGGCTTATTACAGGTCTATAGACTACATGTAACTCTCACTAGGAAGGTTTGATAGAAATTGTATTTCTTGGCATAGAGAGATTTTAAGATCACCAATTACCTCAGTAGCCTGAATTATTAGTATATTTACCTTGATGCCACGACCATCAATTGGACAACAACTAGAAACTTATTACGTAGGTCCCCTTGAAAATTGTATCATCGAGGTATTACACAAAATATAATTTTAATGCAAAATGGTTGCTCCCATTTTCAACTTTTTACCCTTTTGAAATTGAGATTGTGCAGAGGAAACATTGTATAGTAAAAAAGAACCTAAAATCTATCATTATAAGTCAAGGAGAAAATATAAATCATTATAATGTTGTACGGTAATTTATTGTACGCACAATAAATAATCGGTCATAAAAATACATTTGATCATGGACAAAGAAGATATATACATGAACTTACAAAAAGGGAAGAGGGATGGGCTGTTTGTAGGGACTTAGAGGGTTAGCTGCGGTTATACCTGTTCCCCCAGCCGCGCTGGTGAGTGTCTTTATATTCATCCATCGCTCGGGCCCGGGCAAGAGTCTCCTCATCGTCTGTCTGAAAACCGAAATGAAATTGGTTTTAGTCTTTTTTTTATAAAAGCTCACATATATTATTGTGAGAAATTGACTTTTCTTAGAGTACAGTTCTAATCTATGTTGACTAACTAAATATTAGATAGACACTTTATTCAATAGAAGAATTTTATTTATGTTGATTAAAATAGATTATACCAATAACACCTGTATAGCATTGTACTTTTTTGTAGTATATTCATTGTACTTGTGACACTATTCTTTGTATTTGCACAAAACATGAATAAAGAACTTTTCAATTCAATTCAATAACTGTAATAAAACACAAAAATCTTAACGAAACAAGTTCATTTGAGACATATTTAATTTCCATGTGTTTAATGTTTAGCCCAATTAACACACTCATTATTATCTGATTCTGTTATAATATAAACATTCTGATTTTAATTTTGATTCTGCCACATGTTTCAAAGGTTTTTTTTAATAGTTAGCTTCAGTTAAACAAATTTTCATTTTGGGTATTAATCAGCACTCAGCTGAGATTGGCATACCTCTATTTTATGTTCTTTCTCCGCTTCTTCTTGCTCTGCTAAGGCTTCCGCATTTTGTTGGTTAGCCATATCCAGCAATGACCTTGCCTTCACTGTAGCAGCATCTGGGAAACTAAAATAAATAGAATTTATTTTAAATACACTACAAATACTGAAACAGTCACATAGAATAAAAATGCTTAAATTGAGATAAAATTTCAGGATTGCAAGTCTGACAGCAAGACACTTGGCTCAATCGTGTGTCATGTCTAGTCATGATGTCTAGTGATGTCTATCTAGTCCCGGTAATGCGTAATTACACTACTGACCACTGAGTTAATCATGTCAGATTGTAAGCCATGGTTACAGATCGCCATCCAATCACAGGCTCAAACAAAAGATAGTCTTGATTACTGTTCTTCCAATTATTGGTTATGTACTCGTTCACGATCATCCACTGCAACCGAGATTTAGATTTTTTTCCTATCACGTGATAAATCCAAATGGTCACGTAATAAATCCTGGTGGATCCTAGTTACGTCCTTTTGCTGTCGTCTTAGGAATCCATCAGGATTTTGAAAGTTGACTTTCACGTGCATCTGTTACTCATTGAAAAAAAAAAAACCACTCAATCCCGTTCCACCACAGAGGAACATGAACTTGGCAAATGTGTTGTCACCGGGATTACGGTAACAGTGGAACTAGGTCCAAGAACCACGTTGGTTGAAATTTCTTATAGGCTAATCAAAACAGCGACGGATGAAGCAGTTCCAATGAAACGTATAAAATTAACCTCGTTTTATAAATAAATCCTTCATTGGCACTAACAGTTCTGAGCTTACTTGGACTCAGCTCAGTTCCTTTGCAATGTTGACGTGTTCCGATTTAATGGGCTCCTTCAAGATCATCCACCGCGACTGGGGTTTAGATTTTTTCTATCACGTGACAAATCCCAATGGTCACGTGATAAATTCTGGTGGATCCTAGTGATGTAATTTTGCTGTTGTCTTATGAATCCATCCACCGGGATTTTGAAGGTTGACGTTCCCGTGCATTTGTTACTAACTGCAAAAAAAACACTCAATCCCGTTCCACCACTATGGAACTTAACCAACGGAACTTAGTCTAACAGGCATAAATAATTTTTTTTAATAATCATAACTTCAAATGAAACAATTCTTTTGTTTATACAAATAAAGAAGTGTTTGATTTGAAGTTATGATTATTTAAAAAATTATTTATGCTTGTTAGACTTTGCATATAAAATTGTTTTCCAAGTTATTCAATGAACTATAGCTAATTTTTAACTTGCATTATCTGCATGGATACAAATTCTTTGATGGACTATTCTGAAATGAAAGTGGGACTTTTAAATAATAAAGAAACAACAAAGGGCAAAGGACAAAAAAGAATAAAGAAGGACAAAGGGCCTTTTAGTACAACTAGTTGAATATGAGTTAATGAAGAATGGGTGCAAATTATTTGATTTTTAACAGCAGCTTTTATCTCAACAAATTGCCTTCTGCTAATTAAATATGACCTTAACCAATTTAGGGAACTTCCCTTGATGCTCAGGCTTTCCATTTTGTGTAAAAGTACCGTAGTTCATGAATCACACTATAAAATGCTCTGCTTAGGTCCAAGAAAATCCCAATAGTTTTTCTCCCTTGTCTACACAATTATTTACTAAATTAATCAAATCACCGGCAGTTACGGCGCATCTGTTTGGTCTAAAATTATGCATTATGCAGATTCTGTGTACTCAAGGTAATGAACTAATGGCTTATGTTTGCTAATTGTAAATAAAAAATATAAAAAAATTAAAAAAAAACACCATTAAAACAGATTTATAAATGATAAAACAATAAGATACTTACACTCCATCTTTAACTCGTTGATCATAAAACTCCTTGACAGTCATGGTTGGAAGACTAGGGTATCCAGCCCCGAATACCTTCTTCTGAAATTCATCTTTTGTTATAATTACTGCTTTCAAGGGTTTTGGTTTAGGGCCTTTTGAAACTTTCTCTTCAATTTCGTTTGCTTTAAGGCTCCCACCAGCTTTAACCTTAGACATGTATTTTAAAATTTCCTTTTCTGACTGAAGAGACTCTAGCTCCTTGATACCTTCATTGATGTGACAGTTGATTAAGGTTATATAATACTTTCTTTTCAGCTCATCATCAATATATGTTGTAAGATCTAGCTGTTCTTTGATTGTTTTCAACTCTCTCTGAAGGCTTTCTGCTCATTATAAAGTTGTATCTTGTTTGCCCTACTGTGAGCAGAATTCATGAGAGCTTGAGCAGGAGTAAGCGCACGGGACACCTGAGATGATGTACTCTGGTCTTCATCTTGTACATCAGATGTTGGGGGTATATCAATATCGGTGATTCTGTAGTCCTTACAACGCTGAAGAAAATCTCTGAAATATATATCCGCCATGTTAACAACTTCAATTCTCTCTGTTACACACAGTTTTTGTGTCAGGTTTCCAAGTAATGATGGCAATAAAAAATACTTTAAATTATTAGTGGCAACTTCTTCAATCGATTCATTGGAACTAAACAAAGATGTTATGGATACCAATCGTGTTGCATCTTCAAATAACTTCATAGCTCTGCGGATTTTGACCTGAAAACAAAATTTTTATTACTAAATAGGTTAAGGTAGGTAGCACACTCATAAACAAAACTTATCTTAAAAGTTTTTTTTTATAGCATTATTTCTCATTAAGTCTTAATGTTGAGGTACCGAACTTAACACTGACATAATTACTCTCTGAAAAATCACGGTCAATAATGAGGATGAAACGTTAGAGCAACAGGGGATGTATGTAACAGGGCCCTGAAGATGCTTGGACTTGTCTTCAGACTGTCGACGACCTTCAATAACTTGAAGGCTTTGAAGATTTTGTACCGTAGCCTAGTCAGTCTACACCTCGAATATTGCAGTGTCGTATGGTCACTCCACCAATCTTACCTGAAGGACGAGATTGAGAAGGTCAGAGGCGTTTTCTCAGACTCATTGGTATGCGCCTTTGATTCAGGTACCTGGATGTCCCTATACTTGAAGTTGCTCACCTGCTCAGGCTACCCACACTTGAGCCTAGACGTGTAAACCAGGATCTACTGTTCCTGCATGGTCTAATTCACGGACATCTCGACTCCCCAGAGCTTCTGCGAAGAGTAAACTTTAGTTTAGGATTCCCTCGTCTCGCACCAGATCCAGAGCCCTCTTCTCGACTCCATCGGCTCAACATCATACATTGCCAACAGTACAATGTTGAGGATCCAGCGCCATGGCAACAACCTACCTGACTACTTAAGACATCATTTCTACCAGTCCATTACCATTCAAGTTGGCACTCTGTCATCTTCAAAGGTGATCCCTTGCATTTCGATCAGCATGTGTATAATGTCTGTTAGGGGATTTCTGGTGGCGCCTTTTAAGGGCCACACCTGCCAACAGTGTTTTTTGTTCCCAGTTTTATGTCCCGCCAAAGGTGTTGAGTGATTAGGTGGTGCCTTTAAAGGGCCACACTTCAATGTGCACTCTAAATGTTGAACACACTATTTATTTATTGTTATTGTTGATGTATATTTATTGTTGTTATTGTTGATGAATATTTATATTGATGTTATATTTACTAGTTGCTTTGTTGTTATTATTCCCTTGTATTGTTTGTCTCATATCTTTAACGGGGCAGTGAGATAAGGATTTTTTTAAATATCAGTTTATTTAAAAACTACTTACCATTACTTCTTATATCTTATAGTACTTAAAGTACTTATCTAAAAGAAAGAAAGAAAAATTGTTAATTTGACCCGATCCGTCTTTTAAGTCCTTAAGGCCTCTCCCCATAGGACCTCAACATTACCATAGATCCTACGGGGTTGAAATTTAACGTGGACTTTCCTCTTTGCTAATAGGCGCTCACTAAGAAAAGGTGTTGGAAATATATTTTTTCTTTAGTGAAGCTAGGACTTCACTATAACAATAAGCCTGGGGGGTTTTTAAATTTGACATGGTCGTTCCTCTTTGCTCAAATAGGTGTTCACACTTCTTTTACTATCGTGGTTGGCGGTAATATTGTAATTTTCATATTTTATCAACCCCTTCCTAGAGTTGCAAAAAAAAGTATTGACTCCTAAAATTTCCCCCGATTCTCCTGTAACAGATCAAAGATTTGCCCCAAAGATAAGCGACATATATGACTTTGCTATAAAACTCAACAGCTTACAATAGGGCAGTGAAATTGATAACGATTGTTTATATTTTTGTTTATAACCTTTATTGGAACAAAAGTAGGCCTACTTAAAATCAAAACTACTAACTTATACAGGTTAACAGTACCTGTATAAAAGTATTTCTATACAACTATTTGTAATTTTAATATTCAACTCTTATGACAGCAAAAAAATTCCATTGGTGCAGATACAAAAAAAATCATAATTCCTAAAATTTCCCCAGAAACCTGAAAAATCCCCCCCGATCCTAGATAGCTGGATCGAACATATTCTGCACCCCTGCCCCCTACCTTCCAACACCCCTAGGAATTGTAGATCCCCCCGGCGATTTTCATTGTAAATAATATTATGAAGCATTTGGCGGGTTCTTCCTCAATTTTACATTGTTTTTAGGTGGTAATTTCAATTTCTATCATTATTTATTGTAATTACTTGATTTAGTTTATTATTTTAATAGTTTTTACCAATTTTTATTAACTATTTTCTTTTTTTTACTGTGCCAAGTGACTAAGGTGTGTGATCCCACATAATTTAACACATAGGCCTAAACCCCTTCAAAACCCCTCAGGACAAATTTGCAGAATATTTTTTAACTGTCAGAGTTCTTTTCAAGTGGACAATAGTTATTTGTGCAACTAGTGAGCAAAGTGAGCAATTGCCTCACTCAAGAGAAATTCTTACTCACGAGCCGTAGGCGAGTGAGGAATGGTTTCTCGAGTAAGACGATTGCTCACTTTGCACTCGAGTTGCACATTATATTTTTCGTACAATTATTATAAAACAAATAATTGGTAAAGAAACTTAACATATTTTTACACAGAAGTGAACTTTTAATATGACATTTAGGTAATGTGAAAGTAACATTAATAAATCAGAAACAAAATTATAAAACAAAAAATTATCTCCTTAAAAATGAGCACAAACACCCTAAAAGAATTGTTAACCAAAGAATTACTTATAGAACAATAAATTCATCACCTTCAATGTTTACAAATGGCAAATCAATGAAATGGTGGCTTCTGCCGTGACCGGAAGTGTTGTGACAAATACAACAGCTGACCAGCTGATTTACAGCCAGTGCTCCCAACGTATTTCGCATGCATACGACCTTGTCTGCATGTAACGCGCTCACTATTTTGTGCCTTCACGTTGCAAATCTGGAGTGAGACAAAGTAATTAGAGTGAGACAATGTTAACATTGTCTCACTGATGAGCGAATTGGCCACTTTGCTTTCTCAAATCAGTGAGAGAACATGTACATTGTTAGGTAACTGTAGGAAAACAATTTATCTCACAAATATGTGTCTTAAACAATATAATAATTTGATATATTTTTTTACTTTTTTCATGGCACCAGGTGCTAAGGTACGTGATGACGTCACACCTCTCGACAACTGAGTGAGTTATTTACTATACACTTCGGTTCCATGAATCATAGAAGACTTGTCATAGAATAAAGGTGTGACTAAAACCGATTTACGATAGCCCAAAGGTGACATAGCTTATGATGGTCTAAGTTTAATCTTATTATCAGTTTTCTTAACCCTACATGAACCACTTTTTATAGTTGAAATGCAGGGGTGCAGAATATGTATGATCCGGTGATCTAAGAGAGGGGAAAACTTCCAGGTGTCTGGAGAAATTATGAAAAAAAAAATTGTTTGTATATTTTTTGATAGGCCTATGCCAGTGGAAGTTTTTTTTAACTATCATAAGAGTTGAATAGATTAAAATTTAAAATAGTTAAATATAGAAATACTTTTATACAGGTACTGAAAGTAGCTCTAGTTTTGATTTGATTTTAAGTAATCCTACTTGTGTTTTAATATAATAAACTAAAATAAAAAAATCTTCATCATTTCACTGCCCCATTCATTTAGGCAGTCATTTAGGCCTATGTCGCGTATCATTGGTGACAATCTTTGATCCGTAACAGTAGAAGGGGAAATTTTTAGGAGTCAATACATTTCCTGCACCCCTGTTGGAATGATGTTGTTTGTTGTGATAGTGTGTTTACGCAGCGCTGTAAAAACATCTCAGTCGGCTCCAACGCCTCTGGCATGGCGAACATAAACAGCTGTCAAAATTTTTGTATTAAACAAATGCATTGGATAAGAAGACTATTTACGTTAGGGTATAAAGTCAATGGTGTTCACCAATGCCTTACAGAAGAAAAGCTGGGAGAAAGCTTGGAATCTCCTATTTACAGTAGGCCTACCAAATTTGATTATTCCATTTATACTAAACTAGAACAAGACTGAACAGATTACGTAAATGTCAATAAACAGTTAAAAAAGCTTTGGAAAATCGGCCCTAATTGTTTGTTTACAAATCTATTTATGGACCATTTAATCACATTCAAGTTTACAAACAGCTCTTCTTATTTCCTTTATCAATTGATGGTGTGTCGCGTACAGTAGCCTATACCAACACACAAGTCGTGATAAGTTACGGCGGAGGCACAGGAATGCACCATTGTCCACGGCCTTTTAAAGTGAAAAGACGATATGTTTGAATAACTTCGTCAGGATATCAGGTGGGACCACAACGGGAAGGGCATTCATCCTTGGCTGAAACATTGTATTTCCGTAAAATATGGTAACACTGCAGGTTCATGGTCACAATGTTTGAGGGGTACGTAAGTGAATTATGGGTTACCGGTACATAAGGAAGTTTAAGTTTTATGACAATGCCAATAGTATTTTTTGTAAATATTTTAACGCCAAATAATCTTGAATAACAAAGGCTAAATCTGATGACTGACTATGTCAGGCTAAACGCTACAAGGGCGTTTTTCAATTGTTTGGATCCTCTGCTGTTCATCACTACTCACTCTCTCCTTGATGGAACTCTTCCCGATAAGTGCAAACTCGCCAAAGTAAAACCTCTTTTTAAAAAGGATGATGAGACAGTGCTAGGAAACTATCGTCCAATCTCACTCCTTCCAGCTTTCTCCAAGGTCTTCGAAAGGGTGGTGTGTGAGCAGCTGACACGCTACCTGGAGACAAATGAACTCTTTTGTAAAAAACAATATGGTTTCCAGAAAAATAAATCCACCAAATTGGCACTAATTGATTTCGTTAACCAGTGTATGGATGCACTCGATGCCGGTGAGACCGTTATTGGCTGCTATGTGGACCTCTCCAAGGCCTAGGAAGTTTAAGTTTTATGACAATGCCAATAGTATTTTTTGTAAATATTTTAACGCCAAATAATCTTGAATAACAAAGGCTAAATCTGATGACTGACTATGTCAGGCTAAACGCTACAAGGGCGTTTTTCAATTGTTTGGATCCTCTGCTGTTCATCACTACTCACTCTCTCCTTGATGGAACTCTTCCCGATAAGTGCAAACTCGCCAAAGTAAAACCTCTTTTTAAAAAGGATGATGAGACAGTGCTAGGAAACTATCGTCCAATCTCACTCCTTCCAGCTTTCTCCAAGGTCTTCGAAAGGGTGGTGTGTGAGCAGCTGACACGCTACCTGGAGACAAATGAACTCTTTTGTAAAAAACAATATGGTTTCCAGAAAAATAAATCCACCAAATTGGCACTAATTGATTTCGTTAACCAGTGTATGGATGCACTCGATGCCGGTGAGACCGTTATTGGCTGCTATGTGGACCTCTCCAAGGCCTTCGACTGTGTTGATAAAAAAATTTTCGTTGAAAAGCTAAAATCACTTGGAATCAGTTCTCTGGCTCTCAAATGGCTCACATCTTTCCTTTCAAACAGACGACAATTCACAGAAATTCAACATCAGTCAAAATCAAAAATCAAAAACTTTCCCTCAACGGACAGACTTGTCACTAGCGGAGTTCCTCAGGGCTCGATTCTTGGCCCGGTGTTGTTCCTGGCATATGTCAATGATATGCCGGGGATAGTTCCGGACGAGAGTCTCTTCCTGTTTGCGGATGACACCACCCTTTTCACAAAAAATAAAAATGTCGAACAACTTGAAGTGGACACTTTCATTAAAATCAATCAGCTTGCACAGTACTTTTCTGACAATCTCCTCAGCTTAAATTCCACAAAAATGGGGTGTCTCCGCATTCAGACGCATCAGAGGAGCCTCCCTGATCCATCCTCAAACATCGATATCTTCATTGATAAAGATAGGCTGGTCCTATCTGATTCTGTAGATTTTCTAGGGGTGAGATTGAACGGTAGTCTAGCATGGTCGAATCAAATTGAAAAAAATAGAAAAGAAGATATCCTCGGGGCTCTTTGTTCTGAGAAGAACAAGCTGCTTAAATCCCAATTTGAATTGGTCAAAACTAGTTTATTTTAGCCTAATTGAATCACATATTGTGTACTCTAGCTCCTTATGGGGTAGTTGTAAGTCACATTTAGACCGTATTTTTACCCTTCAGAAAAAAGCAATCCGTATAATTTTTAAACTCCCTCCTCGGGAGCATTGTAGTGATTTTTTTAAGCAATCCAACATTCTAACTGTTCCATGCCTCTTCATCTTCGAATTGGTAATGTACATAAGAAGCCAAGATCTTTCTTGTTACAATCAACGTTCTCACAAGTACAACACTAGACATAAGCATAAATTCTCTGAGTACCATACGCTTTCCATTTTTTAAAAGAAACCATTGTATCTTGGCCTAAAACTTTTTCAGGCTCTGCTTTCTTTTGTAACTGACATTCTCAATCCAAATAGTTTTCGCACTGGTTTAAAGAATTATCTTTTGCTTCACTCATATTATGATTTAGATAGCTTCTTTGAGCATTCTAAAATTTGTAACCCCTCTTGTCCATACCTCACCCAACCCAACCCATCATATAGTGGCTAACGACAGAGTTGGCACCTTGACCTGTTCAACGCTTCGAAGGAAGCCAACGGACGGAGACCATAAGTGAAGTGAAGTAAGGGGAAGGGAGAGTTTAGTTACAGAATTAACACTTTAGGCGCTAGCAGTAGTGATGGGCAAAACGGCTCTTCTTGGTGAATCGATTCGTTTGAATCACTCAATTTCAATGAATCGAAAATTGAACCGATTCATTTCGTTCGTTTGATTCAGTTGTTTCTCCGTGCTATTTAAACGCTACGAAATCGGTTGCAAACGGTTATTGGACGCTCCCCCTCCCCTACAATACGTGTCAGACGTATAATCGATTCGCGAACCGATTGTATTCAAATCAACGGGTTCTCCTTGCTTCCTAAACCCATAGAATCGGTATATAGAATCGGTTGTAATCGATTATTTGATTCTGTCTTTTCTCTTTAATACATGTCCAGCGTCAATGTTCGATTTGCGAACCGATAGTTCCATATACCAATTGGTTTCGATTCACGAAACAAAATAAGTAAAGACTGTGGTGATATGATGCGCATGCGCAGACGCTAAAACTTCCGCGCGAAGTGAAAGTGAAGAGGAAGGAAAGAGCCAATAGAAGAATTTGTCGACTGATCAGCTGACGCTTCTACCCAGCTGTCATGCTTATTGTACCCAAGGTCGTCGAACTTGACCTATTTGCGATTTGTCTCCTTGTCTCTTCCGTCTGTCCCGCTTCCGTCTGTCCCCCTCCTCGCTCCTCACTTCCCAGACCCCGCTGCATTAAATTAATTAATTTACTTTCAACTTGAAACATTGTAATCCTTAAATTTTATGAAAACAAAAATTATGTTAAGAAATTTTTTCTGGCTCTGTATGTAGAGTGTATTCACTCTGTTGACATTATATAAACAGCAATTATTAACTGAAAATTACGCCTGTGTAATAACCACTGTTGTCTAGAAGCAAAATGTTTTGGGTAAAAATAAAATACATTGTCTGTCCTATTTTGAACACTGAACTTCTCCTACTGTAGGCCTACAGCCTCTCCCTCTCACCGATAATATTTTTATTTTGCTGTCAATCATACCAGAGTTATATAATTATAAATTATGATAGTTATCAGCATATGTATTGATTCGCGAACCGAACTATAAGTTATATCAATATATCGTCAAAATATGGAACACATTACCGATTCGCGAATCGGTTTTTGCGGTAAATAAGTCGTTTAAAGAAACAGAGAAGGTGACAGATTCGAACAGAACTGTGGGACCTCACCAAAACATCCCGCCCAAACATAAACCAATGAGCGAGCGTCTAGAGCTTCGGCTATCAGCTATTCTCTATTTATCTCTTCCTTCTCCTTCTACTTCAACCATCCCCCCCCCCCCACGAAACCCACCTAGCACTGTGGCTGTACACAATTGAATCAAGCACGATTCGCGAACCGATGACAACGACAACACTATGCAGCATTCTCATTTGGTTCGCGAACGAAACGAACCGAACGAACTACCACCAGCAAGCAAGAAACATTCTGTATTTGATTCGCGGCACGAATCGGCTCTTTTAGAAATTGAGTCATGATTCGTTTGATTCACGCGTTGATTCGTTCAATTTGAACGACTCGTTCGCGAATCGCCCATCACTAGCTAGCAGTCAGTGATTGTGGAAGGGCAGTTTCCAATCAGAGAATAAGTTATTGATTCTTAACCTTGCTTTGATAAAGGCTCAAGGGTCAGTTTCACCACTAAACTCAATTTCGCTTACAGTAATTCAGTAGCCCAATTAATTGGATTGTAAAATTGAAATTAAAACATTGATAAGTTAATTATAATGTAGACTAGTAAGAGCAACATAAATATTTAACATGAGGATTGTCCATTATAATACTCATAGGCCTAGTCCTACCTGAACTTCTCCACTGTTAGTCGGCTGATCAGTGTTCATTATTTCTTCATACAGATGAAAACCTTCTTCAAATATTTCAGATAATTTCTTACCATTTTCTGAATCAGTCTCATCCATTGCAAAAACACTATTTAGTACTTAAGTAAAGTTATTTACGCAATTAAAAAAAAAAATTAATAATCAACTAATAATAAATAATGCACAACTATCGCTTTGAAGGGTTACGTTTTCCGTTCTTGTTTGTACATTGTTTTTGTTTTTATTAACAGAGTAGGCTTAGGCTTAACTATGCAACCTTATAGTTTTACCAGTATCCAAAGTATCTATAGTCAATTGTTTGTTACATTTAATGATTTTCCCTCTCAGTAGGACTGAGGTAAGCTGAAATAAATCGTGGGGTCTCATAATAGCTACGCTCATAGCAACTACAATTTGAATGTCGACATAGGTACTAAAATGGCAGTGTGAATTAGCGCCTACACTTGTAGGCGCTGGTAGAACCATTGAATATACATCTAAATAGAATAGCCAAGCAATGCTTTAATTTGAAGCCAAGCTTTTGAGAGCGCGACTAGCGAACCTGTTGGATTTTCAGCCAATCTCTGAGTTTTTTTCCCAATGCAGTGCTGCTTCCGTGGTCGTCCCTGGAACTAACGGCGCGCCGTGGCATCGTCTGCTTCCCGGCCGAGATATTTTGGTTTGGCAATGCTCCTCTTTATGCTATCTACAAGGCAGTTGAAATTGTTAGCCAACACTCAGGTCCCAACATGAAATTTATGATATGCACTGACTCCAAATCTGCCATATTAACCATAGAAACAGCTAAGTCACAAGATTATGAACAAGGTATAGCATCTCAAATAATAGCTAAGGCAATTTATTATAATCTAGATATCATCATACAATGGACACCCGGACATGTGGGTATTCCAGGTAATGAAAGAGTGGATAAGTTAGCCAAAGAGGCAATTACCTCCGGTGGTGACTCTTCGGACCTAAAGGTACCAATTAGTGATGTAGTCTCTAGTTTTAAAAAAGGTATGATGTCTACCCTCCAGGCTATAGTCTCGGATAGTAATAAAGCGAGATGGTACAAAAGTATTCAAGGCGACTACCCTAAGCTCCCCTGGTACAAAACATGCAACATTCCAAGACCAGACATAATAACTATTATTAGATTAAGATTCGGACATGGATTGGTTAATGAAACATTATATAGGATTAAAGCAGCACCATCTCCCAAGTGTCTCAGGTGCACTATGAATACAGTTGAAAACTTTCAACACTTGGTCTTTGACTGCCCAGCCTTTGAGAGTTTTAGGAACGACATGTATAAACAACTGTTGGCCGAAAAGAGGAAACCGCCCTTTTCACTCAGGGAAATACTAAGGACAAATGATTTGAGCACATTAGTAGGAATCGTAAGATACTTGAATCAAATAGGTCGACTTATATAGAAAAAAGAGAAAATCCCATCCCAAAAAAACACAAAAACAAAAAAAAACACAAAAAACAAAAAAATTACACACACAAACACTCTCAAACATGACTTAAACAAACATGAATGTAACCCAATCCCAGGTGCTTCAATTCCAAGGTCTCACTCTCTTTCGGGTTAGGAAGTCGCCTGATGGACCTCTGGCGTGAAGACCTCTTGTCCTTATGTACCATCAACCTAATCCTGAAATCCTATATCTTCCAAATTACCCTCCTATTAGAGATTTCCAAATCTTTATTGTGACTAACATTCACAAAAACAAAAATTTAAGTTAAAATTAGGGCCTACAAAAAAGTCTACATGTATGTGTTTAAGACTAACCCAAATCCCTCTCTGTTTTTAATTACAGATACCTCCCATGAAGGTCAGCCACGCAGGAAGTGAATTAATTGATGAAAAATACAAAAAATCAGTGAAACAAACATTTAAAGGAAAAGACCTTCAAGAGAAAACATTGTGTTAAATAAAAGCGGAAGTAAAAAATCAAGATTAACTGGACGAACGGACCCATGCAGTAGTTCAAGCAGGTCCCGCTCTCAAAGCAAAAAGAAAAAAAAAAAAAAAGCAATGCTCCTCTCCTCACCCCACCTCACCGCTACCGATGAGCCGGCCGGCGCGGCGCGGCGCAGCGAGCGGGAGCGGACTGGCACGAGTGCCACAACGGACCGGCTACGTAATAATGGTGTCTGTCTGCATGATGCGAAAAGGCCTTATGTTTCTCATTCACTTAGTTGCTGATCATTATTATTGTGCTATTAAACACAACCATCTTGATTTTACATAAAAAAATTGCAACTATTAGTTGATTTTAAAAATTGAAAATTTTTATTAACTATTTATGTTTGTATTCTCTGGTCCTTATGAGTAAATGAATATATTTTTTGCTTATTAATTTTGATGTAAACTGTATGTATATTTATAAGATGATTATAGCTTATCGTCTTAAAATCTAAATTACAAAGAATGATCTGTAAATAATTATTATTTTGCCATTATTATTTGTCCTTTTTATCGATAGTTTGTCTGTCTCTCTCATGTTGCGCCAGCATTGTTGCGTCATTGTTGTGGCCCGTAAATTTGTATTATTAATTTAAGTACCTTTTTCAAAATCGTAAATTATCCTTCTAAAATGTTATCCTAATGCACTCATAAAGCAGTGTTGTGTTTGCTTTTTTTCTCTTACTACAGTACGTTATATTAAATATTATAGGGTCTATTTTTCTGAATACTTGTTTATTTTCCTTGTGACGTCCAATTAACTTATTCTTTTTTAAATATATGTGGAAATATATATGGGTGACCAATAGTGCAAATGCAAGTTTGTTGACTCTTCCTGACAAAACTTTGAATAACAAAGTTCTTCTTCACTTACCCAGATAGCACAAAAACGTTATTTTCACGTGAAAATAACGCTTCATTTTGAACATTTTCACGTTAAAAAAAGGAGGAAATCAAGTTATTTTCGCAAATGACATAAAAATTGCACTGAATTTCGCGTCAAAAACCCGTGAAAATAAAACGTGAAATTCAAATTTTAATTTCACCAAAATTTCACTCTATCGCAAATTTATCACTGAATTTTCACCCTTTTTTACTCGATTTTCACATGAATTTCGCATTATTTTTACAATTTTTTTTTGCTAATTTCACGTGAAAAAGACGTGAAATTCACGTTTTCAAATTACCAACATTTTACCTTTTCACTTAATTTTCACATTTTTTAGGCTACTTGCGAAATTCACATCACTTAAAAAATTGTCTGCTCTGTTTTACGTTACATTCACAAAATATTTTACATTTTCAAATATAAGATATAAGAAAATCAAGTAATTTACATTAAAAAAACCTGAATTTTATTTGAATTTTATTTTTACCTGAATTTTATGAACCTAATTTTATTTTTTGAAACATTTTACTAACTTTTTTTTAAAAGTACTATATCTTGCCAATTTGTTTTTGTTTAAAAAAATAAAATTATGACTGGCTTAAATGGATTTATGGATAATGGAAACTTTTAATTGCAAGAATGTCATAATTTAATATAAACATTGCTTTAAGTTCTACCATATTTTGGTAAAGCAAAATATGGCCAAAGCAATATTATTTTGTCTCTGGTCTACTAACCATTTTGTATGATTTTTTATTTTTTTGTGTGTATCTAAATTTTTGTTATTTCAGTTACAATGGAACACATCTCTAAACCTGTAAATTTCATCGAATTTTACAAGACACAAACAGTTAAGAAATTTTATCCATATAAATTTGTACGGATTTGAAAACAAATAACGTAGTTATTGCCATTTTACTGCAGAAAACATTGATTTTGAATTATACTTCCTGAAAATTAAGGTGATTTTATTAGAAAAAATCGCAATAATTTGTTGTCAGATTCTAAAAATTTTCAATTAGTTTCAGAAATAAAAATTACTGGGTGTAATAAAGAAAATGGTGGCTAGTGCTATATATGTTCAGATGAACTTTTTAGTTCATTTAGTTAGATCAAAGGAATCTTGTTGCTTAGAGAAGGCAAGTTGGCTGCAAGTATACTGTCCATTATGTCTATTTTCCTAAATTAAGGAGAAAAGTACTTCTATAGACAAGGTTCGTTTGCAATAAGTGCAACAGGCAAGTACGTGCAGCCATCAACTTGCCTTCTCTACTTTCCCCGTCTCTAAGGAAAATTTCCTTTACGCCAGGTGAAATTTCATTACTTAAATAGTATTCAATAAAAACAAAAGAGTTTATAACTGTTGGCAAAAAATTTATTTCTAAATAACAGTAAAATAATCAACTTAAAAATATAATGCTATTAAATATTTATTTTTTTGTGAAAATCTTTGATTATTATAAATTTTTTATATATAAAAAATAAATAAATAACCAATGGAAATTGACGGAGTACTCAGGTCTGCTGCGACGCGTTTTTTTTTAATCAAACTAAATTCAAGGATACACTGGCATTTTCAAGTCTCAAGAAATTTTCAAGGCCAATTCAAATTAAAGGCGTTTTCAAGGTTTTTTCAAGGTTGTAGACACCCTGTTCCCAAGTTATCAAGAATTCTAGGTTTTCTAAACCTAGAATGATAAACCTTGAATGATAAATATCATTCAATAAAATGAATGTTCAAAAATATTCTGAAAAAAAAACGAGTGATCTAAAAAAACCTCAACTTACTCGAGTGCAATTAAGGAAAAGATGAAAAATATTCAACACATCACACTTTAATTTTATTTAAACTTTGAATAGGTAATATTTCCACATATTTGGTTATATATAAGGTTGAATTGTTCATTGTAAGAATAAAAACAATTTTACAAAAATGAATAAGATAATACAAACAAAAAACACCAGCTTAATAATGTTGAAAATATGACACTAACACCGATTGAAACACAAATTTGCAATTCGAAGATTTACACATCATCAGCTTCTTCTTGTTCTTTTATCCTGGAAAAAAACAAGTATGATATAAATAGGCCAACAAAAAAAATCACAAAATAAATATAGGCTAATTCACAAGTTCCGTTCTTGACCATTTTGATGCTATGGAGCTATATAGCCTACCATATCATTTATCGTGTTTTCCCATAAAATACTAATTATCGATACATTGTGACTTGCTTTTCATCCAAAAATTGCCATGGAACGATATATCGGCTCGCCGATGTCAATAAGGCAGACTTAATCGGGGATATCGGTTGTCTCGATTGTTATTTTAAAACACTGATGATTTACTTAGATTCTGTATATGATTGAGATCCAAAATATCGCTCTCTAGCACTTTTTTGTCGACAATTTATTATTTATAAATTTTTATCTCATGCTCTTTCCTCCACCTGCTTGGAAAAAGTTTCACTTTCAGGAAGTTATATATGGATAATAACCCAGGACTTTCAAAAGTTGGGTGGTATTTTTCTAGCACTAAAATTTTAGAAAAGGTCCTTATATGAAAACGATATTCAATTTAGTATCAACACAAAGAAAAAAACATTCTTTCCCCATATTAATATTTTTCAAGAACATTATTTGAAGCCTAAAATGCAAAGCTTGATAGCAATTTGACTTGGTTATTTAATTAAAAGGTGGGTTTGTGGATCTAACTATGTCTTTACTAAGGCCAATGTACTATTGACATACCGGTAGCTATATGCTTAGGTATAAGAATCAAGACGTCATCAGTAAGCCGTTCCCTTAAAATGTGAAGTGATAAATTAAAACTTTCGACAAAATTGTTCAGCTGGGGCAATCATGATATAAAAAATAGTTTACAATAAATTAAGAAATACTGTTAACCCTCAAGCAGCCGCTTCACCAGTAAAACAGCAGAGAGTGCATGCGGAGTTTTACTCTGCAACAGTAAATTGCACAAATTAAATCCATTTTACGTGTTTTATGACGAAATATTGTATTTAAATGTTGACTAACTTCATCAGGAACCACATTTCATCATTAGAACCATTAATTGTTTAACTTAATAGGTTTAATATTTCAACCAAACATTGTAAGTAATTTTATAATATAAAATAGTTAAAATCGCTGTGTTACATGAGAGGGATTATGAGGAATTTTTCTTTGCATTAATCTAAAAATATAAAAGAGAAAACCCTCAATTACTCACCCACTGACTCACTCATCACTAATTCTCCAACTTCCCGACTAGAGAGTGCTGAAATTTGGTATACTCATTCTTTAGGCTTAAAATAGGAAAGTCTAATTATTGTCATATTAATATTTACAATGGGCAACGCCCTAGACCTCCTCAAAGTTATCATGTTATTCTTATGGAAGCAACATTTTTGTATTGTAACATATGATTACTAATTTTTGGCGATCATTAATTTAATAAACAGCTTTTATCATTTATATTATTGAGGGAAGATTGGCAATAAAAAACCAGACGATATTATAGACTTGCGGCGAGTGAGCGTAGCAAACGAACTAAGCCTGATGGGGAGTGAGCGCAGCGAACGACCTTAACTGAGTGGCAACAAATTTCTCAAGTTGGCACTGCGAAGTATGCCGGGTAAGCTAGTATAATTAAAAATCAATGCAGACAAAATGTATTTGATAATAATTATAAATCAAATATACATAAACCATACTTATACACACATACTATAACCTATAACAAAGAAAGTTTCATGGGGAAATAAGCTCCGCCCTGAGCATACTCGCGAGATAGGGCGCACACAGAGAAAATCTCCTCCCCCTCTCTTCCCCCTCCAAACCCATGCTGGGCCTCAAAGAACAGTCCCTTGCTTTCAAAGTACCCAAAAATCTAGTTCTTCACGTGGGTCTCGTAAAATTTGCAAAAATAGGAATTAAAATTCATTTTGTATAGCCCCAGAATAATAATTAGGAATGACGGATATTTCTAGGCCTGTAGCTAGAACTGTAGCTTAACATGGCTTCAGGATTATTCTTTTTTTTAACCGGAAGGATTTTGGAAATTTACACCCCGTAAACTTTTTCGGAAAAATTTTATTATCAATTATTTATTTATTTATTATAAGATTGTCATAACATCATTAACAATGACAGGACAGTTGTCAAAATATTCTTATAACTAAATAAGGTATGTTAGAAAATATAAAACTTGTAATTTATCTACATATAAAAGAAAAATAATAATAAATAACTAACTGACCCAAATCCACATTAACAGTTAGTTAAAGTATTCATTTAGGCAGTAAAAGTTCTTTGTTAGTAGCCATTTTTTAACATTCTTTCGGAATTTCATGGGTGATACAATATCTTTAAGCTCTTTAGGCAATTTATTGAAAATTTTTGGACCTATATACTGGGGGGAGGTTTCATATAAAACTAGTCGATGACTTACTGGCTTAATAGTATCTTTAGATCTAGTATTATATACATGTTTAGTTTGACTTTCCATGAACATGGTCAAGTTGTTTTTTACCCAAAATGCTATTTCCAATATATATTGGTCATAAAGAGTTAAAATTTGAAAGTCTTTAAAAAACTTTCTGCATGAAGTTGTTGTGGTTATTTTTGCAATTACTCGAATGGCTTTTTTCTGAATTTTGAAGATTTTTTTAGAATGACTTGAGTTGCCCCACACAAGAATACCATATGACATCAAAGATGAAAAGTAAGAATGATAGACAGTTAGTTGAGTTTTTAAATCCGACACTTGAGACATTATCCGGAGGGAAAATACAGCTGAAGATAGTTTAGATATTAATTAGATAGATAGATATTAATTATTATCAACCTTAAAACACAGGGCCAACAAGAGGTGACACCTTCTGGTTTTCCACCTCACATACAGTTTATAAGTGATTCTGGGGAAAATATGGGGGTTGCGAATTTGGAAAATAATCAGTTTGTTAAACATTGGTACAACAATACGGCCTATAGGGCAAACCATTAATCCGATTAACATACTTTAGGCCCAACAGTTATTTGTTATGAATTATGCTTACAAAGGAATACATTATATTTTTATTTTTACTAACTACCTGCATTATTAATAAATTAGCCTATTTGTCTCTTTCAACAAGAATAAAATATAGGCCTACCCCCAAATATAAGTACCCTTCTTAACAACCTCAAAACTAAAAAGTAACTTGGTGCCGGGCTTAGGTCTTACCACGACTACTACAATAGCATAGGCCTATTCCCTATAGGAAAATTCACTAAATAAAACTTAAACAATCGTTTTTACAACGAAATACAACTCCAAAATCCTCCTGTATAGAAAATTAGTGTGAAATGAAAAGAGAATGAAACTTTGCTTTACTGACCTTTTGCCACAAGAGAACTTCATGATATGTCTCAGCTAATTCTTTGCTTCTGAGCATCCTTTGTTGGTCTCTTTAAAGGTAGGCTCCCTGCCGCTGAAAAAAAAAGTAAAGCTGTAATTCATATAAGAACCAATAAATCATTATTGTAGTTTTCATTGTGTGTTGTTTATTCTGAATCACGTTCACTTATATTGCTAAAAGGTTAAAATACCTGATACAGCCAGTGATCCTTTTACTCCAAGACTGGACTACGCGTTTCGATTTTAAATTACATCACCTTCTGGTCACACAAAAACTTGGTTTCAACACATCGTTATGATGGTCACGTCACAGTTTAAAAGATACACATAACACTAACACAGACAACTAACACGGACGAATAAAAACTGTAGGCCTACTCTTATTAAAACGTGAGCGCTCATGACGGGTGCCGAGTCTCGACTGCCAGTAAGAGTAAGCTATCAGGCGGGTTTACATGGGATGGGAATAAACTAGTTCTGCCTGTTTTCTAATTTGCGTTCTCGGTAGGCCTACTTCTTGTAACTGTGTAACGCCATTTTTCAAATTGAATTCATCTACCACATTGACAATATAGCCCAATCAAGAAAGAGCATATCTTTACAGTGTTGTTTTACACCGTTTGACAACAAATTTTATAATTTTCCAAAAGACAAAATGATTAGAAAAGGCTCCAATAAAAACTTAATAAACAACGGCATGTAAATTCCTTCCATATGTAGGCCTATCTTTCACAAGAATTGCAAAATAAAATGTATTTGGTCTACTACACAGAAGTCAGAGATATTGGCATTAAATCAGGAAAGTCAGGGGAATCCATATAGGCTAAATAGGATCGTTTTATAAAATAGTATAGGCCTAAAAGTGTTCGACTAAACGTTATCCTTCAAATTCTTGTTTTTCTCGTTACAAAATTAACCCTCCAGAGGTCGCTTAAAATTTAAAACGCCGTCTCTCGCTCAAGGAGGTTTCCTCCGGGTTTTAAATAAATGCACAAAATGTATTCTAAATACTTTTATTGTTTGAAATAAAAACAGAAAATGATTGTAAAATAGATTTCACGCAATATCCTTGCAAGACAGAGCGAATGGTAAAGTTAATTTAACAAATAAAATAATTATAACTATTATGGATTGTACAAAACATATTTCACTTTTTTTACTTAGAACAATATTTTTCAACAACAGTTTTGTAAAATAGTATGAAAATAGTAAAAATAAAGTTTTAGGGGACAAATAAAAAAGATTTTGTATAAAACTGAACTATCAGATTATATAGAAAATACTATGACGTGTTCCTGCATAAACCATAAATTAAATGGTATAACAAAGATACTACAATCAATTCAAATAGTTATACATGGAAAAATAAAAAGTTACTTCAATTAAAAACAAATCTAAAATGGCAACTGTAGCCTAATCAATTACAAATAACCAAATAAAAAACGATCGCACACGGACTCTTCCTCCGGGTAACCAAATAAAAAACGATCGCACACGGACTCTTCCTCCGGGTTCACAAAACACACAAGGACGCTCACGGAGGAATCGTCCAGCACCTCAGGACAGCGCTCGCCAAACTGACCCTGGACGCTGAAAGCGGGATAAGGGTACTTCAAATACATGGTGAGGAAAGGGGCTACAGCTACACAAAAGGTTAGTGCTGTCAATTAAAAGATGAGAATTTCCCACAACAAAAAATATTGACCCGGAGGATTCCTCCGCTTAGCGTCCTCTCGAGGGTTAACAATCTTTACAGTACGGTACCGTACCAAGGCTTTCAAAATTTTTTCTCGCAAATGATCATAGATTATCTGTTTGTATTTAATTTGTCACATAGAATTTTTTCATGATCTCATGTCCAGTCTCATTCTTTAATCAATTCAACCGCATCACATAGCCTATCTAGTCGTTTGTACATTCGTAATCATTATTGTTATCAATTCAGGTAGCCTACAGTTTCATATATCTTAGCGCCTACACAACTGTCGAATAAAAGTATGTATCGATATTTCGATTGAATGGGATAAAAAATTACTGTGAAATACAAAATTTAGCTTAACAACATTTATTCTATTCTAAAAAAACTACCGTACAGGGGTGCAGAAAATGTATTGACTCCTAAAATTTCCCTTAATCCTACTGTTACGGATCACAGATTTCCCCCAAGATTCATCAGCATTCATATAGGCTACTACAGACACATAAATTAATCCCTCTAGCTTACACGATTTAAAGCTCTTTGAGAACAAACCAGAATATATTAACCTCAAGCTCCTAGTTAAACTGGCTCAAAATCCTTGCAATGTAAATAAACCCAAAATGGAATTAAAATTTTATTTAGGCCTATTACTTGAAGCTTTTGGCAGCTTCCATCCTATTTGCGAACCAGGAGGCCTAACCTCACCAAACAAGTAGGAATCAAACCACATCAAATAACCGTATTAAAACCAATCAGCATGACTTTTGTTTAAATCGGCCTACCACTTTGTGTGCTACTTTATCCCAAGACAACCACCGCACTAGTAAGCAATATTTATTGTCGTGAAGTATTACAATCATGCACTGGACATTGTCATCATCCAACTAGGCTATAGGATTAGAATTAATCCACTATTGAATGGGCTGGAAAACTACAATTTTTAGTAATGGTCTTAAGCCGCTGAATTTGTTGTTAATCTAGGTGAGGCAGGATGTACTATGTACCGGTGTGTAGCCTATATGAAACTTAAGTTCCGTAAGTTTAGGCCCTACTATCCTACACACAACATTACCGTATTCTAAAGTAAATAGTGTTATATAGTAATAGGCTAGTGTTCAATAAGAGGTAATACAAGCTATAAAATAATGTATAAGACTTTCAAAATAGAAAGTAAGGACTATCAATGGACTATCAACTCACCTTGAAGTTTGTTGCATCTTGGATCAGGCTCTGCCATAGCACAGCTATTGAACGTTTCCTTCCAGGCAGAAATTTACAACAAATATTTTTTACTGCTTGAGTCACCACAACATATTTTATTAATTAGCCTGAAAGCTAAGCTGTTACAGGTTTGCTCCAAAACTCAATCTAAAGCCTAAGCTAAAGCTAAGCCTATGCCTTGATTAACTTATAAAAGAGTAATTAGTGATTGAAGTTCATTTCAATAATATATCTGAAGTAAATAAATTGTAATGTGGGATTATATAAAGACAAAAGTAATTCAAGGGGGTGAAAAGTAAAATTATAACTTATGTCTTGTATGCTGCTGTACAATAATAATATGTTCAATTATTAAATTACTAAATGAGGTTAGTTCTAATATGGCGGCGATCAAGTACAAATGTAAACAAACCAGCGCCAGCGCTCTCTAGCGTGACGAACATGAACTAATTTCACGAACAGGCACAAATTCGTCACAAGCTTGGTTCGTCTATTTGTATCCTTAGTCAATGGTAGAACATTTCAAATTTGTGTAGGCGTTAACGAGAATATGACCTATACTTTTTAGAACATTGATTTTGACTGTTAGATTTGTAAAATATATTTAAATTGTAGCAACTAAAAGTAAAAAAAGCTTTTAGGTCCGACAAATTTCTGTATATCTCGATTAGCAACTACTCTACATAGCCACTAAAATCGAATTTGTAACATAACGCCTACAGTGTCGTTCGGAGTGAACAGCTCTTTTACAGAGCAGCTCTTTTGAACGACTTCCCTGCCATGACATCTGCAACCAAAGAAAAAATTAGGAAAAAAACAAAATAATCCCCTTTCTAATTAGTAAAATCTCCAACACCCAGAAACATTCCCTATTATTTGGTAGAAATCCTCCACAACTGGCAACACTGAGTGAGCTGTTGCTCTCTAGAAGGAATGTAAAGATAATGAACGAACCATTAAAGATTTGTTCTATTAGGCCTACCTACCGCTCATTATTCAAAGATTCAAAGATTCAAAGATTCAAAGATTTTTGAAGGCGCTATTGTATTGTAGGCGCTATCGAGAAACTGAGATGTTCGGTGCTATCGAGAATTTAAGAAATCTAACAACAACTACGTAAAAACGAAATAGTCTACTAGCAACTACACTTTAGCGGCTGCGATATCGTAGGCACTAACGAGAAATTTTAATAATTGTGTAGGCGCTAATCGAATATTTAAATTTTAATTTTTCCCGCCTTTTCGTAGTTGCTATGAGAACATTCAGTTTTAGTTGCTACGTTTATTTTCACTTTGTAGTTGCTACGTGCGTAGCTACTATGATACCCCGCTAAATAAATATGGAATGGAATGAACACTGAAATACCCCCAGCAGACCTGTGTACTCAGGAAATTTCCATTGGAATTTTGGTATATTTTTTACTTCTCCATAAATCCATGGGGATGAGAGTATGTAGGCTTGCCGCCATATGGGTTTTGTAAGCAAATATAAGTTAAACCATTGACTTTACATCTAAAGTAGTGTAAAGTCAATGGTTAAACGCTTCCTAATTAATTTACATGTACCAAATTTTATCGACGTATGTCAATAAATAAGTAAGATAGAAGGTTTTTGTTCATTTCCCATAAGAATAACATAAAAAACAAAGTTTTTGGATTTTCTAAATAAAAAAATCAAAATACTAGATTATTAGTTTTTTGAAGCTATTTTAAATGTTTTTAGTTAAAATTGTTGAATTTTATAAATAAAAGTAAAAAAGCCAAAAGCCCATTTTTAACCCTTTTCAAACCCCACAAAATCCCATTCTCATGGTCCAATCATACATAGGATTCTAAATCTATCGTTGAGCATTGAGCAGCTATCCGCCATTTTGTTTTTTTTTTCACATAATAATTTTTATTTCCGTAACGGATGGTTGTATTCTACGGAAGCCCTGAAGGGCCAAAAAGAAAGCTTACATTTTTTACACCGCCATGTTTGAAACACGGCGAGCCGTGTTTATAAGACGGCGAGCCGTGTTTATAAGACTGCGAGTCGTCTTTAAAAGTCGGCGAGCCGTGTTTGAAAGTCGGCGAGCCGTCGCCGCCTTCCAAACACGGCTCGCCGACTTGCAGACACGGCTCGCCGACTTACAAACGCGGCTCGCCGCCTTTCAAACACGGCTCGCCGACTTTCAAACACGGCTAGCCACCTTTCTAACACGGCTCGCCGCCTTCCAAACACGGCTCGCCGCCTTCCAAACACTGCTCGCCGTCTTTGAAACACGGCGGTGTAAAAAATGATCGCTTACTCTTTGGCCCTTCAGGGCTTCCGTAGTATTCAGTTCATATTTGGTGTGAATCTTTGTCATACCGAAGTACATTTTCAGGAGAAAAATTAATTTTTCCACAGTGTATTTTCAAAATTGCGACCATTTTAAATTTTCAAACTGAAATATTTCAAAAACGGAAAATTTCATAAAAATTTTACTAGACACAAGAAGGTTGCCAAATTAAATTATCTAACCAACGGGACCAAATTTGTAAGGATCTGACAACAAACAACCGAGTTATTGCCATTTTTCTAAAAAAAAAACCTTTTTTTCTAAAAAAAAAAAAACAAAAAAACAAAAAAAAAACATTGATTATGCATTATAATTAATGCAAATTAAGGCCATTTTAACAGAAAACCCATAACTCCGTTATTTGTTATCGGATTCTTACAAACTTGGTATCGTTGGTTGGATAATTGAATGTGGCAACTTTTTTGTGTCTAGTTAAATCTTTATGAAATTTGCCGATTTTGAGATATTTGAGTTTGAAAATTTAAAATGACCGCTATTTTTAAAATACGCAGTGGAAAAATGGATTTTCCCTGAAAATGTACAGTGGTATGATACAAATTCACACCAACCAAGTATGAACTAAATACAGCCATCCGTTATGGAAATAAAAATTATTTAGTGAAAAAACAAAATGGCGACTAGCGGCTTAACGATGGATTTTAGACCCCTATTTGTATAACGTTTTTTTCTTGTTTCAATGCAAGGAACAAATATACAAAAGGGTTCCCGAGAGTTCCGGGACACCCTGTGATCAATTTGAAAGAACGGGTGTTTTTGGCTTCTTGGGACCTCAAAACAAAAAGTATCATGGTCAAGGGCTTAGGTCTTACCGTGACTACTACCGTAATAGCGTATTCCCTATAGGGAAATTCGCTAAAAAGTGCATATGAAAATATGTGACATCAAGGTCTGTAGAGAAAAAAGGATAACTGCTCCAAGGTCTGCTGAATAGCTATTTTTTCCGGATATGAACACGGCCATCTCTAGTACAAGGCCATGGCGAGCGAGAAGTGGCAACGTTGCCCTCGCGGGGTATTCGGCACTCTGCCTGTAGCATTGCAGTCATTGCAGTAATTAAATGGAGGAAGTCGTGCGCCGTTAATTTAAATCGTCTATATTGTAATGTTTAATTGAAAAGTATAGCTTTAGCCTCTATGGTAATTTAGAGGAAGAGCCAAACTTACCATAATTAGCAGCCACAACTCGCTAAAAGCAGTATTTCCATTTCTAGATAGATGTTGCAACATAATCAATTTGTTAAAAATGTCGACGGACAGTTATGGTATAAAAACTATTGAATTACGAAATTAGCAAACAGTTAGCACAGTAAACACCGCCTGCACAAAATATTGAGAACAACTGACTGAATTTGACTTGGAATGGGAACATGTTTGACCAGTTAAAACATGTTGAGTTATTTTTAGATCACTATAATAATAATAATCTATATATTAATACGCAAGCATGTTTCATTTCCTCCTTTTTTCTCAGCTCGTGTGCATCGTTGGATAAATCCGAGCATACCGTTAGAAAGGTGTAGTTCTGTAAATGAGCAGAATCACATTCTAATTCAAATCGGACTCTTGGGCTACACCCCACAGGCTTTCGAAGTTCCAATGTTAATCTTATGGAGAAAGGAGAATTGAATGAACCATTATTAGACAGCTGTTATAAGAACAACTGATAGAAAATTAGGAAGAACAGATGTTTTAGTTCTAAAATGTTTTTAAGCTTCTGGGGTCCAGATCAACTGAAATTTTGATCGAATTTCGATCAGGAGGCGATCTCTAGTAATATTTATTGCAGAACAATAAATTGCATTGCAAAATACATGATTTTTATATAAATAATTTTTAAGTAATTTAACCTATATAATACCAACACCTATAAAACCTATAAGGCCAACATGGCTTTCGGCATGGAAGGTCAGTTGTTAGCGCTGCTGTATCATTTATTGAAACGATCATAGATTCAATAGACAAAGGAAAATATACAATTGGGATTTTTATGGACATATCTAAAGCTTTTGACAGTGTCAATCATTTTAAGCTAATAGAGAAATTAGATACGCTTGGAGTTTCAAAAAATGCCCTTATTTGGTTCACATCCTACCTCACAAATAGAACCCAGTATGTAGAGATAACTAATTTAACAAAAAACAACCAAATTATTAAAACCCCATCACACATTAAAGTTCTCCGGATTGGTGTTCCCCAAGGTTCTATTTTGGGACCACTACTGTTTCTTTGTTATTTGGGAGGGATAGACAAGTCATTATCATACAAAAAAAGTAATAGTGACATTTGTATGTATGCTGATGATGCAAATTTAGTGGTTTCATCAAAATCACTAGAAGAAACAGAAGTCTGCACTTACATTGAATTGGAAAATATTGGAAACCATCTAAATAAACATAATTTGCTTTTAAATGCACAAAAAACTAAGTTCATTAACTTTAAAACTCCTCAAAATAGAATACTAATCGATCCTTTATTAGCTTATAATACTCAACAAATTGAAAAGAAAAACAACACAAATTTCTTGGGATTAAAGATAGATGAACATCTAAATTGGGGGGAACATGTTCATAAACTATTAACTAAAGTAAACTCCGGGATTTATGCATTATCAAGAATGAAATATTATTGCAATCTTAACACCTTAAAAACTATTTACTTTGCTCACATTCATTCACATATTACATTCGGTATTGCACTTTATGGCTCAACAAATAAAATAAATTTAGACAAAATTTTAAAACAGCAAAAAAAAGGCTATTAGGATTATGTTAAATCTGAAATATGAACAACATCAAAAGATTTGATGATTCGGTTAAGGAACATTTTAGGGATCTAAAAATATTCACTGTTTATGGTCAATATATTTTTGAGACTATATTACTTGCCCAAAAAGAACAATCAAACAATGTAAATTCTGAGTTACCTGTAAACCCATATAACACAAGGGGGAGAAATGAAATCACACAGGCACATAGGCTCAAATTTTTCGGAAAAAAACCTACATATATGGGTAAAAAGTTTTTGAAACACATTCCACTTAATGTAAAATCAGAAAGTGGGCCAAAATTTAAAAAACTTTTAAAAGATTACTTAATTAACAAATCTTTGTATTCAATGGATGAACTTTCCACCCATGATGTAAAGGACTACTCATAGGTGTGATACTGCGCAGATTTGATGACGTCAGTATCGAGAGTTATCAGCTGTTATTAAATTATGTTTATAAACAATCAAAAATCAAAACATTGTCTAATGTTTAAAGGCCGTTTTTGCTGATGTGTTTTTCTGTTTGTTTGTAGAAAAATGTTTAACTTTTTACGTTTAATTGAGTTTTAGGGCTTAGATCTACAATAAAGAAATGTTTGCCTCTTTTCTTACCTCAATCAAACTTACCAACTGTCTCATTTATTAACTTCAAATTTGAACCAGGACGTCTTTAGAAAACTTGTTTTTCCTACATCAGAGCTGTGGGATGCAGTTACGATCACCCAGACGCACTGCAGTTTTACTACAGGATACGTTGGTACATCATTGGCAAACACTCATCTAACATTTTCAGCTTAAAATATAACGTTGAGCCTGATGAAGAAAGTGTTGATGTTTAAGTGCTTGAGTAAGAAATGGTCATCAGTCTGAAATAGATACTGAAAAGGAGTGTCAAACAGCGAATATTCTCAACTGTGTGGTGAGACATAATTGTGAGAACAACTCCACAGGAACTGATGATTACGATCAATTCGAAGAGGAATCATTCAGAAACATACAATTATTCTTAGGCCGGCGCCATACTATACGCTTTCGCGGGATGCGGTGGAGACGGATGCGTTTTGACGGGACTGAGTTTTACCTGTCACACTTTCCTGTGCTACCGCACAAAGCAGCAGCCAGAAAACGCAAACACCTGCAGTGAGTGCATCGTGTGTTTGAATGATTATATTGTCCAATGTTAAATTTGTCAGGGCCCTTTGAAGCTTGTGGTTTATTTTGAAGAACTCTTTGTAGACGTTATTGGGCTCACCCTTTTCACTTTAAAAATAATAGTGATGCACAGTTCAATAAAATTTTTCAAAATTTAAGGCAGTATCCTTATAAGTTAATTATTATTATTTTTTTTTATTATTACTATCGGATATATTTTTGCCGACGCTTTGTGCGGCTACCTATAATTCTTGAGCGGCAATGACGTGCAGTAGCGTTCTTAATACACAAATTTATTTTCCTAATATATATATACAACAAAGAATTTTTTATATTCACTTCTAGCATCCTTCTCATTTATATCAATCTCCATACATTCACTGTACATCATTTCTCCGACTAAAATCCAACGTTTCTCTCGCTTATTCCTATCAGAGTACTTTTGAAGTTGTTTCTCTCAAAGTGCAAGCTGATCGTGGTCACATTCTATAAAATAGTCCGACTCAAACACAGTAATGAACGCGCGGTACAACAGGATAATATGACTGCTCCAATTCAACTACATGTGTTTTGCCTGTTCTTCCGTTGTCCGTTTGTCCCGCAACACCGCAGCACCATCCGGTTGTTTTTGGCGGTGCGTCGCCGCCGGAGTAATGTGGCCGTGCACATTTACAACAATGGGTTTCAATCATCCCTCTAAAACGGTCCCGTTTCACAGGACCGTTGAAAGCGGATAGTATGGCGCCGGCCTTAGAGAGTATGTTTTCAGAAAAGACGCCCTTAATTATGTTGCCGGCTACATGGCTTTTAAGCTTAAAAAACAGTTTCCCCAACTTAGGCTCTTATGAGCCCAACTCTTTATGAGCACTTAAAACCAGTTGATTCACGTTGAGAAGAAATGTCTTGGATTGAGACTGTGTCAAAGGGGAGTTTGTGTGTACCGGACAGTAACTTTTGTAAAGCTGCATTAATTGTGGAGGACGCTTTTAATAGAGTTCACGGAATAAATAATGTTTGTAGGGAAATACAGATTGTTAAAAAAGTTTTTTTTTTACTTTCTAAACCAATGATATAATAGAGTTTGGAGTGCCGGACGAGGCTGTTATTAGACTAATTCGAATTAGGTCTTATCTCAGAGTAAGACACCTAAATAAATCTCATGAAAACCGTAACATGAAGAAAAAATGAAGAAGTTGAATAGTAAACAATGTTTTACCATTTAGCCTATGTTTTCAAATAGTTAAATAACTTTTTTGAGTTTTGTAATAAAAAGTTGGTATATATGCTCGTTTAAAAATTATTTTTAATTAGGACCTAGTTAAGTTTGTTTTGCTAACCACCATAACACAAAAGATAGACACAAAATAACTTAAAGTTATTTTAATTTTATGAAATTCAAATATCCGGTCGTAAGGCCGAAAATGATAACACATTTCTCTCTGTAGACCCGAGAACCACTAATACTTTTCATGGTGTAAAACATTTTTAAAGTTAGCTTATATAACACATATTCTTAAAAAATCAACGTGTTGAATGACAAAAGTACTATGAAATTGCATTGAAAAATACTCTGAGGCCCTACCAATTTAACACTGTAAAGATTAGTTACTATTGACGTAGGTCTAAATTAACCTAAGAGGCATGAGAGTTTCTCTTTCTTCTCAGTTTGCAGGGTCTGTGAAAATAATCCGTATTGTTTTGCAACGTTAAATTGATTGTAGAATAATGTAGAATATTTTTTTAAATATCTGCCGCATTTTAAAGTCACTTAAAATACGCTTTTAGGCATACCTACTCAATAGTGAATGACGGAGAACTTTCCTAAATAATGTCCTAAATGATTTTGTTTTTGCTCACAATAGACTATCATTTTAGTTTCAAAGTTACTTGCGGCTGTAAATATTTATGTAGGAATTTTATTCTATGCTTAGAGACCAGCAATAACTTTAGTTTATAAAAAATATTTTTCTTAAAGTAAAATATACTATCCCTAAATTTAAACCATCTGAAAGTTAATAAAACATAACAATTTATTAATAGAACAAAAATACAGTATAAAACAAAATATGACACCGATTGCTTTAAAAATTTAAATGAAAACAATAGTAAATTATTCAATCTTTCTTAAAGAAAAAGGCAAGTTTATCTTACGGCATTTATTAGTAGCATAATGTTGCGTATACTGCCCTTACAAGGTGTCTAACCTATTAGTCAATGAAAACAAACACTTTATAGTAAAAGCTGATCACATGTTTAAAACCAAAACAAATGACGTCAACTTCGTGGGATGCGCAGAACGAACCAATTTTCGTCTCCGTAGGAACACACCTATGTGTAGTCCTTCCATCATGCTTTCCACCACCCTCTAACATTCTTAAACTTTTTTCATTCTAAGTAATTTGTGGAAACAAATGTTTATAATAATTATTAACTTATTTTTTATATTTTTTAACTATAGAACATTAAGAACAATGATTTTAATTATGTATAATATAAGATAACAGTGATTTCTATTAATAATATCTCTTATAAAAAAATGTGACGCTACTTACTATGTACTATTTGTACATAAAAATAAATAAAGAGATTTGACTATGACTATGACTAATATTAATTTTGTTCATGATATATTTTTCATGTAATCAATTTTTTTCCATAAAATCTTCAATTTTATATAAAGCTTCTTCCAACAAAATTAATTTAATTTTCTTCTTAAAAGTTCTAATATCCGTTTCATTCTTCAAATCTTTTGGCAACTTATTATATATAATTTAATTCCTTGGTACTGTAGATTGCGTTGAAATAATTTTGTATTATGTTGAGGAATTACAAGGTGAGATTTACTTCGCAGATTTGTACTCTTGTTAACTTCAAAATTTTTAAAATTATTCTTCACAAATAACAAACATTTATATATATATATATATATAATGAAGGAAATGTCATAATTTTATTAATTTTGAATATATCTTTGCAAGGAAAATGTCTTGGTTTTTTAAAGATAACTCTTACTGCTAATTTTTGTAAAATAAATATTTGTTTCATCTTGATGTAGAATATCCCCATATGCTTATTCCATACTTCATTTGTGGATAAAAAAACCATAATAAGCTGATATCATTAATTGGAGATCACAGAATTTTGACAATCTTCTTAAGACAAAAATTGAGCTGCTTAATTTTTTGCTTAGGTTGTTGATATGGGTATTAAAGTTTAGATTTTCATCAATCATTAAGCCTAAGAATTTCACATTGTTATTACTTTCAATGATGTTTCCATCCATTTCTAAAGTTATACTGAGGTCATTTCTATTTCGTATGTGTTAAAAATCGATAAATTGTTTTTTTTTTTTTTTTATTTATTCCAAGTCCATTTGAATTGCACCATTGCACAATAGAATTGGCTTCAATATTTGCATTAACTTCTAAATTTTCTTCTTCTCTATTTGATATAAATAAAGTTGTGTCATCAGCAAAAAAAAACAAGATCTGATTTGTTTGGAAATTCACTAATGTTATTTATATATAATAAAAAAAGGATTGGGCTTAAAACCGATCCCTGTGGTACTCCATTTTTACATTTCAATTTTTCTGAAATTTCATATTGCAAACATTTTTCTTTGTCTATGTATGAGAATTTGGCTAAAATGAGAATTTACAGAAGACCCTGTAATTCTTTTATTATTTATCATAAATGACTTCTGATTCAAAATACTTATTTGAAATAAGCGGAGCTTTACAATGATATGTCACAAAACCACATTTATTAAAAAAACTAAAATTTACAATTTTTATATTTTTAAAAATATTTACATAAACAAAACTCAAAAATTTTAAATACAAACACATGTAATTTTGTACATTATATTAAAGATCTCGTTAAACTGAGCAACTTTTTAATTTACACTAATGACGTATCTCTTTTGATTTTGTAGTAATAAAGTAAAAATGTAATTTCCCCATATAACTTGCATATTAATTTAATGGTATGGCAACAATGGAAGAATGACTGCCATACTATCATGTCCTGATTAATTAACATGCAAGTTAAATGGGAAAATGACATTTTTACTTTATTACTACAAAACCAAAAAAGACACGGCATTAGTGTGAATTACAAAGTTACTCACTTTCGTGAAAAACGAAATGTATGATGTACAAAGTTACATGTGTTTGTATTAAAAATTTTTGAGTTTTGTTTATGTAAAAATTTTCAAAAATATTTTGGAAATTTTAGAAAGTTAATTTCAATATGGTGGATCCAAGATGGTGGCAAAAAATGTTAACCACATCAAAAAGAGGTATCAACTAATTAAGGATGTTCGGCGGTGGTTGGGAGTCAAAATTTAAAAAAAATTAAGGGGGGGGAGGACATTTTAAACTCACACTGTATAATGCACGATAACAAATATAATGCTAAGTTGTAACAGGTATTACTTTTATTTTATTTGTTTAAAAATAATAGTAGAAAATTGAATTTTAATATCTTTTTTTATAGTCGGCATTAATTTACTATAGTTATATGGCTGTTTTGTTTGATGGAATCATCTCAGGTTAAAATAGTAAATACAGGTAGCATCAAACAAATTTATTTCATTTTAGAGTCATTAACACATCTTAAATAAACTAAAAATAAAATGGAATTAAGTTATTTCATGTTACTATAAACATCCAAACAAATTCATATGAAACAGCCATTGTAGTGTTTTGTCCCTAATGCGCTGTTTGAAAAGATTGTCGTGTGAAGTTATATAATCAGCAAAGGCTACCTTTGCTACCTGAGAGTGGAATCAAAATTTTGTATTAGTATTTACTAAACTTCTATAATTAATAGTAGAATAAATAGTTGTGAGGTATAACCATTATCTTATAAACATGGAGTTAGGAGAGCATGCTGTTCGCAACTGTAAAAATACTGTATCTATTTTAGAACTAAGAAAATTAACAAAACTCATTAAAAAAAGATGGTGATCTCCGGAGGAACTACTCCCAACTCCTCTCATGATAACTACAGAAAATACTGTATTAATAATGTAAACAGATTGGTTTTGATGTATTTATCTGTTTACAATGAATATGTTTTCACCAAAAAAACTCCATCTTTATTTATCACATTGTATTTTAATGAGGAAAGTTACATCTAAGAAACATTGTTTGAAATCTTAAAAACTTTTTGGAACAATTTCAAACAAAAGAAAATATGATTGCCATAGTTATCAAACTTTAGAATTAAACATGCATGATAACAAGTTAAATTTGAATAAACCTTAAGATTTCATTTAGATGTGTTAAGACTTATTTTCCTCTTTTTCACAGATTTGAGCATCACACAGCCTGAATGCCATAGCAGTGATAACAACAGCTAACATTTATAATTTGCTCATAAAAAATGCTCCACATTTAGAATATTTGGGTTACACACCTAACATACACCTTTTATTGAAGTATATTATAAAAGAGATGCACTAAATTTACATAGGGCACTTAATAGATACTATTGGACTAGTAAGTCTCAAGTCTTACTCTAGTCCGGGCTCGTAGTTTAAAGTTGCTGTTTAAGAGTTCGACAAAAGCATAATTTCAGTAATAAAGAAGTTGTTTATTTTTTGCAGGTTGTCTATAACCCTCGCCACGTAACTTGACGAATGAATTTTCACTACTATACAGTTAAAATGATTGGATAATCAGCTGTTCTATAAAAATTGCATGTAACGTAAGCTCGATGTTTTTGGAAAAGTACCCCCTCTCCTCCCCTCGCCCTACCCAGCTGTTTTTGGCCATTCGTCAACTTATGTGGCGTGACTTATAATTTCTCTCTTTCTGATATTCAAGAGTAATTCAAGGCTTTTTCTGTTTTTCAAGACTATGCAATTACTGTAATAGGTAATCAACAAAGATCCCTGCCTCTGACATAATACAGCTGTTTAGTTCATAGCCAATTTGAAAAAAAATAGTTGTAAATTTTATTCACTAAATTAAAATACTAACTGCTGTGATATAAATCCCAACAAATGTTGGAAGGCATGATTTTACTAGTTTCAGAGCCCTTAGGTGGTGATATTACAATTAACAAAAAAATCTATAATAAGAAGGAGGTAGGTGACATCAACAAAAACAATAACAAAATCGATGACGTCAAAGGTGCAGCACTTAAAATATTCAAAGCAAACCACTCATGTGTCAAGATAAACAACATGACGTCAGGGGTGCAGGACCGCTCCAAACAGCTGTTGGTGTCACCTACCTTTTGGTTTGTGCTAGATACATTGCCATTAACTATATTATACACTAGCGTGAATAGACTTCTCATAGCATAGGCGTGTTTGAAATCAATATATTTGATGGTGGCGCAACCTTTTGCAGTATACATGGAAGTACAAGAGACTTATAATAGGTTAATGAAGTACTACCACTCTATTGTTAATTCTTATAGTTTTAGCTTATGAGATAGAATTAGAACTAATAACTTATTTAGACCAAGAATTTTATGTCCTGACATTTGATTTATTGCGACTCTGAAATCGATATGATTAATTGACACCTATGCAGTAAAAAAGTGGAATCTAATTCGTTGTTCTGTTATATTATCTGCAACCAACTTGAGCTCCATTCTGATATTACATTCAGGCCATGACCAACTAGTGAATTTGTAACTGATAAAGAAAAGAAAATATTGAAAAAGATAACTTATTCCCTCGTTATAGAATATTTTACTGTCAAATCCAACCCTTTTTGAAAATCTTAGTAAAAGCATGTTAACCTAGTTTTTTCATAACATAAACTTTAAACTGATTACCAATTTTTCCAAAATAAAATTCTAATTTGAGCTACAGAAGAATTTAATTTATTTATTAATTTAATTTAATTAATTTAATTTCATTTATTAATTAAATTGAACTATTTATTTATTTATTATTTTCTTTTGCTTATGAGTTCTTAGCTGCATTTCAATAATTGCCCAAAAACAATTCACAAATTTGACTACCTTAGCTGACTCGTTCATTACAACAAACAGTTCAATTTGGTACTTCAGTGCAACCAACCTAAGCACATCAGCGGCATGCTATTAGCATTGAGTGTTATCTCCAGTATTAGAATATAACCTCCTTGGATAAAACATTTTATAACTGAGGATTAAGTTTATGTTGTGATAAAATATTTTTGCTGAATAATCACAACATTGATTACAACACGCTGCGTTGCGTACACAAACCTTCCAAACTTTGCTATAAAAATAAAATACATTGGATGAGAAGTCTATTCACGTTAGTGTATATAGTCAAAAATATTATTAAAAGATGAGGAGCCAAGCTTTTTGGTGATACCTATACAAACAATGATATGGCGTATGGAAATTACAGTGAAACATGCTGATCTAAGGTATTTTTCTTAAGGTATTTAATATATTGGAATAAAAATATATTTTCTGAAAACATCCAACATTTTACAGTTATAAAGCATTAACAGGTTTAGTATTTTAAGAACTAATTGCAATACCCATACAACAATAAGATTGATCTAGGGACCAACCTTGCAAACCATGAAATAAAACACAATTAATTGATTACATCTGTGATTGGATGCCATGCTTCAAAGGTGTCAGGGTCAGGGAATTTGACATAATTCTTGATAGTGTGGGAGTCATATAATAATTGTTTTTAGCCAATCAAAATGTTCTCACAATAATTTTATGGTTAACTTTTGGTGGCAAATTACAGGGTATTTAATTGTATATCTTTCAGATACGCAAAATCATGTTATCTTTGTTATATTTTGTTTTTAAGGGGGTAGGGGGAGAAAAACTAATCTAGGTCACAGATGACTTGGTAAGATAAACTGTTTTTAAACCCCATTGAGCATAACATTTCAGAAGTCTCACATGTTTGTTTTTAATGCATTGAAAACCCATTTAAAAGTTTGTGGGGTTCCAATAAAAAGTTCAATGGCGGTGAGAAAAGCGATTGACAGGAATGTTTGCATGATTTCTTCAACAAGTTTATCAGTGTCCATTGACCCTTTGAATGGACTTTTCTTTTTGTCACAATTGTTTGTTCATCTACAACTTGCATATGAAAAAAAAAATATTAAAATTGGTTTTTTTCACCATGTTTAGGGCATTTTATTCCTCCTGAATTGATGCATTAAACAATGTTTGGTAGTGAAAATAAAATTAAAGCACATACTTAATTGGCAGTACATCTTTTGATTAGCAACAGCATAATAAGTAGTGATTGTAAGACTATGTCTACATCATATGTACACCAAACAACCTAAGTACATGCTGATGCAAAAAATAATGGCAATGTGTCTTTTACACATGACAAAACAAATGAAATTTACTTTCCTAATGCACTCTGTATTAATTTTGACTAGAAGTGCGGTGCACAAATTGCGCATTTTGTAATGTATTCCTTTATGTTTGGGAGAAACTCACCTACAGTACAATTTGAAGGTATTATGAATTTTCAAACAAAATTTATGTTGATTATGCAGTAACAGACAATCTACTTTTGTTTACAATAAGACTTTAAATTTATCTAAAGGTAATCAGCTGTTAAGATACAATTCACATTTAAAAATCTTATAATGAAAGTTGGTTAACATTTTAAAGCGCCGTCTAGAAACAACTTAAAGACTAGGGGGGCGAGGCCCGAAATGAAACTACCTTTTTAATCACCATTCGCCCACACGTTAAGATCATAAGCTTTAAAATGACACATCAATCTTAAAAATCGGTTAAGTAGGTCAGGAGAAAAAGGGATGTAACAGTAAGAACTATTTGTCCTTTTCTAATTAAGTATCAATTCTTCCATTACTTCAGCTATGTACCGGTCCTTTAATGTTCTGTGAGTTTGCCCCCAATTCAGGATCAATTATACCCCACTTAGTAAGTTGATAGAATATTTTCATCTTTAACAAATAAGCTTTAACTTTTAATTGCCTCAGAGCGAGACATAACGGTATCAAGATAAAGATCATAATAAGGGTATGAATCATGATCGAGCCAAACAGTACAACTTATTTAAACAGTTATCACTTAAAATTAATCATTTAAATAACAATTGCTAGTTCGAGGTGAACAGGACTTGTAAGTATTATTGATTATTTATTTTATTACATATTAAGACACCCAGCGAAATGTTATTTATCAACCTCACAGCTGCCTTGTTACCAATACCTCAATCGGGCTTAAACACACTCATGGTTATTTAATTTATGATTAATTGTCTACAACAACAGATTGTGAGCTATTTGAAGATAAGAAATCATCACAATGACGGATGATGGTACAACTATGCTAACACACTTGATAATATACATTTGTACAAGAAGTAGTAATCTGTCTTGTTCTGATAATATTAAGGAAATATTTAATTAAAATGGCCATTGGCCAAACTATAGAGAAAGTATCATTACTAATACGATACTTTATATTCACAACTTTTATCTCTAAAAAAGCAAGACCATTTTTAAGTGAGATAATACATTCCTGGCATGACTGATTTGTTTATATTGGTCTTAACCTTTCAACCTCGATAAGAAGAGAATCAAACTATTACAGAATATAAACTGGAACCTGGATAAAAAACCTCAAGGGACCAATATAAAAATTCTAACTAATTTAAAACCTTAAAATAAGCCCAAAGAGAGAGTAAAAACGATAACATTTAAAGGTGGGATAACGAAAAAACTTAATTATCGATATCGAATTAGGTAAGTAGTGAAGAGCGCATGAAAACCCACTGTACCTACATACAAACACTGAGTGTTGCAAATGCCAATATAGTAATGTGATACTAATGTGGGTAATTGGTTGTGAAAATCAAAAACGAACATAGGCAGGATAAGGAGCAATCTAGTGACAGAGCCACCTAGCGTACAGTTCATTTGTACTCCGCTGGCTTAGTATGCTAATAAATGCTTACTGTCAGACTAGACCTAAACCTGAAATGTGCAATATTTTTGTAGTAAATAATATAATATAGTTTTGGTTTATCAGAGGTCAGAGTTGTATTCCTTTAAAAATTATATATTTATTTCAAACTATTCAAGATTGTTTTAAAAATTTTTTATAAAAAAAAGAAAGAAACAAATATATTACGACAATGTTGATTTATATGTATTTGATTTATCCAGATTCCACTATACTACTGTGTCATGTTATTTGTAGAAGTATACAAAACTAGATGAGAGTACACAGAATTAGGGTACCAAAGTTTTATGAGCATAACACCATTTTTAACATGGAAATAGGAATTAATCATTCTTAACAACTTAAGTGATGATCAGCTATTAATGATGGGACAAAATACTTACATATATACACATTGAGGTATTATGAAAGTTTGCATAAACTTCTCGTAACATTCACTGCAGACTCGTTTATTGATAAACATTTACTTTTTATCGTATAAAAAGTCTTACAGTAGAGAGTCGATTATCCAAACACCTCAACGGCTTACTGGTTCAGTGTACAATATTAAATCAAACCTATTACGAAATGGCAAACCTAGAGCAAATGTCTACAAATACAAAGAAGTGTGTATTATTTTTTTTATCTCCCTTTTATTGAAGCCTTGTGATTATTTATAAGTATTTTTTTGTTGAAAATTAGTTAGTTGATAAACTGTTTAGTTTTTGTAAATTGTAAATAAATTTTGTGTTTGATTGTCTGAAAGTTTTGATTATCTGAACCACTCCCAGTCCCAATCAGTTTAGATAATCAAGTCAACTCTCTACTGTATAATAACAGTTTTAACATATTCACTGAAAGATATAATCAATACGTCAATTTGGTATAGACTTGTATTTTGCTGCTAAAAATACTAACATTAGTCGAATCACAATGTATTGATCGCATTGTAACTCCACAGAGCTACAATCTTTTACAGATAACTACTGAATTTACAGTCAAAGAAACTTAATTATAATTATATTTACAGTGGCAAAGAGGGAAGTATAAAATAAATTATACTTTTATTTTATTATTTATTTCACAATGGTTTTTACAGCCGTAAGACAATAAATTTTTCACTGTATTTCTACAGGGAATATAAAAAATACTGATGTAATTTGATATATCGATATTATCTTCCTACTTAATAAATATGATAGCGATAATCAATCAATCTTGATAAGTAACCAACTTAAACAAGATGTAATCCCACAAAAGCATGACACGAGATATGAAACACCAATGATTATGGAATGCTGCAATTAAACACAAAATTTTATCTCATTTGGTGTTAGTGCCACTTAAGGTGGTTCGCTTTTATTTGGTAAATTGAAGAATTGGAGGGAAATTTAAGTAACAAGTACAGTAGAACCTAGATTAACCGCCAATCTCTTTTACCTGTCATTGTATTAATGCTCATTTTGATACTTTAATATTTGTCTTTATTGACGCCGTGAATGCACTTTTGTCATTGAATGGGATGTAAATGAATTTTGGGTTTAAATAAATATGTATTATATTATTTACTTGTGAGGGATTAAATTTCTTCAAAAACCTTGTAAATAAACTTAATGTAGAGGTTTATAACCAAGTATCTGTTATATGTAACCATCGCAGTCCCGGTCCGGAGGGCGACGGTTAATGGAGGTTCCACTGTAATTAATTATTGAAATACAAAACTATATTATTCAAAATTCACATTTTAAGTTGGTGTTCCTAAAGCATAAACCACATATCACAGATGGAAAAAATATTAAAACTGGTACAGCAATGCTGGCAAGTACAATTAACTCTCACAATATTGACTTTTTCACAAATAGAGCATCAAAATGAGAAAAAGATGTATTTCGCAAACCTTACACACTAGCATTTTCGAACACAACACTGGCCTTACAATTTTATCCTATTAGAGCTTTGTAGTTCTAAATGAAGCTAATTAAGACCAAGTTAACATTATGCAGGTACGTAAGATTATTAATTTTTTATAATTAACCAAAACAGCAATTATTATGAATGTAATTAAGATGTGAAAAATCGTTAATGTAATATATAAAAAACCTTGATATTGTAGTAACATTTAAGTTGCAGGTAAGTAATACAAACATGTTTGAAGAGTCAAAATATTTTATAAATAACATAATACACCTACTGTGGAAATAATACATTACATAATAAGATTGATATGTAAAAAAATTCTGTAATCTCTAAATAAGTGCAACTGAAAAACAGTATTATGTGGCACAAAAAAAAAAAAAAAACAAAAGTATATAACAGAAGTATAAACAGAATATTTAATCTCATGGACAGACAAATAAAACTAAAGCTAGATATACTACAAAGAATCTTTGATTAAGCGTCTTAAAACATCGCAACTATACAACAGTTCAGTAATCAATTCCATTATATATCAGACTGCCTCTTACTTAGAACACTAAGTACTCGTGTAAAACTGGTAAAAACTGAGCGCTTCCTCATCTTGTCGCACGTTAAAACTTATTTATGTGGAATTGTACAAAAGTGATCATCTACAAAAAAGTAAACTTTCCTCAGAAGAACGCTCTTAGTTGGACACGATCCGAACTTGTGCGGTGACATGAAAGAGTTCAGTCGGATAAACAACACTTAAAGCTAACTAACCGATATCATACCTCGTTTCGTCAAAAAATTAAAATATAAAAATTTCCAACAATCAAACATAATTTCAGCACATCAATATAATAAATACTAGTTATCAATCAGCACGTTAATCAAAAACTAAGTAACAAACATAATCATGAGTGTGTATGTCTCAACAAAGTCATACACATAAATAAGAGACATTGAAAAAATATACATAAACTTTATAATCTTAACAATGATTTGGTGTAATAGATTACATAATTGATCCTACTAATATTAGTCGTAGTTTTTGGTTGGTGGTGTGGAGTGTGTTGTTTACGCAAAGTACATGACCTTCTTGGTGTCTGCGTGGACCGTGATGGCGCGTGCCATGGCGCCGGGAGTGCGATCTTCACTGCACCCCGACTGGTGCGATCCCTCCCCACTGTAACACATCACCACCACATCACATCAGATGCCTACCCAATAGGACATTGGAGCCAATATACAGGGTGTAAAATAAGCCCCCCCCTTTAATTGTTAGCGAATTTCTCTATGGGGAATACGCTATTACGGTAGTAGCCAAGGTAGGACCTAAGTCTGGGACCACTACTTTTTCATTTTAAGGTCCCCAGAAGCCAAAAAACCATTCATTCATTTTCTTATATATGTATAACTTCAATGTACTGTATATTTTGTAAAATTCTGTTCACTTTTCAGGGCTCATATTATAATAAGGAATATAAAATAAAAACAGAACACCCTATTTTACATGATATAGGGTAAATAATTTTTTATGAAAAATATTTTATATAATATATAATATTATGTTAAATAATATATTTTATATAATATTTTATTAAAAATAAGGTGCTCTGGTTTTCCTAAATATATAGAGATGGGGTGCTTCTTCCAAACAAAATCTTGAAGTTATCTTTAAGCTCCAAAAGAGAGCCATTCAATACATCTCTGGGTTGAGATGTAGAGACAATTGTGGCGAGGCCTTCAGACAACTGAAGATATTAACTGTTCCTGCCCTGTTTAATTTTTTAAGTCAATCAAACTAGCTAAAATCACAGATAGCTTGTCTTATCCTGTTGTGCATAATCACAACACTAGATTTAGAGATACAAGAGCCTCAGTGCGTCACAATTTAAAGATCTTTGAACAGAAACCAAGCTATCAGGTAATTAAATTCTATTCTAAGATCCCGAAGTCTCTAAAAGAAATTCAGAATTTAAATAAATTTTTCTATAAACTCAAAGAGTTTCTTATAGACAGATGTCTTTACTCTCTGGATGAATTTTGATTGAGTGGGCTAAACTCGTCAACACCCCATTGACCTTTCATACCATTTTATTTACTTCATGACCTATTCCTCTCCTTATGACAATCTGGGGATGGACTGAATTCAAGACTGGTCCCATACCGTCTTCCGCAGTCTACCGGCCGACGCGGAATCAACATCAACAATATATATATATATATATATATATATATATACCGATCATGCTGGTTCGCAAACTCATGAAAATAGACCTGGTCTTACACCTTCATACCATATATATATATATATATCTTATGTAAATATCTATGTGTCCGTGGTACTAACTTTTGAAGGGGATCTCCAATTTTGACCAGCATGATCGGGTTATGGGAACGGGGTTTTATGGCGTTTCAAAGGAGTCAAAAATGGGTTTTTGGCATTTTTGGACCTTAATTTTTAAAATTCGACAACTTTAACTAAAACCATTTAAAAGAGCTTAAATTGAATTTTTAACTTGGCTTAACAGGTTACGGAGAAAAGCTATAAATAGGTTTCCAAAGTTAATCTTATGGGAAATCAACAAAACCCTGTATCTTGCTTATTTATTGGAATGACTTGATAAAACTTGGTATGTACGTTCACTAGGTAGGGTTTAACTGATATTTGCTTACAACACCCATATGGCGGCAAACCTACATACTCACCCCCATGGGGTTTATGGGGAAAATTTTAAAGTGTCGAGTATTGATGCAATTTGATATTTACCTTATCTAACTACATTTTAGAACAAAACTGACATTTTCTAACACCATACCATGGCAGCAAACCTACATTCTCATTCCTATGGTGTTTATGGGGAAAATACAAAATCTCAAGATCCTTTGGAAATTCGCTGAGTACGCAGATCTGCTGCGACGGGGGGTATTTTATTTGTTAAGATAAACAAATATTGTTTGGGAAATGATAGTAACTTATCACAAAGTACCTTTTGACGTTAACAAACATATTTAGTCATGTTAAGGGGACGGCCCACCAGGAGTCAAAGAAAATCTTAAGTGTAAGCACAGGTTGATAAGCACATCAAAGTAAAGGTCTCATTTTGGCAGAGGACAATGCTGCAAACTAGACTTAAGGTGGATGACACAGGCGGAAATGATTTCCAATGAGCGTTCAAAGTTTCCATTAAAATCATAAGTTTCCATTAAAATCATATGGGTAAAACTTTAAAATGCTATAACTTTCTTAATACTCAACCTTTTGGCGTCGGGTTTGTTGCAAATTACTCCAACTGCAAAGACGTTTAAAATGATGTATGATGTGACAGAGGCTAAGGAAGTTTCAATTTAAATATCCTCTACGGGACATCCCCCAATGATATATTACAGAAATATGCTTTGGCTTTTATCACATCATGCACCATTTAAAAACGTCTTTGCATTTGGAATAATTAGCCACAAACCCGACATCAAAAGGTAGAGTATTAAGAAAAGGTATTGCATTTTTAAGTTTTACCTATATGAATTTAATGGAAACTGAAAGCCAAAAAATTGATAATAAACTAAATCATTGGACAGGCAAAGTTAAATAAATACAACATGGCAGCACTCCATCCCTTTGAAGCACTCCAGCGCGCCTTTATGGGGCGCTTGCATACTTTAGATCCACACATAAAATGTTCATAAAAGTAAAACTACTAATGGATTTTAGCAGTTGTAATAGGCTCTGTCAGGTTGTCTACCAGTTCCCCAAGATTAAAATCAGTAACATTTTGGCAAACTTCGACAAGTAATGAAACTTAACTCTTTTAGTGCCGTGGGTAAAATTTAAAAAAGTTCGCTTGAGTGCCGGACCACGCCTTTCATGGTAACGTGCGAGAAGTGCCGGGGCTTCTTTAGCAAAAATGTAAGTGTTTAGAAAGTCAAAGTCTAAGAAAAAAAACGTCCAAAATTTATTTACTAACATTTGTTAGTCATTCTTTTTTATGTATTTCTAAATATATGTTATATTTATACATTATCAAAATTAATAATAAAATATGTTTTTTACAATAGCCTACGTTTAAATTACAATAGAGGTAAAAATAAAATTATGTAATTTTATTTCTAGGTTTACTTAAAAAATCATATTTTAGTTTTAGAATTAGAATGTTTTTATTAGTTTCAAGTTAAAGTACATAAAAAAAAAAAAACATATTTAAAACATCAATTTACTACCATAGGTTATGAATAAAACATCGACCGAACAATAGTGCAGACTAGAGATCGCCTCCTGATCAAAATTCGACCCAAGAAGTTTAAAAAACATTATAACTCAAACATCTGTTTTCCTATCAGTTGTTCTTACAACTGCTGTCTAATAATTCAATGAATCATCCTTTCTCAATACAGGGTTGCCACAGAATTTTTGAGGCCATTTTTTCCTGACTTTTACTGACCAATCTGAGAGATTTTTCCTGACTTTTTGGAACCACGGGGTTTTACAAATACCCCCCGTCGCAGCAGACCTGCGTACTCAGCGATTTTCCAAATTAGTAATATTAATTTTGACCAGCTAAACTTGTAAACAAAATTTCATCACGTGCTCATAAATAGGGAAATAAATGTCTATTCTCCTTAAGATAAATATAGGGAAAGACTATGCAGGTATGCTGCCATGGGGGACACTAAAAGTAGGTTTTTAGCTTAGAAAAAATTTATTTCGATCATATAAAGACATATAGTAAGTTTCATCAATATCTGTCCATAAATAAAAGAGTTTGCCTATTCTCCATATGATTAACATGGGAAAAGAGTATGCAGGTTTGCTGCCATGATAAGTACAAAAACCAAGATTTTTTACCTTAAATGGATGAATCTCAACCAAATGAAGCTAAATACCAAGTTTCATCCAAAAATATTGGTTAATAAGTGAAATATTAACACATCCTTATTCTCCATAAGATTAACATTGGAGCCCTAAAAGACAATGTACTGTCTTTAGACTTTGTAATATCTCGGTAACCAATGGAGATAGAGCAAAGCTTCAAAATACTAAATTGTGTTTTTTTTTTGAGCTAAATCCAATGGTCAAAATAAAAATTTAAAATTTTTAAAGTTTACATATGAAAAATGCAAAAAACCCATTTTTGGGGTACAAAACCCCCCAAAACTACCCCTTCCGGTAGGTCGATATGTCTGGTTTTCGAACTCATCCGAATAAACGTAGGATTACACATCTCTACCAAATTTGGTGTCGATTGGACCATTTTTACGAGAGTTATCGTGTCTAGGGACACATACATATATACATATATATATACATATATATATATATACATATATATATACATATATATATATATATATATAAAATTTTTAATGACTATTATTTTTGGTCTCTGGGCACCTAAAAACGAAAAAGTAACATGGTCCCGGGCTTAGGTCTTACCATGAGACCTACGGTAATAGCTTATTCCCTATGGGAAATTCGCTAATAAAGACTCGTAATTTGTTTTTAGTGAATTTCCTTTGGAATATTTTATGAATGCAATCTCCTCCATTCCCATCGTTGCCCATCGCTCAAATTTTTATTCAAATTCCCCCGTCACAGCGAAATACTCAGCGAATTTTCAATGGTTTAGTTAAATAATGCTATATGTAAATAAAAAATTTTATTTATATATAGCATTAATTAAGCCTATTAAGATTTTAATTGGGAAATGTTTAAAAAATCAGCAATATACCAGGTTTGATTGGTTGTCCATAAAAATAACAAAAAAACTTGTTTATTTTAATTTCTCCGTAACCAGTAAAGCTAAGTAAATGATTCAAAATACTAAATTTTTTTTAAGTTCTTTTGAGTGGCCTCTTTGAAAATTGATGAATTAAAATGTTTAGGGTGAAAAATACCAAAAACCCCTATTTGGACCTTTTTGAAACCCCATGAAACCCTGTTCCGAATGTCCGATCAACCTGGTTTTCGAACTTAACCTGAAGAACGCTGTCTTACACCTAACCAAATTTCATAAAAAAATGTCACTTTCAAAATTTATTGTGTAAATGGACACATATATATACATATGAATTTGAACAAATAGTGTTTTTGGCTCCTATGGACCTCAAAACAAAAAAGTAATATGGTCCCAGCCTTGGGTCTTACCATAAGTAAGCCTATAATCGTAATAGCGTATTCCCAATAGGAAAATTCGCTAATATTCTCTGTAGAGTAATTGGCTAGAAATAAAACAAAGTGTTCCAAAAATATGTAAAAACTAACATTATAACAATGAAAAACAATAGAAATATACCTTAATTACATTGTTAATAGGAAATTAATGTATAAAATTAACCCATTACATTTTACCCATTACTTAGTAATTCTGATTTATGAGAGCAATCGAAAATCGAGACGGTCGGATTGTGCCACTGAAAATTTTCCTGACTTTTGGCACTTTTTCGTTATTTTTTCCTGACTTTCGGCATTTTTTTAAACTTTTTCCTGACTTTTCCTGACCAAAACCCAAAAATCCTGACTATTCCTGACTTTTAATGTCTGTGGCAACCCTGCAATAAGATTAACACTGGAATTTTGAGAAAGCATGTGGGGGAGAAGCATGTGCGATGTGAATTAGAATGGGATTCTTCTCATCTACAGAATCCCATTCTAATTCGGACTATGCCTTTCTAACGGTATGCACAGATTTCTCCTACGATGCACACAAGCTGAGAAAAAAGGAGGAAACGAAACATGCTTGCCTATTAATTGCACAACTGTAGGTGCTAGACTACAAAACCAAGTCATTTTATTAAGATAACTCTTATAAGCAACTCCCTGAACAAGCAAGAATATATATTGTTATGTATAAAAATGTAAAAGATTCTCGCTACGAGATCCTCGGCACTCAAGCTACATCAACGGCGAGTCTCGCGGCATTGAAAGGGATAATTTAGTTTTAAGGTTGTCAAAACGTGCTAGTGCAAAATCTTTTTGGATAGGTTACACTTACATAAATGTAATAACAGGAATATTAATTATTTCCATACCTAAACCAAACAAATATGCTATTAAACTAGGTACTATTTGTAAGTGGTACTGGCCACTAATCATACAGCAGTTAGCTGACACTTCTTTTATTGTAAGGAGTTGAAAACTTTTTCAGATTGTTGAGTTACTCAAACAGGAATGTAAATGCAACTTCGGTGTTCTCAAAATTAATTTACGGGCTAAACTTAATGAAAATTCCGAGACCTTTCATCCATTTACGAAAAAATTTTGTGCCCCCTTAAAAAAATATGTGACTTTATGGGACTTCTGTGACCCTGGGTGTACTTCACAAGCCTCATTTCTCTAATCTGGTGTTACAGAGTGTCTACCGGATTTCGCAAAATGAAATTTTTTACATTTTCCTGACTTAAGCAGACCACATTTCTGAAAATTCCTGAACAAAAAACTAGCCTCACCACTCGTACTTCTGTAAAATAATTTGTGAAGTTTGTAAATTACAGTAAAATTCTTGTATTTAGGTTATGCAACAACTCATTTGTTTATATTTTAAATTTTCAATAAGTAATATACATTAGCCATAGATATAGCCTGAACAAAAATAATTTATACCCACCATTCATCATAAAATAAATAGACCTAATATATGCCATTTTAATTTTAAGTAAATCAACATAGCCTAAATGAATAATTAATATAGCCTACATACCATAATGTAATAAAATTGCTTCATATTTAATAAAATCCATAATTATTTAATCATTCTAAATTAATCTCTATGACAATAATTTAATATAGTATAATAGTGAAGTGACACCAAGATTAACAGTGATACAGTGTGCATTAACATATGTGATACAATCAAGCAACAATGAACAATCCTTCTTCTCAATTTGAATGGCCTAGTGATTAGATGCATTTTTAAGGGTCTCATCCCAAGTTAATATAATAACCCCATAAAATAGTTATTGAACACCAAAAGTTCAATTTTTTTATATAGAAGAAGAGCTACAGGTAATAGACACCCATTTTGAAGGCCAAGAAGATATTAAAACCTGTAGTGAAGAAATTTAAAATTGGTAATATCCCTCCATTTTATCCATCACCTACTGGATTACATTGAACTACAAATCAAAGGACTAAACAGTTTTATAGCCAAGAAATTTATTAATAGTAATTGAATCTTAGAGAAATCAACTTAGATTAACTTTTGAAGAACCTTTTTGAACTTATTTAAACCTTAAAATTATATTGATTCAAGAAGAAGCTTTGAGCCTAGATTGAACTTACAGCAAGCATTGTTGAGACAGTGAACTTACTTTTGATTCAATAATACTTAATGTCATAGAGAATTTATCCAATTCCATCTAGAAATTATCTCTATATTGAATTCAAATTTTATGATTTTATTTTCCAATATAATAATATTAATTCAACAAGAATTTATTCGACCCCGCACGACTACCCCAACCCTGAGAAAAGTTCCATGTTTGAGCAAAAGCCAATATTAGACAGAGACATTTATTTATGAAGACAGTAATTAATTAAACCAAATCCCCATAATTTGTATTATCCATTGTTAGCCCCTTTTTCATATTCCAAATAACTTATTGTTTAATTTAAAATAAACTCAGTTTTGTTAATTGTATTCAAGTGTTTTAATATATCCAAAGACGCCATTAAGCCTAGATTAGTCCATCTTCCTTCATAGAGGTATCAGCTGTTAGAATAAGTAAGTAAAGTAAAAGGCCACAAGTGTAAGTGTACACATATACATAAGTGTAAAAAGAGAGCTGTGTGGCAAATTTGGCGACCAACGTATGGGGCTTCGAATAAATTCTTGTTAGCCTATGAAGCAATTTTGAACCTTATAACCTAAGCAATTGTTAAGCTAAGTTAAGGATATATTAACTCATCACATAGATTAAGGATTTTTTTATTGTATCATACCTAGTTATAAGTTTATCCCAATTTTCCACCATCATGTCCGATTCCAATAAATCCCTACTTAGACCGCTTAGTAATCAAACATCACAAGACGAAAATCTAGACACAGCTGACAATGCCATGAATGCTACAGACGACAATACGGTACACTTCTCACCACGACACAACACACGTGAAAGTACTACGTCCATTGACAACATCATTACAAAAGAAGAAATTGAGAAATTAAATAATTTATCCGGGTACAGTAATCTCGATCTATTTCACGGGTTTGCGACACAAAGAACGCTGAGCGAGAATGATGTAAACAAACACGACGCCATCTTGCCGTCGCCGACCATTGACGACGGAGACGAACGAATCAAAGCCGAAGCTAGCCGAACGTGGCCGACAACACCCGAACCATTACGTTCTCGCAGTAAACAACTACTCTCAGCTGATTACGACTCAAATACCGTACAACCGTTCCCGAATACACAGCCCGACCCAAACTCGCAACTGATGATGATGTTGAATTCCATAAATTCGAACATCAGTGGAATAAATTCAAAAATCAATGAAGTTAATTCCAACATTGATTCCAAAATCACTGAAATTAAAAACGAATTAAAATCTGACATAAATGAGATACGCGCCATACAACAAGCACATAGCTTAGAGCTTCAACAAATTGAGAATAATATCATTAAAAAGGTATACAAACAAAACAATGAAATACGAAATGACTTAGCTAACGACTTACGTATACAACGTGAGGAAATCAACAAAACAATTGTAATTGAGACACAGAAAGTTGAGACCAAGTTGACTACTCAAATGATGGAAATCTGTAGGGACAATACTGAAAATTTGCGTAAAACCCACTATGAACATAAATTACAGGTAGAGACCCAGATTAAAACCCACATTACCCAGGTCAAAGATGAAATAATACCAGCAATAACACAAAACCAAATGGTAATCAAAAGCCAAAACGAACAATTAAATCTAATAAACGAGAAAATTCTAGAACATGAAACCAAACTAAATAATCTCAATGACTATGAGCAGAAACCAATCACCTTGAACCCACAGATACATGTCACATGTACCGGCAATAATTTAATGACAGACATGACCTTACCAAAATTTAATGGCAGAACACAAAATCCACCAGAGTATTTAACTAAGTTAAAACGCTACTATCAAAAATTGTTACAAAAACAACTCAGTGACCCCATAGAAGTATTAACTGATACAATCGAAGCGAGTTTTGAAGGACAAGCATCAAAATGGTTCTCGTTAATCAAAACTGACATAAAGTCATGGGAAAATTTTGAAAACCAGTTCCTGAATAAGTATTGGAGCCGAGACGTGCAACGTGCTGTTAGACAAAAAATAGAGACAGAACGCTACCGCCCAAATGGAAACCTCACTAGATCTGAATATTTCGTAGAACGAGTCATAACACTTCGATCACTAACTCCCACCTTATCTGAAGATGAAATAGTATCTATATTGGCTGAACATTTTTGCACCCTAGTACAAGATGCACGACGAGTACAAAATGCAAACAGTGTGTATGAGTTTGAAGCGCTACTACAGCGAAAAGATCTGCACGATGCTCAAAAACGTACTAAGCAGCAAAACCCACCAGCACAAAACCCAACTATAACCAACGAACGCCCACCAAACTATAACCAGAACTACCAACACAATAACAAAACAAATTATCAACAACAACAACCATATTACCAAAATACCAACCCACATGCTTACAACCCCAGAAACAACAAACCACAGCAAAATTATTACAATCGACCATCACACAACTCAAATGGGAACCAAAAATATTATCAACAGCCACAAGGAAATATTAATTATATGTCAGCCAACATGTCACCACAAGAGTATAATACCAGATTTCAAGGACAACAAAGTCAATACGACCGAAGACCACTCAAAACCCAAACAAGAATCCGCCGTACGGAATATTGCGTCACCAACGCCTACACAAACTAAATCTACCACAAGTCAAACACCCCAGCACAGCGGACCGCATCCTTTAAACGGTTAAGCGCTGAGGATGCAAAACACGGTCTGTACACCTCTCCCCGATCACACAACACTATAGCTTCTTCAGCGCAATCAAATAATATAACAATGAACAGACCAAATAATAATTATGACAACTATAAATATGATTATCACAACTTAAACCAAGAAGAATTTCATACAAATACTATTTGCTGTGACCCAGAATTTCTATTAAATGAAGATATACCTCAAGAATTGTACAACAAAAATAGTTTTAAGAATAATTGCCCTGAAATATACATTAAAATAGGCAACATTCCTGTTAATGCATTAATTGATACTGGATCTAACATCACATGTATAAACGAAAACTGGTTCCTTGAAAACAAAAAGAACATTCCAAGATTTGAAGAACTGCCTGTAAACAACACCTTTATCAAAACAGCAACCGGTGGAAAATCAAAACGAATATCCAAAATATTATTGATACCAATTAAAATAAACAATCAACTTACATACCTACAGACCTTGCTTGTACCCCACTTAGTTAGACCTTTAATCATAGGCACAGATATTTTGAATACATGGGAAGCCAAAATAGACTTCGAACACAATGTGATAAACCTAAACCTAAATAACAACCAAATAATTTTAAAATTCGGAGATATTACAGTAAAGGGAATCTCATGCTACATCGAACACAACAATATCTATAATGACGAAATTCAAAATATCCCAGCAACTAGGACATTCTACATACCATGTCACGGATTTAAAAGAAGAAAATGAATATGGCCCATACCATGTAACAGCACTCAAGAAATATATAATACCAAGGACACAACAATGTGTATAATATTCAAATATGCATAATACGTCAATAATAAAGAGTTAATATAAAAAAAAAAAAAAAAAAAAAAAAAAAAAACTTGTGTAAGGAACTTTAAAATATAAATAGTTTGTGTTAAACCCACATTAGTTTCTTTATGTTAGATTTTAATGTAGTCATTTTTCTCACAACCATGTTATAATATTTAGTTAGCATTGTAATCAAATTCGTTGTTATATCGAAATCTCGATCATAATGTCATTAGATCTCGATTTCTGCGGGGATTTTGCAACAACTCATTTGTTTATATTTTAAATTTTCAATAAGTAATATACATTAGCCATAGATATAGCCTGAACAAAAATAATTTATACCCACCATTCATCATAAAATAAATAGACCTAATATATGCCATTTTAATTTTAAGTAAATCAACATAGCCTAAATGAATAATTAATATAGCCTACATACCATAATGTAATAAAATTGCTTCATATTTAATAAAATCCATAATTATTTAATCATTCTAAATTAATCTCTATGACAATAATTTAATATAGTATAATAGTGAAGTGACACCAAGATTAACAGTGATACAGTGTGCATTAACATATGTGATACAATCAAGCAACAATGAACAATCCTTCTTCTCAATTTGAATGGCCTAGTGATTAGATGCATTTTTAAGGGTCTCATCCCAAGTTAATATAATAACCCCATAAAATAGTTATTGAACACCAAAAGTTCAATTTTTTTATATAGAAGAAGAGCTACAGGTAATAGACACCCATTTTGAAGGCCAAGAAGATATTAAAACCTGTAGTGAAGAAATTTAAAATTGGTAATATCCCTCCATTTTATCCATCACCTACTGGATTACATTGAACTACAAATCAAAGGACTAAACAGTTTTATAGCCAAGAAATTTATTAATAGTAATTGAATCTTAGAGAAATCAACTTAGATTAACTTTTGAAGAACCTTTTTGAACTTATTTAAACCTTAAAATTATATTGATTCAAGAAGAAGCTTTGAGCCTAGATTGAACTTACAGCAAGCATTGTTGAGACAGTGAACTTACTTTTGATTCAATAATACTTAATGTCATAGAGAATTTATCCAATTCCATCTAGAAATTATCTCTATATTGAATTCAAATTTTATGATTTTATTTTCCAATATAATAATATTAATTCAACAAGAATTTATTCGACCCCGCACGACTACCCCAACCCTGAGAAAAGTTCCATGTTTGAGCAAAAGCCAATATTAGACAGAGACATTTATTTATGAAGACAGTAATTAATTAAACCAAATCCCCATAATTTGTATTATCCATTGTTAGCCCCTTTTTCATATTCCAAATAACTTATTGTTTAATTTAAAATAAACTCAGTTTTGTTAATTGTATTCAAGTGTTTTAATATATCCAAAGACGCCATTAAGCCTAGATTAGTCCATCTTCCTTCATAGAGGTATCAGCTGTTAGAATAAGTAAGTAAAGTAAAAGGCCACAAGTGTAAGTGTACACATATACATAAGTGTAAAAAGAGAGCTGTGTGGCAAATTTTTTATTCTTGTATTTAGGTTATAAAATGAGTTTTTCCTGAAATTCCCAATAAATTTTTACTACTTGTCAGATGATCATTGGAATCCAAAGAGTCTACATGTAGGTAAGGCAAGTGATCACTTGCTTACCTGTCGTGTTCTTTCTCGACGAGGTGGTAGCGTGCACGGAAGGCCACGAGGTGCGCGTAGTATGCAGGCGCGGGGATGGAGACGGAGCGGGTGCAGCGGACGTACGTGTGACACAACTGGTAGGTGAGGCACTGCAGCTCGTCCGAGTCAAAGTGGTTGTCATCCCACAGCACATGGTAGTGGCTGGGTCTACTGGTCCCCTGCACACAACACACAACCATCACATCTGACCATCGACAATGTTACTCTGAAACTTAGCTTTTTATGCTTAGTTTTGATTTTTAACTAAAATTTCATATAAAAAAAGATTTTTTGAGCCAAACCAAATACAGTAAAGTTTGTAAAACCGGACTTTATAACCCACAGTTCTGGTTAACTCAGAAAGCCAGCCAGAGCAGTAACAGGTTTTTTACAGAATTTCAACTACTCATTTCCCTGAAAAAAAAATTCAAAAAATGCCGCGGCATTTGTGCTTTATAATAAGTATGTGGGCACAAAAACATGTATTTAATGCTATTTAAGCATGAGGTTTATCTTAAATTTCAGAGAATAATAGTTAAATCTATTGACATAAATAAAAATTACAAAAACCAACTGATTTTATCTAAACTAGGAATTATGAAAAATACCATATGACAGTGATTCCCAACTTGTATTAATCACACCCCTTGGGGGAATGGAAAGGGGAAGGGTTTGCTGGGTGTACGCGAGAATTATTGGAGATGGCAGACACTATCTATTTCATATACAGGGTGTCCCGGAAGCCTCTGGAACCCTTTTGTATTTGTTCCTTGCATCGAGACAAGAAAAAAACATCGTACAAATAGGGGTCTAAAATGCTTTGTTTAGCCGCTAGCCGCCATTTTGTTTTTTACACATAATAAATTTTATTTCCGTAACGGATGGTTGCATTAAGTTCATATTTGGTATGAACCTTTATCATACCAATGCCCATTTTCAGGAAAAAAATTAATTTTTTCCACTGCATATTTTCAAAATGGCGGCCATTTAAATTTTTAAACACAAATATCTGAAAATTGGTACATTTTATAAAAATTTTACAAGACACAAAAAGTTGCCAAATTAAATTATCTAACCAAAGAAACCAAGTTTGTTAGGATCTTTCAACAAATAACGGAGTTATTGCGATTTTTCTGTTAAAATGGCCTTAATTTACATTAATTATAATGCAAAATCAACGTTTTTATGGAGAAAAATCACAACAACTCCGTTATTTGTTGTCAGATCCTTACAAACTTGGTTTCATTGGTTTGATAATTTAGTTTGGCAACTTTTTTGTGCCTTGTAAATTTTTTTTTAATTTACCAATTTTCAGGTATTTGAGTTTGAAAAATTAAAATGGCCGCCATTTTGAAAATATACAGTGGAAAAAATTAATTTTTTTCCTGAAAATGTTTATTGGTATGATAAAGGTTCATACCAAATATGAACTTAATGCAACCATCCGTTACGGAAATAAAATTTATTATGTGTAAAAAAACAAAATGGCGGCTAGCGGCTAAACAAAGCATTTTAGACCCCTATTTGTATGATGATTTTTTTCTTGTCTCGATGCAAGGAACAAATGTACAAAAGGGTTCCAGAGAGTTGCGGGACACCCTGTACAGTACCTCTTGGTGACAAACAAATTTGAGTAAAGCTGGATACAGTTTTGTTTTAGCTTTTGTAAAAAAATAGGCGAAATTCACAAAATTAACAATTTGACTAAAAACACTAATAGACCTATAATATATTTTTTTCCTAAAGAGGATGTTAAAAAAAAAAAAATTATTAAAATAAAACTAAAAAAAACTAATTAAAAAATACTCTGTTTAGAATAAAGACTGAATAGTGGATTGCATTGCCTATAACAATATAATTTGCTCATATACAGTACTTAACAGTGTCTCATTTTTGTACAGTACTGTACTGTAACATCATTGATAATTTAGTATGTACATTGTATTGAATTTAATATATTTAGTTTTAATAAAAGATTTGATGCTTTATTTCCTACCATTATTTCACTCTTATTAGTTTACTATTGTACAAGTTTTAATAACTTACTGCCGTATCAACGTATCTCTTACATTGGCTCATCAATGATAATATAACCATGATTGGTAGCCACAACGACGAAAACAATCACTCATTACCATCTCCCGCTTCAAAATATCTCTTACATTGGCTCATCAATGATGTGAATATAACCATGATTGGTCGCCACAACGACGAAAACGATCACTCATTACCATCTAGTAGTAGGTTAAACGGGCATTCTGGCTCACTCATGTTTTTTTTTTTTTGATGACTTTTTGCTTCGTATGACCACTTTTTTTGCTTCATATGATCACTTTTATTCCTTCGTATGACCACTTTTTTGCTTCAAATGACCACTTTTTTTGCTTCAAATGACCACTTTTTTTACTTCAAATGACCACTTTTTGGCTTCAAATTGACCACTTTTTGACCGGATTTTGGCCGGTTTTGGCCAAATATCAGCCCATTTCAGCCCATTTAAGGGCATTTTTCAGGATTTTCAGATATTGATTTCAAGGAGCACTTAGAATTTAATCCAGTTGTTAATTTAATTAGGGGTCCTTTTTTGACCGCCTTCAGCTTCAAATTGACCGGTTTTTTACCGGATTCTGGTTGGTTTTGGCCAAATATCAGCCCATTTCAGGGCATTTTTCAGGACTTCAGTCAGTGATTTCAAGGAGCATTTTGAATATAATACAGGGAATACTCATGTTTTTTTTTTTTTTTTTGAGCGCCTTCAGCTTCAAATTGCAATTTTACCTTCAAAGACACATTTTTAGGCCAAAATTCTCCAATTTTTAACCCAGTTTAACCTCTTAAGATCTAATTCCTAAGGCCCAAGGCAGTAGACAAGCCCTAAAACCTAGAAGCTAAGGCTTTAACCTATCAATAAGCCCAATTAACTATTAGCTTAGACCTAATGTGTTGGACCTAAGATCTAAACCTAAGGCCTTGCACCTGAGTCCAAAGCCCTAAAACATAGCAGCTAAGGCTTAAACCTGTGAATAGGGCCGATTAGCCACCAGCTTAGACCTAATGTATTGGATCTAAGATCTAAACCTAAGGCCTTGCACCTGAGTCCAAAGCCCTAAAACATAGCAGCTAAGGCTTAAACCTGTGAATAGGGCCGATTAGCCACCAGCTTAGACCTAATGTGTTGGACCTAAGATCTAAATCTAAGGCCTTACAGCTGCGTCCAAAGCCCTAAAACCTAGCAGCTAAGGCTTTGACCTGTAAATAGGGCCTATTAGCCACCAGCTTAGACCTAATGAGTTGCACCTAAGATCTAAACCTTAGGCCTTACATATGAGTCCAAAGCCCTAAAACCTAGCAGCTAAGGCTTTGACCTGTGGGTATCGCCTATTAGCCACCGGCTTAGACGTAATGTGTTGGACCTAAGTTCTAAACCTTAGGCCTTACATATGAGTCCAAAGCCCTAAAACCTAGCAGCTAAGGCTTTGACCTGTGGGTATCGCCTATTAGCCACCGGCTTAGACGTAATGTGTTGGACCTAAGTTCTAAACCTAAGGCCTTGCACCTGAGTCCAAAGCCCTAAAAGCTAGTAGCTAAGGATTTGACCTGTGAATAGGGCCTATTAACCACCAGCTTAGATCTAATGTGTTGAACCTAAGTTCTAAACCTATAAGGCCTTACACCTGAGTCCAAAACCCTAAAACTTAGCAGCTAAGGCTTTGACCTGTGAATAGGGCCTATTATCTATCAGCTTAGGCCTAATGTGTTGGACATAAGATCTAAGCCTAAGGCCTTACACATGGTTCCTTAGATGAAATGCCTTGGACTTAGGTCCTAAAACCTAGCAGCTAAGCCTTTGACCTGTGAATAGGACCTATTTGCATTTAGCTTAGACCTAATGTGTTGGCACTAAGATGTAAACCTAAGGCCTTGCACCTGAGTCCAAAGCCCTAAAAGCTAGTAGCTAAGGATTTGATCTGTGAATAGGGCCTATTATCCATCAGCGTAGGCCTAATGTGCTGGACCTAAGATCTAAACCTAAGCCCTTGCACCTGAGTCCACCCTAACCCTAAAACCTAGCAGCTAAGGATTTGACCTGTGAATAGGGCCTATTAGCCAACAGCCTAAACCTAATGTGTTGGCACTAAGATGTAAACCTAAGGCCTTGCACCTGAGTCCAAAGCCCTAAAAGCTAGCAGCTAAGGCTTTGACCTGTTAATAGGACCTATTAGGCAACAGCCTAGACCTAATGTTTTGGGTCTAAGATGTAAACCTAAGGCCTTGCACCTGAGCCCAAAGCCCTAAAACCTAGCAGCTAAGGCTTTAACCTGTGAATAGGACCTATTACCCAACAGCTTAGACCTAATGTGTTGAACCTAAAGTCTAAACCTAAGGCCTTACAACTGAGTCCAAAGCTCAAAAACCTAGTGGCTAAAGCTTTGACCTGTGTATAAGACCTATCAGCCCCCAGCCAGGACCTAATGTGTTGGGACTAAGATGTAAACATAAGGCCTGACACCTTAGTACAAAGCCATAAAACCTTAAGATCTAAAAACTTACAAGGGGGCCACGATTCGCAGCCCCCCATGTATTGAGCAAACATTAGGCAACGACGTCTTTTTTCTTTGATTATGAAATCATGACCAGAAATGGTTATCAGATTCAAATTGGAGTATTTGCAGACCAACCTCCATCCATCTTACTCAAGACCTAAGGTCCTAACGCATGGACTTGACCGAAGACCTAAGGCTATACACCGTAGTCTAGGCTTTAAGGTTCTTAGACCCACGTCCGAGGCCATAGAGTTAAGACCTGAACACTTACAAGGGGTCGCGTTTCACGAACCCCCCTGAAAAGACACTGTGGTCTAAACCTAATACCTAATACACCGTGGTCTAGGCTTTTAGGTTCTTAGTCCAAAGACCTACTACACCATGGTCTAGACCCAAGATCTAAGGCCTGTGGTCTAGGCCTTTAGGTTCTTAGCCCCTAGATCTAAGGCCTGTGGTCTAGGCATTTAGGTTCTTAGCCTCCAGATCTAAGGCCCGTAATCTAGGCCTTTAGGTTCTTGAATCCAAGACCTAAGACCCTACATCAGAGTCTAGACCCTAAACCTAAGGCCTGTGATCTAGGTCTCTAAGTTCTTCTCAAAACATAAGGCCCTACACCATGGTCTAAAACCAAGACCTAAGGTCCGTTGTGTAGGCTTTTAGGTTCTTATACTCAAGACCTAAGGCCCTATACCAGGGTCTAGAACCTAGATCTAAGGTCTGTGGTCTATGCTTTTAGGTTCTTATATCCAAGTCCTAAGGCCCTACACCAGGGTCTAGAACCAAGGTCTAAGGTCCGTGGTCTAGGCTTTTAGGTTCTTATACCCAAGATCTAAGGTCCTTGGTCTAGGCTTTTAGGTTCTTATACCCAAGACCTAAGGCCCTACACCAGGGTCTAGAACCAAGATCTAAGGTCCGTGGTCTAGGCTTTTAGGTTCTTATACCCAAGTCCTAAGGCCCTACACCAGGGTCTAGAACCAAGATCTAAGGTCCATGGTCTAGGCTTTTAGGTTCTTATACCCAAGTCCTAAGGCCCTACACCAGGGTCTAGAACCAAGTTCTAATGTCCGTGGTCTAGGCTTTTAGGTTCTTATACCCAAGTCCTAAGGCCCTATACCAGGGTCTAGAACCAAGATCTAAGGTCCGTGGTCTAGGCTTTTAGGTTCTTATACCCAAGTCCTAAGGCCCTACACCATAGGCTACAACCAAGACCTAAGGTCCGTTGATTAGGCCTTTCGGTTCTTATACCCAAGTCCTAAGACACGTGGACTTGGCCTTTAGGTTCATAGACTCAAGACCTAAGACCATGCATAGTGTTCTAATACTCATTTTAAATTCGGCCAGACCCAAGACCTAAGGCCCTTCACCATGGCCTATATCCCCAAGACCTAAGGCTATACACCTTGATCCTAATGCTATACACCGTGGTCTAAGATCCAAAACACAATTTCTAATTTCCATCATGGTCTAGATCATTAAAACCTAAGGCCCTACACCATGGACTAGTATTCGTCTTAAACCGTGTGCAGTTGTGATTGTTTTGTCTCTAGCTAGAGAAAACTCGGCCTTTAAGTTCTTAGACCTAAGACCTAAAGCCATACACCGTGGTATAGGATTTTATTTTGTTAGACCCAAGATATAAGGTCATACGCCATGGACTAGGCATTTAAGCTCTTAGACTCAAGACCTAAAACCATATACCGCGGGTTAGGGTTTTAAGCTCTGAGACCCAAGACCTAAGGCCTTGCACCGTTTTCTAGGCTTTTAAGTACTTAGACCCAAGGCCTAAGGCCCCACCGTGGTCTAGTTTTTTAAGCTCTTAGACCCAAGACTTAGGGCCATACACCACGGTCTAGGCTTTTAAGCTCTGAGACCCAAGACCTAAGGCCATACACCACGGTCTAGGCTTTTAAGTACTTAGACCCAAGACCTAAGGCCATACACCCTGGTCTAGGCTTTTAGGTTCTTATACCCAAGACCTAAGGCCCTACACCCTGGTCTAGGCTTTTAAGTACTTAGACCCAAGACCTAAGGCCATACACCCTGGTCTAGGCTTTTAGGTTCTTATACCCAAGACCTAAGGCCCTACACCCTGGTCTAGGCTTTTAAGTACTTAGACCCAAGACCTAAGGCCATAAAGTAAAGACCTGAAAACTTACAAGGGAGTCGCGATTCACGACCCCTGAACAGACACTGTGGACCCAAGACCTAAGGCCTTACACCGTGGTCTAGACTTTTAAGTACTTAGACCCAAGACTTAAGGCCATACACCGTGGTCTAGACTTTTAAGTACTTAGACACCAAGACCTAAGGCCATACACCGTGGTCTAGGCTTTTAAGCTCTTATACCCAAGACCTAAGGCCATAAACCCTGGTCTATGCTTTTAAGCTCTTAGACTCAAGCCCTAAGGCGTTCCACATGGGTTAGACTCAAGACCCAAGGGCATACACACTGGTCTAGGCTTTTAAGTATTAGGCCAAGACCTAAAGTCATAAACCGTGGGCTAGGCTTTTAAGCACTTAAACTCAATGCCTAAGGCGGTCCGCATGGGCTAGACTTAAGACCTAAGGCCATACACCCTGGTCTAGGCTTTTAAGTACTTAGACCCAAGACCTAAGGCCATAAACCGTTTTCTAGGCTTTTAAGCTCTTAGACTCAAGACCTAAGGCCATACACCGTGGGCTAGGCTTTAAAGCTCTTAGACCCAAGACCTAAAACCATAGGGTTAAGACTTGAAAACTTACAAGTTAATCGCAATTCACGATCCCCGAACAGACACCGTGGTCTAGACCCAATACTTAAGGCCCTACACCTAGACCCAAGAGCTAAGGTCCTTCACCATGATCTAGACCCTAAGACCAAAGGCCTTACACTATGGTCTAGTACTCGGCATAAACCGTTTGCAGTTGTGGTTGTTTGATCTTTTTCTAGAGGTAAGTCGCCTCTAAGTTCCTAGACCCTAAGACCAAAGGCCTTATACCACGGTCTAGTACTCGGCATAAGCCATGTGCAGTTGTGGTTGTTTCATCTATAGCTAGAGGAAAGTCGGCCTCTAAGTTCTTAGACCCTAAGACCAAAGGCCTTACACCATGGTCTAGTACTCGGCATAAACCGTTTGCAGTTGTGGTTGTTTCATCTATAGCTAGAGGTAAGTCGGCCTCTAAGTTCTTAGACCCTAAGACCAAAGGCCTTACACCATGGTCTGGTATTCCTCTTAAGCTGTGTGCAGTGGTCAATTTGTCTGTACTTAAAAGGAAGTCGGCCTTTAAGTTCTTAGACCCAAGACCTAAGACCCTACACCCATGGACTAGAACCTGGACCTAAGGCCACATCCCGAGGTTTTGTACTCGTTTTAAGCCGTGTGCAGTTGTGGTTGTTTCATCTATAGCTGGGCGAAGATTGGCCTTTAATAACTGTGTGCAGTTATTACTGTTTCGTCTCGAAAAAGAGAATGTTTATGCTTTTACACCATAACTTAGAACGAAAACCCATGGTCTTATTCCTAAAACCTAGGACCTTGGACCGATACCCTAGGACATAAGGGCTTAGACTTATTGCTTTAGATCTAGGGCAAAAGGAATTTAAATGAGGACCTAAGGCCTCATAATTTAGACCAACCCCAATCCCAAGCATTTAAGGCATTATACCATGGACTTGTATGTATATGACCTTAAATATTTGACCTAAGATCTAAGACTTTAACATAAGTCTTAAGCCCTAAGACCCTAAACGCCCTAAACGCTTTCGGGCGTTTTGCAAACTCGACGGGGAAATTACGATCGCAGACGTAAATTATTAAAAAACATCGTGTACACATCGATTTTGAAAAACGATCGTACACGTCGATTATTTTAAACAGCGTCTGGGCATCGATTCTAAAAAACGTACGCAGACGTTAATTATTAAATGGCATCGTCTACACATCGATTTTGAAAAACGTTCGCAGAAGTTAATTATTGAAGGGCATCGTCTACACATCGATTTGCAATATGCAGGGCGAGTTTGCAAAACGCCCGAAAACGCAAATCATAAAAACGCCCAACAGCGAACACAGGTGTTCATGTGCGCTGGGCTTTCAAATAATCCATGTGATTGGCTTTATGCACGCCATTTTACACGGTCCCACATGGTGTAGGACCAGTACTAGCCCATGGGGTAGGGTCTTAGGGCTTAAGACTTATGTTAAAGTCTTAGATCTTAGGTCAAATGTTTAAGGTCATATACATACAAGTCCATGGTATAATGCCTTAAATGCTTGGGATTGGGGTTGGTCTAAATTATGAGGCCTTAGGTCCTCATTTAAATTCCTTTTGCCCTAGATCTAAAGCAATAAGTCTAAGCCCTTATGTCCTAGGGTATCGGTCCAAGGTCCTAGGTTTTAGGAATAAGACCATGGGTTTTCGTTCTAAGTTATGGTGTAAAAGCATAAACATTCTATTTTTCGAGACGAAACAGTAATAACTGCACACAGTTATTAAAGCCCAATCTTCGCCCAGCTATAGATGAAACAACCACAACTGCACACGGCTTAACACGAGTACAAAACCTCGGGATGTGGCCTTAGGTCCAGGTTCTAGTCCATGGGTGTAGGGTCTTAGGTCTTGGGTCTAAGAACTTAAAGGCCGACTTCCTTTTAAGTACAGACAAATTGACCACTGCACACAGCTTAAGAGGAATACCAGACCATGGTGTAAGGCCTTTGGTCTTAGGGTCTAAGAACTTAGAGGCCGACTTACCTCTAGCTATAGATGAAACAACCACAACTGCAAACGGTTTATGCCGAGTACTAGACCATGGTGTAAGGCCTTTGGTCTTAGGGTCTAAGAACTTAGAGGCCGACTTTCCTCTAGCTATAGATGAAACAACCACAACTGCACATGGCTTATGCCGAGTACTAGACCGTGGTATAAGGCCTTTGGTCTTAGGGTCTAGGAACTTAGAGGCGACTTACCTCTAGAAAAAGATGAAACAACCACAACTGCAAACGGTTTATGCCGAGTACTAGACCATGGTGTAAGGCCTTTGGTCTTAGGGTCTAGATCATGGTGAAGGAAGTTAGCTCTTGGGTCTAGGTGTAGGGCCTTAAGTATTGGGTCTAGACCACGGTGTCTGTTCGGGGATCGTGAATTGCGATTAACTTGTAAGTTTTCAAGTCTTAACCCTATGGTTTTAGGTCTTGGGTCTAAGAGCTTTAAAGCCTAGCCCACGGTGTAGGGCCTTAGGTCTTGGGTATAAGTACTTAAAAGCCTAGACCACGGTGTATGGCCTTAGGTCTTGAGTCTAAGAGCTTAAAAGCCTAGAAAACGGTTTATGGCCTTAGGTCTTGGGTCTAAGTACTTAAAAGCCTAGACCAGGGTGTATGGCCTTAGGTCTTAAGTCTAGCCCATGCGGACCGCCTTAGGCATTGAGTTTAAGTGCTTAAAAGCCTAGCCCACGGTTTATGACTTTAGGTCTTGGCCTAAGTACTTAAAAGCATAGACCAGTGTGTATGCCCTTGGGTCTTGAGTCTAACCCATGCGGAACGCCTTAGGGCTTGAGTCTAAGAGCTTAAAAGCATAGACCAGGGTTTATGGCCTTAGGTCTTGGGTATAAGAGCTTAAAAGCCTAGACCACGGTGTATGGCCTTAGGTCTTGGTGTCTAAGTACTTAAAAGTCTAGACCACGGTGTATGGCCCTAAGTCTTGGGTCTAAGTACTTAAGTCTAGACCACGGTGTAAGGCCTTAGGTCTTGGGTCCACAGTGTCTGTTCAGGGGTCGTGAATCGCGACTCCCTTGTAAGTTTTCAGGTCTATACTTTATGGCCTTAGGTCTTGGGTCTAAGTACTTAAAAGCCTAGACCAGGGTGTAGGGCCTTAGGTCTTGGGTATAAGAACCTAAAAGCCTAGACCAGGGTGTATGGCCTTAGGTCTTGGGTCTAAGTACTTAAAAGCCTAGACCAGGGTGTAGGGCCTTAGGTCTTGGGTATAAGAACCTAAAAGCCTAGACCAGGGTGTATGGCCTTAGGTCTTGGGTCTAAGTACTTAAAAGCCTAGACCATGGTGTATGGCCTTAGGTCTTGGGTCTCAGAGCTTAAAAGCCTAGACCGTGGTGTATGGCCCTAAGTCTTGGGTCTAAGAGCTTAAAAAACTAGACCACGGTGGGGCCTTAGGCCTTGGGTCTAAGTACTTAAAAGCCTAGAAAACGGTGCAAGGCCTTAGGTCTTGGGTCTCAGAGCTTAAAACCCTAACCCGCGGTATATGGTTTTAGGTCTTGAGTCTAAGAGCTTAAATGCCTAGTCCATGGCGTATGACCTTAGGTCTTGGGTCTAACAAAATAAAATCCTATACCACGGTGTATGGCTTTAGGTCTTAGGTCTAAGAACTTAAAGGCCGAGTTTTCTCTAGCTAGAGACGAAACAATCACAACTGCACACGGTTTAAGACGAATACTAGTCCATGGTGTAGGGCCTTAGGTTTTAATGATCTAGACCATGATGGAAATTAGAAATTGTGTTTTGGATCTTAGACCACGGTGTATAGCATTAGGATCAAGGTGTATAGCCTTAGGTCTTGAGGATATAGGCCATGGTGAAGGGCCTTATGTCTTGGGTCTGGCCGAATTTAAAATGAGTATTAGAACACTATGCATGGTCTTAGGTCTTGAGTCTATGAACCTAAAGGCCAAGTCCACGTGTCTTAGGACTTGGGTATAAGAACCGAAAGGCCTAATCAACGGACCTTAGGTCTTGGTTGTAGCCTATGGTGTAGGGCCTTAGGACTTGGGTATAAGAACCTAAAAGCCTAGACCACGGACCTTAGATCTTGGTTCTAGACCCTGGTATAGGGCCTTAGGACTTGGGTATAAGAACCTAAAAGCCTAGACCACGGACATTAGAACTTGGTTCTAGACAATGGTGTAGGGCCTTAGGACTTGGGTATAAGAACCTAAAAGCCTAGACCACGGACCTTAGATCTTGGTTCTAGACCCTGGTGTAGGGCCTTAGGACTTGGGTATAAGAACCTAAAAGCCTAGACCACGGACCTTAGATCTTGGTTCTAGACCCTGGTGTAGGGCCTTAGGACTTGGGTATAAGAACCTAAAAGCCTAGACCACGGACCTTAGATCTTGGTTCTAGACCCTGGTGTAAGGCCTTAGGACTTGGGTATAAGAACCTAAAAGCCTAGACCACGGACCTTAGATCTTGGTTCTAGACCCTGGTGTAGGGCCTTAGGTCTTGGGTATAAGAACCTAAAAGCCTAGACCAAGGACCTTAGATCTTGGGTATAAGAACCTAAAAGCCTAGACCACGGACCTTAGACCTTGGTTCTAGACCCTGGTGTAGGGCCTTAGGACTTGGATATAAGAACCTAAAAGCATAGACCACAGACCTTAGATCTTGGTTCTAGACCCTGGTATAGGGCCTTAGGTCTTGAGTATAAGAACCTAAAAGCCTACACAACGGACCTTAGGTCTTGGTTTTAGACCATGGTGTAGGGCCTTATGTCTTGAGAAGAACTTAGAGACCTAGATCACAGGCCTTAGGTTTAGGGTCTAGACTATGATGTAAGGTCTTAGGTCTTGGATTCAAGAACCTAAAGGCCTAGATTACGGGCCTTAGATCTGGAGGCTAAGAACCTAAATGCCTAGACCACAGGCCTTAGATCTAGGGGCTAAGAACCTAAAGGCCTAGACCACAGGCCTTAGATCTTGGGTCTAGACCATGGTGTAGTAGGTCTTTGGACTAAGAACCTAAAAGCCTAGACCACGGTGTATTAGGTATTAGGTTTAGACCACAGTGTCTTTTCAGGGGGGTTCGTGAAACGCGACCCCTTGTAAGTGTTCAGGTCTTAACTCTATGGCCTCGGACGTGGGTCTAAGAACCTTAAAGCCTAGACTACGGTGTATAGCCTTAGGTCTTCGGTCAAGTCCATGCGTTAGGACCTTAGGTCTTGAGTAAGATGGATGGAGGTTGGTCTTCAAATACTCCAATTTGAATCTGATAACCATTTCTGGTCATGATTTCATAATCAAAGAAAAAAGACCTCGTTGCCTAATGTTTGCTCAATACATGGGGGGCTGCGAATCGTGGCCCCCTTGTAAGTTTTTAGATCTTAAGGTTTTATGGCTTTGTACTAAGGTGTCAGGCCTTATGTTTACATCTTAGTCCCAACACATTAGGTCCTGGCTGGGGGCTGATAGGTCTTATACACAGGTCAAAGCTTTAGCCACTAGGTTTTTGAGCTTTGGACTCAGTTGTAAGGCCTTAGGTTTAGACTTTAGGTTCAACACATTAGGTCTAAGCTGTTGGGTAATAGGTCCTATTCACAGGTTAAAGCCTTAGCTGCTAGGTTTTAGGGCTTTGGGCTCAGGTGCAAGGCCTTAGGTTTACATCTTAGACCCAAAACATTAGGTCTAGGCTGTTGCCTAATAGGTCCTATTAACAGGTCAAAGCCTTAGCTGCTAGGTTTTTAGGGTTTTGGACTCAGGTGCAAGGGCTTAGTTTTAGATCTTAGGTCCAGCACATTAGGCCTACGCTGATGGATAATAGGTCCTATTAACAGGTCAAATAATTAGCTGCTAGCTTTTAGGGCTTTGGACTCAGGTGCAAGGCCTTAGGTTTACATCTTAGTGCCAACACATTAGGTTTAGGCTGTTGGCTAATAGGCCCTATTCACAGGTCAAATCCTTAGCTGCTAGGTTTTAGGGTTTTGGACTCAGGTGCAAGGCCTTAGGTTTACATCTTAGTGCCAACACATTAGGTTTAGGCTGTTTGCTAATAGGTACTATTCACATGTCAAATCCTTAGCTGCTAGGTTTTAGGACCTAAGTCTAAGGTCTTGGGTCCATGGAATTAGATCGTTGGTCTAAGGATTTAATTTGGTCCAAGGCATTTGGTCTTAGGAACCAAGTGTAAGGCCTTAGGTTTAGATCTGATTTCCAACACATTAGGCCTAAGCTGATGGATAATAGGCCCTATTCACGGGTCAAAGCCTTAGCTGCTAGCTTTTAGGGCTTTGGACTCAGGTGCAAGGCCTTAGGTTTACATCTTAGTGCCAACACATTAGGTCTAAGCTAAATGCAAATAGGTCCTATTCACAGGTCAAAGGCTTAGCTGCTAGGTTTTAGGACCTAAGTCCAAGGCATTTCATCTAAGGAACCATGTGTAAGGCCTTAGGCTTAGATCTTATGTCCAACACATTAGGCCTAAGCTGATAGATAATAGGCCCTATTCACAGGTCAAAGCCTTAGCTGCTAAGTTTTAGGGTTTTGGACTCAGGTGTAAGGCCTTATAGGTTTAGAACTTAGGTTCAACACATTAGATCTAAGCTGGTGGTTAATAGGCCCTATTCACAGGTCAAATCCTTAGCTACTAGCTTTTAGGGCTTCGGACTCAGGTGCAAGGCTTTAGGTTTACATCTTAGTGCCAACACATTAGGTTTAGGCTGTTTGCTAATAGGTACTATTCACAGGTCAAATCCTTAGCTGCTAGGTTTTAGGACCTAAGTCTAAGGCCTCGGGTCTATGGAATTAGATCGTTGGTCTAAGGATTAAATTTGGTCCAAGGCATTTGGTCTTAGGAACCATGTAAGGCCTTAGGTTTAGATTTGAGGTCCAACACATTAGGCCTAAGCTGATGGATAATAGGCCCAATTCACGGGTCAAAGCCTTAGCTGCTAGCTTTTAGGGCTTTGGACTCAGGTGCAAGGCCTTAGGTTTACATCTTAGTGCCAACACATTAGGTCTAAGCTAAATGCAAATAGGTCCTATTCACAGGTCAAAGCCTTAGCTGCTAGGTTTTAGGACCTAAGTCCAAGGAATTTCATCTTAGGAACCATGTGTAAGGCCTTAGGCTTAGATCTTATGTTCAACACATTAGGCCTAAGCTGATAGATAATAGGAACTATTCACAGGTCAAAGCCTTAGCTGCTAAGTTTTAGGGTTTTGGACTCAGGTGTAAGGCCTTACAGGTTTAGAACTTAGGTTCAACACATTAGATCTAAGCTGGTGGTTAATAGGCCCTATTCACAGGTCAAAGCCTTAGCTGCTAGGTTTTAGGGCTTTGGACTCAGGTGCAAGGCCTTAGGTTTAGAACTTAGGTCCAACACATTACGTCTAAGCCGGTGGCTAATAGGCGATACCCACAGGTCAAAGCCTTAGCTGCTAGGTTTTAGGGCTTTGGACTCATATGTAAGGCCTAAGGTTTAGATCTTAGGTGCAACTCATTAGGTCTAAGCTGGTGGCTAATAGGCCCTATTTACAGGTCAAAGCCTTAGCTGCTAGGTTTTAGGGCTTTGGACGCAGCTGTAAGGCCTTAGATTTAGATCTTAGGTACAACACATTAGGTCTAAGCTAATGGTTATAGGTCCTATTCACAGGTCAAAGCCTTAGCTGCTAGGTTTTAGGACTTTGGACTCAGCTGTTAGGCCTTAGATTTAGATCTTAGGTCCAACACATTAGGTCTAAGCTGGTGGCTAATCGGCCCTATTCACAGGTTTAAGCCTTAGCTGCTATGTTTTAGGGCTTTGGACTCAGGTGCAAGGCCTTAGGTTTAGATCTTAGGTCCAATACATTAGGTCTAAGCTGGTGGCTAATCGGCCCTATTCACAGGTTTAAGCCTTAGCTGCTATGTTTTAGGGCTTTGGACTCAGGTGCAAGGCCTTAGGTTTAGATCTTAGGTCCAACACATTAGGTCTAAGCTAATAGTTAATTGGGCTTATTGATAGGTTAAAGCCTTAGCTGCTAGGTTTTAGGGCTTGTCTACTGCCTTGGGCCTTAGGAATTAGATCTTAAGAGGTTAAACTGGGTTAAAAATTGGAGAATTTTGGCCTAAAAATGTGTCTTTGAAGGTAAAATTGCAATTTGAAGCTGAAGGCGCTCAAAAAAAAAAAAAAACATGAGTATTCCCTGTATTATATTCAAAATGCTCCTTGAAATCACTGACTGAAGTCCTGAAAAATGCCCTGAAATGGGCTGATATTTGGCCAAAACCAACCAGAATCCGGTAAAAAACCGGTCAATTTGAAGCTGAAGGCGGTCAAAAAAGGACCCCTAATTAAATTAACAACTGGATTAAATTCTAAGTGCTCCTTGAAATCAATATCTGAAAATCCTGAAAAATGCCCTAAAATGGGCTGAAATGGGCTAATATTTGGCCAAAACCGGCCAAAATCCGGTCAAAAAGTGGTCAATTTGAAGCAAAAAAGTGGTCATTTGTAGCAAAAAAAGTGGTCATTTGAAGCAAAAAAAGTGGTCATTTGAAGCAAAAAAAGTGGTCATACGAAGGAAAAAAAGTGGTCATATGAAGCAAAAAAAGTGGTCATACGAAGCAAAAAGTCATAAAAAAGAAACATGAGTGAGCCAGAATGCCCGTTTAACCTACTACTCCATCTCCAGCTTCAAAGTATCTCTTACATTGGCTCATCAATGATGTGAATATAACTATGATTGGTCGCCACAACGACGAAAACGATCACTCATCTCCAGCTTCATCTAAATTTTTAGATATACGAACCAGCCAACCGCCAAATGAACAAGTGTACTGTATTCGCACACCCCTATATATATTTGTTTGTGGTGATGCATAGGCACATAGCTGGTTTGAGATTTTTTTTTGTTCCCTTGAAACTGAGATAAAAAAACAATAATATAAATTATTACTGTTAAAAATGCTATTAATTCATTTGTACAAAAAGTTGATTTTAATATCAATTTTGAGCTCTTTTAAAATATTTTTGAACTGGGTCTAAAATGAAACCCTCTACTTGGACAGATTGATTCAAGCGTACCTGGATGCCCTGGTGACTGCAGAGGTAGAAGTCAAACTCAGTCGGGTGAGTGATGCCCACGTCCACCGTGGTGCCGGCCGGGATGTTACCCGACTTGCCTGACTGTTCCTTCTTGTCGGCACAGAACAGCCTGCAACACATCACCAGTGTAACAGATGGATACCAACCAACCAATTACCTTGTTTACTGGTGGTGAATCACAGCAACAGCACTATTTAAAACTAACAGCATACTGCCTAGACATACATACAAATGAGACAATAATGCTAAGAAAACTAAATTGTTAATTGCTTGTTCAAATGACGAATTATAAGTTTTAATGATGATAAACATACTGGTAAGATTTAAAGAGATCAAAAAGATTACAGAAACATTATACACACATTATACATGGTTGGTAAAATATGTATTGAAAAAATATTGTAAATTTGTGCATAACAGTCTTACAGTGGTTGTTACTCTTTAAGTACAGATGAGAACACTGAGTACAGAGAGTGTAAATTTGTGCATAACAGTCTTACAGTGGTTGTTACTCTTTAAGTACAGATGAGAACACTGAGTACAGAGAGTGTACTTTGGACAAAATAGCACTTCAACTATTAATAGATGTCTACTATATGTACTTTAGCTGTACATTAAAATATGTGTTTTGATTTTAGTGAATTTCCCTATAGGGAATACGCTATTACGGTAGTAGTCACGGTAAGACCTAAGCCCGGGACCATGATACCTTTTCGTTTTGAGGTCCCTAGAAGCCAAAAACACCGTTCGTTCAAATTGATATATATGTATATATATATCTATATATATTTATATATATGTATGTGTCCGTGAACACGATAACTTTTGAACGGAACCTCCGATTTTGATGAAATTTGGTACAAGGGTGTAAGCCAGCGTCTACTAGATTGAGTTCGCTAACCAGAATGATCGGACCATGGGAACAGGGTTTTATGGGGTTTCAAAAGGGTAAAAAATGGGTTTTTGGCTTTTTTTTACTTTTATTTATAAAATTCAACAATTTTAACTTAAACCATTTAAAAGAGCTTAAAAAACAATCTAGTTTTTTTAATTTTTTACCTAGCTTAAATGGTTATGGATAAAATCCAAAAACTATGTTTTCCATGTTATTCTTATGGGAAATCAAGAAAACCCTTCTATCTTGCTTATTTATTGACATATCTTAATAAAATTTGGTAAGTACATTCATTCGGAAGCGTTGAACTTATATTTGCTTAGAAAACCCATACGGTGGCAACCTACATACTCACTCCTAAGGGATTTATGGGGAAAATAAAAAGAACACCATAACCTGATAAAATTTGGTATGTACATTCGCTAGGTAGGGTTTAACTTATATTTACAAACAAAACACATATGGCGGCAAACCTACATACTCTCATCCCCATGGATTTTATGGGGAAATAGAAAATGTACCAAAATTGCACTGGAAATTCGCTGAGTACGCAGGTCTGCTGCGACGGGGGTATTATTTTAAACTAGAGTGAAAACATGGAGTGAAAAAACACCTATTTATTAAATCTAATAATCAACCCTATCAACAAAGTGGTGGGATTCTGTTCGTTAGCAAAATTTCTCTACAAAAATTGTGCATTTCACAAATCGCAAGACAAAAGGATGGTATTAAAATTTAAGACATTTGACCCAGGAACTACGGGAAAAAAGCAGTAGTTTAAAAAATGAGCAGTAAAGTGAAAGGTTCTTAATAAAAATATGATAATTCATATGTTCTGATAGGGGAGCCAAATGACATTGTGTGAATTATAAATTATAGCTCAATGGTGCTGTGTTAAAATTTTGTGATAAATATTTTAAATGGTAGCCTCGCTTTTTTTTTGTTCATCTAAATAATTTGAATGTTTCAGAGTTACATGAAATTTGGTATAAAATTAATCAGTAAAATGAGACGGTTCATAATATAATGCCCATTCTGAATTAACTTTAGAAATATACCATCTTACATACTGAAGCTTAGGTACTCCTGGTGTCAAGGAAGTACTTATTACTTATAAGTAATAAGTACTTATTACTTATTAAGTGTCCTATTACTTAAGGAATAGGACAGATTATTTTTTGGGCAGCTGGTTTGGCCAATGTTCAACTCATTGCGGATTCGAGTATAGTGCAGTTTGAGTGTTTTGAAGGTAAATGTCTATGAAAATGATATCACTAAAATATTACTGTATTGTGACGGAGAGATGTGTTTAAGGGATTTTTTATTAGTTAAAAACTATGGACATTGTATATTTTAGTAGGAGGCCGCAAGGGTCATTACTAGAGTCGAGGTTACACTGGATGGCAAGCGCTTTGGAGGTAAACAAGGGGGTTCGTTGCCCTGAAGGTCAGAGGCGAGTGCGATCTAATATATAGGTCAACTTCCTTGTAGTTCGGGAGAGCGGTGCCTGGACCCGGGGCGGTCAGGTGAGTAACCGTATTTGGTTGATTTGGGGGATTTTAGGCTCTGTTTTGGAGGTTTTGGGTTACTCGTGATAGAGAGTAAGTTAAGTGTTGTTTTTTGGGATCGAATCATTAAATTTATTGTAGTTGAGATTTTAAGAAAAGAGGGTTTAACTTCTGTAGCGTGTTTAAGAAGGAATAGTTTTATTTGAGTTTAAATTAAAGTCTCATTTGACCAGATCGCACTACCTCCAGAGCGAGTTGCCAGTCCAGGGTAAATATTTTGAGAGAGAATTATTATTGTTTGATTTATTTGAGAAAACATTCGTATAATATTCTTAGAGTCGAGGTTATGCTTTGTACTTGTATAGATAGGGTATTGATTTGATTAAAAGAAAGGTCCGCTCAAAACACGTGTATCTGTTATTAACACGTTGAGTGCGGAGTACGTTAATTACCTGCGTACCAAAATTGCGGAAATAGGTTTTTTGTTTAATTACTAGGTATTCCCTTGTATTTTGCCAAAAAGTCGCCAGAAGTTGTCTAGGCGTCCATTTTCTGTCAAATATCATGACGTCATTTCCGGTACGTATATTAACGTAGTCCGCCGGTGGTGCCGGGGGTAGTCACTTAAAACTCTCATCGAAGCGGTTTTTATCATCAGAATACACGTTCTTTATCGATTATTCTTAATTACCTGCTAAACTGGTCAAATAACACCAAAAATAACAATAGAAAACACTGTGAAGCCCTATCACTTCGTTCACGACGCGCCCCCGGGGGAACCGGCAAACGATCGTCTGCGAACCGAGAAAATGGACTGCACCAATAAACGGCGAGCACTTATAACCTCTCCCGGCAGTGGCTAAAGCCCAAACTAAACAAATGAACCAATGTTACACAATTCGAGAGTGCTACGTAATATTACGCAGGCCGCTGCCCTCCCCACCCCTTAAAAAATGACGGACCAGGAAACGAACTAGGCCGAATTGAGCACATGAACTGGCACAACAGGCGGTGAGGGAATCAACCTCCCCCGGCAATGGCTAAGCCCACACTGAACCATTATGTTTCGGGCCTTAGCGCTACGTAAATTAACGTAGGCAGCCGCCCGCGCCACTGTGGGCACTACGTTAATTAACGTACTCCGCACTCAACGTGTTAAGTAGAAACCCACATTATCCCTGTTTACTATTAGAGTTAATTAGCTACGCTCCCAAAGTGGTGACGGGCCAGTTTTGGGGTTCGCCACAGTATCAAACTATGCCCACTTAACTTTCATATTGAAGTACAGATAATCATTTAGGGTCTATAACCTATTTCTATTTATAATTATTAAAGGTGTTTACCTCTATTAGCCACTAGTAGTTATTGAAAACTGATAGAAAAACTCTTTTTGTGCTCACTCGCCCCCATGACACGCTCGTTCAATTATGTTCTGTTCTTCCTTAGAAGTACATCAAAGCCTTTAAAAATATTATTCATTCTTAAGTTATTTTGAACAAAAATTATTTTGGTCTACCTGGTGTGATGTCTCTTCTGGACGACGATGAATGTGATGCCGGGTCGGTAGTCGCCCTCTATCTTTATGCACGCCTCACGGATGGCCGTCAGCTCATGTTGCAGCACATGCAGGAACTGACCCTCGGAGACGCCGTCGCGGTACAGGATGATGCGGTGCGGCTTGTAGCCTCCCGTGCTCTTGTAGAACATGATCAGCAGCTCCCTGCCAGGGCCACCACAACAGACTGTTTATCACAACAAGTACTACAAGGCCAAACAATTACCTGGATAATTCAAACTCATCTGGTAAAGAATATTGGTTAATTTGACCTTTTGGATGAGTAAAACATTTTTATTGACTGGAAACCCCTGAGGTTCCAACCATCCAAGTTCCACTGTACCTTCATGTATCCATAACACAGTGCTATTCTAACACAGGGTTGCCAGCAAATGGCCTCAGAAAAATTCACGCATCTTTCCCGGTCCTCCCGGCAAAAATAGTCAAAATTCAAGGCTCCTGATGCGCTAATCAAATACAGATAAGATTCAATTATTGGGATAAAGTAAGGATGTTCACAAAATTGTTACGTTAGGCTTAATTTAAATTTTTCATTTAAATTTTATTAATTATTGTAGACATTTACGCAATTGGCGTATGACAAAAACTAAAACTTAGTAAATGCACCTCTTTTCTTTAATCCACGAACGTACTCTTATTTGATCACTAATAATGAAATATTTGTAGTTCGGTGGGGAGGGCCACAAACGAAGACGCAGCAAGTGCAAAATAGCAGTCAATCAATGACACTGTTGCCCAAGCATACATTCGTGTCCTAGCGCGGCTTTCTGAAGCAGGGAACACATGATTTGTGCAGTGACATAAGACACGTGGATGGTGGACACAACGTTACCATGACAACGAGCCGTGCGCACTAGACACTGTGCATCCACTGGACAGGGAGTATGACGGAGGAGAAAGAGAGGAAGAAACACGCACACGCACACAAGAGGTAGGCGCGGGCAGAGGGGGGGGGGGGGCAGTACAATAGGAAAGAAGAAGGGACGATAGGAAGGACGACAAACACTCTCTCCCGGCCGACGCCAGTTGTTTTTGGAAATAATCGGCTTCTGTTCTAGGTGTCTGCGTAAATCAAGATGTTCATGCAATCACCATGAACAGTACGGATCTATATATTGTTCTCTTTGGTGCAATGAGTAACACAATGCCAACAAATCAATTCTCTGATAATTTTACAATTTTCGTGCGTTAATTCTTTCCTTTCTCCATTTTGCAATGCTAATATGTCAAGTGATACAAAGCCTTTAATAGCAGTGTATCTCTGGCTTTGTTATTATTTGGTTGTAAATTTGGACAGTAACCTGTTTGAAATTTTTAAATAATTAATTGTTTTGTGTATATCCTTACTATACCCAATTCAATTATGCTTTCATCACTCTGTATTCGAAGTAGCTACAGCTGAGGCCTTCGAAAATCGTCAATTTCCAAACAGATAAAACAGTAGTCACCGTCAGCTGTTTTTTTCCGTACATAAACATTTCTTTCGGTCCAAGGCAAACAATTCTTTTCAGTACGTCAACAAACTTTTCCGTACAGCAACAACTCTAGTTCCCATTTTGCTCAACAGATGGACTGGAATTTTGTATCAAGTTTTGGATAAAAGGATAATTGTGTAAGAAATTTAAGTTTCTAAATTTTTTTGTAAGCGAATTTCCTGAGACTTTTTCAATTTTTTTATTTATATTTTATCAAGTGAGCTATTTATTTTCAAATTTGTAAAATAGATCACGACTTTGTTATTATTACTGTTTTAAGAATCCGATTCTCAATCTGACTTCAAAACAAGGCTTAAAACATCTGGCTTTGTTTACTTTGTCTACTGGCGAAAAATTACTAAATATTCTCCTTTAAAACTTTTATATTTTTTTTATTAATTGCATCGTGATGATGGATACAAGAGTATCGTTCACAACTCGTCCGGAAAGCCCATTTCCGGACTAGTGGTAAAATATAAGTTACTATTTTTGTATTATTTTTCAGATGGTTTTGTTTAACTTGTCCACCATAAGTCAATAAATCTTTTAGTGGCCTTTAAATTAATTTCGTGTCCTTGCCAGGGGGGGAAAAGGATGGGAGAGGGGAAGGTGGTCTCCTTGTTTATATTACGGGTTTACCGTGATTTTAAGTTATCCGTGACCGTCTTCCCCAAGATTACCTCGGATAATGATTTAACATGTATCATGTAATATAAATATATTTTGTTTACAACGCCACCACCAGCACCCTCCGATATTGAGTAAGCATGTGTACGTCCACACGGCCATCTCTCGTCGCATTGTCGCATAGCGGTAGCGCAGGACGAACAAGAATTAATTATTGACATGAAAAACTGGCATTGGTCACTGCACATGCTAGGTGTGCGGGGGGAGGAGTACAAAGGAATTCGGAAACAAAATGGCGATAAGAAGGTTAGAAAAATAGCCTATGTAATGTGAACACTGATCCACTCCAAGCCTCCTACCCCTTGAGCTGTAGAATGGACTCGCCCACTGATTGTTTAAAATGATTCATCAATCAGGGAGCTGGGGGTTTGGCTGCCAAATTGAATTCTGATTTTTCTTGTCTTTGTTAAACCATATAAACCAAGACAAAGTTATTTTTTCATATCGACTCGACGACTACACAATGGTTTTTATTGCACAATATCATAGGGAAATATCCTTCGCCCGTAATAGGCTATTAAAGATTCGCCATCGTACACGCGTTATAAATAACATTAATTTTCAACTGATAACAATTGAATGGCTCCGCCGAAAAACGTTCTATGCGACAAAAATACAAATTACGAGATTTTTAGTGAAAAAGGTTCTAACAGACCTCCCCAACATCGTGGGATATTTTGCGTTGGAAATATTTATGTTGGCATCCCTGATTTTAGCTGTCCATTCCGGCGCCGATTTCGGGAGTTCGCGGAGTTGTTGGCGAATAAGGTTCTATCAGCCGCGATATAGATCCTCCGCCGGAGACATAAATCGTTTTAATTTTGGGGAAAAAAAGGAAGTTAAATGTCGGGAAATTGAAAGATAAGAATAGAAAAGAAAGGAGAAACGCCGGATTGTCATATATATCTAAAACCAAAAAGCCTGTACCAGGAAAACTGCCACCGGGAGAGGTAAGTGGAATAACGTTCTAAGTGCTAAGGCCTGATACCTTTTGATACCCGTATAAGATTAAAATTGTAATCTTTTTATAATATTGTTTTCTAATAATTTTAAAATTGAATTTTTTTTCTCTGACAAAAATATTTTTTGGACTTAACTGTTATTATTATTATATATAACATGTTGAACAATAATATCGTACGTTAAGAAAACGTTTTAAGAAGTATTAAGGTTTTGCGTAAGATTTTAATGTTATCTTTTTATAATATTATTCTAATAAAAGTGTTTTATATTCAATTTATTATTGAATTCATGTTGGTACTCCAACATTCCATGATGATTTTTAGCGGCAGAGGCTACGTCCGGGAAAAAACGTTTCAAAGGACAGGCGATTAGAACGTTTTACCCCCGAAAATGCATAAAAATAGTTAAAAATCTGATTGTGGTAGGTAAAAGTGTTGTATAATACTACTATACGAGGTTATATATGTAGTTTTAAAAAATAATTGGCAAAAATAATTCCAACCTAAAAATTACGTAAAATTTTAGAAATCAATCTTCTTTCTGCTTTTTCTCAAAAGTAGGTTTTTGTCGCGTACAGAACGTTTTTCGGCGGAGCCATTCAATTTCATTTCAATGCATTTGGCCAATTATTTATTATAACCTATTAGCTAAAAAAGGAGTTGAATTTTATTGGAAGGGAGAAGAGATAGTAGTTTTCGATACCTAATATTTGGATATTTCATTCAAATGTGGAAAAAACACTTTCCTCAGAACAAGTACCTGTGGTAAAATTAATACAGAACTTTCCCGTTGGAACGGCAGACGATAGGCACACGTCATTCACGATCAAGTGTGGTCGTGGTAGCGCATGCGCAGGATGTGCAAACTGAAGGGTAGGAGGAATCAAGGTCGCACTCCCTAGTCTGCTGTCTCGCTGTCTGTTCCCGAGTCAACAGCTGTTTTATTCTTCACGACTGACGATATCTTGTTCCTATGGCAATCTATGCTTGCTCCTTCACATTCTCGGTACTGGTCAGTCGCAAAGAGATTGGAAAATAACCACAATACAAAACGCAACGCAAAAAGTAATGTTATTTTAACTTTACATTTTTTTTTCAAGGAGTTGTCAGAAAATTCACGCATAATTCATGGGTTTTTTCCCGGAGTGTATAATTCACACATAATCCCCGATCTTCCTGGAATTCCCGGATGCTGGCAACCCTGTAATAGCTACTGTTCATGGCAGATAAAAATTTTTTATTATTCATGTTAATGTAAATATTTTTTATATAAAAAAATTGTAAAAATAGTTTTTAATATTTATGAAATTTTTAATTATTATTAGTTCAAGTTACACATGAATACAATTCTGATACATCTTACGTAAAGAAATATTAAGTTTTTTTATAAAATTTTTTTCACATTTTGATATTGTCTTTCAACTGAGGAGAATGTGCTTATGGTATTGAACTGAAGGTTGATCTTGTTTTTGAAAGAGCAGCCTTAAAACTTCAGATAAGAAAAAAGTCTTAGGACTTTTATTAAGAAAATATTTTCAATTAATTTATCAGACGATTGTAGGTTATTGACAGAGTTCCACTGACCTGACCATAGAGCTGAGCTCCTGTATGATCTCCTGCCGGTGCTGCTGGACCCGTACGGTGGCGGCGTAGCGGCTCGGGTGCGCATCCATCGAGCCAACCACTGCAGCTATTGACGGCTTCTTGTTGTCACCGGCCGGTGGGTGTGTCACGTCGGCACCGAGGAATATAACCGGCTCGTTGAACACCTTTTCATACAGTAACTTAGGTTAACATGTCTTCGTGTTTAACTTTGAGCTTGGATTACTAACCTTCATTTTAAAATTCTATAAAGTACCAACCAAAAATTAGCTAGTCATAAGTTAAAAATTTTAATATTTTGACATGGTTGGCCTACCATTTTCATGGCTCGCCTGCACGTTTTTGTAGGTCATTGAATACTAACAATGAAGAGTAGTCCTTCACATCCAACTACTAACTAGAACTAACCTATAGTCCTGGACAGGCTTATTGGCGGGTGGCCGATCAGCTGTTACAACCTGTTTTCTTCGTAAACTGTTTCTAGATTGTAACAATAGCTGCTCCAACCAGAATCATAAAGTAACGGTTACAAACATATTTTAATATTGCCAGCTGTTACTAGCGATATCTTAAAAAAATTATAGGTTATCAAAAACATTTAACTTACACACACGTATTTAAGTGTTAGTTTATCTTTAATGTTACACTTAACGTACACATCGTGCGTCTATGAAAGAGGAAGGCACCTCATGCGTATGACTACGCTAAACGAGAAGTGTAATGAACAAGCCTCACCCTAATTTTCTAATCTATTCAGACTTTGTCTAACAACATAATTTATTATGATTTATAGAAGCGTGACTAAAAATTACACTGACATGAGAAAAATACTGTATTTGAAAACCAGAGTTGAGTTTGGATAATGCTTTGGGAATACTTTTTTTATAGTGATACCGTGTAAATCCTTAGTGTATGTATAGCCTATTTCTTTTTCATTCCTTAAACTATATAGCCTATTTTCTGTCTTTGTTATGGTCTCATTAGACAACATTTTGTTAGTTTTAGTGAAAGATGAAAATTACAAAACTTTTTTAGGTTATGCTATACAACTCATAGCGTTTCCTCATGTTTTACGTTTCCTATAGCCTACGTTAATGTTTTCCTTTAACGTTGGTTAAGGTAAGATATTCCTGAATCTGCCAAATATAATCGTTATGGATCCTTTTATCTGTTTCACTTGATAAACAAGCTATAATGATATAGCTTTTAAATGATATAAAATCATTTAAAAAAATAATATAAATGTGCAAGAGACGCTGACGTTAAAAATTAATGGTAACAAACAGTTACATTATGATTCCAATCAAAACAGTTACTATTACCTTCTGGAAGCCGTTTACTAAGGTAATAGGTTGCATCAGCTGATTGATCCACCCGCCAATAGGCCTGACCACGACTATAGTACTGTATTAGCTTTTAATCAGATTAAAATTTCAAATTTCGAATGTGGCCAGGCTAATCAAATTAACTTAATAAGTGACATTTCCTTTCTTAATTTTCATTATTTAAGGTGTCGATTAAACTACCTGCATAAGGTAACAGCCAAATATAATCATTCAAATCAATTATGAATAAATCAGAATTCTATGAAATTTGCATTGGTTCTTATTATTAATAAAATATCCTGAATCACATTATTAGTGGAACCATGAAAAAAGGAAGGAAAATTAATTTTTTTAAAGTACAGAAACACATGCAAGCAACCAACAACTTAAACTTTATAACCTTAGTATAAGATCAAACCAAACAAAATTTTAAATAAAGCAAATTATAGGAAATACAATAGAACCTCTAATATACCACCTGCTAATAATAACTTAGCGCACAACTTAAGTGTCCGTCCATCGTTATACAACAAAGTAAAGGCACTCTGTTGGCGAGCCAGTTCAGACTTGAAAAAGAGTCTGATACACTCAGGTTTGCTTTCGTCATGAACTGTCAATCAAGCCATGTTTGCTGATGAGGCATGCTCTAACTGTAATCGCACTTTAATTTTATGTTTTTAACGTCAATACTTGGCCCTGTCCCGTCGTGGTCGGATATGAGAGGTTCTATGTATGAAGAAAATTAAGAGGTAGCTCACCAACAAAACAAGAAAGCTTGACGTATAGCTAACTGAGAACAAAAAGAAGGAAGGATGAAAAGGATCTATTCTCAGTGTGGGAAACCTGAGGACAAAAATAGTGAACAAGATGCAGTATTAGTGAAGCGTTACAGCTAAAGTGTGGTCACATTTATAAAATAAGTGATGATAGGGTTAAACAGTTAATACAATGTCTAGAATTAATCCTTTATCAATTATTCCATAGATGATAATGTGTTAAGATTTGTTTATCAGTATTATGTGTGTTGCATGATTCTCTTTTATCTCCTGCTAACCTTTTTTAGCATATAAGACAAACTTCTCATTCTCAATACAGTTAGTAAATAATTAAAAATAAATAAATGAGACGTGAGTGTGCAGTGCAGGTGTAACGTTAGTACTGTGTAACAGGCCTGTGCTGAGACAAATCACTACAATACAGCCTCACTATCACTCCTACTAATCAAATCGTATCATCTTCAAGTACTATTCACTATACTACGCTACATGTGATGCCTGCTATATACTACAGAGTGGCCGAAAAGTCCCTTTACACAAACTTTCAGTGCGTCGCAGGTCTTCTTAAGCTTTGATATGGGGATGATAAAGTGATGATCAGTGGTAAAGTTAAAGGCGGTTATAAGAAACTATTAGCTCTCTACCCCCTTTAGCCGAGTCTTATTCTGAACACAGTTAACAATATATGTATTAAATTTTGAGATGGCGAACAATGATGTTCTGATGTTTTCCTATAAGTGCTAGTTCTTGCAACTGTACTGAACCAAAGCTCCCCCACCCTAAAACTTCTGATGTCTGAGATATTATACAAAGAAAATTAAGGTAAAATGAAAAAGAAAAAACCTGGACGTTGTTGATTGCTTAGAGGGAGGACTCGGCGAAGATAATAGAGGGCTGATATTGGTAGTGGAGACATCTTTAACATTGTTACTGCTCATCACCTCCGCACTAATGCTTAACAAAGACATGCGACATACCGAAGCTACTAAGTATATCACTAACACTGCACGCACATGCCTCTCACACCACCACACCGATATTGCCCACATCTTTGCACCAATGTTACTTTTACAACACCTCACCTCACAAACTTCAACTGGGATCCAATCACTGCTTAGGTCGATGATATGAATATTTGTTCTGAACATTTTAGTGAAATAATTGTCAATACCCCAGAACATTTTAGTGAAATAATTGTCAACACCCCAGTTAACTATTTATCAGTTTCAATTTATGGTTGAATTACCTCAATTGACACTAGAAGCATCGGCCCTTCAAAGTCACCTAAAATATTAATTACTTTAAAAAAATCTTGGTCATTTTGACTGATCCAAAATTTTACAAATTTGCTTTTAACGAGGTGGCCCGTGTGCAAATTGGGCATTTTATGATTCTATATGAGTGAAACTCACCTACAGTACGTGAATGTCGATTATGAAGTGACAGAGATCTATTTTTGTTTACTATCTGGCTTTTAAAATTCATCTGAAGGTAATCAGTTGTTGAATTACAATTCACATTAAAGAACTTGTAATAAAAGTCGGTCAACATTTTAAAGCGCCCTCTAGAAATAAATTAAAGGCGAGGCAGGCGAATCCCGAAACCATATGACCTTTTTAATTACGATTTGTCCACGCGCTATATCCAAAGCTTTAAAATGACACCTCAATCTTAAAAATCGGTAAAGTAGGTCGAGAGAAAAAGGAACGTAACAGACGAAACCCTTATAGAATGAGGAACGTAATTTATTGTAACAGAGCGGAACATAACAATAACATTTTTATATACTTTAACATAATTTTGACCGTGCATTTATTTTAATGCAGCTAGTACAGGGTGCCCACAAAATTAAATTCACAAATTTCCGTAATGTAACTCGGGTTTCATTTTAAGTGTTAAACAAACCTTCAATAATAATTTAAAAGAAACCAAACGCAACTACTACCGTTCAAAATAAAATTAAGCCACGTTTTGGACTTAAATTAATGAACTAAATGGCAGAGTTGACAAAAAAGACAAATTTCCAATAAAAATTTTGTTCCACATTTCCCAATATCTAATTTTTTGTATTAATAAAAAGCAGGTAAATTCAATATTTTTTTCCTAATATTGGCAGGTTTTATCGATTCAGTCAATTGGGGACTCAGTTGTGAACGACTCAGACTCATATTAGACTGAACATTTACAGTTCAATCTGTCATTGAACACATCCTTGAACATTCTGTTAACAGTTTGTGAGGTGGATCAGCCCAAAGCTCCGATGGAGTGTTGGCCAAAGTTCCCAAGGATAACTTAAAAGCACTGAGCAAACATATTTCACATATTATTGTCAACTAAATCTTAACTCAAGGTATATTTCCATGTTGTACAAAATAAGCCAAAGTATTTACACATCACAAGACGAATGATTTCCAAGGACACAGGCTAGCAAAAGATATATGCCAAAAACTACAGTTGACTCTCGATAGTTAGAGTTGGACACCATTTCATTGTTCTATTAAACGACAATGCATCACCAGCAATCTCTAATGAGCGTAAGAGAGAGTGATCTTCAAGTAAACAATGGAGGTATTTATGCTTAAACTATGCCCTAATACATTGAAATTCTTAATAATTTAACCTATCAACAAATGTATTTAATTGGTTTGGTGTTTGTACCCAGCTTAATAAACAGTATTGCCTAATTTTACAATTTGCTGGAACATTAGTTAGCATTTTTGTCGTGATATCTCCAGTCTCCAGTGATCCATAATTTTCTTTAGTCTTGACAGGGTCCTGTTCCCGTAAATGTTGCATTATTGAAAGCCCACTGTAGTTATAAGTCAGTGCCATAACCCAGAGGGATCCAATTACCATCACAATATTTGATACTTGTAATATTTCTCTATAAAAATCACTATAAGAGTGAGATTTTTTTTATTTTTGGATCTCTAAAATATTTTTTCATTAACATAATTTTCTACGAATAATTCCAAGTAGTACCTGTGCAAATTTGTTGTGCCTGTGTACTGAGCATGAAATAACTCCTTAGTTCTAGATGATTTTTTATATGATTTTTAAAGTAGGTGTAATTATATAACTCTCCCAGGTGTTTATTCATTTTCATCAACTTCATTTTGAAGAGTTATTGTACAAAAAAATAAACACCCAACAACAATACAAATTTAAGTATTTATACAGTAGAAACTCGATGAATCGAATCCCAAGGGGGACGGGGATATTTCGAATTATCGAGTGCTTAGAATAATTAAGGTTTAATTCATCAAAGTTCATCCACCCAACAATTCAAATAGAGATTCAATTAATTCAGTACAGGCAATATACCTTAGGAGAATCGATTGCCTTCTAAAATAAGGTGTTTTTAATACTTCAATTATGCATTGTACAGTATTGCAATAAATAATAATGCAATTATAAAATTTAATATTTTAAAATTGAAGAAGTAGGCCTACTGAAGTTAATTTCAATTTCAAATACCTTCTTTATGTAATCTACTCTACTGCTCACAGCCAGTTTCAAGGATAGTAGAGAAAGGAATGAAGTAAACAAACAAAATGACTCATCGGCAGAATTGAGCCCTCCCAGTTTTTGCCCCACGGCTACTTCCTGTCTGTTATTAGGACAGGCTCCCATTCTCTTATCACTATGTGGATTTTACTTTTACTGTAAAATGAATGATCGGTAATTCAATTCAGTATCTTTTAAGTATCTTACTCAGTAACTTTTAACTTATCCGCGAAGGTTAGTGTCTCATACGAACGTTTTGCCAATATGGCTTTTAAAAAACTCACTAGCACTAAACACTCCAAAACAACAAACTCACTGTATCTCAAGTACACGCACTTTCAAATATTTCTCAAGACTGAGGCAACAGGAGTGGAAAAGTTAGACAGAATAAAGGATTGGGCTTTCCTGTCGAAACACAATGCAGTAAAATACAGTATCAATGTTTTGAATCATAACAAATTTCTAGAACTTCGATTAAAAAAGTTTCTCGCAAATACTTTGACTTGTAGAGGTGCGGCAGTTGCTCGACTTCGAATTATAGAGGTTTTGGGGCTAAAGCTTTGATTTACAGAGGTACTTTTACGACAGAAAATACCATCAAACTTATGTTGTTTCTTGTGAAATCTTCGAATTGTAGAAGTAAAAATTAAAATTGCAAGAGATAGGGAAGTTCAGGGGAAATAAAAAGAATTCTATTCATCAAGGATTTCGAATTATTGAGGTTCGATTTATCGAGTTTCTACTGTACTATTTTAATGTCATAAACAAAATGACTTGTCCTATCATAAAAAAACATTATACGCATCCTTTTTAAAAAATTATTTGTAGCATTATAGGATCAGGAGTATTTTTAGGCCAGAATTGACAGGTTAACCACTATGCCAAAATGTATCCCAAAACATAACCCAGCCGGCGCATATCTTCTGAGCTGGCCATTTTCATCAAAATAGCCCGGCAGCTTAGATATAAACCAGTGTGGTTAAGCAACAAAATTTTCAATAGTGAAATACATTAAAAATTTTCTTCTGACTGCTGGCGGGCCGTCCCCCTGACATGTCTCAAAATGGTTGATAACGTCAAAGATACTTTGAATTAAGTTACTATCATTCCCAAACAATATTTATTTATTTTAACAAACAAATAATTTAAGGGGGAGAGGACAGACTATTTTTATACACTGTATAAACATAAATGAGCCACTGTAAAAAATTATCATTTATATACTTAAAAAAATTATTACATTTGACATGAGAAGGATATATGTACAAAATTAATGAAAACTAATACATGTAATTAATTTTTTCTCCTGTCTAAGGGGTGGTGATACTTATACATAACCGTTCCAAGCAAGCGACACTCTTAGAGCAATGCAGTCTGTCTCGGTGACCCACATATGAGCTGCAGAGTAGCAAACAATCAACAGTGCAACTTGTCACGACTACAATGATACTCAATAGATTGATTTAATTTTAAAACCCAAGAATTAATTCTTTAGCTAGTTTAAAATGTCATCAATACTCTACGCTAATTTTTGTAATTTTCAGGCAGTGTGCAAACTACATGAAATGATTTCAAGAGGTGGACACATGCAGTCACCACCCTGGACAGTGGGATGAGACTGACCTTGGGCCTAATGCTGGGCACGAGAATACTGTTGATGCCTCCCAACTTTACGTTGATCTTGAGACAGAGGTTGGAGAGGGTCTGGGGCGACGTCTTGTTAACATTCTTGGCTTGAACGCACTGAGTTGCCATCCCCAGCACAGTGTCTCCCACCCGCTTCACTTCCGCTGTCAACACAAACGTTCAGTTCACCAACATGCAACTCAGGGCTCATTAGCTTTAAAAATTGGTATTAGACAGGTCTAAAAATTGATATATCCATGCGTATTTGTTACAGGGTTCTTACAACTGTATCTTGGCAAAATTCAAGGACTTTTAAAAACATTTTTCACAGTGTTATGTTTTTAAAGCTATTCACAGAAAATTTGTCAATAATTTCCCTGACCTTTTACCATCAATTTCTAGGGGTGGGCGAGTACTCGACTAACAAGTAATTACTCCAGTAGTTAGTACTACTCGGTATCGAGTTGAGTAGTTTAAAATACTCGACCAAACGAGTCGAGTAGTTGACAACGCATCTATTGGAAAAATCGACAAATCGCCAATTTTGTTGGTGTTACTGATATTTGACATGTAAATTCAAGAAAATAGCAATGTTTTTAATGAATTCGGTTTTCCATCCTTTTTTAATTTATTTAATTTAAAAACGTACTAAACCAAAATTGGCAACCTGAACATTGCTTGAGTCATCCATTTTGGATATAAACTCCAGCAGAGGATAAGGAGAAAGAATGACCGGTAGACGAAAGACAAATTACATTACATTAAAATACATTATTACTTAATTGTTTTTCATTTAATTTTATTTTATTTTATTATCAAACAAAAGACAGATGCCAAGATGATGCCTAAGTCTTGGACTGGACTCGACTGACATTGTGGCGACTGGTGACGGCTGCAACTGCACTGATTGTTACCTTAGACACTATAACCTTAGACAAAATAAAGAGCTGTGTTGACATTAGCAGTAAGAATAGTAGTAGTTAAATTACAGCAGACAGAAGAGTGACAAGATGAACAATCAGGTTTACCAATGGCTAACCTCAAATAGCCTGCGTAATACAATTTTATAGTTGTATGTTATTTTTCTTATTCAGCATTTACAAAAATATATCATGTTTATTAATTGATAATAAACATATTTTTCTCTAAAACTGCTTTGATTATAAGACAGACATTGAATTAATTGTTCTTTGTGATCTTCTAAGTCCTAACAAACAGGCTTCATGGCTGTTCACTAAAGCTAGCCTTTACTCAGTTAAGAAACGTTCTGTCACTAGCTGACGGCAAATCAAGGGAATTACATAAATTCATAAACAGTGAAATTTATGTTTACATAGCTTGAGTATTTCGGAGAAGTGACAATAATTAATAAAAGTGATTAATTTTTAAAAAGCATGGTATTTAAAACAATTTTCTTGATTAAAATTTCTTGCACCTGGTGTAGCCTTACTTGAAGTACTCGTTACAGGATATACATTTTCTCAGGATGTTGGCACCGACATTTTTTTTAGAGAAAAAGGATATATCTAGTAAGGAATATTTAGCCGGAATATAATTTTAAATGATTTGGTCCTTCAGAAAGTGATATTACCGCTTTCTTACTAAGCTGAATGAGTTGTGGCACACTTTACAATAAGCAAAAGTTGCATCACAAACTACCAAGTCTAACCAACTCACTAATTCCAAAAATTATTTTGGCATCAAGCCACAATTTATTAAATTTACTCAATTTAGCAACCATTGCACAGCTAACAAGTGATCAATATCCAAAAAAGAAAATAAAATAAACAATTTAAAATATCCCAAACGGCAAATAAATTGAAATTTCACGACATTTGTGAAAAATAAAAATAAAAATGCTACAATAGTCAGGGTTACAGCCTTCTGAAGCACTCATAAGTCTCCTCAAATCCATCATTATGGCACATTTCCCTCATTTTCCAGACTTTATGTCTATTAACCCTAACCAGAATTTTTTTCCAGTTTCATCTTAAATATAGGTCAAAAAAGATACATCTTTATGTCATTTTAAAGGAACTTTTAATATCTAGGGCCCTATGAAATCAAAAGTTTTATATTATTAATAGTTTCACTAATAAACAAAAAAATATACTTAACATTTTTTGTTTGAAAATGGACAAGTTTTTTCAGTAGTTTAATCTCATAAATCGCTCTATAATCGGGAATTTGGTTTCAGTGTTCTAGATATTAAAATTTCCTTGAAACGACATATAGATGAATCTTTTTTGACCAATATTAAAGGCGTAGCAGATGATTTATTTTTAACATTGGTATTATGGCAATCAAAATCCAAGGTGGCAATACTAATTGAATGTTCAACAATTAAAAATGATTGACACAGTTGAATAAAAATGCGTGAGTGATTAATAATATTGTCATGGTTATGACTTAAAAACGATTTGAGCCCTGATTAGGTCTATGTAAGAACCAGTTTTTTACCCACAAAGCTATTTCCAACAAAATAAAACACAAAAGAAAGTAAAACAATATTGTCACAGTAAACTTCCTCTAATCAGGCATCCTGCGATCCAGCACGCTTGATAATCCAGCACGTCTTACAGAACACTTTTTATTAATAAGTATAAAAGTTAAAATGAGTCCAAGTTCATTTGGAATCGGAAGTCGTGAGAGGACAACACTGTACACCAAACAAAGCCCTCATCTTCCTAGACATTTCATCAATTCCAACAAAAATACAGTAGTCAAAAGTTGTTCCATTTAGTTTTTGTTTAACTTCAATTAATAGCAATTCTGCCCACTTACATCGTATTATTTTAATTTTTTTTCTATCAGTTTCGGGTAAAATATAAGACCAGTTTTAAAGTAGGATAAACATTTCATAATTATGTATTTTTCTGCATTGACTAATTTGTCTATTTAAAAAGAATAAATGTGTAAAAGGCAGAAAATAGTGTCCAGCCTGATATAAGATAATAACCTTGAATTTTTCACATTTATTATCTAAAATAAAACGAAAAACGGACAACCGACTTCAGTGAAAAACCGAACCCAAAAATTTTGCAACCAACCCATCACTAGTTTAATTATTTGGTTTTAAAACATTAATTAAAAAAAAAAAATTAATAACCTTTTAAAGAAAAGAATAAACCATTTACGCTTAGACAATATTTTATGTAAATCAACAAACATCTCCAATTCAGAGTGTCATAACAAGAAATAAGTAAAAATAGTTTAACTAGCTATTTCTTACCGTAAACAGGTGTTTTTCCTGGGAGAACTACAACAACTAATTGGAGGGACTGGAATGATGACTTGAGGTACCGGAACATAGGCTCTACCTGGTCTGGCCCTGTTGCATACTTGCCTGCGGAACAACAAACAAACAAAAACTAATCAGTTGAAATTCCCTCAGACTAAAACCAACAAAGTTATATTAAATTGTTTTATTTGAATGATTTTTGTTGTTTTAATCTTTGTGAATAAATAACTAACTGTAAAATTTTTAATTATACTTTGTTTCCCTACAAGTGCAAAAAAGTTTGATTCGATACATGTAGAAAAATATCTTGTATAACATTTTTAATGATTCCTAATCTTAGGAACTGGTCACAAGTATAAGGGTTACTTACAGAAACAAGGCTGTCCTATGATAGGCATACCAGCATCGTTGCTGATCTTTTGGAGTTGCTGGGTAAAATTTCTGAAAAAGGGTAACAAATTTATTTACCTTATACATGAACAAGATTGATAAAAGAACATTAAAGTAGGGAACCTAAATCTCTTAAAACCACAAGTTGGTATAAATTAGATCTTTTTTCTAGAATTTCAGGGGGTTACAAAAACCAATGTGACAAAAACATCCTTAAAAAGATTGTTTAATGAGGTTTTTGAAGATTTAAACATATTCTTTAAATATATGTGTTGCATATATTAATAGTATAATAGCTCAGCTGTCATTTGGTCTCTTCAGGTAAACTAAAGATAAAAATTATCACAAATAACGTGAATGTACAACAATTGGAACTTTAACATGAAATGTCAATTTAAAAACACACAGCAGAAGCCCTCTTAACCGCTCCCACAGGGCCCTAACTTAATAATAGATCCACCCTTGGGTGGATAATAGAAATGTAGAGACGTTTGGCCACCTTACACATTTGATTTTTTTGTCCTCACATTTTTTTTCTTTCGCAAACATGACTATACATTTGCAAAGACCTCAAATATCGCTTCACTGACGCCTCAAATGGCGTGATATTTGAGGTTTTTTCAAGTATATCGTCTGTTTGTAAATTCAAAATTCATTGAAAACATAAATTTTTATCTTGCAGAGACCCTTACTAAATATTTATTTAGGTTAAGCACTTGTTTCCAGTAAGACATCAGGAAATCTACTGCAACAGCTTATGTGACCCTTCAATAGAAATAGGCAATTAATCTGATGTGCAATTGAAGTGAGGGCGGTTCTGAGGGCTTCTACTGTAAAAGACAAATTGTTTTAATGGTTATCAAGTTGAGGTAAGAAATTTACCAAACCGTACCTGAGTGAATCCTCCCTGACTGTGCGCTGCGGGGCGAAACACGCAATGGCCCACACTCTGATCTCCACTCCGGTGAAGAACTGTTTACCCCTCATGTCCCACACACCTTGGTTAGGCATCGCCTGCTGCTTAGTTTGAAGTACATTGCACCCCTGAAAGTCCTGCTCATTCAGCAAGTAAACACACCTGTTTTAATAACCATGCCACAGAGCAACACAACATAAATCAACTCAACAGAACAGAACAGGGTGTCCTCCAACCTAAACTTGACACTTGAAAAAGTCAATCCTATAGAGTGGGTAATAAATAAACTTTAAGTACTCTTTTCACAGAATATTCACTAGGCAATTTTATAATTAAAGTACAAAAAAAAAATTATATTTGAGTATTTTAGATTTTAAAGAGAAATTATGACTTAAAATCCTTAACTAACCGAGTCTTTAACGACATATTAACTGTACTATTGTAGGAATTAAAAATGTATATTAGCCTAAGTGATAATTGTGTCAAATTTTTTTACCAACCACGAGAAACACCCTGAAAACCAAAGAGATAACAAACAATACTTAAGCATATAAACATAAACATGCACACCATGACAAAGAAGCGCGGAGAGTTCAAAAATACAGGTGCAACCCACAATTTATGTTCCTATTCACATCTAATGTTAACATGGGTGCAGAAAGTGTTCGAGAAGCCTTTACATGATGGAGCTTGTATTGTCTCTTGAATTAGTTTGTCACAGTAATAAGGTTTTTTAAAGCTCTTTGACTGGCCTGAAAAAATTTGGATTTTAAGAGAATAATCATAGTTTTCCACAGTTTTAACCCTATCATTCAAATTCTGGATTGTTCCCTCGGGATCCCACGTTGGCATAATTTTCAGTGCAGACTCTTCAATTAATTATACTATTTATTATACACTAACATTGCATAGTACTTTTAGGATGATTTAATATTTTGTAAATACGTAAAAATAATAGATGAAAAAGTCGAATCAAAAAGGTTTTATTTCACTAAAACGGATAAACAATATTACATGAGCCACTAAGAGTGACTATTAAAACCACTCTTTAATGACCTAAAGAGTTCTTGGTAACTAAAAGAAAATAAAATAAAATGAACAGATTAAGGAATGGCTAACTTAAATAACTCTTACATAAGACTACAAGTAGCCCACGCATAAGAGCAAGAAATGACGTTGTCATATTTGAAATTTTTTTGCTTACAAGCTGTTATTTAATATTATTACAAAAAATTGACAAACAAAAAAGTTGCACGAACGCACATTATAAAGAATGTGCCATTCAAAATGTTATATATAATGTACTGAGGGCATAACTGAAAACAGATTGCAGGGGCTAAAACAGAAACAAATTATTATTTGAAAGTAAAAATCCAGATTGTTAGTTAGGATGAAGCAGATTTCGAATGTTGCAGAGTCAGGAGAACGAGAGTGGACTGTATTAGTAGAATTAATACTGGGTAAAAAAATTATGGGTTTAGTTACCTAGTTTATTATTTAAGTTGTGTTATTCTTATCCGGATATAAAGAATTAACCCTGGATGAGTGGTTTAGTTTATGTACAATTCAATGGTTTTCTTTTAAAATAAGTATACGTAATTATAATTTTAATTCTCAGTCAAATTATTTCGATTGATACAGACTACTTGACACTTATGGGGCTTTCTCTTAATGGGTTGAATCTTATTTTCTATTACTTCCTGATTTTGTGATGGTCATACACAATTATTATCTGATAGCTATATCAACTCACCAATGCCCATTTCTTAGAAGTGTTATCAGCATCAAAATTACTTGAATGACAATGTTCAAAATTATACAAACTTTTCATACTCAGAAATATTATTTATCTTTGAATATTCAACACTAAATGAGTTATTTTTCATTCATCAGCTTAAAATTTACCACGGTTTTTTTGCACCATGAAACTTTCTGTGCCCTTTAATATATATATATATATAAAAAAAACGTTAATTCCACATGTTTAAAAAACTTCCTTCTATTAAATGGTACAATAAGGAGGTAAACTTAAACGAATAGGGTCTTTCCCACATGTCACAGCTTGAGACAACAAAGGTATCATGCAAGCATAAAATTTAACAGAAGATTCATAAAAAAATTTGTATATACGAGGTCCGTTTGGAAAGTAAGTTCAGTTTTTATACAAAAAAAGAACAAGTAGGCCTACAGATAAAGCAAAATGTTTATTGTACACAAATCTCTAACAATATTTTTCGACATAGTTCCCGTGAATTTCTATTCCAGCGAGCTCCAAATGGTGTAATTTGAGTCTGCTCAACACAGAGACACTACCGTGCATGCGCGGAACTGCAATAACAGTGCTTTAGCGCAGAGTAACGGAAACGGAACTTATTTTCCTAACGTACCTCATAGATAAAATAACAAAAGGTTGCAAATATAACTTATTTCAATCCAGCCAATTTACAAAGCTCTTGAAATTAAAGTTGACATGCCTAGGAATGTAGGAATCTTTATTTTAATTTTAAACCTAGCAAAAGTTAGTTATTTACCAACTAAGTTATATGTTTTCTTTGCAAACTATATTTCTAGTCATAGCACATTTGCCACCAAGGTTTTTCCCATTTTTAAGTATATATTGGCATAGCAAATTAAAAATACCCCCGTCGCAGCAGACCTGCGTACTCAGCGAATTTCCAAACGATCTTGAGATATTGTATTTGCCCCATAAACACCATAGGAATGGGAATGTAGGTTTGCTGCCTTGGGATGTTGTTAGAAAATGTTAGTTTTGTTAGGTGTAATAGTTACGTTAGGTAAATGTCAAACTGTATCAATATTCGGCACTTTTTAATTTTCCCCATAAACCCCTTGGGGGTGAGTTGCCTATGTAGGTTTGCCGCCATATGGGTGTTGTAGGCAAATATCAGTTAAATCCTACCTAGTGAATGTACATACCAAATATTATCAAGTTATGGTGTTCTTTTCATTTCCCCCATAAACCCCATAGGGGTGAGTACGTAGGTTTGCCGCCATATAGGTGTTGTAAGCAAATATCAGTTGAACCCTACCAAGTGAATGTATATACCAAATTTGATCAAGTTATTCCAATAAATAAGCGAGATACAGGGTTTTGTTGATTTCCCATAAGATTAACATGGAAAACATATTTTAGGCTTTTCTCCGTAACCTGTTAAGCTATGTTAAAAATTCAAAATACTACATTATTTGTTTTTTAAGCTCTTTTAAATGGTTTCAGTTAAAATTGTTAAATTTTGAAAATTATGCTCCAAAAATGCAAAAAACCCATTTTTGACCCCTTTGAAACCCCATAAAACCTTGTTCCCATAACCCGATCATGCTGGTTCGCGAACTCATGAAAATAGATCTAGTCTTACACCTTCATACCAAATTTCATCAAAATCAGAGGTCCCCTTCAAAAGTTATCAGTACCACGGACACATAGATATATATATAGATATATAGATATATATATATATACATATATATGAAAATGAACAAACGGTGTTTTTGGCTTCTGGGGACCTCAAAATGAAAAAGTAACATGGTCCCGGGCTTAGGTCTTACCATGGCTACTACCGTAATAGCGTATTCCCTTAGGGAAATTCGCTAAAACAAGCAGATATGACTTATACTATCAACCTTGCAATTGAGTAAAATAACAATAATGGCATCAGTTTAATTGAAATACATTTCAGGAACAAATTTCTAATGAACAATAAGGGTTGTTGGTTTTTTTTTTTTTTTTTTTTTTAATAACTGAATATATCTTTTGACCATTAGCAATTCCATTATGACATCACTTGCAAATACTAAGTAATTAGGGGTGTGAGAATAGTAATTTTTGGGTTTGAATCAAATTTGAATCGAAAACTTAGTTACTATTCAAATATTGACTATCCAATCATCAATTATTGGAACCTCTGAATGGCTTACTACTTCAGTGTTCAGTAGGCTATTAAAAGACCTGATCAAGAAACGTCAAACATAGAGCAAATGTCTATAAACACAAAAATCATGTCAAGTGGTTATAAAGGATAAATAAATGTCGCGTTTAATTATCCAAATCACCCACGCTCGCTATTAGTTTAGATAATCGTCTCTCTACTGTACTACCTTAACCCATTGGCCTATAAATTATTTTGCATAAATCCATCATTAAGTCATCCTATTAAATTGTGAATAATGCAAGATTTTAGAAAAAAATTTGTAGAAAATATATTTTTATAATTAAAGGCATTATATTTTTCTGAAAGTGTATTAAATTTTCAATAAAAATATATGAATATAGTAGTGGTAAAATATTTACAGTTTACTGGCGATACCGCTCCAATGATGGCATCTGCCACTTCTACAATAGGCCTAGCCTACTGCGACTACGAATGCCAGTTAAAAATAGTTTTTGAGTTCCGCTTTGAATTTTTTTCCATTAAGTTAAAACTTTGTTTTTTAAAATATATTTCGGCTATGAATTGAAAAAAGTGATACAGCATTTATCTTTTGAAAATCTCTATTTATGTTTGAAAGTTTTTATCAGCCAAAAATTAATCTAAGTATTCCCTTATTATTGTGATGCTGCTACTCACTTCATTTTCATTTTTACTACTTAGCATTACACGGATATCACCAGCTATCACACATGCACAGGGGTGAAGTACACGGGACTTAAAACTTTTTTCCTATTAAAGTTGTAACCTAGCAAAATATGGTAAATGAGGGAATTAGGTATTTGAAGTGTTACCCATCGATATTAATACCGCTAGGCCTATATTGATAACACGTACCGTTCCGTACCGATTTTATACAGAGAACCGAGATACACAAAAATTGTACTGTACCGTACCGAACCATATCGACCTGAAAATTGTTGTACCGCAGACTTAACTACAAGTTACGATGAAGATTAAATGAACAAAAAATTAATTGAGAATTAGTAACCCAATTATTTATTTTAATAATAAAATTTACAAAAAAATTTCACTCAGACAAACAAGTTGAGGTAAATTAATGAAAATAACAAAAAAGGTAGCATAAATTAAAAATTTATATAACATGACTTTGAGTACTTTTTGATTGATCGGCAATACCAGAACTAGTTGTTGGGACGAAGAACCACTGCTTGAGAAGATCCTATTGAAAGAAGATCGCCTATGTACCCTTCATCAATAATTGCTGAATTGACAAAATTACTTTTAAACATAATTACAGGGTTCTTAACGTGAACACAACTGGTCCACGTTGCAATGACAAATTCAGAATTACTGTAATTTGATTGTCTTTGTTAATATTGCTGTTAATAGTTGCAAATTGATTCGTTGCATTGGATTTTCAATCAAATTTTATCTTTTTACCTACCCAATTTGTTAATTCCAACATTGACTATGGAAATTAGTAGCTTTTTATTCTTAAACTACTTTGCTACTTTAATTTAACTATTTGCACACCCCTATTATTTAAATTGCTAATTCTAATAATATTGAAACACTAGCAGAGGGGATTGTACTCCCAAATTTGAATGTAAAACCAAAGTGAGGGGCGACGTCGGTGGCACATGTGATCGGTTCAACTCTAGCTGAGCACACCTGGCCGCCGAGGGTACTGACGCGGCCGCCGTACTGCAGCTTGGGAGGGGGCAGCACACGGCCGCGCACCTCCATCATGTTGTTACTGATGGTCAGCCCAAACTCCTGCACGTAAGCATCGTTGTTGAAATCCGCCCGTCGCACCAGGTTGTTGATCTCCCGTTCCCTGTAGACAAAACCAACACATAGTTAACTATCACTGCAGCTTGGGTTGGGGGCAGCAAGCGTCCGCGCACCTCCAACATGTTGTTGCTGATGGTTTGCTAAAACATCTATACGTACACTGTTGAAATTTGATATTGCAAAAGTGGGATTATCAAAACAATGCCAAACTTCTTACAGCTGACAAATTTCATTGAATTTTACTCTTCTATATAAATTGCATTGGCCCGGAACTTTAAAAGCTAAATTCTGATTGTTCTTGAATGGAATTCTGAAAATCTACATGTTATTCCCTTTAACTTGACATATCAATCGCAAAAACAGTCCAGTACTTACTGTGAACTCAGCGTTTCAACAGTGTATTGATATATGTATATAGGATATCTAACAGAAATCACCAAATATTTTAAACAAGTCCTGAAAGGGTTTATGTCAGTAAACAGCATATGTTTAATCGACTGTATTTCTTATGTTATAAATCACCTGTCGGGGGCAGATCGGGCTGTGGCTTTGATCATCGTTGAGGTCTGCATGTCCGTTAGCTTTTTGATGCACCTCTGACCTGCCACAATGTTGCAAACCTAAAAAGAATAATCATGAGTTTGAAGCTCAAGAATGAATTCTTAAATAACCAACAACAAAGAACACTCATGACAAATTTTATACATGATTTTTTTAACAAAATAATTTTAACAGTCAAGGTTAAACCAAAAATTATTCTAATGACATGATTGAGTATACTTGTTGGATGGGTTATTTTCAATAAAATTTTTTCTGAATTTACTTTAGAACGTTTAAAAAGGTTTTTTTATTCAATCACTTCATTATTATCTACAGGTTTACCTCGAGGGGCAGGTAAGTGTGCTTGTGCTCCTGTCCCACCTGCAGGCAGGGGAGGTGTGGATACCTCAGCTTCATTTTGTACTTGTCCAGGAAGTATTTGGCCACTGTACACTCCACTGTCTGGCCATTCTCCAGCTGCAGAGGGAACCTACCACAGTAACATCACGTTTTGATTTCACCCTAATATTAACTTTAGATAATGGGGAATAATAGATTCAATAAATCTTTATTGGTCTTTAAGCATCTTTACAGAGCAATAGACATTGTCAATTTAATCTAAACTTACTTTTAAATATGTACAAATAAAATAACATAAAACTAACTCAACGAATGTTACCTCTAAAATTAAAAAAATTCTTCCACATCATAAAATACATTTTCCGTCAAAAACCTGTTTAATTTACTTTTAAAACACTTCAGGGGCAGGTTCCTGAATTCAATGTGCACTTATTAAACATTTTAATTTGCAAATACTTGTGGCTATTGCAAAATTTTTGCAGTCTAGGCTTATAGTTGATGAGGTCTCGACAATTCCTCGTTTCGTAATTGTGGACCTCTCCCTTGTCAGAAAATGTGTTTGTGTTCTTTCACATATAAAAGATTCTGTTGCAGGAAAATTGCCTGCACAGTCATAATGCCAAAGTGTCTGAAGAGAGGTTTACAGGTTTCTCTGGGTGTAATACCCGCTATTGACATGATAGCGGAAACATTTTGTGATATGGTATCGCGAATGGTCTATAAATCTATTTTGACAGAATATTTTTACAGAAAAGGCAATTGACAGTAATAAAACCATGTGTTATATCCGGGTGTCTACAGGAATCTGATTTTAGAACTCCAGTTTATTTCCAGTATTTCCAATATATCTTTAAAAAAATTCCAATATCACTTGCAAATTATTAATCCAAACATGGAGTAGCAACAATGACATTTTAATCATATAAAAACAATTAATAGGTATAGCTTTGTTAATAAAAACATTTTGACTATGGTGAATAAACATTTTTAACAATAACATTTTGTTTAATATATTTTTATTTTTATGAGGGCCTCCCAATTTCCCAAATATCCATCTGTTCCTCCCACTATATTTTTCATTTATGTAACAAATAATAAAAATAATGTTAACAACATAAAAATTAATAAAATAATTTAATACTTAAAATTAAAAAAATTAATAAATAAATAAACATACAATTTTAGAAAGAAATTTTAATTTAAAGTAGGAAATCAAACATTTTCTAAGCTTGATCTTTACACAAATGTTTACATTTCTTGATTAACAATTTAACACGACTACAAGTTTTATGATTTTAGTTTATAAATATACTTAAACAGCAAGAATAACTAGTCAAACATTTTTACATTGGTAAGTAGATCAAATCAAATGGCAAAATCTATATTTTATGCATTAAAAATAATTATGAATTTTAATAAAATTAAAAATTTAGTTATCTATTTTGAAAATTTAGTATAATTCCAGTATAATTACAGTTTTCCAAGTATTTCCAGTACCAGTAGACAACCTGTATATGAATACAAAACAAATGTGAGATAATGCACACGGAGCTGCCCAACCCCCACATTAAAAATATATGGATAGCATTGGCGTCAAGTGGAGATTGAAAAGTTATGCGTAGTACACATGACAATTCATAAAAACTAGAAAAATATTTGTTATTTAAAAGTTGTGACACAAAACAAAGTTGTTATTTGATCCACCACTTTTTCTTTCAATTATGGAGAAACCAGCAAAATTAGGTGTCAAAGTAAAGTACTCACGACTGCATCTGGGCCGGTCGCCGTGTCACGTTGCACACTCTGTATTTCCGCCGCATCTGCCCACAGTGAGTAATCTCGATTTTCAAGCCCTTGATTTCCTTGGTGAACTTAACCCTCTGAGAGTCTGTTAAAGGCTTTCGCTGCTCATTAATATCTCGAATGTCCAGCACTTCACACATAAACTCTATCACTGGCTGTGCTTTGTAGAAAGCAGTCGCTGATACTGAAATAAACATTTTGAAATTAGTTAAAATATTAAAAAGGCCATTATTGAAAATTGAATCACAAGGCAAAAATCTACAGAATTAAAAAAAGAAGTAGTGGTGATAAAATTCTAAAAAAAAATACTTATTACCAATCGAAATATACTGATAATCATTTAATATTAATGAAAGCGGACAGTGAGAACTAGAAATGATCTGAGTACCCTCTCCATGAAAATATGTCCTAATGAATTAAAAAATTAGTCGGATTGTGACATAAAACTAAAATCTCAAATTTGAAGCAGGTCTTTTGCAAAATCTAATCTTTTATTATAAACCAAACCAATACTTTAAAATAATAGACTATTAAACTGATTTCAGGTTAACAACAATGTATCAAAAACGTAGGACTAATTCAGGTTGCATGCTGTGTTATGGTGGTAAATTTAATATCAAAATGTAAAAAAAGACATTTTGTAGATAACAACACACAACTAAACTAAAAAATAATAGGGTACTAATACCGGGTGTCCAGCCTAAAGTGTTACAATAGCTAACTTTTTTATTTTATGTCTGACAGTGTACTTCTTATCGGGGACCCCCTTTACTTTTTTATTTCACTTTTTGGTATGTATTTCACTTTTCAAAATTTCCCGCCATTTTTCCAATATGGCGGCCAACTTTAAAATTTCTTATGGAGCACCCTACATGTTATGGTGTTTTTGAAATGTGCATATAATTTTAAGACTTTTTTTATTCTTTGCCATTTTCTTCTAAACCTCACGGTTAAGGTGCGTTGTCACTGGTGCGACTGCAACGATAGTAGATATGAAAGGGGGTTTCTGGCGCACCTCGCCCTTCCGATTTTCGGCCCTCCATCAACTTCATTTTTGACAGGTTTTGGGCCAGTTTTTATCTGATTTTGAGCTAATCCAAACCATTTTCCAGCATTTTTCCAACATTTTTCCGGTTTTCGAAATGGTGAAATTCCAAGTAAGTGTGAGGAAGGGTGAGGAAGGGCGAGGAAGGGCGAGGAAGGGCGAGGAAGGGCGAGACGCACTCTTCACCGACCCCCACGTAAACCTTATATTTGACTGGTTCTGGGCCAGTTTGTATCTGATTTCGGGTTAATTTCAGCCATTTTCAGGTTTTTCAAATGGTGTGTTTAATCCACAAAAATTAATCCAGAAAATTTAATCCAAGGAAGGGCGAGACGCACTCTTCACCGAACCCTCGTAAACCTCATATTTGACTGGTTCTGGGCCAGTTTGTATTTGATTTCGGGTTAATTTCAGCCATTTTCAGGTTTTTCAAATGGTGTATTTAATCCACAAAAATTAATCCAGAAAATTTAATCCAAGGAAGGGCGAGACGCACTCTTCACCGAACCCTCGTAAACCTCATATTTGACTGGTTCTGGGCCAGTTTGTATTTGATTTCGGGTTAATTTCAGCCATTTTCAGGTTTTTCAAAATGGTGTATTTTAATAGGTCACATGACAAGGAAGAGCGCTTGGTAATCACCGTTACTTTAAGTCTGAGGCTGAAAAAAAATCTCGAGACATTTTGATTTCCAACATCATTTTTTATAATTAAATCAGTTTATACCGGTGCTTCCGAATCCGCCGTCTTTCCGTTCAGTTTGTTCAACTTGGTCTATTCGAATACACGGCGGCTTTTTGTACATCTCGCAGATGATCTGCGCAATCCTATCTCCACGACGCACATGAAAATCGGTATCAGAATTGTTCATCAAGATAACACCGACATTCCCAGTATAGTCCCGGTCTATGACCCCGGCATTTACACTTATAGAATGTTTTAAAGCCAAGCCAGATCTTGGCGCTATCCTCCCGTAGCACCCATCTGGGAATTTGAAAGTCAAGTCAGTTTTTATCAACTGTTGACCGCGTTTTGGTACAACATAATCATACGCGCTTCTGAGATCCAATCCGGCTGCATCCGGTGACCCGTTGTACGGTTCAAATGCGTTTTCAGTCAAGCAATAATAACCGTAGCTTTCAGCCATTATTGATTCCTAATGCATGCATGACGGATTTCCACATCAATAAATTAAACGGGGCATTTTCAAAAATATATTTAAATTATGTTTTTTAAAAACTATTTTTATTCGTCAACCTTAAACTCGATACTGTGCTTAAATTTATTATCTGAAAGTGTTATTTTACCGTTGTACAGCACAAAGAGTTTCCCCTTAAAATTCAACAGTTGTTTGATATAGTTATTCGTCAACCTGTCATTCCAGCTTTCGGGAACATAGAATTTCATATAGGTAAGAAAATCATAGATAGTCCGGCATGGGGACTATTGTATGTAGATAGTCCGGCATGGGGACTATTGCATTTTAGATAGTCCGGCGTGAGGACTATTACATTTTAGATAGTCCGGCGTGAGGACTATTGCATTTTAGATAGTCCGGTGTGGGGACTATTGAATTTGAGATAGTCCTGCATGAGGACTATTGAGTTTTAGATAGTCCGGTGTGAGGACTATTGAATTTTAGATAGTCCGACATGGGGACTATTGTATGTAGATAGTCCCGCGTAAGGACTATTGTATTTAGATAGTCCGGCATGGGGACTATTACATTTTAGATAGTCCGGTGTGGGGACTATTGTGTTTAGATGGTCCCGCGTAAGGACTATTGTATTTAGATAGTCCGGCATGGGGACTATTGTATTTAGATAGTCCGGTGTGAGGACTATTGAATTTTAGATAGTCCGACATGGGGACTATTGTATTTAAATGGTCCCGCGTAAGGACTATTGTATTTAGATAGTCCGGCATGGGGACTATTACATTTTAGATAGTCCGGTGTGGGGACTATTGAATTTGAGATAGCCCTGCATGAGGACTATTGAGTTTTAGATAGTCCGGTGTGAGGACTATTGAATTTTAGATAGTCCGACATGGGGACTATTGTATTTAGATGGTCCCGCGTAAGGACTATTGTATTTAGATAGTCCGGCATGGGGACTATTGTATTTAGATAGTCCGGTGTGAGGACTATTGTATTTGGATAGTCCGGCGTGGGGACTATTGTATTTAAATGGTCCTGCAAAGCCCAAAACCCTAGCAGCTAAGGCTTAAACCTGTGAATAGGGCCTATTAGCCAACAGCCTAAACCTAATGTGTTGGCACTAAGATGTAAATCTAAGGCCTTGCACCTGAATCCAAAGCCATAAAACCAATCAGCTAAGGATTTGACCTGTGAATAGGGCCTATTAGCCAACAGCCTAGACCTAATGTGTGGGACCTTTGATCTAAACCTAAGGTCTTACACCCGAGTCCAAAGCCTTAAAACCTAGCAGCTAAGGATTTAACCTGTGAATAGGGCCTATTAGCCAACATCCTAAACCTAATGTGTTGGACCTATGATCTAAACCTAAGGCCTTACACCCATGCCCAAAGCCCTAAAACCTAGCAGCTAAGGATTTGACCTGTGAATAGGGTCTAGTAGCCAACAGCCTAAACCTAATGTGTTGGGACTAAGATGTAAACCTAAGGTCTGACACCTGAGTACAAAGACTTAAAACCTAACAGCTAAGGCTTTGACCTGTGAATAGGGCCTATTATCCATCAGCTTAGACATAATGAGTTGGATCTAAGATCTAAACCTAAGGCCTTACACATGGTTCCTAAGACCAAATGCATTGGACCAAAATTAATCCTTAGACCAACGATCTAATTCCATAGACCCAAGGCCTTAGACTTTGGTCCTAAAACCTAGCAGCTAAGGATTTGACCTGTGAATAGTGCCTGTTAGCCAACAGCCTAAACCTAATGTGTTGGCACTAAGATGTAAACCCAAGGCCTTGCAACTGAGTCCAAAGCCCTAAAACATAGCATCTAAGGATTTGACCTGTGAATGGGGCCTATTAGCCAACAGCCTAAACCTAATATGTTGGGCCTAGAATGTAAACCTAAGGCCTTGCACCTGAGTCCAAAGCCCTAAAACCTAGCAAATAAGGATTTGACCTGTTAATAGGGCCTATTAGCCAACAGCCTAAACCTAATGTGTTGGGACTAAGATGTAAACCTAAGGCCTTGCAACTGAGTCCAAAGCCCTAAAACCTAGCATCTAAGGATTTGACCTGTGAATGGGGCCTATTAGCCAACAGCCTAAACCTAATGTGTTGGGACTAAGATGTAAACCTAAGGCCTTGCAACTGAGTCCAAAGCCCTAAAACCTAGCATCTAAGGATTTGACCTGTGAATAGGGCCTATAAGCCAACAGCCTAGACCTAATGTGTTGGAACTATGATCTAAATCTAAGGCCTTACACCCGAGTCCAAAGCCCTACAACCTATCAGCTATGGATTTGACCTGTGAATAAGGCCTATTAGACAACAGCCTAGACCTAATGTGTTGGGACTAAGATGTAAGCCTAAGACCTTGCACCTGAGTCCAAAGCCCTAAAACCTAGCAGCTAAGGCTTTGACCTGTTAATAGGACCAGGAGGCCTTAGACTTAAGACCTAAGACCTAGCATCTGAAGTGACCTATGAGCCATTGGCCTAGAACTAAAACCTGAACTAATTAGACCTAAGATCCAAACCTAAGGCCTTACATTGCACCTGAGTCCAAAGTCCAAACGCCTTAGACTAGAATAATTCCTTAAACCTAAGATCTAATTCCTAAGACCCAAGGCTTTAGACTTAAGACCTAAAATCCAACAAGGGGCCGCGATTCACAGCCCCCCCCCATGAATTTAGCAAACATTAGGCAACGAGGTATTTTTTCTTTGATTATGTAATCATGATCAGAAATGGTTATCAGATTCAGATTGGAGTATTTGAAGACCAACCTCCATCCATCTTACCCAAGACCTTTGGCCCTACCGCATGGACTTGACCCAAGACCAAAGGCTATACACCGTGGTTTAGGCTTTAAGGTTCTTAGACCCAAGACCAAGGTTATAGAGTTAAGACCTGAAAACTTACAAGGGAGTCGCGATTCACGACCCCCCGAACAGACACTGTGGTCTAAACCTAAGACCTAAAGCCATACACCGTGGTCTAAGCTTTTATGTTCTTATACCCAAGACCTAAGACCCAACACCATGGTCTAGACCCAAGATCTAAGGCCCGTAGTCTAGGCATTTAGGTTTTTAACCTCTAAATCTAAAGCCCGTGGTCTACGCCTTTAGGTTCTTGGATCCAAGACCTAAGACCGTACATTATGGTCTAGACCCTAAACGTAAAGCCTGTGATCTAGGTCTCTAAGTTCTTAGACCCAAGACCAAAGGCCCTACACCAGGGTCTATAACCAAGACCTAAGTTCCGTGGTCTAGACTTCCAGGTTCTTATACCCAAGGACTAAGGCCCTACACCAGGGTCTAGAACCAAGATCTAAGGTCCGTGGTCTCGAGACTTTTAGGTTCTTATACCCAAGGACTAAGGCCCTACACCAGGGTCTAGAATCAAGATCTAAGGTCCGTGGTCTAGGCTTTTAGGTTCTTATACCCAAGTCCTAAGGCCCTACACCAGTGTCTAGAACCAAGATCTAAGGTCCGTGGTCTAGGCTTTTAGGTTCTTATACCCAAGTCCTAAGGCCCTACACCAGGGTCTAGAATCAAGATCTAAGGTCCATGGTCTAGGCTTTTAGGTTCTTATACCCAAGACCTAAGGTCCGTGGTCTAGGCTTTTAGGTTCTTATACCCAAGACCTAAGGCCCTAAACCAGGGTCTACAACCAAGACCTAAGGTCCGTGGTCTAGGCTTTTAGGTTCTTATTCCCAAGAACAAAGGGCCAACACCAGGGTCTAGAACCAAGAAAACAGGTCCGTGGTCTAGGCTTTTAGGTTCTTATACCCAATGATTAAGGTCCTACACCAGGGTCTAGAACCAAGACCTAAGGTCCGTGGTCTAGGCTTTTAGGTTCTTATACCCAAGGACTAAGGCTCTACACCAGGTCTAGATCCAAGACTTAAGGCCTGTGAGCTAGGCCATTAGGTTCTTAGACTCAAGACCAAAGGACCCACACCATGGTCTAGACCCAAGCCCTAAGGCCATACACCATGATCTAGACCCTAAGACTAAAGGCCTTACACCATGGTCTAGTACTCGGCTTCAATCGTGTGCAGTTGCATTTGTTTCATCCATACCTAGAGGAATGTCAGCCAACAAGTTCTTCGGCCCAAGACCTAAGACCCACCAGCATGGTCTAGATCCTCAAGCCCCGAGACCATACACCGTGGTTTAAGTCTTTAGACCCAATTTCTATGTCCTTTCACCGTGGTTTAGATCCCCAAGACCTAAAGCTATACACCGTGGTCCTCAGGCTATACACCGTAGTCTTAAGGCTATACACATTATTCTTAGACCCAAATTCTAATTCCACCGTGGTCTAGATCCCCAACACCTAAGGCTATACACGGTGTTCTATGTTCTTAGACCCAAATTCTAATTCCACCATGGTCTAGATCCCCAATACCTAAGGCTATACACCGTGGTCTAAGTTCTTAGACCCAAATTCTAATTCCGCCATGGTCTGTATACCCAAGACCTAAGGCCCTACACCTTGGTCTAGTATTCGTCTTAAACCGTGCGCAATTAATTGTGGTTGTTTCGGCTATAGCTAGAGGAAACTCGGCCTTTAAGTCCTTAGACGTAAGACCTAATGCCATACACCGTGATCTAGACCTAAAACCTTATACCATACACCATGGCCTAGACCCAAGACCAAAGTCCCTACACCGTGGCCTAGTACTCTTCTTAAGCCGTTTGCAGTCATTACTGTATCGTCTATACCTTAGGGGAAATTGGCTATTTATGTTCTTAGACCTGAGACCTAAGCTTTTACACCATGGTCTAACACTTGTTTTAAGCCGTGTGCAGTTGTGGTTTTCATCCATAGCTAGAGGAAAGTCGGGCCTTAAGCTCTTAGACCCTAGACCTAATGCCCTACACCTTGGTCTAGACCCAATCCTTAACCCATTGGGGTCTAGTACTCGTCTTAATGTTGGGTTTTAACTTCTTAGACACAATACCTAAGACCCTACACCATAGTCTAGTACTCGTCTTAAAGTTGGTCTTTACGTTCTTAGACCCAAGGCCTAAGGCCATACACCGTGGTCCAGTACTTGTCTTAATCCGTGTGCAGTTATTACTGTTTCGTCTATACCTAGAGGTAAATCGGCCTTTTATGATCTTAGACCTGAGAACTAATTTTTACACCATGGTTTAATACTTGTCTTAAGCCGTGCGCAGTTGTGGTTGTTTCATGCATGGATAGAGGAAAGTCGGCCTTTAAGTTCTTAGACCCAAGACCTGAGGCCCTATACCACGGTCCAGACCCAAGACCTAAGGGCATACACCGTGGTCCAGTACTTGTCTTAATCTGTGTGCAGTTATTACTGTCTCGTCTATACCTAGAGGAAAATCGGCCATTTATGTTCTTAGACCTGAGAGCTAAGGTTCACATTCATCACCCGATTTAAAAAACGTTCGCAGACGTTAATTAAAAAAAACATCGTCTACACATCGATTTTCAAAAACGATGTGTACACGTTAATTTTTAAAAATATCGTCTACAAATCGATTTTCAAAAACGATGTGTACACGTTAATTTTAAAAAACATCGTTTACACATCGATTTTACCAACAAGTTAAACCTAATACCTAAATCCCAAGCATTTAAGGCATTAGACCATGGATCTGTATGTATATGACCTTAAACATTTGACCTAAGATCTAAGACTTTAACGTAAGACCTAAGCCCTAAGACCCTACCCCAAGGGCTAGTACTCGTCCTACACCGCGTGGGATGGTGTAAAATGACGTGCATAAAGCCAATCATATGTATTATTTGAAAGCACAGCGCACGTGAACGCCTGTGTTTGCTGTTGGGCGTTTTATGATTTGCGCTTTCGGGCGTTTTGCAAACTCGACCTGCATATTGCAAATTGATGTGTAGACGATGTCCTCTAATAATTAACGTCTGCGAACGTTTTTCAAAATCGATGTGTAGACAATGCCCTTTAATAAATAACAACGTCTGCGAACGTTTTTCGAAATCGATGTGCAGACGATACTTTTAATAAATAACGTCTGCAAACGTTTTTCAAAATCGATGCCCAGACGCTGTTTAAAATAATCGACGTCTATGATCGTTTTTTCAAATCGATGTGTAGACGATGTTTTTTAATAATTTACGTCTGCGGTCATAATTTCCGCGTCGAGTTTGCAAAACGCCCGAAAGCGCAAATCATAAAACGCCCAACAGCAAACACAGGCGTTCACGTGCGCTGTGCTTTCAAATAATACATATGATTGGCTTTATGCACGTCATTTTACACGGTCCCACGCGGTGTAGGACGAGTACTAGCCCTTGGGGTAGGGTCTTAGGGCTTAGGTCTTACGTTAAAGTCTTAGATCTTAAGTCAAATGTTTAAGGTCATATACATACAGATCCATGGTCTAATGCCTTAAATGCTTGGGATTTAGGTATTAGGTTTAACTTGTTGGTAAAATCGATGTGTAAACGATGTTTTTTAAAATTAACGTGTACACATCGTTTTTGAAAATCGATTTGTAGACGATATTTTTAAAAATTAACGTGTACACATCGTTTTTGAAAATCGATGTGTAGACGATGTTTTTTTTAATTAACGTCTGCGAACGTTTTTTAAATCGGGTGATGAATGTGAACCTTAGCTTTCAGGTCTAAGAACATAAATGGCCGATTTTCCTCTAGGTATAGACGAGACAGTAATAACTGCACACAGATTAAGACAAGTACTGGACCACGGTGTATGCCCTTAGGTCTTGGGTCTGGACCGTGGTATAGGGCCTCAGGTCTTGGGTCTAAGAACTTAAAGGCCGACTTTCCTCTATCCATGCATGAAACAACCACAACTGCGCACGGCTTAAGACAAGTATTAAACCATGGTGTAAAAATTAGTTCTCAGGTCTAAGATCATAAAAGGCCGATTTACCTCTAGGTATAGACGAAACAGTAATAACTGCACACGGATTAAGACAAGTACTGGACCACGGTGTATGGCCTTAGGCCTTGGGTCTAAGAACGTAAAGACCGACTTTAAGACGAGTACACTAGACTATGGTGTAGGGTCTTAGGTATTGTGTCTAAGAAGTTAAAACCCAACATTAAGACGAGTACTAGACCCCAATGGGTTAAGGATTGGGTCTAGACCAAGGTGTAGGGCATTAGGTCTAGGGTCTAAGAGCTTAAGGCCCGACTTTCCTCTAGCTATGGATGAAAACCACAACTGCACACGGCTTAAAACAAGTGTTAGACCATGGTGTAAAAGCTTAGGTCTCAGGTCTAAGAACATAAATAGCCAATTTCCCCTAAGGTATAGACGATACAGTAATGACTGCAAACGGCTTAAGAAGAGTACTAGGCCACGGTGTAGGGACTTTGGTCTTGGGTCTAGGCCATGGTGTATGGTATAAGGTTTTAGGTCTAGATCACGGTGTATGGCATTAGGTCTTACGTCTAAGGACTTAAAGGCCGAGTTTCCTCTAGCTATAGCCGAAACAACCACAATTAATTGCGCACGGTTTAAGACGAATACTAGACCAAGGTGTAGGGCCTTAGGTCTTGGGTATACAGACCATGGCGGAATTAGAATTTGGGTCTAAGAACTTAGACCACGGTGTATAGCCTTAGGTATTGGGGATCTAGACCATGGTGGAATTAGAATTTGGGTCTAAGAACATAGAACACCGTGTATAGCCTTAGGTGTTGGGGATCTAGACCACGGTGGAATTAGAATTTGGGTCTAAGAATAATGTGTATAGCCTTAAGACTACGGTGTATAGCCTGAGGACCACGGTGTATAGCTTTAGGTCTTGGGGATCTAAACCACGGTGAAAGGACATAGAAATTGGGTCTAAAGACTTAAACCACGGTGTATGGTCTCGGGGCTTGAGGATCTAGACCATGCTGGTGGGTCTTAGGTCTTGGGCCGAAGAACTTGTTGGCTGACTTTCCTCTAGGTATGGATGAAACAAATGCAACTGCACACGATTGAAGCCGAGTACTAGACCATGGTGTAAGGCCTTTAGTCTTAGGGTCTAGATCATGGTGTATGGCCTTAGGGCTTGGGTCTAGACCATGGTGTGGGTCCTTTGGTCTTGAGTCTAAGAACCTAATGGCCTAGCTCACAGGCCTTAAGTCTTGGATCTAGACCTGGTGTAGAGCCTTAGTCCTTGGGTATAAGAACCTAAAAGCCTAGACCACGGACCTTAGGTCTTGGTTCTAGACCCTGGTGTAGGACCTTAGTCATTGGGTATAAGAACCTAAAAGCCTAGACCACGGACCTGTTTTCTTGGTTCTAGACCCTGGTGTTGGCCCTTTGTTCTTGGGAATAAGAACCTAAAAGCCTAGACCACGGACCTTAGGTCTTGGTTGTAGACCCTGGTTTAGGGCCTTAGGTCTTGGGTATAAGAACCTAAAAGCCTAGACCACGGACCTTAGGTCTTGGGTATAAGAACCTAAAAGCCTAGACCATGGACCTTAGATCTTGATTCTAGACCCTGGTGTAGGGCCTTAGGACTTGGGTATAAGAACCTAAAAGCCTAGACCACGGACCTTAGATCTTGGTTCTAGACACTGGTGTAGGGCCTTAGGACTTGGGTATAAGAACCTAAAAGCCTAGACCACGGACCTTAGATCTTGATTCTAGACCCTGGTGTAGGGCCTTAGTCCTTGGGTATAAGAACCTAAAAGTCTCGAGACCACGGACCTTAGATCTTGGTTCTAGACCCTGGTGTAGGGCCTTAGTCCTTGGGTATAAGAACCTGGAAGTCTAGACCACGGAACTTAGGTCTTGGTTATAGACCCTGGTGTAGGGCCTTTGGTCTTGGGTCTAAGAACTTAGAGACCTAGATCACAGGCTTTACGTTTAGGGTCTAGACCATAATGTACGGTCTTAGGTCTTGGATCCAAGAACCTAAAGGCGTAGACCACGGGCTTTAGATTTAGAGGTTAAAAACCTAAATGCCTAGACTACGGGCCTTAGATCTTGGGTCTAGACCATGGTGTTGGGTCTTAGGTCTTGGGTATAAGAACATAAAAGCTTAGACCACGGTGTATGGCTTTAGGTCTTAGGTTTAGACCACAGTGTCTGTTCGGGGGGTCGTGAATCGCGACTCCCTTGTAAGTTTTCAGGTCTTAACTCTATAACCTTGGTCTTGGGTCTAAGAACCTTAAAGCCTAAACCACGGTGTATAGCCTTTGGTCTTGGGTCAAGTCCATGCGGTAGGGCCAAAGGTCTTGGGTAAGATGGATGGAGGTTGGTCTTCAAATACTCCAATCTGAATCTGATAACCATTTCTGATCATGATTACATAATCAAAGAAAAAATACCTCGTTGCCTAATGTTTGCTAAATTCATGGGGGGGGGCTGTGAATCGCGGCCCCTTGTTGGATTTTAGGTCTTAAGTCTAAAGCCTTGGGTCTTAGGAATTAGATCTTAGGTTTAAGGAATTATTCTAGTCTAAGGCGTTTGGACTTTGGACTCAGGTGCAATGTAAGGCCTTAGGTTTGGATCTTAGGTCTAATTAGTTCAGGTTTTAGTTCTAGGCCAATGGCTCATAGGTCACTTCAGATGCTAGGTCTTAGGTCTTAAGTCTAAGGCCTCCTGGTCCTATTAACAGGTCAAAGCCTTAGCTGCTAGGTTTTAGGGCTTTGGACTCAGGTGCAAGGTCTTAGGCTTACATCTTAGTCCCAACACATTAGGTCTAGGCTGTTGTCTAATAGGCCTTATTCACAGGTCAAATCCATAGCTGATAGGTTGTAGGGCTTTGGACTCGGGTGTAAGGCCTTAGATTTAGATCATAGTTCCAACACATTAGGTCTAGGCTGTTGGCTTATAGGCCCTATTCACAGGTCAAATCCTTAGATGCTAGGTTTTAGGGCTTTGGACTCAGTTGCAAGGCCTTAGGTTTACATCTTAGTCCCAACACATTAGGTTTAGGCTGTTGGCTAATAGGCCCTATTAACAGGTCAAATCCTTATTTGCTAGGTTTTAGGGCTTTGGACTCAGGTGCAAGGCCTTAGGTTTACATTCTAGGCCCAACATATTAGGTTTAGGCTGTTGGCTAATAGGCCCCATTCACAGGTCAAATCCTTAGATGCTATGTTTTAGGGCTTTGGACTCAGTTGCAAGGCCTTGGGTTTACATCTTAGTGCCAACACATTAGGTTTAGGCTGTTGGCTAACAGGCACTATTCACAGGTCAAATCCTTAGCTGCTAGGTTTTAGGACCAAAGTCTAAGGCCTTGGGTCTATGGAATTAGATCGTTGGTCTAAGGATTAATTTTGGTCCAATGCATTTGGTCTTAGGAACCATGTGTAAGGCCTTAGGTTTAGATCTTAGATCCAACTCATTATGTCTAAGCTGATGGATAATAGGCCCTATTCACAGGTCAAAGCCTTAGCTGTTAGGTTTTAAGTCTTTGTACTCAGGTGTCAGACCTTAGGTTTACATCTTAGTCCCAACACATTAGGTTTAGGCTGTTGGCTACTAGACCCTATTCACAGGTCAAATCCTTAGCTGCTAGGTTTTAGGGCTTTGGGCATGGGTGTAAGGCCTTAGGTTTAGATCATAGGTCCAACACATTAGGTTTAGGATGTTGGCTAATAGGCCCTATTCACAGGTTAAATCCTTAGCTGCTAGGTTTTAAGGCTTTGGACTCGGGTGTAAGACCTTAGGTTTAGATCAAAGGTCCCACACATTAGGTCTAGGCTGTTGGCTAATAGGCCCTATTCACAGGTCAAATCCTTAGCTGATTGGTTTTATGGCTTTGGATTCAGGTGCAAGGCCTTAGATTTACATCTTAGTGCCAACACATTAGGTTTAGGCTGTTGGCTAATAGGCCCTATTCACAGGTTTAAGCCTTAGCTGCTAGGGTTTTGGGCTTTGCAGGACCATTTAAATACAATAGTCCCCACGCCGGACTATCCAAATACAATAGTCCTCACACCGGACTATCTAAATACAATAGTCCCCATGCCGGACTATCTAAATACAATAGTCCTTACGCGGGACCATCTAAATACAATAGTCCCCATGTCGGACTATCTAAAATTCAATAGTCCTCACACCGGACTATCTAAAACTCAATAGTCCTCATGCAGGGCTATCTCAAATTCAATAGTCCCCACACCGGACTATCTAAAATGTAATAGTCCCCATGCCGGACTATCTAAATACAATAGTCCTTACGCGGGACCATTTAAATACAATAGTCCCCATGTCGGACTATCTAAAATTCAATAGTCCTCACACCGGACTATCTAAATACAATAGTCCCCATGCCGGACTATCTAAATACAATAGTCCTTACGCGGGACCATCTAAACACAATAGTCCCCACACCGGACTATCTAAAATGTAATAGTCCCCATGCCGGACTATCTAAATGCAATAGTCCTTACGCGGGACTATCTACATACAATAGTCCCCATGTCGGACTATCTAAAATTCAATAGTCCTCACACCGGACTATCTAAAACTCAATAGTCCTCATGCAGGACTATCTCAAATTCAATAGTCCCCACACCGGACTATCTAAAATGCAATAGTCCTCACGCCGGACTATCTAAAATGTAATAGTCCTCACGCCGGACTATCTAAAATGCAATAGTCCCCATGCCGGACTATCTACATACAATAGTCCCCATGCCGGACTATCTATGATTTTCTTACCTATATGAAATTCTATGTTCCCGAAAGCTGGAATGACAGGTTGACGAATAACTATATCAAACAACTGTTGAATTTTAAGGGGAAACTCTTTGTGCTGTACAACGGTAAAATAACACTTTCAGATAATAAATTTAAGCACAGTATCGAGTTTAAGGTTGACGAATAAAAATAGTTTTTAAAAAACATAATTTAAATATATTTTTGAAAATGCCCCGTTTAATTTATTGATGTGGAAATCCGTCATGCATGCATTAGGAATCAATAATGGCTGAAAGCTACGGTTATTATTGCTTGACTGAAAACGCATTTGAACCGTACAACGGGTCACCGGATGCAGCCGGATTGGATCTCAGAAGCGCGTATGATTATGTTGTACCAAAACGCGGTCAACAGTTGATAAAAACTGACTTGACTTTCAAATTCCCAGATGGGTGCTACGGGAGGATAGCGCCAAGATCTGGCTTGGCTTTAAAACATTCTATAAGTGTAAATGCCGGGGTCATAGACCGGGACTATACTGGGAATGTCGGTGTTATCTTGATGAACAATTCTGATACCGATTTTCATGTGCGTCGTGGAGATAGGATTGCGCAGATCATCTGCGAGATGTACAAAAAGCCGCCGTGTATTCGAATAGACCAAGTTGAACAAACTGAACGGAAAGACGGCGGATTCGGAAGCACCGGTATAAACTGATTTAATTATAAAAAATGATGTTGGAAATCAAAATGTCTCGAGATTTTTTTTCAGCCTCAGACTTAAAGTAACGGTGATTACCAAGCGCTCTTCCTTGTCATGTGACCTATTAAAATACACCATTTTGAAAAACCTGAAAATGGCTGAAATTAACCCGAAATCAAATACAAACTGGCCCAGAACCAGTCAAATATGAGGTTTACGAGGGTTCGGTGAAGAGTGCGTCTCGCCCTTCCTTGGATTAAATTTTCTGGATTAATTTTTGTGGATTAAATACACCATTTGAAAAACCTGAAAATGGCTGAAATTAACCCGAAATCAAATACAAACTGGCCCAGAACCAGTCAAATATGAGGTTTACGAGGGTTCGGTGAAGAGTGCGTCTCGCCCTTCCTTGGATTAAATTTTCTGGATTAATTTTTGTGGATTAAACACACCATTTGAAAAACCTGAAAATGGCTGAAATTAACCCGAAATCAGATACAAACTGGCCCAGAACCAGTCAAATATAAGGTTTACGTGGGGGTCGGTGAAGAGTGCGTCTCGCCCTTCCTCGCCCTTCCTCGCCCTTCCTCACCCTTCCTCACACTTACTTGGAATTTCACCATTTCGAAAACCGGAAAAATGTTGGAAAAATGCTGGAAAATGGTTTGGATTAGCCCAAAATCAGATAAAAACTGGCCCAAAACCTGTCAAAAATGAAGTTGATGGAGGGCCGAAAATCGGAAGGGCGAGGTGCGCCAGAAACCCCCTTTCATATCTACTAACGATAATCGTTGAACGATAGTCGTTGGACGATAATCGTAGAGCGCCTGCTGAGCATTGTCTTCAATGGCGCCGTTGTCACTGATGCGACTGCCGGCAGAGTCGCTGACTGCAATCGTACGGGTCTGCTCCTGGAGCAGTCATAATCGCAGTCGTTGTACGATTTTTCTAGTTTGAGTGGGTGTATTGACACTTGATTGCATTAAAAGATACTGAGTGTATTTGATAATTATTTTCTCGGAGTTTATATTTAACATCAGGTTTACATTTTTCTTCAGATTACTTTTACTTATCATTTTGAACACCAGAACAGAACATATGTGTCTGCTTTTTTATACTTGTATTAATAAAATTACCTTATTTGCACAATAAGCAATCCCTGTTATGCATTTATTTTCCCTTATTCACCCTTCCCTCCTTGGCTGGTCCTAAACGTTATGAAACATTCTTGAATTTTTTTCCTATTAATTAATATTTGTTTTTATAAGCATTCTAAAAAGTCATTGCCTTACAAAAACTAAATAAGGATAACAAAGATATCTTATCTTAACGTAAGAGCTAACTTATAATTTCTCGTGATTGGAAATGGAATGTAGTTTGAAGACATCTTCTTTAGGTCCTCATTGATTAAACTAGACACAACCACAAAATGAAGTTTGGTAAGTCTGAAGAACTCAGAAAACATTCTCTCATCAGATTGCAAATGATTGTTTATTAATATTTTTAAGTACTTTCTTCTGTTCTACTTGTAAACATGTTATGTTTGTTAAGTCGTGGTACACTTAGCATTTCAAAAATCTCTTAATCTTTTACATGTTTAATTAACAAATAACTCAGTATCCGTTTCCTTAAACGCACCATTCCTAACTTCACATGGCAACAGTCAAACATCAACTAAACAAATGTATAATAATCGCATCAGTGACAATGACCACTGCAACGATCATCGCCGAGCGATAATCGTACACCGATTATTGTTCAACGATTATCGTTGCAGTCGCACCAGTGACAACGCACCTTTAGGGAGCTAGAGGCAATTAAAGTTCATTTTTAATTCCATAAGAATTACATGGGGCAAACTTTATCTGCCCTTATCTCCGAAACCATTGATTCAATTAAAAAATACTCAAGAATAAAAATGTCTTAAATTGATGTTTTAAAAACATTTTTTTTCGTAATAACCAAAAAAATTTTGAAAATTTTATTTTTTCTCCGCCATATTGGAAAGAGCATAATTTATGCGTAAATGATAATTTTTATGAGTGAAATGTTCTTAAAACATCAATTTAAGACATTTTTATTCTTGAGTATTTTTTATTTTAATCAATGGTTTCGGAGATATGGGCAGATGAAATTTGCCCCATGTTATTCTTATGGAACTAAACATGAACTTTAATTGCCTCTAGCTCCCTAACCGTGAGGTTTAGAAGAAAATGGCAAAGAATAAAAAAGTCTTAAAATTATATGCAAATTTCAAAAACACCATAACATGTAGGGTGTTCCATAAGAAATTTAGAAGTTGGCCGCCATATTGGAAAAATGGCGGGAAATTACGAAAATTGAAATACACCCTTGTAATTAACTTAAAAAAGTAACGGGGGTCCCCCATAAGAAGTTTACTGTCAGACATAAATTAAAAAAGTTAGCTATTGTAACACTTTAGGCTGGACACCCGGTATAAATAATATTGGTTTAAAGGCAGTCTTACCATCAATGTTGAGCATCATTTTCCACTGACTAGGTCGCACAGACTGATGGAACCCAAACCAAACTTCCCTGCCCCCACCCAAAGGGTGATAGTAGCCATCCGGGGAGGAGAAAAAGGAGCGGCCGACTGGTGTGTACGTCATTGATGGTAGGTGACGCATGACTACGTCCAACGCCTGCAATCCAAGTCAAACTTTAGGTTTTGTTTAGTTAAGGTCAAAACCGGCAAGCAAGAAAAAATACAAATCCTTACATATTTTTCATACTAAATTATAGTGATCTCCCGCTAATCCAGCCATCGGACCGGAGTGGTGCCAGATTAGTGGAGAAAGTAAAGTTTCCTGAGGCCAATTTTATCCCAGCTGTTTACTACTCACTGCACGGCGCAAGAGCTTAAATGCTGATGGAAGCGAGGATCTCAAATACCAATCGATCATTAATCTACACTTGCTTACTTTTGTATTACGTGCTATTACTTTTGTTACTACATAATGTAGTATGACAATAAAACAAGTACAGTAGAACCTCGATAGGTTGACTCTCGATAGTTCGACACTCCTTATAGTTAGACACTCTTTGTGACAACTTAGCATGTCAGTAACGACCAATAATGTCAATGTTGGAGACTGACAAAGGTGAAAATGTAAACCAAGTGGCGAATGATTTGAATAAATATTTGTTATGTTATAGTTCATTCAAGTTATTGTTTCATTCACGTTTAGTGTTTCCTAAATTAAACTCATGATTTTTATATTCCCTATTGTATACCTACTCCCTAGTTTGACATTTTGATACTTAGACACTCTGTAAGTCCACAAAGTGTCGAACTTTCGAGGTTCTACTGTATCAAAGTATCATTGTAACAGTCAATCAATGATGATCAACTAGTGAAAAATTGGCAGCAATGACAATGAATCACTTGTAATGAATTTATATGAGAACCGGACTATGAAATACTATGATCGCAGCAGCAGACCTGTTTACTAAGTGAAACAAACGTTAAAGGGTTTTGAAAATCAAAATAGTTGAGGTCAACGTATAAAAAATTGTATTTCTCTTTTAGAAATCCCTTAACATTTCTTACAATAATACATTTCTCTTGTAATTTTGATCAATCAAAGAAATAAATTATACTTAATCACAAATAACTCATAAACCGTTGGGTTAAGAGAAAAAATGTTAATAGCAAAATGTGCATCTTTTATTGGCCTATATTTTATTTAGCTTTTTTCTGTATCTCTAAAAATAAACCAACTATAGGCAAAATACAAAAAATTGACGACATTTTCTAAGGTGGCGGCCATTGCACAGCTTCAATTTTAGGGGACTTTTAGTATGTTCAAAAGGAAGATACTCCCAACATCTGTACCAAATTCCTTGCTTATGCTAATTTTTTTGGGTTCATGCAATTTTTCACCTATTAGCGAATTTCCCTATAGGAAATACGCTATTACGGTAGTAGTCACGGTAAGTCCTAAGCCCGGGACCATGATACTTTTTCGTTTTGAGGTCCCTAGAAGCTAAAAACAACGTTCGTATATATCTATGTGTCCGTGAACACGATAACTTTTGAACGGAACCTCCGATTTTGATGAAATTTGGTACAGGGGTGTAAGCCAGTGTCTACTAGGTTGAGTTCGCGAACCAGAATGATCGGACCATGGGAACGGGGTTTTATGGGGTTTCAAAAGGGTTAAAAATGGGTTTTTGGCTTTTTTACTTTTATTTAGAAAATTCAACAATTTTAACTTAAACCATTTAAAAGAGCTTAAAAAAACAAACAATCTAGTATTTTGAATTTTTTATCTAGCTTAAATGGTTATGGAGAAAATCGAAAAAGTATGTTTTCCATGTTATTCTTATGGAAAATCAACAACACCTTCTATCTTGCTTATTTATTGACATATCTTGATAAAATTTGGTATGTACCTTCATTAGGAAGCGTTTAACTTATATTTGCTAACAAACCCCATATGGCGGCAAACCTAGGTACTCACCCCTATAGGGTTTATGGTTAAAATTAAAAGAACACCATAGCCTTATAAAATTTGGTATGTACAATCACTAGGTAGGGGTTAACTTATATTTACCAACAAAACCCATATGGTGTCAAACCTACATACTCTTATCCCCATGGATTTTATGGAAAAATAGAAAATATACCAAAATTCCATTGGAAATTCGCTGATTAAGCAGGTCTGCTGCGACGGGGGTATTTTTACTGTACTAATAACTTTCATGGTTGATGGGTGAATAAATAAAAAAAATAAAACTTAATGTAACCTACAAAATATTTAAATAAAAGATATTTTACTAAAATTTGAACTATTTTAGCCCTTGCACCAAAAAACTAAATAAATCTTTTGGTGTTTTTATATGTGAGAGTTATAACAAACCGTAGAATTTAGAGGTAATATAATGTAGATTGAGCAACTTTCCCAAATTAAGAAATAATAAAAACATTAAAACCGTAAAATAATATCCCTGTCACAGCAGATTCGGGCTAAAAACTATATATATACTGCAAAATAGTTCATTGTGGGTTGTTCATGTGTGGCATAGACCTTTATGATACCATTAAAAAATATATATATTTTTGCCGACTTGTACTTTAAAGTTGGCAACCATTTAAAATTTATTATTGAAAAGCGCATATCTTAAAGAAGGTAAAATTTAACAACATTTTAAGACAAAAAAAGTTGATAAATCTAATTATTTAAACAATGTTTAAAGTTGTAAGATTGAATGATTAAGGGAATAAATGTGAATAAGTCAACAATTTTCAATGCCTAATGCAGATTTGAACATTTTGTCAGAAAAATATAATTACCCTACTCTATATTTTTTTAATTCCTTACCAAGATAGCATCAAACGGAATTTGTCGAGTGCGCCCTTCCAGAGCCTCTTCTAATGCAAAAAGAGACACCTGAAATCAGAAGTTGTAAAAATAAGAATACATGGTGACCCAATAACTATTTTGAACAGCTGGAGACGGTAGTCAGCGGGCTTGGAGGGAAGGGTTCTGGATGGTGCAGCGAGTACAATGTCTGATCAAAAAGTCACTAATGTGATGTCCTATTTTAAGCTCCAGTGGTGGTGAATCAAGGGTAGCTTTAGAAAAAAAGGTTAGTAATTCTATAGGAAATTACCAAAACCCAACAAACACGCTTCACAATACAAAAACAGCACTATGCAACAAACCAAAAAGTTACAATATCACACAAAATAACACTAAGTACAAAACAGCCACAATACAACTTCCCATTTCCACTTTTACCTCACTGGCAATAACAAAAATTGTATAAAAACAAAATAAAAAATATTGTATAAAAATGTTTTGTTAAATCATAAAGCACTTAGCTTCAAGAATGGGGCCTTTACTAATTAAGAGGCTTATTATGAAGATTATGAAATAAATAGCTTCTTTTTCAGAGACAATATAATGAAAGGTCGAGCTTTAATTTAAGAAAAAAGTGTTTTGACTTGAAACGGAAATAAGTACCAAAACATTTTCCTAACTTAAAACTTAAGGAAAATCATTTGAGAACCGATGTAGCTACAGTAACTTATTTTGTTACTAAGCTTAAAATGTTAGTCATGATTATACTGAAATCTCCATTAACCATTATTCTCCATACCGAGACTATGACGGTTAATTGAATCTGACCGTAGATATCAGCCATAGTTTGTTCAACATCTTATCAGATTTTTTCAATGTACCATTAAAAAAAAAATTTCACTAACATATTCATGACGCCCATCCTAAAGTAGGTTATGTTTAATTTTAGAGCATTGAGTGCCAATAATGGTTCAGCAAATATACGCAAAGTATGAAAAAAAACCTTAAAGAGTCCTTCTATTAGATGGCAGTTTCAAAAATGGTCCAAGTACACTAAAAACAATTTTATTAAGCTTTTTTCTGTGACATGGCTTATTGCATTCTTATGTTTTACAGTTTAAACAGCAGGAGTAGAAATATACAAATGACAATCAAAAGTATTGAAATGGTAAAACTTATTAGGTCTTCCTTAGAATACTATTGAAAGGTATAGTTTTATCAGTCAAAATAAATTGTCAATGGTTAAACTTTTCCAGGCTAATCATGATTTACCACTTTCTTGCCAAGAACTATCTATAATAAGAAAAGACGGAAGACGAGAAGTTAATTAAGAAAATGTACTTGTAAGTACTTGAGTAAATACTAAATTATATAAAACTAATCATAAGTTTATTATGGCACTAAAAATTTAAAGAGGACAAAATTATTAAATAAGAAAATACGTAAACTACACAAACTAAATTAAATTTGCACACTCACCTGAGCTACCCATTTTATTGCCACGCGAAACACCCTGTCCTTTCCCTCTCCTGGCAGAGTAACCTGCAAAAAATATAAACATTCTTTGATATGGATTTAATTGGTTTCTCTTATGTATTCAAACTTTCTAAGTGTATTCCCTTTCTATGTGCTTTAGGTACTAGCAGTGAAGTTCCAAGTTTGATCAATATTTTTTTTAATTATTTTGTAGGCCTCAATAAATGCATATGCCTACCAATTAAACTAAAAATATACAGCGTGTCTTTAAAGTCCATCACCAAACTTCATAATACGGCTTATGGGGTCAAAATAAGCAAAAACGTTCATACCAAGGTATTTCCTAATATGCCTATTCACCCAGATATCCGCCACTTTGTTTTTTCTACGTTATAACTTTTATTTCGGTGACGGATTGATGTAGGAACTTCATATTTTGCATGAACCTTAATAATACTAATGTCCATTACCAAAATATTTTTCCCCTGGTGCATATTTTCAAAATGGCGGCCATTTACAAATTTTTAACTCAATTAGATATCTTAAAACCAGTAAATGTAATCAAAATTTTACTAGACACAAAAAAGTTGACGAATTTAATTATCTAACCAATGATACCAAGTTTGTAAGGATCTGATAATGGAGTTATTGTGATTTTTATACTAAAATAACCACAATTTGCATTAATTATTGCAAAATCAACAATAAAATCACAATAACTCCGTTATTTGTTGTTGGGGTCTAACAAACTTGGTATCATTGATTAGATAATTAAATTTGTCATCTTTTTTATGATTTGTAAAATGTTGATACAATTTACTGGTTTTAAAATATCTTAGTTTAAAAATTGAAAATGGTCGCCATTTAGAAAATATGCATTGAAAAAAATAATTTTTATTGTAGTAATAGACATTAGTATTATAAAGGACCATGCCAAATATGAAGTCCATACATCGATCCGTCACCGAAAACAAATTATTAAGAGTAATAAACAAAATGGCGGATATCTGGGTAAATATGCATATTAGGACATATCTTCATATGAACGTTTTTGCATATTTTGACCCAGTTAGCTGTATTATAAAGCATGGTGACGGACTTTAAAGACACGCTGTATATCACTAAAAACAAAAATTAGAAAACTTTGATCTTTTTACTACCGGTACTTCCATTTCGTCCTCTCATTTATCCTCCTTTATTCAAGGTCTAAAAGAATGTCTGTGAGTCAAAATATCCTTTAATAGCCTTTTCATTCGTGGCCTATCTAACTATACTTACTGTAATTAGATGGATTCTTTGTTTTATTTCCAAAAATTTTCTGCACTTATAATTTTTAATAAATATTTAGTACTCATTACAAATTGAATTAGGATATTATTTTTTTTTTTTTTAAGTTCAAATTTTCACGGACATTTCATTTCCTAAATAGATTGTGGAGTTAAAATCGATACTTCCCATTGGTGGAATATAGGTCTATAAATAATTAAACTTAATTGATACTACTAACTCAGCTCATAAAAAAACCTTGATAACCAGGCACTCTAACAACCTCTACGTATATTTGAGGAGTAGATTTCATAGACAATTGTTATTAGTTTAATAATGTTAGTTGTGAGTAAATTTTTACCTCAAGTTCCATCCTGTCGTTCCCAATAGGAAGTGGATCTCTTGTGTAGAGATTGTTGCGCCCATCAAACACAGGTTTTAGATTGCCGAAGATTTTGCTGTAGGCGTGAACCATTGTTTCAATTATTTCTCTATTTACTTTCCTGGGACATTTGTCAGGCTGAATGTTTATGTCATAGTGATGAACAAATCCTCTTGGCATTGAAATTTGGAAATGGTTAGCTCGAAGAACAATTGGTCTTCCTTCTCGTCCTAGGTTGGGGCGTCGAGGACAGTTGAACACTGAAATGAATTGTCTTGAATCAGTACAGAGAAGCTCTCTTAACCGACCTCTACTGAACCGGACTATAGTCGGATAACAAAAAAGGTCGGTTAAGCAAAAAATACGGGAAATATGTGTTAATAGTAGTTTTTACAACGATTCTAATATGCATGCCTTTAGGCTTGAAGGCCTATTATTATATTTTTTAGGCCAACCAATATTAAGTTAGTCGTAGATATATATATATATCTACAACTGACTTAAAATTGATAAAGTACTGGTAATAAAAATGTATAGGTTTTTGGACGACCATCCAATGTATCTAGAACAAACCAAGGTAGGTAACACCAACAGCTGATTAAAGCGGTCCTGAACCTCTGATGTCACGTTGTTTATCTTGACACATGAGTGGTTGGCTATAAATATTTTAAGTGCTGCACCATCAATTTTGTTATTGTTTTTGTTGATGTCACCTACTTCCTTCTCGGTCTAGATTTCTTGCGATCATCCATCCTCAAAGTAGCCAAACTGATGTCGCTTGACCAAATCGTCATTCCAACTCACATATAATCTCACTATTTTGAGGTTAGGCGAATAAAGTAACTAAAACCTGAATCGTAATAGTTCATTGCAATTGTAAAATTAGCTGATACGAATTGCATAATTTTTGTATTAAAACACTACTTTCACCCAATGCTAAGCTCTCATTGATCTAAAACCTGTATTTTAATTTGAAATCTGTACGTTAATGACTCTATTAAGCAAAGTGTTTAAATTTGGTTCAATAATGTATTTATTTATGATGCTACTTGTAATATCATAGTTGGTAATGGTCGTAGATAAAACCAATAAAACAAGGGGAAAATGTTTAAAAATTGTTGCAACACAATGAAATTTTTTCTAACAAAATCAATTAGTAAATTAAATAAACATACAGTTATGGTATAAAAACTATTAAAAAACTAAATTAGCATACACAGTTAAAACAGTAAACTGCCACTTAAAACAACTTACTGAATTAGATTTGCTACGGTAACGTGTGATCGACCTCTTTAACATAAAAAGTTATTTTTAGATCATTATCGCATCATCGGCGTATACAGCACAAATTTGTTCATTCCTAGAAAATGGTCGGTTAATCCACCGGGCGGTTGATCCGAGGTCGGTTCAGAAATCAGAAATCAGAAATCAGAAATCAGTCAGAAATCAGTCATTTATTTGCCATTGACATACTGTACATATGTATTAGCAATTGTCAGGTACTACAATTAATAGCAGAGAGGCTACGGTCAGGAGTAGGCTACACTCAGTAAGCTAAGAATCATAAAAAATCATAAGAATCATAAAAAAATCTAATATTTATAAAAAATCTTAACAAGAGTCAAAAGAGAGAAATGTAATGCAGTGATATAAATTATTTACCAAATAACAGACCATAAAATTCAACATTAAATTTTTAACAAATAAAAAAACAATTAAAAATTCAACATTAAAGTTAAACTATTTTACCAAACAACAAACAATAAAATTTAACATTAAAATTACAGAGAACAATTTATAAAATCTTACACAAGTCAAAAGAGAAATTAACTCGGTAATATAAACATTTAAATACATAACAGAAGTAACAAAATATAAATATAGGCTATAACAAACATATAAGAAATAACAAATAATATTTATTATAGAAATTCTAACAAATCTGATTAGGCAAACTCAATTTTCTTCTCAAACATAAATTCATCTATTGTATAAAAAGGATGAACCAAAAGCCAGTCATAAAATCTCCTCAGAAATAATTTTGGGCTGTTCGAACAGGATTGAAAATTTATACTTAACTTATTAAAAACCTTAACAGACATTACAGTGTGACTCTTGAGTGTTTTGCTTAGTCTAGAAAATGTTCTATTTATGTTAAAGTTACCTCTAGTGTTGTGAGAGTGAACATTGTTGCAAAGAGTGAGGGATGGAAGGTTCTTAAGGGTATAGGCTAGAAGGTCATACAGGTATAGATTAATGACTGTTGGGATTTTCAGGTCAATGAACAGGGGTTTACAGTGGGCATCAGGCAGTGCATTGCTCAATATTCTGATAACCTTCTTTTGAAGAAGGAGAATTTCTTCAATTCTACTGCAGTTCCCATAAAAAACTAGGCCATATCTGAAGACACTTTGGAACAGTGCGTAGTAAGCCATTTTGATATAACTCTCGTCTACTAAACTCCTCAGGCGTCTGAATAAGTAGACTAATCTAGAAAGGCGGGTTGTTACATATTCAATGTGTTTGTCCCATCTCAATTGACCATCAATATAAACACCCAAAAATTTGGCATTATTTTCTGCCACATCATTCTGCTTGCAACTAAAGATTATATTTTGTGTTTTACTGTTGTTCAATTTGAGACCGTTTGTTTCGAACCAGAGAGTTACTTCATTTATGGCAGTGTCTACTTGCTCACATAATTGCCCTAGATTATTTCCAACAGATAAAATCGTTGTGTCGTCTGCATATAGGAGGGTTTTAAGTGGTCTAGAGATATTAAGATGCAGATCATTAATGGCAATTATGAATAGTAATGGCCCAAGAACCGACCCTTGCGGGACGCCAAATTTCACAATTTTCTCACTTGACCACCTTCCGTCAAGGCACACAGTTTGCCTGCGATTGTTAAGGTAGGCTTCAAAAAACCTAAGGACAGCACCCTTTATACCATAATGCTCTAACTTGGTGGTAAGGTCATTGTGATCTATACAGTCAAATGCCTTGCTCAGGTCACAGAAAGTGGCCTGGGCAAAACACCTACCTTCAAAGGCTTTAATAATCTGCCGAAGCAGGCAATCAATAGCATCACAGGTGGATTTCCCACTCCTAAACCCAAACTGAGATGGACAAAATAAGTTATTTTCTTCAAAGAACTTGCTAACCTGTTCTGAGACCAGAATTTCTATTACCTTAGATATCGGAGAAATAATCGTGATAGGTCTGTAACTCTCAGGAATATCTTTGGCTCCTTTTTTGTAAATAGGACATACTCGTGAAATTTTTAATTCATCAGGGAAAAACCCATTAAGCAGACATCGGTTTACGCATTCTGTGAAAGGATATACAATTCCTGTAATTATGGCCTTTAAGAGATTGTTTGACATTCCATAAAAATCATGGGATCTAGAGCTTTTTAATCTTTTGACAGCCCTAAACACATCTTGAATTGCTACAGGTTTCCAATTAAATTCACCCGGGGGAACGGGAGCAGTTCTCATCAGCTCAAGTGATCTGGAGACAGGCCTGACAATACTGTCCTTAATGTCCTGAACAGAGTTCACAAAAAAGTCATTAAACTCCTCAGGGGTGATTGGAATAATATCTTTTGGACTTTGCTGAGTATTTTGTTTAATCACGCCCCAAGCTGCTTTGCATTGATTGCTGCTGGACTCAATTTTCCTTTTATTGTATTCTAATTTTGCTGCCTTAATCTTTTCCTTGTATTCTTTCTTTAAGAGTATTAATTGTGATTTGACTAACTGAGATTGAGACACTTTAAAATCCCTACCTAAAATAAGCAATCTCTCTTTCAAGTTGGAGAGTTCTTGAGTAAACCATTCATTGTTAATCTTTGTTTTAAGAAGTGGGATTTTTTTAAGTACCATATGGTGGTCAATAACATTGCGTACCTTGGTAAAAAAGGCGGTAAACCAGGCATTGCTGTCATCATAACCATATAAAATGTTGTTCCAGTCAAGGGTACTTAACGTTTCATTTATTTTATTGAAATTACCCCTTGGCAGAACCATTTTAAAGTTAGAACTAAGTTTAGGCCTGGGCTTCTCAGTGAGCTTCTCATGGTGAGAACTGTACAGGACCCCATCATGATCTGAATATGGGAAAGGTAACACTTCACAATAGTCTAGACCAGATGAAACATTTATGAAAACGTTATCTAAGCATTTCCCATCTCTGGTGGGCAAAAAGTTTTTACAGTAAAAGTTGTGCTGTCTCAGAAGGTTAAGAAAAACCCTGACTGATCTTTTGTTGGTTGTAACATCAAATTCAGCATTCAAGTCGCCACCAATCATTATTTTGTAGTTAGGCCATTTCAGAAGGTATAAAAACAGATTTTCAAGGTTGGAAAGGAAAAGGTTATGGTTTCCATCAGGGGACCTATAAAGTGATACAACTAAAATTTTCAAACTTTCAATCACAACAGCTGAAGCTTCAAAATTAAGCTCATCACACAAAAAACTTAAATCTAAGGCAGTTGCAAGAATATCTTTCCTAACAAATATAAGTGAGCCGCCTCTAATATGATTCTCCCTACAGAATGAACTACCAAGAAAATAATTATTAAGACATGCATAGCTAACCTCACCTGACCGTAGCCAATGCTCAGAAATGCACATCACAGATACATCCAGTCCAATTAAAAAACCGTCCAATATAAAAGTCTTGTCTACCAGTCCTTGAATATTAAGGAACAGGGCGTTAAACTTGGCTTCATTAGTTTTCTCCCTCCCTCCGTCGCAGAATACTGTAGGCATGGTCCGTGGTCGATCAGCATCATTGTAGGAACTCAAGAGTCTTGTCGAGCTCCTCCTGGTGCAGACGGGAAATCCCTGCTGTCATCTCGAGTGACGAGGTCTCGGCGAAGCGTCCCCTTGAATGGGACGATTAAACAGCCTTCCGGCCACAGATCATCTGTCAATATAAGGTCAAAGTCCTTCTCATCCACCTCTACATGAAATGAAGAATAGCTGCCGTATCTAGTTTTCATCTTGGTACATTTGACTGATTTTAGGTTAAGTTCACTATCCAGCATCTGTGTAATGTCATTTGCCCCAACATCTGGACTTATCCTAGAGAGAAATAAGGCTTTTCTCCTAGGTCTAGTACTTACAGGTACACTTTTTATTAAAGAATTTTTTCTTTTCCCTATGAGTACATCCTTTGAATCACTTAATCTTCTTTGGTTTAACTCTCTTTCGTTGGATGAGATTTCTTTAGGCCTAACACTAACTTTATGTGTGGAACGGTTATTAACGCTACCGGTAGGCCTAACTTGATTTGTGCTCCTTGAATTTGGGTGGTTTGGAGCAGTTTCTGATTGTTTAAATCTGTCAGAACCTTCCTCAGGAACATCCTCATATTGATCCGTGGGACACAAATGATGGGTAGAAGGTGATCTCTGGTTATCAGATGGATTAGGCCTATGAGGGTTGAAAGATTCAGGTGACTGAAAATTACCTCTACCTCTACCTCTGGTGCTCTTAACCTTTCCCCAAGAGGGATATATGTATTCTTCCACAGTATTTGTAGGCCTACTAGGTCGTCTAATGAGCTCGTCTAATTTGTCATTAAGGATTTTATTGTTAATGGTTAGTTCATTTACAATTTTTAGTAGCTGGTCAACTTTGCTCTCGTCCCTAGAGCTCGCATCTCCTGTGACAAATAAGTTAATGGTTTTATCACAGTCATTGCAGAACCACTTAATTTTGTCCGCTATGGCATTAATAGCCGAATAGTCAGCTTGAGAAAGATTAACACATGATATGTGGAACCATTTTGCACATTGTCCATCACACCACAAAGCGCAGTCCTCCGGGACTTCTTCTTCGCAAACTCCACATTTTTCGGACAATTTAGGTTGTTCCCTGTTTGTTTGTTCTTTGCCATAATATTTCTTCTTACCGCCAGTCATGATTGGTGATTAGAAATTAATTTTCAGAGTTCAAAAGGTTTAGGCCTAGGCTATTAGATCTTAGAGCCTATTGGTGACTGAAGGTTTTTGGAACATAACCTAGTTCACACCGAGACCAATTTGGCTTATCTCTTATATTAATATTTCAAATTAAGTGAAGTTTTTTGTCCAGGAGCATTAATGTCCACGTATTACTTACTTTCTCAATGAGAAACTGGTATTTTAGTTGTCCACTTGAAATTTTAGTGTACAAGACACCAACAGTGAACACGAGGTTCTACTGAAAAAACTACACATATGGCAGAAATTCACAAATAATGTCTTAATTTGATCACTATAACTCACTTATTAACTTGTTCACTGATTATTTACCAGAAAATTTAATTTAACTTGGATTAAAACGGATTTAAAATATACTACTGGAGCAGACGATCTGCTACCATTGGCCACTGCCTTCTTACAATCAAGAATCAAGCAGGTTAAGAGAGCTTTCACTGTATTTATTTAAATGTGATCCAGAAGTAAAATGTGCCTATTTTAATGTGTGTTCATGTAACTTTGCACTTCAGCGATGACTACCTTATTTTTATAGGCTCTAATCATTGATAGTTGTTATGGAAAATAATAGTAGTTTATCAAGTTATTAATTAAATTTAATAAAAATACGCCATGCCACAAAAATATTATATATGGTAACTTGTTATAATATTTGTGTTTTACATATGTTATCTTGGTTGTCATGGACACAAAAGAGTTGTTTATTGAATGTTCTTGTTGTAAACAGTTTTTCAATAAAAGTACCTAATTTAATTCATCTCAGTTCTCTTTATTATTCTACACAATTAATTCCCCAATTTACTAGAGGTTATGGGCCCAGCACGCTTCCACTGAAAGGCAGAGAGAATTTTGATTCATGGAAATTTGCTGTACAAGCTTACTTGGAGGACTTGGATCTGTGGGACTGTATATCAGGTGTAGAACCGGATAAGAGGAAAGATGCAAAATGTCGTTCAAAGCTGATTTTATTGGTCGATCCGGTGAATTATGTCCATATTCAAAATACGACCACCGCAAAGGCAGCTTGGGAAAATCTGACAAAGGCTTTCCAGGATGACGGTTTAATTAGAAGAGTTGGACTTCTCCGTATTCTAATAACTACAAAACTGGATGATTGCAGTTCTGTTGAAGAATACGTGAACCGTATAGTCACAACTGCACACAAGCTGACAACTGTGGGTCTGGAGGTCAGTGATGAATGGGTAGGAACCATATTACTTGCAGGATTGCCCAGTCGGTATGAACCGATGATAATGGGAATTGAAGCTTCCGGGAGGAAAGTAACTGCAGATGCGAGAAAACTAAGTTGTTGCAGGATATTTCTACAGTAAAAGCAGATGATTCACCTTTTATGAAGACAGATTCTGCCTTATTTGGTTCGAATTCTGGGAGGAAGAATAGTAATACAAATTACAAGAATGGGATCAAGGTTGTCTCTGATAAGGGATTGAAGAAAGGCCCAAGGTGTTATAAATGCAACGATTATGGTCACATAGCGAAAAACTGTTCCGCTAAGAAATACTTAAGTTCCAGAAAATCAAATGTGTCGCTTTTTGGTGCATTTTCAGTGCAAACTTGTGGTACTAACGAGTTTTTTTTAGACAGTGGTGCATCGTGTCATTTATGTGTGGACAGCAGAATGCTCCTGCATCAAAGGAAATCTGAAGAATTGACGATCACCACAGCTAACAATGAGAAGATGGTGACTGATACCGTTGGTGATTTGAAACTTCCTGTTTCTATATCTGGTAAAACCGCTGAAGTAAATGTAAGTAACGTACATTATGTACCAAACTTAAAGGTCAATCTATTATCTGTAAGTCAAATTGTAAGCAAGGGAAATTCTGTGGTATTCAATGATAATGGGGCCAAAATTTTCAATTCAGGAGGGCAACTGATTGCTTCTGCCAGTTTGGCTAACAATCTTTTTAAGTTGGATATCATTTCAGATAGGTCTGTATTTTCCATGCAATGCAATGATATGATTCTCTGGCATCAGCGCATGGGACATTTGAATTTTGAAAGTCTTAGGAAATTAACTAATGGTTTGGCTGATGATGTTAAAATATCTGGTAAACCAGAGACAGTTTGTGATACCTGTATGTTGGGGAAGAGCCACCGTTTACCATTTCCTAACAGTGATTCTAAAACTAGCCATTGTCTGGAGCTAGTACATTCCGACTTGGTGGGACCTATGGAGGTAAATAGTCTTGGAGGCTCTAGATATATTTTGACGTTTCTAGATGACTACAGTCATATGTGTTTTGTTTATTTTCTGAAAACAAAGGACCAAGTCGCTGACCATTTTAAACAGTTTAAACAGTATGTAGAAAATCAGACTGATAGAAAAATAAAAGTTTTGAGAACAGATAATGGTACTGAGTACTGTAACCGTTACTTAGCTGAATTTTTTAAGTCATCAGGAATTGTGCACCAGACAACCTGTCCTTATTCCCCTCAGCAAAATGGAAAGGCGGAGCGTCTCAACTGTTCTCTTTTAGATCGAGCAAGATGTCTGCTGATAGAGTCTGGGCTTCCAAAGGTATTTTGGGCTGAAGCAGTGAACACTGCCACTTACCTTCTGAACAGGTCGCCATGCAGGTCCGTGGATTCCACTCCATTACAAGTATGGTCAGGTAATAAGCTTACTTTAAGACATCTTAGAATTTTCGGTTGTAAAGCATTTGCTCATATTCCTGCCGAGAAACGTAGAAAACTCAGTCCTAGATCTACTCCTTGTATATTTGTTGGGTATTGTGAAAAAAGTAAAGGGTACCGATTATATGACCCACAAAAGAAAGTTACATTCATATCTAGAGATGTTACTTTCTCAGAAAAGCAGTGGGGGAGTTCATTGTTATCAGATTCTTGTCAGGATGCAGGCAAGTATTTTTATGTATATCCAGACGAACCTGAGGTAACTTTGTCTGATGAGGACACTGAGGACTCAGATTCTACCCCACGTACTTCTAGTAATAACTGTACATCTTCAAGTTTAAGTAGTATTGATGGTACTGGCCCAAACATTGGTCATAATGCAACAGTTCAACAGCAGGATTATGAAGCTGTGTATACTAGACCACAACGAGACAAAAAACCTCCGGCTACATTGGATGATTATGTAACATATTCAGTTTTCTCCACTGAGGTATCCGATCCGATATCTCGTGAAGAGGCATTGAATTGTGAAAATAGGGTTTCATGGAACAATGCCATGGACCATGAATTTAAGTGTCAGATTGATAACAATACCTGGGAATTGGTCGAACTCCCGGAATCAAGGAAACCAGTGGATTGTAAGTGGGTTTTTAAGACTAAAAAGGATTCTGAGGGAAATGTCACTTGTTATAAGGCAAGACTAGTCGTGAGGGGATTCGACCAAAGGAGGGGAATTGATTATGATGAGACATTTTCACCTGTTGTCCGTTACAGTTCGATAAGGTTTTTAATTGCTCTTGCTGCTGAATATGATCTGGACATAGACCAAATGGATGCTGTTTCTGCTTTCTTGCAAGGGGAACTCGATGAGGAAATATATATGTTGCAACCTCCTGGGTACGAAGATGGTACAACGAGAGTATGCCGTCTAAAGAAGAGTATCTATGGTCTTAAACAGGCCAGTAGAGTATGGAATAAAAAATTAGACTCGTGTTTAAAGAGCTTGGGATTGAAGCAATCAAAGTTTGATTCATGCGTTTATTATCGAATTGAGGGGGAAATTATGTTTTTACTCGCAGTTTGGGTTGATGACATTTTATTGTTCTCCAACAACAGTAAATTTAAACAGCAAATGAAAACTCAGTTAATGAAGTCTTTTAAGATGAAGGATTTTGGCGGGGCCAAGTCTGTGTTGGGATTTCAACTAACTAGGGACAGAAAGGCGAAGAAAATTTGGATAAGCCAGGAAACATACATTGAAAATGTATTGAAACGTTTTAGAATGGACGAGTGTAATCCTGTGTCAACTCCAATGAGCTGTCATGACAAATTTAGTAAACAGCAACAGCCACAAAGTGAAGAGGAAAGGAAGAAGATGATGAGAATTCCTTACCAAGAGGCCATTGGAAGTCTTTTATTTGCGGCCCAAGTTACAAGACCTGACATAGCTTATGCTATTAGTAATCTAAGCAGATTTAACAATAATCCGGGGATACAGCACTGGAATGGTGTTAAACATGTGTTCAGGTACTTAAGAGGAACATCTACGCTGAAATTACAATTTGATGGTTCAAAAGGTGGGAGTTTCTTCGGATATTGTGATGCTGATTGGGCGAGTGATCCTGATGAAAGACGATCTGTCACTGGATACATATTTATGAAGTGCGATTGTCCTATTTCTTGGTGTACCAAACGACAGCCTACGATTGCACTTTCAACCACAGAAGCCGAATATATGGCTAGGCTATGTCTTCTGCAGCACAAGAAGCTTTGTGGTTGAATGGTTTAGCGAAAGAAATTGACCCCTCTGCAAAGAGTCCTGTACAAATAAACTGTGACAATCAAGGTGCAAAGAATTTAGCATTAAATGGAATGTACCAAGCAAGAACAAAACATATTGATGTGAGACATCATTTCTTGCGAGAGAATGTCCAATCTAAACTCCTGTCGTTCATTTATATTCCTACAACAGAAATGGTTGCTGATTCTTTAACAAAGGCGCTTGATAGCAAGAAGTTCAGAGACTGCATAAAGTGCCAAGGACTGCACAAATAAGGAGGGTGTTATAATATTTGTGTTTTACATATGTTATCTTGGTTGTCATGGACACAAAAGAGTTGTTTATTGAATGTTCTTGTTGTAAACAGTTTTTCAATAAAAGTACCTAATTTAATTCATCTCAGTTCTCTTTATTATTCTACACAATTAATTCCCCAATTTACTAGATAACTAAAAACCATGGACTGGCTTTGAAAAATATTGAGTAAAATAATTGTTTGGTAAAATTAATGTTTGAAAACGTGAATAAAGATTTTGGTATTAGAAATTTAGATTCTGTAGAATTTTAGAGTTTGTAGTATTATATAACAAAAAAACAGATAACTTAGAGATAACAGATAACTTGTAGTATTATATAACAGATAACTATATTTAAATGTTAAGAATATAAATATTATTTAAAACAGTTGTTAAAATATAACATTATCACAGAGACTGGTAGTTTGTTAATTGTCAGCTGAAAATGATTGGAATTCATTGATTTACTTTGTGATACTTGTGGCAAATTTTAGTAGTGATTATTTCAGGTGTTAAGGCTGAAGATAGTGGCTATCTTGAAAACAAAGTATTCCTTTTCTTTAACCCTTTGCCACCCGAATTATTAAATCACCTATAATAAATCATTGTTTGGACTTTAAAAACAATTATTTTTATTTTTTTTATTTTACCCCATTTATAAAAGTTTTAATAAAATATTTTAAATTGGGATTATTATGACAATGACAATTGATCAAAATAATTCACAGAGAAAATTATGTAAATGTGAGTAAACTGTAAAAACACTATATAGTAATTATGTACCTACAAATAACATGATAAAGTAAACAAGATCATCTTCCTTAATTTTTTATGTAAAATTTTTTTTAACTACTTTGTATAAGTTTAAAACAGAGTTTAAAAACTTTCAGGGTGTCAAAACATTGGGACAGGTTATGCATATTTGCATTTCACACATAAAAATAAATTGAAAATGTTCAGTATTTTTTTTTAAATTCGGCTCCATTGGGCTGTTATGTTCCATTTACTTTTTTTACACTAAACAATTTTTATTGAAAATCGTTGTGTTAAATCAGTATTTGGAATGCTCTTTTGATTTTTTTATGTCCATTTAAGGCCTACAGAAAAAATACTTTTTCTTATGTGTATTTTCAAATGGCAGCCATTTTTAATCTTAAAAAGGAAATGTCTTAAAAGTACCGGGATAACCGAGCTCTACTCGTTGGTTTTAATTCACATTTGTTATAGTATCATGGTAATCAGGCTTTGAAGTTTACGCCTACTATACCTTTTCGCAGATGACAGCTGTTTCAAACCAATGCTTGAAAGTAGCATTCTTTTGATTTTGTTTGCCTTTTGTTGTTATTTTGTTGCCTCGATGGCAATGCATAAGACCAATCTTTAAAAAATTACAATTTTTAAACTGTTTTAGATAATATTTGTTTTTTCCTGGGGTTGAGGCTGTTTCTCCACTTATTTTTTTGTCAAAAGACTCTTAAATGAAAAGTCTAAGCAAAATCTACCCACTAGATTTCGAGATCGTGGGAAAAATGTCGCTTCATACACTGCTCTTATTTGAGTGTAGGATTGGTTAATTTTAAACAATTTTTAACAAGACAAAAAAAGTTGAAAATTTTTATTATCATCTAAACAATAATACCAAGATCATAAAGATTGATCAACAAATGACCGAGTACATGTGATTTGCCTTTTGAAAACACAATTTGTGCTGTCTAACTATTGCATATGGCCTTTAGATACATTTTAAAGTAAAAATTTTCAATATACCTACTTACAGAACCCCATACAATATTGATGGTTAAAATGAAGAAATAACCATATTTGAATGGATATTTAATGGAGTCTTCTACAACAGGAATATTTGATCTTAAGAGTGGACAAACATTAAAAGGGATTAAACTTTTTAGTTTGGTAAGTCTTAATTGTATGGACAATAAATTACGTACTGGGCAGTTCCGGCGGCTGAGGTGGTTGGTGTGGCTGGGACGGGGGCAACAGCCCCATCGCTCCAGGAGGCACGGCCACGGCCCCCGGGGGAGCCACGGGGCCAGGTGGGGCCCCCGCAGGACCTGGCGGAGGTGCTGGACAACATTAAATTTATTTTAGTGAGTGTAAATAACTTGGGGAATACGAGTGGAAATACATATAAAAAATGTCACTATGTAAGTCCCGAAAACCCAGACTGGTGTGGAGTAGACGGCATTGGGGTTTGTGAAAATTCTGTGTTATCGGAAAAGGAGTAAAAGCAAGAAAAAGTACAGATGGTTTAAATTAATCAAACAAAAACATTTATTCATTACATACTAAAACAACTAAAACCTTAAACCTCATCTATTAAATGTGGATATATTCACATCATGCTCCAGTCAACCAAAGCCACGGCGCTTAGCACCTGGAATCCCAGAATACTTTTACTGTTGTTGGCTTCCCAAGTTATTCAGAATTCAGACATTCCAAAAATTATGAAAACTGTTAAAATAAAAAAAAAAAATAAAAGCCCAATTTTAAAGGGTTTAGGTTTGTACTTTGGTTTAAATATAACAATTCATAGCTTTTTTTAACAATCTGATTTTAGCGAATTTCCCTACAGGGTATATGCTATTACTTTAGTAGCAATGGTAAGATCTAAGATCCAGAATCCAAAAACACCATCCGTTCATTTTCATATATCTAGGCCTAAGGGGTGTTTCGAAACTCTCTTCCGAAAATCCATGTGGATTCCTTGGATTATCCTAAACAAAAAAATTCATAGGAACATATGTCCCAAGCCGCTAACCACCATTTTGTTTTTTACACTTAATAATTTTTATTTCAGTAACGGATAGTTGTATAAGTTCATATTTGGCATGAATCTTTTCTTTCTTCACACCAACGGTCATTCTTAGGAAAAATTATTTTTGTGATGTGTATTTTCAAAGGCAGCCATTTTAAATTTTTGAACTCAAATATCTCAAATTGGTAAGTTTTAAATGTTATCAGACTGTTAAAAATAGCAAATGAGTTAAAATAATTACATGTTTAAAATGGCAAAAACGTTTAATAATTAAATTATTATCTAATAAATGATACCTTGTTTGTAAGAATCTGACAACAAACAACAAGTTACAATTTTTCTTTTATAATGACCTTAATTTGCATGAATTATAATGCAAAAATTGATGTTTTTCTGCAGAAAAATGGCAATTACTCTACTCCATCACAGTATCGATTTTGTACTGTACTTTTTGTAGTATTGCTTATCTTTCATTTATCTAATAATGTATAATCACAAGTATAGAGCTCAATTAAAAATAATACCCCGTAGTTGCATACCTGTGTACTCAGCGAATTTACAAAGGAATTTTATATTTTGTATTTTCCTATATACATCATAGGAATGAGTATGTAGGTTTACTGCCATGGGATTTTGTAAAAAAATGTTAGTTGTTAGGAAATGCAATGCTTACGTAAGGTAAAAATCAAATTGTATCAATACAGAGCACTCTCGTTCATCGGAACTAATGTAGCGGACGGCCAGTTTGGATATCGAAAACATTGCGATGAATAAGAGTCCGTGGAGAGTGATCATTTTCACCAATACCGCGACAAGCTATGTTTATATTCACTATTATTGGAGCCAGATAACACACGAGATTTTCTGAAAATAAGATACAGAAACTTCGAGCGTTGTAACAATAAACTTATTGAAATAGTAAACCAAGCAGGCAATGAAGGTCCCCAGATTTCCCTCTCTCCATATTCCATAGCAATTTTTTTTGCCGAATCATTGGCAAAAAATTTATATATATATATATATACGTGATTATAGTACCTACATAATATATACAGATATTAAAATATACCTTTTTATGGCACTAAAACATATAAATTATTCCCATAGGCCTATTGCTTTTGGGGTTTGTCTCCATGGTTCAACAAAGCAAGAAAACCTTGTCAAAATTTTGAAACAACAAAAGAAGGCAAAAATCAGAATTATTATTTAAAATATTCACCCTGAAGAATCAGCAAGACAATATTTCAAGTCTTTAAATATTTTAACAGTTTATAATCAGTACATTTTTTATGTTATTATGATATAAAGATCCTTATCTTTCTTGAACACTTCAAAACAGCCCAATGTAACACAACCGTACAACACTACATATAAAGGTGAAATCATACCCACTAAACATAGACTTCAATTATTTACAAAAAGCCATTATATGCAGAAATAAATTATTTAAAGTGCTAAAAAAGGAAATCAAGAATGAGGAATTTTTACCTAGATTTAAAAGAAAATGGAAGAGCTATTTGGTTGATAAAACTCTGTATTCAAAGGATGAATATTTTCAATTGTATATTTATTTTTGTTAGGGAGCTGTCGAAGTTGTTACTAATTAAGGTTAAGTTGTTATGATCCTGATCACGACACTATTCTATGTATACAATGTATATTATACGAATAAAGATGATGTTGACTTTGACTTTATCAATGAATGGTGTTTTTGCCTTCTGGGGACCTCAAAATAAAAAAGAAACATAATTTCAGACTTAGGTCTTACCATGGCTACTACCTTAATAGCGTATTCCTTAAAGGGAAATTCACTAAAACAGGAGTTAAAATTGAAATAGTAAGTTAGGTTGGCCTAGAGTTAAATTCAGGGTGTCCACAGAAAACTTGTCATGAATTTCCCTGACTTTCTCTGATTGTTTACCACTGATTTCCCTGACTCACCAACTTAACCAAAAATAGGCCTAGGCCCTACAACATAAAAAAATAATATCTATACATGTATAATAAGCGACACGGTTTTTTGTACAAAGAACTCATCACACTATAAATGCGCTATTTGCGAACCAGGTCCCTAGTGTTTGAATTATTTTTCATGAGGGCCTAAAAACTCACCCTTAGCCCTCCATTCCTCCCACTTTACTTTGCATCTTTTTGTACAAAAAACATTTTACAGATATCTATGAAAATAACATGAAATAGATTAGGGCCTCAAAACCTAAAAGTAGCAAAAAAATACCTCCCCCCCCCCCCCCCGCAGCAGACATGTGTATTCAGCGAATTTCCAAATTGGTAATATTAATTTTGACCAGATAAGCCTGTAAGCAAATCATCAGGTGCTCATCCAATAGGGAAATAAATGTCAATTCTCCTCATGATAAATATAGGGAAAGAGTAAGATTAACTTATGCAGGGTAAGCTGCTATGGAAAACACTAAAAATTGATTTTAAGCATAAAAAATATTATTTGGACCATATGAAGCCATATACTAAGTTTCATCAATATTTGTCCATACAAAAGAGTTTGCCTATTCTCCATATGATTAACATGGAAAAAGAGTATGCAGGTTTGCTGCCATGATAAGTACCAATAGCGTATTCCCAAAAGGGAAATTCGCTAAAACCAAGAATTTTTTAATATAAATGGTTGAATCTCAACCAAATGAAGGTAAATACCAAGTTTCATCCAAATATTGGTTAATAAATAAAATATTAACACATCCTTATTCTCCTTAAGATTGACATAGGAGCCCCAAAATACAATGTACTGTCTTTAGACTTTTTAATATCTCGGTAACCAATGGAGATAGAGCAAAGCTTAAAAATACTAAATTGTATGTTTTTTGAGCTAAATCCAGAGGTGAAAATAAAATTTTTTTAAATTGCATAATGCAAAACCCCATTTTTGGAGCACAAAACCCCCCAAAACTACCACTTCCGGTAGGTTGATATATCTGGTTTACGAAATCTTTCAAATAAAGGTAGGATTACACATCTCTACCAAATTTTGTCTCGATCGTACCGTTTTTACAAGGGTTATCGTGTCTAGGGACACATACATTATATGAACACTGTATAAGTTTACGTAGTATATAAATTTTAATGACTTTTATATTTTTGGTCTCTGGGCACCTCAAAACAAAAAAGTAACTTGGTCCCGGGCTTAGGTCTTACCATGAGCTTATTTCCTATGGAAAATTCACTAAAAAAAGAAAGAAATTAACATTTGGTGTAAAAAATCAAACATTTTTACACATAGGTCAATGTTTACATTAAATTGAACAGAACTATAGGCCTAAAGGAAAATTCATGTAATTTTAAACACGTAAAATTGGCGCTAGGGCCTTAGGCCTAGTGCCCAAAAATATCTCTAAGCCTAGGCTAAATAATCTCTAAAATTTATTAGAAAATTAACTTTTACCTAGGCCTAGGCCTAAATAATGAAAGATCATAAGATGAATATTAATTGTAAGGCCTTAGTAAACAATTAAATTAGAAAAACTAGCGTCAGCCTACCAACTACTATCTAAGCATATTAGACCTAGCTTACTAAACTTAGATATAGTCTGGACAGGCTTCAGCCAAGACCATTGGTTAAGTTTGGGCCAAACTTATAATTTATCTGTAAAAAGAGGCAAGGTCAAAAAATGTAATCAGATATAACGAATTAATTATTTCGAGTTCATGGTGACAAAACAAAGAGAATGAAAGTAGTAGGCCTGTGCAAAGCATCTCTAAGGTCATTCAACCCAATTCTGGGTCAACTTAGATCCCAAATATTACACTAACTTAACCACAATAAAAATATCCGAAAATTCGCACAAAGAAAATAATTTAAAGGTCATGGATCAACAAGCATATCGGAATTAAAATATTATTTTTATAGTGATCTAGTTTGTCAGGAGGACAAGATGTTTTTAACGTGACAATGATTTAACTTAGTTTAAAATGGCATGATGAGCCTCAAAGAATCAGTCCAACTTCTATATTACGTAAAGCAATAGTGTAACTTACGTTGCGACACGGGATACATAGTTGATTTTTGAGGTAAAAAAGGCCTTTACGTTCAATAATTAATTAAAAAATGTGGTTAACTCAAGGCGCTCAATGAGCAACCCTGTATACAAGAACAATTTGACAATATGGCGACAGGCGGACTGACTGAAGTGACGTAAGCCAAAGAAGTACCGCGCTACCAACAGAACAACCAACAACAGAAAATTACATACTTGTGATATTCAACGTCTTTGAGGACGACGACGTATTGATTTTGTCTGAGTGCTTTTATTTCGTTACGTTTAGTTGGCCAGCTGGCCTCCCCTAGATAAAATTTAATCGTGTTTGTGATTTTTTTGTGAATGTTACTGTTTGTCTGCTAATCTTGTTCTAGTTATTCGCTCTATTCGCTGGATTAATGTCACATTCTTTCTCTTTGTAGCCAATACGAAGGTGAATCAACTCAACTCAACATGCAATCTAGTATTAGTAGTATTGTAGTTAACTGATACTAGAGCCGGTAATTTCTGATTCATTCGCTCAGCTTTGCATACAGGTGCTTGTAATTTTATAAAAACTAATTTAAATTAGTTATCTTCATGAGAATTTTTAAAGGTTTCTGAATTCTTAAGTGTATTTTTAAATACCAGGTCAACAAATATTTAATATGGCTGTCCGGTTCTCTGGAAGTGTAAGAACACAGTCTGGAGGTATTTCAAGCGCTATAGCTAAAGAAACGAGGAGGCTATCTCTAAAACCTGTAAAACGCATTGTTTTCCAGTTTGACCCTTTTGTTGAAGAATCAAAACAAACGAGGTAAGGCAAATTATGTGGCAGTTGAAACATCTAAAAATAGGCCTAACGTAACAAGCTGAAGCAATAACCTGGAGGGGGAGGGTCAAAAAACTTAAAAGGAGGTTTATTGGGGTGGAGGTGGAGCATGAACATTGAGCTTGGTGCGTGAAGTAACTTAAGTTTAGGCTCACTAGGCTTAGGGTGTAGTTCCGTATAAACTTAGTGCCAACCTTACTATCAAATAAATAACCTAGGCCTTAGGCCTAGACCATATCGATTTGTAAAGGTGGTTGTGGGAGTGGTTTATTAACATGGTTAGGCCTAGTATTAACTCGGCGAAACTTCGTTATCCGACTCCACCGTTATTATCGATGTGGAAATATCTAAATTGCGATAATTTTGCTATTCTATCGATAATACAATTACACTATACGGTTACGATTTTATCCCCTGATTTAGTTTTATTCTAATATAATTAAAAATACCTTTTGACAATAAAAAAATATATTGCAAACAAGTAACTTAAAATAACAAAATAAGTACAAATTTTAGCTAATAGCCTATATCCTGTAAAATTATCAAAGAACAACACAAAATAAAATAACAAAGTTTATTGTGTAGTTGTATCTGAATTGTGAGAGAAGAAGAAGCAGACTTAGACCTAAAATAACGTCACACAAATGCTGCCATTTCATTTTTTTTTTTTTTTTTTTTGCTATTATTAAGGAAATATGCATTTTAAATGTTTACAAACACCATTGATTTTGTTATAAACATCGCTCTCAATGCAATTGACGGAGGTTTTACGGTTAGATTGTTAAGTTACATTATTATTACCATATGACTATACTGTAGAATAAATTAGATTGTTAAGTTAGATTATTATATTATGAGTATAGCCTAGTATAAATAAATTACCACATGATTGTATTACGTATATCTTAACTCAAACGATTAGAACTATCGAATAATCGCAATATCAAAATAATTTCGACATCGATAATAACGGTGGAGTCGGATAACGAAGTTTCGCCATTAACTCATTAACAGCCAACTTACTGCCAAAATATCAAACGTTACGACAGGCCTACATGTGTAAAAAGCCAAATGATGCTATACCATCTACCTACTGCCAAGATATAAACAGGGGTGCAGAAAATGTATTGACTGAAAAATTTCACCCAATCGTTCTGTTACAGATCAAAGATTTCCACCAAGATACACACGACATATATGACTTTGCCTTAAATCTCAACAGCTTACAATGGGGCAGTGAAATTATAACAAACTTTAAAATTTTAGTTTATTATATTAATTATATTATATTAATTCCACCGTTATTATCTATTTAGAAACTTCGATATTGCGATAATATTGCAATTCTATCGATGATACAATTACACAGAACAATTACGATTTTATTGCACCTGATTCAGCTTTGTTCTAATATCATTCAAAATACCTTTTGACAATAAAACAAATATATTGGTGACTCTTAACTGAAAAAAGTACAAATTTTAACCAATGTTACCTGTAACATTATTAAAGAACAACGCAAAATAAACTACCCAAGTTTATTGTGTAGGTGTATCTTAATTGTGAGAAGAAGCAGACTTCCTTAGACCTAAAATGGCGTCACACAAATGCTGTTAAATATGAATCAGAAAGATATAATTTTTGCTAAAGGCTATTGTATTGAGGGAATATGCATTGTAAATGTTTCCACAAACCATTGATTTTGTTATTATAAACATCGCTGTCAATGAGAGTGACGGAGGTTTACTGTTAGATTGTTAAGTTAGATTATTATCATTGAGTATTGTACAAATAAATTACCATATGATTGTATTATGTTTATCTTAACCCTAACGATTACAACTATAGAATAATTGCAATATCGAAATTTCCACATCAATAATAACGGTGGAGTCGGATAACAAAGTTTCGCCATTATATTTAAATTATTTTATATTTAATTAAAATCAAATTATAACTACTTACCAGTAGGCCTACTTCTTAAAACTTATATCTAGATCTATCTTCACTAAAATAAAATCTTGAATAGATGCTCAATTTTAACTTTAATTTATTAAGAAAAAAAATGAATTTATAATTTCCCCAGACACCTTGAAATTTCCCCCGATCCTAGATCGCCGGATCGGACATATTCTGCACTCCTGGATTTAAAATGAGACTGAATGCCAATAGGCTGGAGCCTATCATTAAGGGTTATGGAGTAATCCTAACTGGTGATTAGTTAAGTCATCTTTAGTAACCAAATGAATGTTTTGATAGCTTAGGTATTTATATATTTTGCTTTAAACATTTAGACCTCCAAAGTGTTGATCTATGAGGTAGGCTACAGAACTCGTAAGTTAGGCTATAGACACCACTTATTTTTAATGTGGTTTAGTAAAGAAGGTTAGCATAGCTATAGCAATCTTGGGTCTGTCATCTACGTTAGGCTGTTCAGTCTGCAACCTGTCAGTTTGTTTGATTATAGGAAGCAGAATATTTAAGATGTTGACATTAGTATTTGGCAATAACATCATTAACTATTCTAAAATATAGATATATATAAAAAAATTTTATTCAACCATAATTTTATAGTTAATTTATTATATTTTTATTTAAATATATAGTAGTACCTGGGGGCCAAGCTAGGTAAACTTATAAAAAAAAATCTTTATAGTAATATCAGTAGATTTTTTAGAATCTTGAAGAGATTTCCTGTTTTTGTGTGATATCATGCCTTTTGTATTATGAGTTACTGTAGTATTAATTGTGATTTGTATAAATTATTGTAAATGGCTGTCTGTTGGAAGAATAAATAAATAAAGTAACTTGACAAACGGTGCCGCTAAAATGCCAAATGCAAAGAGGCTTGTTTCTATTCAAGATGAGCTCGTTTGCTCCACTCACTCGCCTTTCAGATGCTTTAATATATGTGAGGTAGAAAGGAAAAAGCGACCTGTTCGCAGCAATTTTCGCTTTTGAGTTATTAATATTTTTTAATTCCTCATTTGATGCCTAACAGTTTGTTAAATAGTACCAGGGGGACCGAGCTTAAGCTCGGTAAAATTATTACTTTCGTTTCTCACACAAAGCTCGTTCGCTCCGCTCACTCGCCAGGCGGAAGGTTTGTTGCACATTAGTATGATTTTCCTTAAACCACAGGTTAAAAAATGTAACACATTGGTTTATTTTATCTACAGTTATCAGCTGATTTTTGTTCAATTTAAAAATCTCCATAAGGATAACATGGGATCTTTGAAGGGCTCTAGCGCGAAACCCGGATTTTTCCCAGCTATGGGACCAGGTCCAATCGATTTCTGGTGGCCAAAACCCCCATATTCAATCAAAAAATCATAAATTCTTGGAGCGAAAAAAAACTTTGCCAACAAACGGAGCTTGTTTTAGAGTATAAGATATAGGACTTTGAAATTACCTGAGAAAAAAGGGCCAATTTAGGAAAAATCAATTTGAAAATTCAAATTAGCATAAAATATTTATTTTTTATATTTAAGAAACGATTTTGATATCAAAAGAAAGCTCTAAATCCTATACTATAATACGAGGAATATCTGAAGGGATGTGTGTTCCACGATCTCGAAATCTAGCTGTTAGATTTTGCTTAAAGTTTGCATTAAAGAGTGTTTTGGCCCAAAAATAAGTTTAGAAACAGCCTCAACCCCAGGAAAAATCGTATTTGGTCTAAAATTTAGTTTTAAAATTGTAATTTTTAACATTAGTCTTATGGGTTGCTATTTTGGTAACGAAATAACAACGAAATGTAAACAAAAAGAAAGAAACATTAATGTTAAGCAGACTTTTTGAAACCGCTGTTAACTGTGAAGAGGTATAGTTGGTTGTTGGTGGAAATTTAATTGCTTTTTTACCTTGGCACTATAACAAAAGTGAATAAAAACCAACGAGCAAGGCTCGGTTAACCTGGTACTATCTTCTTTAATGGGAACACCTTTCTCTGTCTTAACTCACAGTAGTTTTCAAGAAAATAATGTTTTTATCAAAGCATGCTGTGAAAAGTGACATTTCAGAAAAGCGACCTCTTGGCGGCATTTTCTAGTTTTTACTTATTATAAGATGTTTGATATTTACAATAAACTTGTAATTCATTTCCTCGCCGATAGAATTTGTCAAAGTGCAGTTTTCAAAGTGTAGTATAGCTTTTAGATTGGTTTTGAAAAGGGACTTATTTGCGGCAATGTTTTTACTCCATAAGCGCGAAGAGGTACCTTTTCTCAAGATAGACATTGACTACTTTAATCATTATTTTGAATGTTTTATTCCATCACAAGTGTTTTGTAATCTATTTCAACCGGTAAAGGACGAAATGGAGCATATTAAGATGCAAACAACCAAAAATCGATATTTTTGACGTCGATCGATAAAACTGTCCATACTGAAATTTTTACTCCGAAGAGGTAGCTTTTTCCTTTCTCAAATCAAATCAAATCAAATCTTTTTATTACCATTGAGTAACAACAAAATTACAATAGGTAAAGTCAATTTAGGCTACAGTCACCTTAACTGGTTACTCTGTCAAAATAACGATGGATAATATTCTAATAAAACTAGGCCTAAGTTATACAGGTCATAAGGTTATGATATGTAATATTTGAGCGATAACAATTAATAAAAGGTATACATAAAAAACATAAAGACACAACAAGTAACATAAGTAACCAGATAAAATATGAAAAAATAACAATCGTTAAAATTTTATGTCAGCACTTTTTAACCTCATAAATTCATCAAGGGTATAAAATGGGTTTAACAAAAGCCAGTCGTGAAATTTATTAAGGTGTTTTTTACCTTCAGTAACATTAAATATATGGCAAATTTTACTAAAGACTCTAGATCCAACAGAGAAATGACTTTTTAAAGATTTACTTAGCCTACAAAACTCATAATCAATACTGTTCACATTTATTGTACTATGACTATGCACATTTTACTTTCTCCCCCTATACCATAGTATATGGAGAAAGTATTGTTTTCGTCAAAATTTTTGAATTTGAGTTGTTGGTGGATTAATCCATTTTGGTTCCCCCTGAGTCCAAAAAAGTGGTTTTCGGAGTGATGTCTGTGTGTGTGTGTGTGTGTGTCAGGATATATACAGAGCTAGAGAATGCCCCAATGGTCCGATTTTGGTGAAATTTGGTACGTAGGTCCAAACCCACGATAATTCCAGGCATTTTTCATTTTTTTTAATTTTTGATTTTTAAGGGTAGTTTACCCCCAAAAACCCTCAAAAATTGTCAAAAATCAAAATTTCTCAAAAACGGCTCTAACGATTTTGATTAAAATTTTGTGGTTTATTAAGCTTAAAATGGTGAATAAAATGACACCACCCGCATCTCCGAGAAAATGCGCGTTCAAAAGTTATGGAGTAAAATGTGTTTCAAAATCAATTTTTTGAATTTTCAAAATAGCTGTTGTCTCGAAATAAATTTCACTTACCACCATTAAATCAAGCTCAAAAAACTAAATAATCCAGTATTTTAAATTATTGCTCTACGTCAAGTGGTTGCGGAGAAAATTCAATTTTTCGTTTAGCGGTAAACGCAGTACGTTGTTAAAAGTCACAGACGCGCGTAGGGTCACCTTTAACACCTTTTTTTATATTGTTGGGAGAAAGTATGTGTCAGTTAACTGATACCGTTTATTTTCTTTAAGTAAGGTTTGGATACTCATTTAAGATATAGTACCAGGGGGACCGAGCTTAAGCTCGGTAAAATTATTACTTTCATTTCTCACACAAAGCTCGTTCGCTTCGCTCACTCGCCAGGACAAATGGTGCTGCACTTTGATAAAATTTTCCTAAACTACAGATTAAAGATGTAACACATTGGTTTATATCTACAGTTATCAGCTGATTTTTGTTCAATTTGAAAATCTCCATAAGGATAACATAGAAACTTTAAAGGGCTTTAGCGCGAAAACCGGATTTTTCCCAGCTATGGGACCAGCTCCAATCAATTTCTGGTGGCCAAAACCCCCATATTCAATAAAAAAAATCAAAAATCCTTGGAGCAAAAAAAAAGTTTGCCTGGACAAACGGAGCTTGTTTTAGAGTATAAAGTACCTGGGGGACCGAGCAAGCTCGGTAAAATTATTACTTTTGTTCTCACACAAAGCTCGTTTGCTCCGCTCACTCGCCCTCTTCCGAGCTCGTTCGCTTCGCTCACTCGCCAAGCCGAAGGATGCTGCACTTTGGTATAGCTTTCTTAAACTACAGTTAAAGATGTAACACAATGGTTTATATCTACAGTTATCAGCTGATTTTTGTTCAATTTAAAAATCTCCATAAGGATAACATGGAAACTTTGAAGGGCTCTAGAACGAAAACCGGATTTTTCCCAGACATGGGACCAGCTCCAATCGATTTCTGGTGGCCAAAACCCCCATATTCAATCAAAAAATCAAAAATCCTTGGAGCGAAAAAAAACTTTGCCCGGACAAACGGAGCTTGTTTTAGAGTATAAGATAAGATAAGATTTTAGTACTTCAAATATATGTAGGTTAATTACTGTCATTATTTTTAATTTAATAAACAAATGTCTACAATGTTCCAACCTACTTGAACTGGTTATCACGCGAACAACTCTTTTTTGTAGAACCAGAATATCTGATATTCTACTAGAGTTGCCTCACAACACTATACCATAACTCAATATACATTGAAAAAAAGCAAAGTAAGCTGATCTTAAACAATCCACAGTGACTGTATCTCTAAACCTTCTAAACAAAAAAAATTATCTTAGATAGTCTAGCTGAGATATGATCAATATGAGGGGCCCAAGTAATTGTCTGTCAACAAATATTCCCAAAAACTTTATAGGCTCCATGTATTCATTAGTGGGCAAGGGTCTTAAACTGAAAATCAATCGTTTGGTTTTGGTTTCATTCAAGAGCAACCCATTAGCACAGAACCAAGCTGAGGCCCCTTTCAAGGTCTTGCAAACTAAGTCATTTAGAACATTGAAATCTTTATTCACATTTAACAAAGTTGTATCGTCTGCGTACATGAAAATATCTGAGCCTACATTGAAAGGTAGGTCATTGACCGATGTTAAAAAGAGCAGAGGCCCTAAAATTGAGGCCTGCGGAACTCCAAAATTGAGCGAAGAAATTGAAGGTTTTTTTAAATTACAGTTTACTAATTGAGAACGATTGCTGAGGTAGGATTGAAAAAAGGAAAGTTCAATGTCATTTATTCCATAATATCTGAGTTTTTCAATGAGCGTTTCATGTTTGATACAATCGAACGCCCTGCTCAGGTCACAGAAAAAGGCCTGAGCAAAACATCTTTTTTCAAAGGCATCCAACACCCTTTCAATGGAGACTATCAATCGCTCTCACAGTGGACAGCCCTCTGCGAAAGCCATATTGAGCAACACAAAAGAGATTGTTGTCTTCCAAATATGTAATCAACTGCTGACAGACTAGGGATTCAAAAATTTTTCCAATGACAGGAACTAAAGACACAGGTCTATATAGCTTTTGGGCTCAATCTTAGGCCCATTCTTATAAATCGGACAAACCTTGGCAATTTTCAATTGGTCAGGAAAAATCCCCTCAAGTAAACAGCAATTAAAACAATAAGCAAGTGGCTGTACAATAGAAAAAATCATATTCCCAACCAAGGTATTTGACATATTATAATAATCAAGGCAGACAGAATTGCTCACCTTATTAACTACACAAATTACATCATCAGCAGAAAAACAAACCCATTTAAAGATGGTCCCAGGTACAACATGATTCTTGACCATATCTTCAGCTTTAATAGGATAATTAACGATTTTATCTTTAATTTCTTTTACAGAATTTATAAAAGTTATTAAACTCATCAGGAGATATAGACACAGTAGATTTCTTATCCGAGGCATTATTTCTAACTTTGCTAATAATAGACCATGCTGTCTTACTCTTATTTCAACTCATTTCAATTTTATTGGCATTGAACTTTTTCTTCGCTTCAATTATCCCCTTCTTGTACTGAGAAATAACTTGTTTTTTTGCTTCCTTAACCAATTCATTTTTTGTGAGTCTACCAATGTCCTCCATATAAAAAATGTGATTTTTTAAGGCTCTTAACTCATCTGTATACCAAGACCTGTCGGTCTTTGCTTTGTTGCTTTTCCATACACCAGATTCATTACTACCACAACCTAGTAAAACATTTTTTACTCTAGAGAACATATGTAATACATTCAACAGTTTACTAAAAAATTAATCAAATTTATTAATACCAGGTACTAAAAGATTTTCCCAATCAATACAGGTTAAAAAAATTGCTATGTCAGAAAAACTATTTCTAGCAATGAAAAAACTATTAACAACAGATCCCCTTTCATTAAATTCACATGTTTTAGAATCAAAATCGGGTTTAGGCCTAGGCCTATTGCTAGGAAGGACTGGTTTTAAAAAATATGTTTTTATTTTCAACATGTCATGGTCTGAGAAAGGAAATTTAATGACGTCCACTTCAAAACTACTTTTATGTGCATTAGTAAATGAGGTCGGCCTTGTAGGCTTATTATTTAAAATTGAAAACCCAAACTGGCAAAGTAAATTTTTAAAATCAATAACTCCCTCACATATAATCTTATGAGTGCTGCACTCTGGTGTATAATTGTTGAATTTGTTAAATCTGGAACACATGGAATCTAATTCTTTTGGTTAACAGCTGTTACGTCCTCTGACCTTGGTGCGAGGTCTGTCTGTCTGTGTGCATCGTTGCTCAAAAACTAAAAATAAATCAACCTTGGTAAAAAGCTGAAACCAGTGAAACTTGACATCTGAACAGCTCGTGGCCCTACATGTGACAAATCTCTTTCACAATGTGTGTACATTGCTTCTTATTATGTTGCCTTCATAGCCTTCCAGTGTGCATAGCTCAGGCTGAAAGATCGTTTAGTGTTTCGTTTAAGAACAACTTATCGTAATTTAGCAAACATTAGGCCTATCGGTTTTTCAAAAGTTGCTATTGGCCTTGATTTTGGCCATATTATTCATACCTTTGCAAAAATGAAAGCAAGGAAAGTTATGCATTTACTGTAGGCTACAGTAAATTAACTAAAATTAAAATTTTTGATTTTTAAAATTCACTAGCTGTGTACCCGTTCTTCGCACGGGGTGTGTGTGCATTTTATTAAACAAATTATATCAATGCTTTCACAAATTCAATATATCAGCTTCAGTTGGTTCATTCCAACTTATCTAGCCTAAATATCAAGTTTTATGCTTAATAGTTCCAGGTACACTTGTCAAAATCGTGTTATATCCATTCTCATTTGGGTTAGAAGTTATTTTTATTAATGTTTTTGTTGCAGTTTGATTAAACATTTATATTCGTATAGTGATTTACTTTATAAGTTAGTTCTATGAGTATAAACTCATAGACGATTTAAGAAAACTCAGTCTAGTCAAAAATATTATAGATTCTTGAATCCTTGATTGAATGTGATGATAGCTATATACCAAATCCAATGTAGCCCACCCCTGCAAATCTTTTTCTACTCATGAAAGATATACAGACATGTACAACATTTAATCCAAATTCAAAATTAATTAAAATTTGAATATCCAAACCAAATAAAACAACGCAACACCTGTCAGTAATGTATAGGCACCTCACCAGTGTAGATATTTTAAAGTAGATATTAAGTCTACTTAATTGCATTTTTTTGTCTTTAAATTTACTATACCTTCTTACCTAAAACCTCATGTATTGCCAATGTACACAAAACCAAAAAAATAGGGACATCTCATATTAAAATATTTTGCCGAAAAACTGAGGAAAATGATCAGCATGATCCTTGAATGAAACTTACGGTGGTACTATCAGTGTTTAGTGAGCGGCTTTCTCACTTCTTTATAAGAACCCTACTCACTTAGTTCTTTCAAATTAGTACTGCCCCGTCTATACCCAAACTACTTGAGAGATTGAACAATTTAAAACCTCGTTGGTTTTAACTACATATTGTGTTTTATGAAATACACCTCTTTTTGTCTTAACGTGCAATGAAAGCTAAATTGGGAACTAAAGCAATGATTATTAAAATTTTTTTAACATTTAAGGAACAAAACTCGTTCTGTAATAATATGCATAAATTATTTTAATATTCATATTTAGAACCAAGAATTAGTTGACTTTACTCGCTGTATTTAGGCTAACGAAAAGTTAAAGGGTTAGATATGAATGAGTCTGTATTTAACATTTTAAGTGTTGCCATCTGTGGTGAAAATGACAAACTGTGTAATCCAGCTGATTAAAAAGCATAAGATAAAAAGGTAGAATTAAATATTCCTATAAGATTCACATTGAATATTTCTTTTACCATGAGGCAGAGCCTTTTTGGCGAACGATGCTTTAGAGCAGCTAAAATCATTTTAATTGCACCATTTAACAGTAATAAAAATGTTCATATCATTTACTAAAGCCCTTGTCGTGTGAAAAGAGATTAAAGATTGGTATTTTAGCACAACTTGGCTACTTTGACGTACTATGGGGCAAAGCCCTAAGGTCGCTAAGGCAATGAACCTACACACCACTCTAGTCTATTACATGAAAAAAATTTAGACCATTAGATAAAGTTGTTATCCCGTTAAAAGAGGACAAAATAGGACCCATGAGCGTTACAGACACTGTGACAGACAGAAAGAGAGAGAGAGAGACAGACAGAGGGAAAGAAATTTAGATGACACCGATTTTGGATTATGCTATGCATAAAATGTAAAAATAACCAAACATTTAAAGATTCTAAGCAAAGTAGAGGCAAAACTCTTATTTTATTACCGTAATATAGGCTAATATATTTCCTTTCTTGATATACAATTTTCATTGCATCCAAAATATATGTATGAATAGATGTTGGTTTAAATGAATTAACGTTTTAAACATAGGATGGAATAAAATATTTTCCTGTAACTTTCAAACATTTCACATTATTTACAAACTTCATAGAGCGAAGCTTGGTTCCCCAATACTATTACTTGAAATGAATTTAAGAATTTTTCCTATTGTAATAAAAGCTTATTATATTTTTGCTTTTTTTCATAGTTTAAGAATAAGATTAATAATCCTACCTGTACAGCTACCACAGCCATAATTCTTTGACAGAGATGTTGGTATTTCTGTATGGTATATCTGAACATCTGCAGGGCACGGCAAAGCCATCCTGTAAACAGAGAAGTACAATTTTTTTTTATTGTATAGGTTAGTAAGATGAAATCTGTCTATGGAGGAGATTTAATAGTTTTGATACTAGGTAGGAGTTTGAAACCTGTACACACTTGCACAAACTTAAAATAATCTCAACCTGACTATAAATAATTGCCTCCTTACCCAATAGGGCAATGCATATCTAGGACTCAATCACCAGGAGTTAAAAAAATACGAATGAATAACATTAGTTGGAAAGTGTCATGGAATTAAAGTCGGACTTGCAGGTCTTCTGCGATGAGTTTTATGTGGTTGAAACACTTGCATTAATCCAGTCAGCCGCCCAACACTTAAAAAAGTTAGTTAGTTAGTAAATCCATAGTATCCATTCAGTTCAGCTCGAGTAGTCGAGCAGATAAGAGCCTACTATCGCTCCGCTCCGCCGCGCGCCGAACTAAGTAGACACTTGTATCGCTAGTCCGACGTGACGCGTTTTAACGTGCGTTTTCAAAGTGTTTCGATAATTATATAGTCATGGCAGTGTTCTGCGGCGTCTGTAACAAACAATGTGAAATTGACGCGAGTGATGTGAAGTGTGGGGGACCCTGTAAAAAGACATTTCACAGTGAATGTATCAAAGAGGATGCTGACGGGCGAAAACTGCGTTCAGGCAAGGACTGGATGTGCCGAAGCTGTAGGACCCCATCTGGACAAGGTAGCGTAAAATCGGCATCTTCTGGCGCAACTAATGCTTTGACAAAAGACTTCATAGTTAAAGTTTTTGAAGGATTTAAAAATGATATGTGCAGCGAATTTCAAAATGTTAAAAAAGAGGTTACGGAACTAAAAACTTCAGTGGACTTTTTGTCAAACGCAGTCGATTCAGTTAACAGTGTAATGAAAACCGTACAAGGCGAACTCACTCAGATCAAGAAAGAAAATGCCGAAATAAAAAATCAAAACTATGAGCTAAAAAAGATGACTGATGAAATGAGGGAACGTCTGCGGTCTTTGGAGCAATATACAAGAAGAAATAACATTGAGGTTAGTGGAATACCAGAAACACCCAACGAGAATGTAATAGAAATCATCAAGGATGTTGGTTCTGCGCTTGGCTTGGCGCTCCAAGAGTCCGATGTTGTAGCAGCCCACAGGATCCCATCGTACAAGAAAACCCGCCCTTCCTCACTAGTTGTACAGTTCCGGGACAGATCCACAAGGGACAGCTGGATGGCCAAATACAAGGACAAAAGGACCATCACGGCAAAGGATGTCAACCCCGCTTACACTCCTCAGAGGGTATTTATCAATGAACATCTCTCACCGGAAAATAAATTATTTCTATCAAAACTGAAGCAGAGGGCAACGGAGGTCGGAATAAAATACGTCTGGTGCAGGGAGGGAAAATTCTTCATCCGAAGAAATGATGGGGACAAATGCAGCAGGATCAACACCTACGCAGAGTTAGAAAAATTAAAGTAAGACTCGTTAGCAATAAACATAAAGACAAGTATATTAATAATTCAGTAAGACTTTTTATTTTATGTATAATATTATAGTATTCATAAAATTCAACTGAAGTTTCTTTTTATTTAAAAATTATTATTGTTTGTTCTTAGTTTGATTTGTTATGGATCTCACAGACGTAAAAACGTACAACAAACTCGACTGTAATTTTTTCTTGTCAAATAGTTCTGGGAACTATTTAAATTTTCTCTATGCAAACATCCGGAGTGTAAGAAAAAATTTTAATAGCTTTCTTGCAGAATTTAGCCAGTTAGATACTGAAATACATTTTATTATCTTTAGCGAGGTTTTGATAGAGAGCTGTGAACTTAATTTGTATAAAATCCCGGGCTATAGTGTGTATGGATGTTGTAACGATGACTACAGAGCCGGAGGAGTTCTTTGTTACATTAGAGATAATATTTATGTTACAAACTCAAATATGCAAAAAATGGTAACAGCTGATAATCTGTTACTTGAAATAAAAACTGGCAATTTTGTTTTTAATTTATTGTGTATATACAGATTACAACATTTTTCTGAAGACAATTTTACTAATGAATTGGAAGAAATTCTTCCTAAAATCCATAAAAATACTGTTTATTTTGCAGATGGTAACATTAATTTATTAAATATAAAATCAAAACAAACTTCTAATTACCAAAGCGTAATGAATTGTAACGGCTACTTGTCACTTGTAAATGTCCCCACTAGAATTACGCCAATTTCGAAAACTTGCATCGACCATTGTTTTGTTAAAAGTAGAAATTTAAATAATTTTCGTTGCGCTGTTTTTGACATTGGGTTAACTGACCACTGTTTACTGGGACTATCTATTGTAATTAAAAACCTTTCGCCAGATACAAATGTAAATCAAATGCCCAATGCTTGTAAAAAAATAATAGATTTCAATTTAGTAAAACAAAAATTGAGTACAGTTAAATGGGATGAGTGTTTTGCAATGCTAGATGTTAATAAATGTTATGGTAAATTTTTTGATGTTTTGAATGATGTAGTAAATAGCTGTAGCAAATCTGTACTGTTAAAAAATAGTTTAGATAAGGCTAAGCTAAGAAGCCCATGGATTACATCACGTATTTTAAGAAAAATAAATAAAAGAAGCAAACTTTATGGTATTTTGAAAAGAAGGCCATATGATTCTAATTTCAAAAATTACTTCACTAAATTTTGTTCAGATTTAAAAAAATGATATAGATAAAACAAAGAATAGCTATTATTCCGATCAACTCAGAAATTGTCAAGGCGACCCTGCTCGCCAGTGGAAAATTATAAACAATATAACAGAGGGTTCAACAGTACAAACACTAGATAAGATTACACTGATAGATGGTTCTGTGATTAGTGGATTTAATAACGTTGCCGAAGAAGTAAACAAATACTTTACAAACCTGGCCCATAGTACTGATAGCAATTCTCCTTTTGATGATTCATATCTAGAGCCTACAATAGTAAATTCTTTTTTTATTAATTACACAACTCCAGAAGAAGTAGTAAGTATTATAAACGGCCTCAAGAATAAAAAATCTTCTGGATACGACAATTTTAATGTAGCTTTAGTTAAATGTATTTCAAATGAGATATCTAGTATATTAACATATATTATTAACTTAAGTTTTTCTACTGGAGTGTTTCCCGAAGACCTTAAACTTAGTATCGTTGTACCTTTACTTAAGAAAAAAAATGTTTTACATGTAAACAACTTAAGACCTATTAGCTTGATCTCAATATTTTCCAAGATAATAGAGAAAATTATGAAAATTAGACTAATTAAGTATCTTCAGAACATTAAATTTTTGAGTGAAAACCAATTTGGTTTTACAAAAGGAAAATGCACAGAGACGCCCTACTAAAAGTGTCAGATTTCATTTATACCAATTTCAATGAAAATAAAAAAGTAACCGGCCTTTTTATAGACTTCAGGAAGGCATTCGACACAGTTAATCACGATATTTTATTGAAGAAGATGGAAGTTATTGGGATAAGAGGCGTTGCGCAAGATTGGTTTCGCAGCTACCTGACGGGCCGCAGGCAGCGCGTCAGGGTGGCCGGGTGCCTCAGTGAGGCGCTGCCTGTGACCCGGGGGGTGCCCCAAGGAGCAGTCCTCTCTGCAAATTTATTTTTGATTTTTATTAATGACCTTTTGACAAAAAATTTTCATGGATCTGTAAACGCTTTCGCAGATGATGTTGCAGTCTTTTATTCAAATGAAAATATTCAAAACCTATGGGAAAATATAAACCTAGACTTAAAAGTGTTGAGTAAATGGTGCTATTTAAATGACATGGAAATAAATGTAAGTAAAACCAAGTTCGTTAATTTTGATTTAAAAGGATTTAAGCATCAACAACCTATAATTTTTCACAATAAAGATTGTACAAATACAAACTGTGATTGTCAACAAATAGAAAAAGCAGCCCATTTTAAATATTTAGGTGTAATTTTAGACGAAAAACTCAGTTGGGAAAAACATATACAAGAAGTAAATAATAAAATTAAATGTAGTATTAGAAAGTTCTATTTTTTAAAGAATATTTGTGATGTCCCGCTATTAAGAAGTCTTTATTTCGCTTTAATTCACTCTAGAATCCAATATGGACTTACTGCATGGGGAGGTACTTTTAAATATTTAATTGAAAAAATAAGAATAACTCAGAATCACTTTATTCGAATTATAATGAGCAAAAACATTAGAGAAAGCTCTTTTCCATTATTTGTTGATTTAAAAGTAATGCCAATCCAACATAATTACATTTTTAAAGTTTTAAAAGTATTTACATCAGAAGTGGAAACCAAGGGACAAATGAATTGTATTACTCTACTAGAAACGTAAAAAGTAATGTCTTTAGATGTCCAAAAGTAAAAAAATCAGTTTTTAAAAACTCATTTGTATATTGTGGACCGAAATACTTCAATCAGTTACCTTGCGAGATAAGATCAGCTAGTAACATCAAAGAATTCACCTTTAAATTAAATAAATGGCTATTTAATCAAGAAGATGTAAACTTTTTAAATATAATACATGTATAGATAACAGTGACAAATATATGTAATTTATTTCTAAATGTTTATGTAATAAAGTAAAAATGCATTTTAAGTTATACTGTTAAGAATTAAGAATTAAATGTAACTAGTGTAAAGTAGTGTGTGTGTCAGACGCTGCGGAGAACTGCTCTGTTATCAAGTGATCGTTATCGTGCAGCTGAACTCACTTATCCGTGTTATCAACTGTGGACTAAAATTGATTAATTTCTGTAGGCTATATACTGGAAACCGGCCTACAAAAATTCCTAGAAATTAAATTGTATTGTTTTTGTATTTTTAAATGAAGGAATAAATCATTATTTCATTATTTCAGTAAGATTCACAAAAATTGTCCGATGGAAATTTCAACAGCTGTCCCCCCCCCCCTCCCCCACTCCTCACCCCCTGCAATGTTGTCATTTGTGGTTGTAATATAATTTTACCATGTGTAAAATTTTAAAATATGTTTCTGGATAAATTTGGCAACAATCCATCAACTCTCATTGGACTATTTTTTGTTAACCTTACTGTAGTATTTTGTTCTTCATGTAATTTTACTGTATTTTTAATTTTTCAGGGATTTTATGTTCCTTCTACAAGCTCGGAAACTCATAAAAACTAATCCCAGCTGTGTTGTGAAGACCAATGTTGTGTGTGACCGAAGTGATCCATCAGTTGCATTCAGTTTAGGTAGGGGCTAATAGTTTTAATATTTACAGCACATTTTTATTATTTTTTTTATCATTTAGAGGACTAATAAAGAAACTCTAAATACTCATACAGTAGAAACTCCCATAGTTGCTGTGCCCCAATTTAGTTGTTCTGAATTTATATTGGTTTTTAATATTGACCTGATGATAAAGAAAAGTTTTAAGATGCTGACCACTTTGATGTCTAAAACAAAATCCTTCTAACTTTCATACATATTTTACTGTTTTGCATTTAACATAGCACAAATAATTCAAAAATATCATTGTTTCCCTACACTTTTAAAATGGGAAGCCCTAAATGAAAGGATATCAAGGTCTTGACTAGGGCTAAAATTACTGATACCAGGGTATCTTAAAAACCCCTGAAATAAAAATTTTCCACAAAGTTTAAAAATTACTAAACTAGTTCAAGTAATAATTTTGTCATTTTAGAAAAATCACTTTGAGACACTGACAACAATCTGGTGTGTATGTTATGTCGAATGGGACTGAACTGCGAGTCTGGTGGATCAGATGAGATTCATATTTTGCATTCCTCCTTATCACCAAACTGTTAATTTAAAAATGTATATTTTTTCCAATGTATATTTTTGGCGTTTAGTAAGGTTTACATTTTTACTTATCAAACAGGTGTCCATGGTCTCATGGGAAATCAACAAAAATTTGTACATAGCTTTTACATTGACATAACTTGATCAAATTTGAATTGTACATTGTACATCCACTAGATAGTGATTAACTTATATCTACTTACACCACCTATTTACTTACACACCTAGGCAAACCTACATACTCACTTTCATGGGGAAAATAAAAAATCCCAGAAATTTATACAATTTAGTATGTGTACACACCTGCACTGGGAAGGGATTACCCAATATTTGCTTACAACAACATCACAGCAAACCTACAATCTCATTGTCATGGTGCTTGATTGGAAAATAAAAAATACTGAATATTATTATAAGTAAATTCAATGAGTATGCAGGTCTACTGCGATGGGGGGTATTTTAAATTGTTGACTAGTTGTGGTCTGCACGGTCAAGATATTTTTTATTATATAGCTACTCTAATTCTAATATTTGCTATCCTACGCTCAATGACTTTGGAAATAAATTATTTAAATAGTAATTTTTCAAAGATTTAAATGGTAGCCTATATCCCAAATGTTTTAATAATAAGTAAGATTTATTGTTGTTTCCATTTTAGCAGACACTTTTGAGTGCTTTCCTTTGATAATAATGCATTGACGATATTTACACAATTTTTTTCAGAAAATGGTTCATCGGTGTTATTTAAAGCGAAAAACCTGTCTACACTAGAAATGTTCCAACTGTACAACAAACATATTACATCTCTATTGCCGAAGGAAGAACCTGTGACTGCTCTTAAAACAAAGTCAGAGAAAGCGAAGAAACGTTAAAATAGTTGGTGAATTGTTTTGTATAATCTGTGCAGCCAAAGAGTTCAAAATGCCAAAAAACAACAAACAGTACAATGTAAAGCTGATTGATGAACTTTACAACCAGATCCCTGCATTCACAGATCTGTTTGATGAAGAGACTTGGTACATGTTTGTGGGATGTTTTGTCGCTACTACAATTGTAGTTGTTTTCATTTTGTCAAGATTCATTACAATTAAACCAGTTGAATGGTAGGCCTTTTTCCATTATATGCCTTGTACATTGTTTGTAACGTTTGTTTTAAATATTATGTAGTTTCAGCAGGTTAATGTAGGCATTTTATAACAAATTGTAAGTTTTTCATTTATTTTCCTCTTTTTTAATGATAACGGTTCGATTTTTATAGGATTGAAACTTTTTACGCTCCTTTGAAATCATAGATTTTCTTTGCAATAAAACTAGGTTATGAAGTTTCTGAGATTGTATTATTATTTGGAAATTCTATATGCTATAAAACTTAAATATTAATTGCTTCAATGTTCTAGCATATGATATCTGTGTATTTTTGCTCTCTTTGATGTGGGTTCAAAGGCATTAATAAAAGTTTTAAGCACTAAACTCATTTTTTCTTCCTATAATCCATGGTTTTACTTCTTTGTACTTTGTGTTTGTTAGGCCGGCCGCACACCGAAACGGACGCGACGCGACACGACAAGACAAAGCATATTACGACTTCGCGAGCGAAGACAATAACATATGTTTTATAGTGTATGAGTATTCCATTTAATAATATGTTTTTACCTTTGTTCGCGAAGTCGTAATATGCTTTGTCTTGTCTTGTCGCGTCCGCTTCGGTGTGCGGCCGGCCTTACCAAACAACTTTCGAGCAATATTTGGTATCAAAATTAAAGATAAAGATTTGTTTATTATGCATGCTTCCAATTGTATATACTGAGTCAAAAAAAAGTCTACAGAAACATCAAATAAGTAGTATCTGTTTTATTTTGGACTGATCACAAACATATGTTTATTTCATATTCACTTTACTTTTGTTTTTGTTTATTTATGATATTATTTTCTAAATACTTAAACTGTTTATTTTTTAATATAATGTAAGTTTATAGTCTATTAAAACCTTGTTAACAGGTAATCTATTTTGTTATTTTCTCTTTATGCAATATTACAATTTAATCAATTAAATAAAGTATTATGGAACAAATTCTTAAACCAAATAGATTTTATGTTGACCCTAATGTACCTAGTGCTGGCAAAGAATGAACTCATTTTTACAGAACACTTAACAACTTTATTTCAAATCTGAATCACTGCAATCGGATGCATATAAACTTTAAATTCTCATAAACTGTGTATCAGCAAAAGTAGATAAATTGACAAGTTCTTGACAGACTTTTGATTAAGCAATATCTGGCCTAAAATTATCTATACCAGCTACTGTGAGTGGTAAATATGTTCATGCTCTGAATGACATTGGAAGTTCTTTCAGTTTCTTGGATAAGAGGATTGCTAGCACTTATGGCTTCAACATAATCCATACATCAGGCATATGTTGGCTTCGACATCGGTTACATCAAATATAGAGGACATATGAAAAGTCACTAACTGTTCATAATCACACTTATAAAGAAGTTATCTTATCTATACTACCCGATCTTTGTTCAGATATCTGTCGGTGGTAAGGAAACCCCCTTGACTATTTGTAGTGTAGCGGCTGCCAATATACCCCCTGCCTCACTATTTACAGTACTGATCTCAAAGCTGACTGCAAACCCATAGCGATTAAATTCGCCATGATTCTGTTAATGATCAAAAATTTATAGAAACTGAAATACAGAAATTATTAAAAGAGGGCATTATTGAGCCAAGTAATTCACCTTGGTGTGCACAAGCCTAAGTTGTAAGATGCCAACCCACCAAACAGAAATTTACCAATGAAATAAAAAAATTATTAAAACAATAATATTCATTTATGGCCTAATGTAACTATAGACAGCCAAAAAACTATTTTAAAATACCTAAATGACAATTTAATTATTTGACGTATGACGTATATGTACGTCAAACGCTCGTGAACTTCAGATTGAGTTGCATATTCGCAAGTCATTAGCGTCGTTGGCGTATATATACGTCAAACGCTCGGGAAGGGTTAACATAGTTCTTTTAAAATGTACACCTTTACTTTCTTAAATAATTATGTTAAAAAAACTATTTGTATGCTGCCAAGACTTTAAATTTTTTTTTCTCAAAACCCCATTTTTCAGTTCTACAACTTTGAAAATATGTATCTTTGTCAATTTTTGATATTTTAGTGATTTTGGTCTTAAAATGCTCAGAACACTAACCTCTATAAGAATATGTAATAATGATAAGCACAAAAACCAAGATTTTTTACCATAAATGGATGAATCTCAAGATTTTTTACCATAAATGGATGAATCTCAACCAAATGAAGCTGAATTCCAAGTTTCATTGAAAAATATTGGTTAATAAGTGAAATATTAACACATCCAAACTCTCCATAAGATTAACATTGGAGCCCCAAAATACAATGTACTGTCTTTAGACTTTTTAATATCTCGGTAACCAATGGAGATAGAGCAAAGCTTCAAAATACTAAATTGTACGTTTTTTTAGCTAAATCCAATGGTCAAAATAAAAATTTAAAATTTTTTTAATTTACATGTGAAAAATGCAAAAAACTCATTTTTGAGGTACAAACCCCCCAAAACTACCCCTTTCCGGTAGGTCGATATGTCTGTTTTACAAACTCATCCGAATAAATGTACGATTACACATCTCTACCAAAATTTCTGGTCTCAATCGGACCATTTTTACGAGAGTTATTGTGTCTAGGAACACATACATATATAAATACATATATCTATATATATATAAGCGAAATCCCACTCACTGACTCATCACGAAATCTCAGGAACTACCAAACGGATTTACTTGAAACTTTGAACATAGGTTAATCTTGCCTCCTAGGTGCTCACTAAGAAACGATTTTGCAAAATTCCTTCAGGGCTCCGCCTTACACGACTTCAAAGTTACCATGTTATTCTTATGGAAGCAACATTTTTGTATTGGAACATATGATTACATTAAAATATAATATTAATTTTGTAAACAGATGTTCTCATTCAATTTATTGATGGAAGATTAGTAATAAAAATAAGTGCTTTAAACATCCCCTTTAGGGCTCCGCCTCACATAAGCTCACAGTTACTGTATAGCCTACGTGTTGAAATTTGACATGGACGATTCTCTTTGCTTATAGATACTTATTAAGAAACTTTTTTGCAAAATTTAGTTTTTGAAGCACTTTGGGGCTCCGCCCCACTGGACTTGAGGATTCCTTTAGGGCCTCCGGGGTTTAAAATTGACATGGACGTTTCTCTTTGCTCATGGGTGCTCCCTAAGAAACGGTTTTGCAAATATTGTTTTCAAAGTTCTTTAGGGCTCCACCCCACATTACTTGAAAATTAATTTTGGGCCTCCGGGGTTCAAATTTGAATCGGACGTTCCTCTTTGCTCATAGTTACTAAGAAATAATTTTGCAAATTCCCTATAGGGCTCCACCCCATAGAACCTCAAGGTTACCATAGATCCTAGGGGGTTGTTGTTGCTGTTGTTGTAACTACTTTTGGGCCTCCGGGGTTAAAATATGAATCGGACGTTCCTTTTCTCATAGTTACTGACTAAAAAACGGTTTTGCAAATATAGTTTTTTTTTTTATTCTTTAGGGCTCCGCCCCACAGGTCTTGAAGACTACTCTAGGGCCCATCGGGATGAAATTTGACGTGGACGTTAGTCTTTGTCATGGGTGCTCACTAAAAAATCATTTTAAAATTTCCTTTAGGGCTCTGCCCCATAGAACCTCAAAATTACCATTGATAGGGGGTATCAATTTAATGTGGATGTTCCGTTTTGCTAACAGGTTCTCATTACAAAATGGTTTTGTAAATATAGTTTTTGAAGTTCTTTAGGGCTCCACCCCTAACTGACTTCAAATTTAATCAAGGGCCAACGGGTTTTTAATTTGACATGGACGTTCCTCTTTGCTCATAGGTGATCAATAAGAAACAATTTTGCAAATTTCCTTTAGGGCTCCTCCCCACAAATTCTCAAAACTACCATAGATCCTACGGGTTGAAGTTTAACGTAAACGTTGTTTTGTTAATAGGTGTTCACTAAGAAACAGTTTTGCAAATTTGTTCAAACAGTTTTGATGTTTTTTAGGGCTCCGCCCCACATGGCTTCAGAATGACTGTAGGGCTTACGGGGTTGAAATTTGACATGGTCGTTCCTATTTACTCATAGGTTCTCAGGACCTTTTTTATTTAAGAAACCTTTACTCACTAAGAACAGGTTTTGCGAAATACCTTCAGAGCTCCACTCACACTACTTCATTGTTTCAATATCATTCTTAAGGAAGTGTATTTCGTTGCTCTTTAAAACGATTTTATTACCTATTAAATAAATTCAATCACGGGCGAAGCTGTGACGGGCAACAGCTAGTATATATATATAAACCTAAAAACGAAAAAGTAACATGGTCTCGGGCATAGGTCTTATCATGAGACTTACGGTAATAGCTTATTCCCTATGGGAAATTCGCTACAAAAACTCAAATACCCCCCGTCAAAGCAGACCTGCATACTCAGCAAATTTCCAAATTAGTAATACTAGAGATCGCCTCCTGATCGAAATTCGATCATAATTTCAGTTGATCTGGACCCAAGAAGCTTAAAAACATTTTAGAACTAAAACATCTGTTCTTCCTAATTTTCTAGCAGTTGTTTTACAACAGATGTTTAATGATTCATTCAATTCTCCTTTCTCCATAAGATTAACATTGGAACTTTGAAAGCCTGTGGGGCGTAGCCCTGGAGTCCGATGTGAATTAGAATGTGATTCTGCTCATCTACAGGACTATACCTTTCTAACGGTATGCTCGGATTTCTCCTACGATGTACACAAGCTGAGAAAAAAGGAGGAAATGAAACATGCTTGTGTATTAATATATAGATTAATTTTGACCACATAAAACTGTAAACCAAATAAAATCACATGCTCATAAATAGGGAAATAAATGTCTATTCTCCCTATGAAAAATATATGGAGAGTATGCAGGTATGCTGCCATGGGGAACGCTAAAATTAGGTTCCTATGAAGGTATGTCCGAAAATGCATATTTACCCAGATATCCGCATTTTAGCGAATTTCCCATAGGGAATAAGCTATTACCGTAGGTCTCATGGTAAGACCCAAGCCCGGGACCATGTTACTTTTTCGTTTTTAGGTGCCCAGAGACCAAAAATAATAGTCATTAAAATTTTTATATATATATATATATGTATATACATATATACAAAAGGGTGCTCAGGTATTTTTATTCTATTTTAGCGAATTTCCCATAGGGAATAAGCTATTACCGTAGGTCTCATGGTTAGACCTAAGCCCGGGACCATGTTACTTTTTCGTTTTGAGGTGCCCAGAGACCAAAAATAATAGTCACTAAAATTTTTATATATATATATATATATATGTATATATATATGTATATATATATGTATATATATATGTATATATGTGTCCCTAGACACGATAACTCTTGTAAAAATGGTCCGATCGACACCAAATTTGGTAGAGATGTGTAATCCTACGTTTATTCGGATGAGTTCGAAAACCAGACATATCGACCTACCGGAAGGGGTAGTTTTGGGGGGTTTTGTACCCCAAAAATGGGTTTTTTGCATTTTTCATATGTAAATTTTAAAAATTTTAAATTTTTATTTTTACCATTGGATTTAGCTCAAAAAAAAACACACAATTTAGTATTTTGAAGCTTTGCTCTATCTCCACTGGTTACCGAGATATTACAAAGTCTAAAGACAGTACATTGTCTTTTGGGGCTCCAATGTTAATCTTATGGAGAATAAGGATGTGTTAATATTTCACTTATTAACCAATATTTTTGGATGAAACTTGGTATTTAGCTTCATTTGGTTGAGATTCATCCATTTAAGGTAAAAAATCTTGGTTTTTGTACTTATAATGGCAGCAAACCTGCATACTTTTTTCCCATGTTAATCATATGGAGAATAGGCAAACTCTTTTATTTATGGACAGATATTGATGAAATTTACTATATGGCTTTATATGGTCGAAATAAATTTTTTCTAAGCTAAAAACCTACTTTTAGTGTCCCCCATGGCAGCATACCTGCATACTCTTTCCCTATATTTATCTTAAGGAGAATAGACATTTATCTCCCTATTTATGAGCACGTGATGAAATTTCGTTTACAAGTTTAGCTGGTCAAAATTAATATTACTAATTTGGAAATTCGCTGAGTACGCAGGTCTGCTGCGACGGGGGGTATTTAATATATGTATATATATATGTATGTGTCCCTAGACACGATAACTCATGTAAAAATGGTCCGATCGAGACCAAATTTGGTAGAGATGTGTAATCCTACATTTATTCGGATGAGTTCGTAAACCAGACATATCGACCAACCGGAAGGGGTAGTTTTGGGGGGTTTTGTACCCCAAAAATGGGTTTTTTGCATTTTTCTTATGTAAATTTAAAAAATTTTAAATTTTTATTTTGACCATTGGATTTAGCTCAAAAAAATACACAATTTAGTATTTTGAAGCTTTGCTCTATCTCCATTGGTTACTGAGATATTAAAAAGTTTAAAGACAGTACATTGTATTTTGGGGCTCCAATGTTAATCTTATGGAGAATTGGGATGTGTTAATATTTCACTTATTAAAAAATATTTTTCGATAAAACTTGGAACTCAGCTTCATTTGGTTGAGATTCATCCATTTATGGTAAAAAATCTTGATTTTTGTGCTTATCATGGCAGCAAACCTGCATACTCTTTTCCCACGTTAATCATATGGAGGATAGGCAAACTCAGATATTGATTAAACTTAGTACTGTATATGGCTTTATATGGTCGAAATAAATTTTTTAAATGATAAAAACCTACTTTTAGTGTTCCCCATGGCAGCATACCTGCATACTCTCCCTATATTTATCATTAGGAGAATATACATTTATTTCCCTATTAATGAGCATGTAATGATTTGGTTTACAGGTTTATGTGGTCAACATTAATATTACGGTACTAATTTGGAAATTCGCTGAGTACGCAGGTCTGCTGCGACGGGGGGTATTTTGTTTTTCCACTTAACAATTTTTATTTCGGTGACGGATTGATCTTGGAACTTCATATTTGGCATGGATCTTTATAATACTAATGTCCATTTCCACAGTAAAAATTATTTTTTTCTGATGCATATTTTCAAAATGGCGGCCATTTTAAAATTTTTAACTCAAATATCTCAAAAACTGTAAATTTTATAAAAATATTACAAGAGACAAAAAAGTTGACAAATTAAATTATCTAAACAACAAAACCAAGTTTTAAGGATCCGCGAACAAATAACGGAGTTATTGAGATGTTTCTCTTAAAATAACCTGAATTGGCATTAATCATAGTGCAAAATCAGTGTTTTTCTGCGAAAAACCACAATAACACCGTTATTTGTTGGATCCTTACAAACTTGGTATCATTGTTTAGATAATTCAATTTGTCAACTTTTTTGGGTCTTGTAACATTTTTATAAATTTTACCGTTTTTGAGATATTTCAGTTTAAAAATTTTAAATGGCCGCCATTTTGAAAATATGCATAGGAAAAAAATAATTTTTACTGTGGAAATGGACATTAGTATTATAAAGATCCATGCCAAATATGAAGTTCCAAGATCAATCCGTCACCGAAATAAAAATTATTAAGTGGAAAAAACAAAATGGCGGATATCTGGGTAAATATGCATTTTAGGACATACCTTCATAGGAACTTTTTTGCTTATTTTGACCCAATTAGTCATATTATGAAGTTTGGTGATGGACTTTAAAAACACCCTGTATATTACTAAAAATTGAGGATCCCTATTTAGAGCTGAATTAAGTATTATCCCAAAATAGCTTACTTCACACTACTTGGTTAAGGTTGTGCAGCTTACTCTGGCGGTAAGGGCAGTAGTTCCCCGGATACTTCTACTCGTCACCTGGCGCGCTACACTTGACCTTTATACTAGGTGAAGGGCAAGTGGCCTGCCATGCTCAAGCGTTGATTCAGTTTAGTTTTTCAACTGTCTCAGGAAAAATACAAACAGTATTTGAATTAAATCTGTCATTTTAGAGGATTTTATTTAACCTCTACTAAAAACTTATACCGTAAGTTTATGCCCGAGACCATGATACTATTTTGTTGAGATCCCTAGAAGCCAAAAATAACATTCATTAAAACTTTTATCGAATTTTCCTAAAGGGAATATGCTTACGGTAGAAGTCACTGTAAGATCTAAGCCTGGGACCATGATACTCAAATGTTTTGAGGCCCCTAGAAGCCAAAAACACTCGTGTTTCACCAAAAACTTTGTTTTCTTATCTATCATTCAATTGAACATTATAATATTGACGTTCTCAAACCAATTAAAATATACTATCCTGAATGGAAGTGAATGCGTCTGGACCTGCAATACAGTAGACAATTCAGTTGTTTTGCAATTCAGTCAAAACTTCGATATGTAGAAGCGGTTCAGTTGTGCATCAGCCCTCCAAAAGTTCGGTTTATTGAGGTTATCCTCGCTAATATGTCGATAGAGGTAGAAATAACATTAGATTGATAGACCGGTTCAAGGGGAATGAGAAAACTTCGTTACACCGAGGATTTCGATATATTGAGGTTCGATATATCAAGGTTCCACTGTATTCTAAATACCCCCGTCGCAGCAGACCTGCGTACTCAGCGAATTTCCAAAGAATTATTGTTTCAACATCAAAGAACTTTATAATTAATAATCTTTACAAGGAAATATAATATATTTAATGGCATTATATTTCTGAGTAAATTATTTTTATTTAATAATTTATATATTATTCAATAGATTCAATAGATCTTTATTGGTCTTTAAGCATCTTTACAGAGCAATAGACATTGTCAATTTAATCTAAACTTAATTTTAAATATGTACATATAAAGTAACATAATTAAAATTTATATTGCAATAAATGACTTTTTTAAACAGTAATAAAAGTGCATAATATCCAAAGCTTTCATGCAAAAGGAATGATTTATTTACAAATAACAAAACATAGACATTTCAAATTTGACAAATATGCAGAAGACAGCTGATCAGCTGATTAGGAACAGATACCTTATTATATCCATCTCTCTTGCTCCCATTATACACTTATTTTCCATGAAATTACCATGGTATTTAGCATGTAGGTTTGCTGCCATGTGGGGTTTTGATCAAATCTTAATTACTAACCACCTAGTGAAGGTTCATAAAATTTTTTAGTAAGATATGCTGATAAATAAGCGATATATAAGTTTTTAAAGATTTACCCATAAGAATAACATGGGAAACTTGATTTGAATTTTCTCTATAACCAGTTAAGCTATTTTAAAGATTCAAAATACTAAATTGTTTGTTTTTTTAAGCTCTTTTAAATGGTTTTAGATAGAATTGATGAATTTTGAAAATTTAGGTCCAAAAGTTCCAAAAACCCCTTTGAAACCCCATAAAACCCCGTTCCCATAACCCGATCATGCTGTTTCGCGAACTCATGAAAATAGACCTGGTCTTACACCTTCATACCGAATTTGATCAAAATCGGAGGTCCCCTTCAAAAGTTATCGTTACCACGGACACACATATATATATATTTATATAATATATATATATATATATATATATATATATATATATATATATATATATATATATATATATATATATATATATATATATATATATATATATATATATACATATATATGAAAATGAACGAACGGTGTTTTTGGCTTCTGGGGACCTCAAAATGAAAAAGTAACATGGTCCCGGGCTTAGGTCTTACCATGGCTACTACCGTAATAGCGTATTCCCTATAGGGAAATTCGCCAATAGGCCTAAGTAATTTTTGAATGAATTAGAAATCAAACTTTTTTGGGAAACTCTTTTATTATAAACAAACAAAATTGGAAATGAGAATAGTGATAAGTGGAACATGTAAAAGTCATATATAATATATAAAATAGTATAAAAATCACATATAGTGAAGCAATCAAACTTATTGAAAAAAGCCAAATAAAAAATGGTAACTGGAATATTTAATAATCACATAAATTGTACAAAATCACATAGAGTGAAACAATCAAACGGCATTCACTAAAGCAATGCCTCGAATATCATCTTCTTCCTTCGATTTGAGGCCAACTCAAAATAAAACTTTTGTTTACAAACACCAAACTTGTGTTTCTATAACTAATAAAGATAATGTCTAAGCTTTACTAATCTGATATAATGCCTCAATATTAGCGCAATGATTACCTTCTAAACTAAGTAAAACCAATTCACAACTCATTATTATAAGACAAACTGAAAAAAAACTTCTAAACTCGAACTAAGTTTACCAATTCTTCCTCGTAGCTGCTACAAAACAAGGAATGAGGTTAGCTAGCTAGCAAACATTGCCCGGAACATCAGGCAATGACAATGACACAGCTAATGAAATCTGGCAAAACGTAACTCCACAACACACAGAATTTAATAGCCTTCCTAATGATATATTATGCTTTACGATAAACTATATATTTCAGTGAAAAAATGTATTATACGACCGCGAATATAATAGTCGCGTTGCCACTTGACAAACACATAAAAATTGACTGATTTGTTATTTTCTCAAAATAATCACATGTAAAGATAATGAAATTATACTTACTCATATGAGAGTAAATTACTTTCCGGTTATAGTGGTACCACCCGCTGTTCCATTGACAAAAATTATACCCTGTAATGATTTTTTGAAACATACTGTTTGAAGTCTTTGTGATTCGTTCATGGTGAAAATGATTTCGTTTGAAACTCGTCTTTCAGTTGGTATATAAATTATCCAATTTGGCAATCGGTTTCAGCAGCTGTTTATTTTGAATTAAAGAAACCCTTACAAAACACGACTATTATAGTCTCGGCCACTACAGACACCACCTACCGAGACTATTATAGTCTCTTTGCCAGTTGGAGGGTTAAATTCGTTATTTCATCTTGAGTGTTAATTTTGAGATGTTCTATTATAAAAGTAAAAATCAACTAATAAATTTGCAGAATTGAATTTAAAATTAAAAGCATTAGTAAGAATTATGAAAATAGCTGTTGACTAAATAATTAGAATCCACGTGTTACAGATTCAACATGTGTGTCAACAAATATACACCAGAGTGCAGCAACCGTACGCCTACATTGTAACAGTCTGAAAAGCATGTGAGCGAAGCGAACGAGCTCGTCTTGGACAAGAAATAAGCCTTTTTGCATTGGGCACTTTAGCGCACTGTCTGTAACTGATATTACTATAAAGAATTACTGTTGAGTTTACCGAGCAAATGCTCAGCCCCCAGGTACAATACGTGAAGGTGTTTTTTGTAAACCCCAGTCCTTCCTTATTTCTAGACCAATTTTAACGTGAGGTGTCAAAAGAATAGTCTCAGTTTGTAGTTTTGCAATAAGGTTTTAGATTTTTTTTATTTTAACTCTGAAGCCCACGGGAAGCCCTAAAAGTTTGTTTTTTTGTCTATAAGATTAACATGGGGAACAATTTTTATTGAATTGCAAAATAAAACAGCTGTTGATAGTAAAACAAACACATGTTAATTAAAAGCTAGCTGAATGGAAGCAATTGCACTACTGGTATTGAAATATCGACACAATTCCATACTTTATTATAAGGAGTGTCTATTATGTGGAACAAATTGTGTGTTTTACCTTTTCCTCAAATGTATCAGGTAGCTTTTGCTTGAACTTTGTATATTTATGTGTATTTGGGAAGAAAAATAACTTTAGTAACTTAAGCCCAGAAAAATTCATTTTCATGTACAAAAACAAGTTTTGAAATTGAAAATTGTTACGTGGTTCTTATGGGTTATCAGATTGGTATTGAAACAACAACGAAAGTTCACAAAAATTAATATAGAACACCTAATGTTTGAGCATGGGTTTTCAAACTGCTGTGAACTAGGAAAACGGATAGTTGGTTGCTGGTGTAAATTTAATAACTTGTTTACTGTTATAGGCCTACTATAAAAAATTTAATGCAGAATGCTACACATATAAAAATACCAGTTAATAACAAGCTTATTGCAAAAATTTTTTGTATAAAGAGAAATTTCAACCAAAATATAAATGCCACATCAAACCAAAATTGATCACACCAACAAAGATGTAGATTTTCCTAATATTTGTGATTTCTTCATTTAAATTCTGTAATGCCATGGAAATCGAAGTTAAAGAGGATTTGGTTCGTTATAAATAGTAATAGTGTGGGGTGATTCACTATGTCGACTACTAACTCATACATTACTAGAAAAACAGCCGCAGTGAATGCTGCATAGCTCATACAGGACCAGGGAATTGTAGTTAAATACTGATTTTTCTTCTGTTATCAGTTTATGTTTTTTGTGTGATGAATTTATAGGAGTTTTTAGGCAGCACCTCTAAGACAAATTGGCTTAAGAACTTAAAGCTAATTTGGACCTAAAAGAACAACCACTAAATCTCAACGATATCTCATTTTGAAGTTGGAGAATTATTGCTGAAATGCTAATATGGTGTAATCTGTTTTTCACTAATATTTAATTTTCAATAAAGTAACTCGGTAAATTACCAAGGAGCAAGGTTTGATCACCAGGTACTCTTGATAAATGCAGTGCAATGCGCTGCACGGGCCCCGTAGTGTTACTTATTATATTATTTTCTATGAAACATGTAATAGACACTTTTTAAATTCTAGATATGAATTAAACCACAAATTTTTCCCCTAATTCCACAATATTGTACAATTTTTGCAGTAGAATGTTAAACATTTGTCTATAATCAGATTTTGATCTTTTTTAGCGAATTTCCCATAGGGAGGAAGCTATTACCGAAGGGCTCATGGTAAGAACCAAGGCAATTAGAATCCTACCAGGTAGCGGACATCTGCAGACGATACTTACAATCCACGCCAGTGACGTCATCTTTGTTTACTTTTTTGAAAACTCAAACTAAATAGGTTAAAAGTATTTTTATCAGTATCGTTATGAATAAATCTTAAAATTCAGGCAAATATAGAAAGTTAGCTGTTTTAAATTAGAGCAATTTGCTGTTATGTGTGTCTTATAATTGGGTAAATGCAACAAATTATTCTAAATAGTAAAGAATTATTGACAATGTTACCGTTTTCATGTGTGAAAGTAAGATTGGAAGAAAGAAGATTCTTCACGAAGGAACACTGAGTTTTGTGTGGTTATTTTCAAACAAATCGACAGAACTATAAGAATTTTAATTTTACAATAGGGTCTATACATACCTACTCTTAATTGTGATTGTAGTTATTTCAGTATAGGCCTACCTGATGTATTGTACATGATACATTTTTATTGAGTTAGTCCTTGTGTAGTGCCAAATTTTATTTCATAAAATTCATCTTAAATAAATAGTTACATAAGTTCCATCATATTGTTTTAATTCATTGTCAGTACCATACTTTAAAAAGTAGACTAGATTTTCTATAAAAAAAAAAACAATATATTTGATAGACTTACTTTATGCTTACTTATAGCTTACTTAACTTATAGTAGGAAATGAACTGTTGTTAGGCCAATATTCCCATGGCCTATTATTTAGGCTGGTAGTGGTAAATTGTATGTCCAACATCTCATTCACTTCTATTGAAATCACTATTTCTCTTCAGTCTTTATGGCATTTAAATACATTAATTTTAAATGCAGATACTGATAGGCTATGCCTATACTTTGAAACCTAGGGCCTAATTTATACATTTTTGTTCTTCATTATGGATTAGCCACTGGATCACGTACTTGTAGCAAAAGAATGGTTTACAATACCTGCTTGTCTAGTGCTCCGGAGGGGTTAGTTTACACTAGTACGGTTTCGGGTCTTTTTTGCCCATTATCAAGTGTTTACAGTTACAGTTCACATTAATCCTTCATGTTGAAGTAGTCAGTATATTAAAATTAACAATATACTAATAATTTTGGTTCACCACCCATCAGTAGTTCATTGTAATTTCCTTGAACCTTGAACATTTTGTAGTCTATTACAAGCACTGCAATAGCCTAAAGCATTAATAAACATAGCCTATAATAGAGTTTTTACGAAACACGATAGATCTTACGGTAATCACTAAACACTTTCATCTTAAAATTTTAGAATAATAATTTATGAAGCATGGTTAAACTGAATAAAAACTTGTAATACTTGCCATTTTCTTTGCCAATTTTCAATGAGTTTTTGTAACTTTATGGAGTAAATGGCAAAATCCACCATTAGCCTGTTTAAATAGTGTTTAGCGTTTACCGTTGTGCAAAAACTCTCTAACTAGCCTAATATAATTGTTAGTGTCACACAAGCCAATTTTCATTTTCTACTACAATAATTATATTATTAAGTAATAAATAGACCCAGGGCCTAGAGACTTATTTTACACAAAGATTTAGGGACAGGTGAACTTTGAAGTCCCAACTAACTCCGGCCACAATTGGAGGCACCACCCACCAATCTACAAGTACTCATGTGTCCTTTTTATTTCTGTCAAAATAAGCTTTACTTTTAATGTGCCAAAAAATCAAAATCAAAATCAACTTTATTTGCACATAACATTTACATGATTACAATGTAACCTTCATTAGCAAATAGAGCTTTTGTACAGTTCTATAAGTTAAACTCTATCAGGAACTCCTGAGAGGCTGACGCAAGTCTGACATTTCTGTTCCTTCACCAAAATAAGCTTAAAAAACTGGTAAGCAACAAAACTTCAAAACTTAAACAACAAATGGAACTTACACAGTAATCACTTAAAAATAAGAGACGAGATATGAGATGACGACGACAAAACTGCGGTAAAATAAGGTGTATCGATTTACACGCTACGACTTGTTGATGCCAGCTTGCCAAGCAACGACTTGTCATTGCAAACCTGCGAGATTTGTGCAATTTTCCACAAACCTTCCAATCTGGCTTCAACTCAGACAAGTCGTAACGACTTGTGGTTTACACGGTCCGTCTTGCATGCACCGTCATTTCTTTCAGACAAATCGTTACCGGTACGTTTTATCGTAACGTATAAAGCCCTCTTAAAGGGAAATTATTATACAGTGGCAACTAGGACGGTTTCATTATTTTGTCATAACATTTTTAAAATAGGCCTATGTTTTCTTTCAAAAGTAAGAAAACTGAATTCTTAACTATACATTTCCCGTGATATTGGTATTTTCGATTATGAGTATAAATATGTCAGGCATCATGCTATCTTAAAATATCACATGTTAACACCTTCCAGGTATCTATAGGCAACTATATAAGTGCATTTAGATATTTCTTACTGATGAATTCATGACATTACAACCTAGAATGTGTTTCTTCAAAATACGCCAGAAATCGCTCTATAAATCTCACATTTAGCTAATTTTTAACATTTTTATCCATTACTGAGTTATAATATGATATGTTTCCAATCCTATAGTATTAATAGTTTAGAAAAATACAGAGATTGCAACTCTATGGATATCTATGCACCTTTCAAAAGTGATTACACGTGTCGGAATATGTTGCGGCTGAAGATTTGCAACATGTGATATTACTATACGTGTAAGTATTCTGATAGCTTTAAGGACATGAATGGTATCTAAACATGAAATAGATGATTATATTGATGGATTGCAACAATAATCATAACAAATTTTACAAAAAACCTCATATTATGAGTTAAAATAATGTAAATTCCGAGCAAATCCGACGGGGAATTTTGTAAATTCACATCTGGCTGTGAAATTAATAACATATATGTCATGTAAACTATATATACACCACCATATACATTAATGACAAGTAAAACTAATGTCATATCCCATAGAAAAGAAAAATAAACGGTATGTATGACAATCGCATTGCCGGTAAAGTCGCCAAGTGGAAATTTTGCGGCCCGTAATAAAACTACCATTATTCCAATAATTACACAACCTTACCTCTTATCTTACTTACAAATAATCACTACCGTATCCAATATATATTACCTACCTAAGGTAGTATTTAAAATCGACCATTCACCATATAGGCTAGCTGTGATCCATCGCCGCTATGAGTCATTCGGTCATCTGAGAGTGACTAATTTTGTGATAACAGCCATGAGTCACTACTTCAGATGTATCATACAACTGGTGAGTCATAAATTTATCTATTCCCATCTTATATATAAGGTACTTAACCTGTATAAAATAAAAAAAATTAAATATAATAGTGAAATCAAAATTTAATAGAATTTCTTTCACTTTTTTTTCTAAAAAGCTGAGAGAACAACCCCTAATAAAGTATACCAATTCTGCCTGTCCTGTGTTTCGCTGGAATCATGTGCAGGCCAGCACAGGACAGGCAGAATTGATCTCAGGAAAGGGGAAGGCACCGTGTTTCTGAGTCGATGATGTTTGCCAACGTTTCGGGGCATTGCAGTCTTCCATATTCAGTGCCATCCACGTAGTTTACACCACAGCCCAAACTACTTGAAAGGTACCTGCTAACTACTTGAAACGTTGGCGAACATCATTGATAAAGGAATGCTTCATTAGCCTATTCAGTGAAGCAAATCCCGTGGCTTAATTTTTCATTAATTTGATTTTAAAAAGTAGGCCAATATAACAACACAATACCGTTTACTTAATTTGTGTTTCATTTTACCAAATTTCATAAGGCCTAGGCCTATTTTAAATCATTAGCCTACTAAAATAAAATAACCTATAAGTAATCCAAAAGAATGTCACACACTAAGCTACATTGATCTAAATAGACCTATGGTCATTTCGTCATTTCCCACCCTTTAAATCATATTTAATTAATTTTGGAAGAGAAAATATTTTATTTTTCAACTTATATTTTGCAATTGGAAGAAATTTCCCATAGGTAGGCTATGCCTCTCAGATGAGTTTGCAGGTTTATTTCTGTAGACACACTATTTGTTTAGACACTAGATTGGCAATATTTTTTAGTAATGATGATTTGTCATGAGAAAAAAATAGTAATGCTATCCAATTGGTGAGTTAGAGGAATTTTGCAGTGAAATGCATCTGGACAAGTTAAATTTCACCAAACACTCAACTGGACGACTGAATGATTGAATATTTTATATTCAAAACATCATATTAGTCTTTACAGCAAATTTAATTACTGGAAACAGAATTTCATAAAAAAATTAATGTTAAAAATATGTATTTGTTAAAAAAAACGTCAAGTTAATATTGTTCAAATTTTCAACATAACCTTTTCTTTTCGTTAAGGTTAAAGTGTTGTACGAAATGTAAACAAAAGCAAAAAGTAAACAAAGGTGACGTCACTGGCGTGGATTGTAAGTATCGTCTGCAGATGTCCGCTACCTGGTAGGATTCTAATTGCCTTGGTAAGAACTAAGCCCAGAACTGATGTGATATTTTAACATATGTTTTCAATTTTAAATAATTTATCATATGTATAATTTATTGTTTGTTTACTTTATCTTTGTTCTGTAACTTGAATTAAGAGATTATTAAAACCTATCCTTAGGTAATTTAATTTCGAGTTTTATTTACATATCAATTTAATAATCTCTATCAAATATTATGGAAAAACATCTAAAACCAAACAGATTTGATATTGATCCTGAAAATGACTGTGCAGAAGAACACTGGCTTCATTGGTATCAGACTTTTACAAACTTTTTGGATGAGTGTGATTCTCACGCTACAAATGAGAAGGTAAAACTACGATTACTTGTCAATCATGTCAGTCCGTCTGTTTACAAATATATTTCTGGGGCTACAACATTTGATGAAGCTATTGCTACTTTAAAAGAAATGTATATTCGTCCTAAAAATGAAATATATTCTAGACATTTGCTAGCTACCCGTTGTCAAAAGTCAGGGGAATCAGTGGATCAATATTTACAAGCTCTGAAAGATTTAAGTAAACCTTGTAACTTTTCTTCAGTCACTGCAGAACAAAATAAGAACGATTACATTCGTGATGCATTTATCAGGGGGCTACTTTCGCCAATCATTCGTCAAAGACTTTTGGAAAATAAAACACTATCACTTAATGAAGCTTTTTAAAAAGCTCGAGTTCTAGAATTAGCTCAGCATCAATCAGATTCTTATGTTAAGCAACAGTTAGTGTTAAATTGCTTGCAACATTCTGAAGCTACTGAGCAAAGTCCAGCACAGTGTAATCTTTCCTCAAGCAAAGAGGAGGAAGCTTTTATATCAGCTACATCCTGGAAATGTTATTTTTGTGGTTCCAGTAAAAAACACAACCGGAATGATTGTCCAGCGGCTAATCATTCTTGCCATACTTGTGGTAAGAAAGGACATTTTATGAAAGTTTGCCGATCACAAAATAAATCATCAACATCTACCAAGTTTGTCACTGAAAAATCTCCCAGTAAAAAATCAGCTCATTGCGCAGCAGCTCCAGAATCGTTGTCTAAATCAATTATTAAAATTAAAGTTAATGGAATCGAAACTGATGCACTTGTTGATACTGGAAGCTCTGAAACTTTTATAAGTAAATCTCTTGTAGCTAAGAGAGGGTTAGCTGTTTTTCCAAGTATTATTAGTGTTTCTATGGCATCAACTTCTTATCAACCTCAAACTACTGGTTTTTGTCTTGTTGATATGGCAATTCAGGGTCATATTTACTGTAAAGCAAAACTACTCGTTCTAGACGAACTATGTGCTGACGTTGTGTTGGGACATGACATTTTCAAAGAACATTCAAGTGTAGAAGTTACATTCGGGGGTAAGAAACCTCCACTGAAAGTATGTGGCCTTTCGGCAGCTAAAGTTACTCCTGTCAGTTTGTTCACAAATTTAACTCTTGACTGGTAGACCTATTGCTGTAAAATCGCGGCGTTACTCAGATGAAGATTCACTTTTCATAAAAGAAGAAACAGAACGTTTATTAAAAGAAGGAATCATCGAACCGAGCTCTTCTCCTTGGCGGGCCCAAGTACTAATCGTTAACAGCGAAACAAAGAAAAAACGGATGTGCATTGATTACTCTCAGACAGTAAATCGATTTACCCATCTCGACGCATATCCACTTCATAGAGTCGAAGATGTTGTAAACAAGGTTTCCAAGTTCAATGTGTTTAGCACAATAGACCTCAAGAGTGCTTACCATCAGATACCCATTTTAGAGGAAGAGCGAATTTATACTGCTTTTGAAGCTTGCGGCCGCCTTTATCAATTTTGCAGAATCCCTTTTGGTGTTACCAATGGCGTCTCCTGTTTTCAGAGAAAAATTGATTCTATAATACAAGTAGAAGGACTAGAGTGTACTATAGCTTACTTGGACGATGTGACGATTGGGGGAAAAGATAAAGCTGAACATGACAAGAATTTGAGAATGTTTTTTGATGTGGCAAAGAAGTATAATTTGACATTAAACATGGAAAAATGCAAATTTTCTCAAGATGAAATTAGTCTACTGGGATACGTTATCACAAATAATGAAATACGTCCCGATCCAGATCGCCTTCAGCCTCTCCTAAAACTCCCACTCCCAAACGATGTCCAATCACTGCGCAGAGCTCTAGGGATGTTTGCACACTACTCTGATTTCATCAAGAACTTTTCGGAAAAAATACAGCCTTTATCGTCGACTAAAAGTTTTCCATTATCAGAAGAAGCTGTTAATTCATTCAATCAGTTGAAAAATGATATAGCATCTGCAACTAAAGCGCCAATCCAGGATGGCATACCATTCACAGTGGAGACTGATGCATCTGAGTTTGCGATTGGCTCCACTTTATCTCAAGCTGGTCGACCTGTAGCTTTTTACTCAAAAACATTGTCAAAGTCGGAAAGAGTTCACTCATCCGTTGAGAAAGAAGCACAAGCGATTGTCGAATCTCTAAAAAAGTGGAGACACTACCTAATAGGACGGCCGTTCCAGCTTATTACCGACCAAAGATCAGTTTCTTTTATGTTTGACAACAAGAGGTTTGGGAAAGTAAAAAATGAGAAGATTCAGCGTTGGCGTTTAGAGTTATCTTGCTTCAAGTATGATATTGTATATTGTCCGGGCAAAGAAAATGGAATAGCAGATACAATGTCACGGTTATGTGGATCCATTAGTGGTCGCCCAAATTTAGATGAAATTCACAGAAGTTTGTGTCATTCAGGAGTCACACGATTCTACCACTGGATTAGAACCAAAAACTTACCTTTTTCGTTGGATGAAGTTCGTCGCACTATAAGCCAATGTCGAGTCTGCGCTGAACTGAAACCGAGGTTTTGCAAGTATCAAGGGACTCTGATCAAAGCTACTGCACCTTTTGAACGCTTAAATTTAGATTTCAAAGGCCCTATTCCAAGTGCAAGTCACAATAAGTATTTATTAACAATTGTAGATGAATACTCGCGTTACCCTTTTGCTTACCCATGCCGAGACATGACTTCGGGCACAGTAATCGAAAAATTAAAAGAACTTTTTTCACTTTTTGGTATGCCTTCATTTATACATTCTGACAGGGGGACTTCATTAATGTCAGAAGAACTAAGATCTTTCCTACTTGCTCATGGCATTGCATCTAGCCATTCCTCTGCATATAATCCTCGAGGAAATGGACAAGTGGAAAGGTTCAATGGAACTATTTGGAAAACTGTCACTCTTGCTTTGAGAACTCAAGATCTGCCAATGAGACAGTGGGAGGCTGTTCTATCAGAGGCGCTCCATTCAATAAGATCCCTGCTATGTGTATCAACCAATGCAACACCTCATGAATTAATGTTCAAGCATCCTAGGAGATCACATTATGGAGGTTCTGTTCCAAGCTGGTTGTCTCAACCAGGTCCGGTGCTGCTTCGAAATCATAATAGATCAAGCAAATATGATCCTCTTGTGGAGGAAGTTGAACTAATACACGCCAACCCTGGTTATGCTCATGTTAGACTTCAAGATGGACAGGAGAAGACTGTGTCTGTAAGAGACTTAGCCCCAGCACCAGAACAGAAAGATCAAGAATTTTCAAACACTCCAGATGAAAACCAAGAAACTGCAGAGGCTAGATTACCAGTTCAGCAAGATCCTCCTGAAGATCATGTTACTTTTTTGTTTTGAGGAGCCCAAAGACCAAAAATAATACCGGCCCTTTGAAATACCGGGTGTCCACTAAAAAAGTAAACAACTTTGTATGTCAATTTGACAAAAACTGCGTGTCAGACATTGCTGCTGTTGGTATCAATGGTTCGGAAAACACTTTTTTTCCACACTCTTTTTTGGCTGCAAGATGGTGATCCACCACACTAGCTGCACGATGTAAGGGACTACCTTGACGAGAGTCTACCACAGCATTGGATTGACCGTGCTGCTCACGACAACATGCCTCTCTTTCGCTGGCCTCCACGATGCCTAGACTTAACGCCGTACGATTTTTTTAAGGAGTTATGTAAAAGACAGGGTTTATATTTCCCCTTTGTCGTCAAATCTCGTGGAACTCAGGAGTTGCATTACTGATGCAGTGCAAAGTGTTAATGAGGCCACTCTTCAAAAAGTTTGGTCAGAAATAGACTTTATAATTGATGTCTGCAAAGCAAGCCGTGGCTCACTTATTAAGCACTTTTAATATACAGGAAAAAACTTGGAGGTTTTTATCTTTCTAATGGTGTATGTTACTCTTTATAAGTTATTAAAACTTCAATGTATTTTTTTAACAAAGTTGTTTACTTCTTTTGTGGACACCCAGTATATGTAGGTATATAAACTAGAGATCGCCTCCTGATCGAATTCGACCAAAATTTCAGTTGATCTGGACTCAAGAAATTTAAAAACATTTTATAACTAAAACATCTGTTCTTCCTGCTTTTCTGGCAGTTGTTTTTACAACAGCTGTCTAATGATTCAATCAATTCACCTTCCTCCATAAGATTAACATTGGAACTTTGAAAAGCCCTGGAGTCCGATGTGAATTAGCTATGATTCTGCTCATCTACAGAACTATACCTGTTATAGGCTATATCCCAGATAGTTTGTTGCACTACATTAAAAGTAGTAGGCCTATAGAGAATCTTCCTTTGAATAACACTGTTCATAATAATTTTAATATGCAAAGCAAGTTTTTACACATAAATCGGTACAATTTTAAGACTACTTAAATCATTTCTGTCAACTCGGTAGGCGTATAAGACTGTTTAATATGTTACATTGTCATGTTAAAAGTATAGATGTACTGTACTGTAAGAAGATTTTTGAATGTATTATTACAAATACTAGTTGTTGCCCGTCGATACTCAACGGATACAGCTCCATTAGTGGTAAATGAAACGCAATAATAGTACGAGCATGTAAGGTAGTCTATAAAATGTACTATTTCTAAATGCAATATTAAAAAAAAAAAAATAATAAAAATACCAAATGCTAAAGCGCAAATTCCAAGAACAATAATATATTTTACAGAAAATTTTTGTTAGAGCGTAGGAAAAGTAGGCGTAAGTTATTCCTTAAAACCAATAATGTTGCATCCTAGAACTTATTTATACTCCCTACTCTTTAGTATTTTATAAACATCAATTTAATTGTTTGGGTGGGCGCACAACTAATTAGCCTAAAGAAACCGTTCTATTAGGTTCAACAACATAAGAAATAAGTAGACCAATATCCACTTGTAGGCCTATTTCAAAAATTGTACTTAACAGTTTTTTCAAGAATTACGAAAGGCCTATAGTGTTGTAACTTATGGTTGGCTTTAACAAATATTAGTAAGGGTAGGATAGAACGTAGAAAAACCATTTATAACCACTTTCATATCGCAATATTTATGCAGTAGTCTGCAAGTTTCAATAACTAAGCCCAAATTTAAAGAATACAAATTTATTTCAAAGAAAATTGCATAATTTTTGTTGGAGTGTCTGTCAAAGTAGGCCTATATGCATATTCCTTAAAAATAATAATGCTGCACCTTTATGTAACACAGACACTCTTTAGTATTTTATAAACATAACAAATCGATTTTTTACTTAGGCCTAAACCTTAGTAGCATAATCAAAGCGTTATATTAGTTAAACAACATCAGAAATAAGCAAACCTAAACTAACTTATCAATTTTTATACTAATTTTTTTAGTTTAATATATAAGTTTTTTGATAATTTGAAAAGGCCTATAAATATTTTAATGTATCTATTGTGCTTATCGGTACCATCAGTAAAACATTTATTAGTGACACCGTTATTAGACACATTACAAAAAGTATACTGTGAAAATTGGTCTGGAACTCGGGCCGCCTAGTCTAATGCAAATTACGCTATCGACTGTGCCACAAATACTGTCGATCTGATGGAGAAATGTAAAGCATTACAAAGTGGCAACCGACAAATTTAATGCACAACGAATTTCCGATTCAACCGTTTCTTTTAATACAAATGTAAACAATTTATTTAAACTGAACCTTTACAATTTAGTCTTCATTTCATAGCAATCAGCTATTTTACATAATTAAGCAACTTTCTTTCCATTTAAAGGATAATACATTATAATAATTGTAAACATTTTTAGGTACAATACTGGCCATAGTAAACAAAATCCTTCTTGGGCTTTTGCTCATCCACTCTGTATTTAGGCTAAATGCCTCGTGTGTTTACAATCAGCTGATTGAAATCGTGTAAAATAAATAAATTGTAAAGGTTTGAAAATGTCGATATTTTTAATTTAAGGAAGTAAGCTAACGTTAATTACATAATTAATCAACTTTCTTTCCATAAATGACAATGCATCATAATAATTGTAAACCTTTTCAGGTACTGGCCATAATAAACCAAATCCTTCATGAGCTTTTGTTCATTCACTCTTTATTTAGACAAAATACCGTGTGTTTACAATCAGCTGATTGAAATCGTGTAAAATAAATAAATTGTAAAGGTTTGAAAATGTTGATATTTTTAATATAAGGAAGTAAGATAACGTTAAAGTAAATAAAATCTGCTAATATACAAATGTTTACGTTTTAATTGGTACAAACTGCGTGTAAATTGGTCCAGTGGGAGTCTCAGACGAACTGTCCAAAGGATTGGAAATGTTGGCTTTTTACTCCATGTTAAATCTCCAGAAGATAGCCTAAAGTTTATTTTTCATTTATGACCGATTTAACGTAAATATTTTTTAAATACAAATAAAACCTGCTATTATAGAACCAAAAACATTTATTTTGGTACAACCCGCATGTAAATCGGTCCAGTAGAAGTCAAAGACGAACTGTCCAAAGGTTTATTACCTTTGTGTTTTAAATATATAGATGTTACCATAGTTGATTTGTGTGTAGGCCTATATGATGTTACAGAGTTTCTTGAATATTTTAAATTGATTAATATCAATAGGCCTAATCAAAGTGCATTGTGATTTAACTTTGACTGAACTAGCCTAACTTGCTTAGCTATTTGTTGCTGTCCTGAAAATTTTATCGTAAGGTTGTTATACAAATTATTGTATTTGTTATTTGGCAATAAATGATTCTGATTCTGATAAGCTTGTCACAATACACCTAAATTGCAATAATTTTCATAACATTCTATAAGCTTATTGATTGTATGTAGCATTAATTTTAGTCTTTAGCCTGGTTTACACGGGTCGAGTACAGCAGGCGAGTCAGTGTGTGAGTTGACACTCAGGCGAAACTTTATTATCCATCTCCAACGTTATTATCGATGTGGAAATTTCGATATTGCGATTGAAATTGAGAGATGAAAACAATCGAATCAACAACGATACGGTACTGATAAAAGATATGTATCATAATAATAATCTAACCTAACAGTGTAACCGTAAACCTCCGTCACTTTAATTGACAGCGATGTTTGTAACAACAAAATCAATGGTGTTTGGAAACATTTAAAATGCATATTCCCTCAATACAATAGCAAAAAAAAAAATAATAATAATAATAAAATAAAATAAAAAATAAAAAAAATACCTTTCTGATTTGTATTTGGCAGCATTTGTGTGACGCCATTTTAGATCGAACGAAGTCTGCTTCTTATCACAATTTGAATTTAGATACAGCTGCACAACAAACTTGGTTAGTTTATTTTGTGTTGTTCTTTGTTACAGGTTACATTAGCTACAATTTTTACTTATTCTGTTGATGTTATTTTCAGTTATTTGTTTGAATATATACGGTATTTGTTTTATTGTCAAAGGGTTTATTTCATTATATTAGAACGAGAAACTAAATCAGGTGATAAAATCGTAATTGTATCGTGTAATTGTATCATCGATATAATAGCAATTTCAATCGCAATATCGAAATTTCCACATCGATAATAACAGTGGAGACGGATAACGAAGTTTCGCCTGACACTCGCTTTCCGACTCGCTTGGTGTAGACAGATCGGCGTAACGGGCGAGTAGGTAAAACAGGCCAGTTGCCGAGCAAATCGAGTGGTATAGTGGGAAACCGAGTTGTTCGGCCCAGTGACATAACCACCACCACGATTTTCCCAGCAAAACGTCTTTTGCCTTTTGAGGTAGTTAGTTGGTCCTGTGATTCACTTTTACCTCACCCTATACCATAGCAAAATATGGAGTAAGTATAGATGTGAAAAATGAAAATCTTTCTAAAACGGCTCTAACGATTTTGATCAAAATTTTGTGGTTGATTAAGATTAAATTGCTGAATAAAATGACACCACCCGCATCTCCGAGAAAATGCGTGTTCAAAAGTTATAGCCTACAGTAAAAAGTGTTAAAAATAAATTTTTTATTTTTAAAATAGCTGTTATCTTTTACTTATCACCATTAAATCAAGCTCAAAAAACTAAATAATCTGGCATTTTAAACTATTGCTCTACGTCAAGTGGTTGCAGAGAAAATTCAATTTTTCGTATAGTAGTAAACTCAGTAGGCTATTTTGTTAAAATTACACACGCGCTTGGGTAAAATTTCTGTTTCATATCTTTTACACCTCTTCCAAAATTTTATCAATTTCCTCTAATACAACGTCAAAGGCTTTTTTAAACACTGTAACTTCAGCCTTAAACTCTTGTCGTGCCGTTTTAAAATCAAACAACGTTAAAAAACGAAACGTGATGCGTGTGGACAGCCTGGTCAAGTACTGGGCGAGTTAAACAAAAAAACAGCTGGGTCTAGTCACTGGGCTGAGCAACTCGGCCGTTGTACTCAACCCGTGTAAACCAGGCTATATATTTACAATTGACTGTGATTTATTACAGTAAGTTAAATTTCTAAAGCCAAAATATACAGTCTTTCAGGGCAACTTTGCAATGCCAGACAACTTTGACCCCCTAACCATATGTTTGGATTCTTATTCATTTAGGCAGTAAATTAATAATTCAATGGTAAAAAAAGATGTCTACTGGAAGCTCTGATCTTTTGGCCACTTTTTCCCATCCAACAATATCTTCTGCTTCTCATAAATTTAGAGGGAAATGCCATTGAAGTGAGACACTGCACATTGTCACTCTTGGTATTGAGATTTGCTTTTAGCGAATTTCCCATAGGGAATAAGCTATTACCGTAGGTCTCATGGAAAGACCTAAGCCCGGGACCATGTTACTTTTTCGTTTTGAGGTGCCCAGAGACCAAAAATAATAGTCATTAAAATTTTTATATATATATATATGTATATATATATATATATATGTATATATATATATATGTATGTGTCCCTAGACACGATAACTCTCGTAAAAATGGTCCGATCGCCACCAAATTTGGTAGAGATGTGTAATCCTACGTTTATTCGGATGAGTTCGAAAACCAGACATATCGACCTACCGGAAGGGGTAGTTTTGGGGGGTTTTGTACCCCAAAAATGGGTTTTTTGCATTTTTCATATGTAAATTTTAAAAATTTTAAATTTTTATTTTGACCATTGGATTTAGCTCAAAAAAACACACAATTTAGTATTTTGAAGCTTTGCTCTATCTCCATTGGTTACCGAGATATTACAAAGTCTAAAGACAGTACATTGTCTTTTGGGGCTCCAATGTTAATCTTATGGAGAATAAGGATGTGTTAATATTTCACTTATTAACCAATATTTTTGGATGAAACTTAGTATTTAGCTTCATTTGGTTGAGATTGATCCATTTAAGGTAAAAAATCTTGGTTTTTGTACTTATCATGGCAGCAAACCTGCATACTCTTTTCCCATGTTAATCATATGGAGAATAGGCAAACTCTTTTATTTATGGGCAGATATTGATGAAACTTACTATATGGCTTTAAATGGTCGAAATAAATTTTTTCTATGCTAAAAACCTACTTTTAGTGTCCCCCATGGCAGCATACCTGCATACTCTTTCCCTATATCTTAAGGAGAATAGACATTTATTTCCCTATTTATGAGCACGTGATGAAAGTTTGTTTACAAGTTTAGCTGGTCAAAATTAATATTACTAATTTGGAAATTCGCTGAGTACGCAGGTCTGCTGCGACGGGGGGTATTTAATTTTAAATCGTTTTTTGATTGTTGGTGATGTTATCCCCGGTTAAGTTATTTCAAGGATAAAGTTACCTTAAGGATGAAAACTAATCAAATCAAGTTAGAAATTAATTAATTTTTTATCATTTCAAGGTTTTTAGAAATTTTTACCTGTATTAACCAAATTTAGTGAAACATTAACACCCATTATTTTGTCTATTTTATAGCCTATAATAATGCAAATATGTAATTTACAACCCAAAATTAATTAGAATAGGTATCCCTGAATCAATACTTAAAATGAATATTATAATAAATATCTAAAATATGTAAATAAAACAGCTTGAAAGGGGTCAAAGTTGGCCTTCTCGACTGTAGTAACAAGATAGCGTTATTAATTGACACGTGAGTAAGTTAGGGTTAAGATCTCACTGATACGTTAGCAACATCTTTGATGGTTATCTTTGTGGGTTTTCCTGTTCAATATTAACTTAACCCTAGAATTTTTCTAACCAAATAAAGTGATATGTTTTCATGGATATACATTGTTTTTTTTTTTTTAACCAGACCTGGGAACTTCGATCCATGGGACGAGTTCCGACAAATAGGGTGAGAGAGCTTTAAGGTATAACAATAAGGCTAGGAGCAGTTTACTAGTGCTATTGAATGGTATGAAAAGGGGTCAAAGTTAGCAGTTCTGCTTCAAGGCTTAAAAGAACATTATTTTAAATGAAAATTAATCATAGGGGTCAATGTTGGCCAACTCTACGGAGAAATTTTGACCCCCATTATTTTGTATAATTTATAGCCTATAATAATGCAAATATGTAATTTAAAACCCAAAATTAATTAGAATAGGTATTATATTATCCCTGAATCAATACTTAAAATGAATATTATAATTTAAATATCTAAAATATTTAAATAAAACAGCTTGAAAGGGGTCAAAGTTGGCCTTCTCGACTGTAATGTATATAAATAGGCCTAACACATAGGCTAAATTTTATAGGGCCACAGACATCTGGTAGTTGGTCCCAATGACCCGCTCTCTCATAACCCCCCGTTTTATATTGGCCTAATAGGCAGTAGCTCTAACCTAGACAATATTATAAAACACAAAAGGGATTAAGTTTATGTGCCATAAAGTCTTACCATTATACAAAATTGCATAGGCCTATTGGGTACCGGTATTTGATTCGTACTGTAGGCCTATAACTTACAGTCTTACCATGGTAAAGTCTTAAGTTTAAGTTCTCATTGGTGAATCTCGGTATCAATCGTTTTTCAGATTTAGGGCCCATCTAAGTAGAAGAGAACAAGGAACTCATCATACTCTCCTCCAATGTAAACTCTAAGAATTAACTGAGATAGGGATATCTGATTGGGTTTGTTAAATTCTTTTAATGGAGATATTGTATAACAGAAAGAAACAAATGAGAAGATCACCTAGAACAGACAATTGTTTATCTACAAATCTGACAAATGTCGCAAAAACATTAAAAAAATTATTCAGAAGAACAAAGACTTTTGTCCTCATCTCACAAATGCAATCATATTGCAGCTAACAAAATCAATTGAATATTCAGTATTCAGAAAAGGCAGGATATTTTTAAACTAATATTTCACCAAAAAAATGTTATATCAAAAACCCGTACACGTATAAAAACATTATTTAATTTTAAAAAGGCCTTGGAACTTTCTCCGGCATCGCGACCTATACCTATGTCATGGCCACATTCAAGGTCAAGGCCTACGAACTAGTGACACATTGAACTTAAATTAACAGTATTATCTTACTTACTTGAAGTCTTCCAATTAACCAGTACTACACAGAACTGTCCATTACGAGAAAATACGTTAAGCAAAGTCACTGACAGTCAATTTATATCTGTTTCGTATTCCAATTTTAACATTACTTTACGGTAGGTTAGAACAACCCCCACCCACATTCACAGATTTGGCTAGAAAATCGATAGGGCAAATACGTCCTTTTAAGAATCGCAATTAACGCGATCAAACTTAATGTCACCACAAACCGAATCCCTTTCCTATTTACAAAGAAATATCAACACAAATTAGAACACAAGCCAAAAGTAACAAGTCACGAGGAATACGTTTCTTTTCCGAGTCAGCCATACGAACGACACTTGTTTGTAAACAGATCCACCTGTGCCTGGACGTACTCGTACACTACTCGGTCCTTTTAAATCACAGCTGTTAATTGACGTTCGGAATCGACAACGCAAAAACGTCAATGGTAAGAAATAACGGATTAACAATAATGATATAATTTAGATACTATTGCCTAAAGACTACGTAAGCAAAGTCAGCATTATTAAGTTGAGGATTTGTCGAAAACCTTTCTTTTTTGACACTGGGGGAGACAAGAATGGGGGGAGAGACGGGCTCTCCTTCTCAGCCATTGGTTCATATCTCGACAGCGGCGAGAGGCGGTCCTAAACAGAACCACGTGTATTACGTCACGTCTGTCATCCACCACTGGCACTGTTACAGTACCTTTAGCACCGTTCTACATCCTAATTTTTTTACCTACTTTTGTTTTGTTACTGTCAAACCATGTGTCAAAATGTCAATAATTAGTTTGGAAACTTCGTCGTAAAACTGTCCCTAATATTTGATGTTTCTGTTGAATAATTACGGTACCGGTAACTATGTAAGCCTTTTGTGTTTGTGTTTTAGGTGACACTTTTTGTTTTATTGATGGCGAAAGGTCCAAAAATCCCGTTCCGTACCGTAGAGTTACTAAAGTAGTGAATCTTCCCATATAATAACGTCAACTTGTTGTTGACCTGTAGATATATCTAACATATAACATCATTCAATAATTAACATAATAGCCCAAAATAAAAAATTGCAAAATTAAGTCCAGAATCAAACTTTCAAAAAGCTACTATAAAATCCTATACACTTGAGTAAGGTAAGCTTATATTTTGTATGTATTTATGTTTGCACACAGATTTCAAAAACGGCTTGAGCGATTTTCTTGAAACTTTGCAAAGTTAACGACCTAAGTTTTTGGTAAAAATAGTATAAATATAGGTCTATATGTCAGGAAAAATCTTACTTCTTTATAATCTTCAATTTAAATTTTAAAAAATTAACATGTTGCTCTTAGAGTTAAAAAATCAAAACAGCTGACTCAACTAACTGTCAAAGTGCATACCATCTGTTCCAGTTTAAAAAAAAGTGTTTTGCATGGCAGCCAGTTACTATTTTTTGTAAATATTATTAAATGCTACTTCTGTATGATAAAAATAATTTTTATCATTCTGCACGAAATCAGCCTGTTTTTTGTTCTCTCAATAGTACCAAAACCTATTCTTTTTTGTCCTAGGACTGAAAAATCATCTGGAGAATTTTTTAGGTCCTAGTACTGAAAAGTCAGCTGTTTTATAAGTATATTATTAATATTCATTCATTAATGTTGAGGAACAGAATATTGAAATTCATACGTTAAAAGAGCATTGTTTGTAAATAACAGAAATGTAAACACTGCAATAATACTTACTTTGTAAATACAACCTTGAAAATACAACTTTATAGTTAACATTTTTAACGACTAAAAGTCTAATTTCGCATCATGATAAAAAACGTTGTTCATCACTCAGAAATGTAAACACTGCAATAATACTTACTTTGTAAATACAACCTTGAAAATACAACTTTATAGTTAACATTTTTAACGACTAAAAGTCTAATTTCGCATCATGATAAAAAACGTTGTTCATCACTCAGAAATGTAAACACTGCAATAATACTTACTTTGTAAATACAACCTTGAAAATACAACTTTATAGTTAACATTTTTAACGACTAAAAGTCTAATTTCGCATCATGATAAAAAACGTTGTTCATCACTCGGAGCAAAGGTGTCTTTTTGATGCTTAATTGTTTTTAAAAACTCAGCTGCACCTCGTTTTTAAAACACAAATAATTGCGCACCAAAAAGACCCACTTTTGCTCCTAGTGATGAAAACTACTATTGTCATTTTTAATCGTACTTCATACTGCTGTGATTATGAATGTTTTGGGAAATAAAGGTCATGTAAAAGGTATAAAACAACTAATCAATTTGTAGAATTGCATATTAATTTTAAAATAAAAGCATCAGTTAGAGTTATGAAAACAGCTGTTAACTAAATAATTAGAAACCAGTGTTACAGATTCAACATTTGTTTCAACAAATACACCAGAGTGCAGCAAACGTAGGCCTACATTGAAACAGTCATAAAGGCGAGTGAGCGAAGCAAACAAGGTCGTCGTGAAGGCAAGTGAGCGGAGCGAACAAGCTAGTCTTGAACAAGAAATAAACCTTTTTGCACTGGACATTTTAGCGCTTCGTTTGTAACTGATATTACAATGAAGAATATTACTGTTCAAGTTTACCAAGCAAATACTCGGCCCCCAGGTACTATAATAATAATATGAATAAACGGGGATCAGATAACTGACAAATACTTCCTCCTAACAATAAGATAAAAAAAAGGTGTTAAAAGCCTCCAAACAACAATGTCTTGACGGCTGGGGATGAGTAAAATTTATTCCAAGTTCACCAGGGTTTTTTTTTTAATAAACAAATAATTTTTTTTATACATTAAGCTCTAATTTTAAAACTTTTGAACACAAGTTTTCTTGATGATGTGGGTGGTGTCATTTAATTTGTATTTTTATACCACAACATTATAACTTAACCAAAATTGTTAGAGCCGTTTTTGAGAAATTTTGGATTTTTTGGGGGTGAACCGCCTTTAAAAATATAGAATTTATTTCCGTAAAACATTACAAAAATGTATGGAAACGTCAAATTACTTACAATGCAGCAGCAAATTGTCAGTCTTTGATCGGTTTACTTCATGCAGTTTATAATCAGGGTTCAAGTACAAAAATATAAACAATACTAAAAATAAATAACGAGAGTGTGACATCAATAAATAATTGACTAAATGATTATATATTGTGGTAAACTGCCCCTGGAATTATAGTTAATTCGGTTCTACATACAAAATTTCATCAAAATAGGTCCATTCGGGTCCTCTAGCTCTGTTAACATGCAGACACACACTCTGAAAACCACTTTTTTTACTCAGGGGTCACCAAAACGAATAAATCCACCAACAATTCAAATTCAAAAATTTTGACGAAAACATTACTTTTTCCATATACAGTAGGTATAGAGGGAGAAAGGAAAAATTATTTTAGAAATAATATTTATTTGTTTATTTTGTTGTATAGCTTTTCCAACGGGGAAAGGTGTATTTTTAATAAATTATCTTACATTAACCGGCCTTATTAGGCCACAGAAACTGTGTACACACATAGATAATACACAAACATAAATGAAAACTACTGATTCTTAATGCGGTTTGTTAGTAAATTTCCCATGAACACCCCATATGTTAAGCAAAGTCACTGACAGTCAATTTATGTCTATTTCGTATTCCAATAATTTTAACATTACTTTACGTAATGAGCGCAAAATCTTATCCATAAATCTTATGGTCGTCATTTGGGCATCTTATGGTTTGCCGTCATATGGGTGTTGCAACTATATAAGTTAAGTTTGATTTAACATGTTCGCTGCTGTCGTCTCCGATCAAAAACGGGCACGGGCGCTACTTAGATGCGTCCGTCGCCGATCGGAGAAGTTCTGCAGTTCTATTCAGAATTGTTTGGCTCTCCACCAGCATTGCACGAAACACTCAGTTGAGTCTTGGCGCGTCTAGGGGACGTGTGTCGAATTTCAGTTTTCACTTGGGTAAGGTTAACCACCATTTTTGTCACTGCGATGCGTGTGAGTGTACCTATGTACAATTGAGGGTGTACCTGGAACTTTTAGGGGTGGAATATTGTTAAAAATTAACTTCTATGTTAATTTGTTAATATTGTTAAAGATAGTCCACCTAATCTTGACCGCTTCTTAGTAAAAAAATTCAACTTTAACTTCGACAGTAAAGCTATATAATTACATTTGTAAAATTTACAATAGTTTTGGGACATATTAAGTCCTAATGTCAAATTAACAGCCTTTTCCTAATTCGGTTCGTGTCACTGCCTAACTGTTTGCTAACTGCCAAACTGTGATCATGGCTCTTTATGTATGTCATGGAGATTAATGCATTTGACATTAGATGTTTACTAGGTCCAATATAAGTGTAATTGGTGGGAGCAAGAATTTGCAAGAAGTGTAGTATACACTTACTTGCAGTCATAATCACAATAACTTGTCATGGAATACTGAGCCCAAGATTTCTCCATTGATTCCAAGACAAGCTTATTTCCTATGCTTACCCACATTATTGAAAAGTCTGCTTCCTTCATTCCACCCATTAGACCTTCTAAACTATCTCACTCGTTCGGCACTCTCTCTTTAGTGCTCAGCTCGTTCGATTTGCAGTCAAAGTTAGATCAAAGTAGATGTATGATAAGTAGATGAGTGGATCAAAGTTTGATTGTCGATCAAGCTCTCATGATTTCAGGGGGAACATCAACAGTCATACACTGAAACAATTCCACCTACAAATCGGCACAGAAAAAAAAATCATAAAGCCACCCCCTACGGATGAAAATATTTCCATTCAAATTAGGTAAATAATTAAATAAAATTTGATGTTTTACTCCATTTATTTATTTGGCCGTTAATGACATATCAGGCTGCATAGCATAACTAAACGGTAGAAACTATCGGCGAAGAGCCAACATTAATCTAGAGCCATATCTTCATCGTCGTCGTCCTTCTTGTCGTCAGTCTTCTTGCGCTTCTCCGGCTGGCTGGGCTCACTGCTGCCGCTCGTGTTGAGGCTGGTGTTCTGCAGCGCCTTGACAAAGTCCTCCATGTTGCCTTGGTTGGCAGCACTGACAGCCTCAGGCCCCACCTCAAACTGCGACACGACCGGGCCCAGCTGGCCCGACTGCAGTGCCGTGCTGAACAGGCTCACTGCCTACACACATACATTCGATGCGTTTAATGTATCTGCTAAGTACATAAAAAAAAACTTCAGTAAAAACTGTATTAAAACTACAGTTTTGTCAAAACAGTTGTTCTTAATTATTTACAAGTTTTTATTCCGTTTCACACACCAGAAAATTACCCAAGTTTTTTATCCGAGTTAGCGTCGGTTCCGAAGACCTCAGATAATCAGAAGTGTACTGTAACTGTAGGCCTACTGCTGTGTTGAATTTTGGTGATGTTAAATGGAAATAAAATTTGACATGAGCGACAATATTCATTCAACTTATGGACAAGCAAGACAATGAAATGATTTTAAAAATAAATGGCACATCATGAACCCTGTTATCATTAAAATGTAACCCTGAAATGGATGGCTGAGCAACCTCTCTTGGGATTTTCTCAATGCCACTTTATACATTACATTAATAAGTCTTCATAGCTCAATGATAATGGTTTTTTTAAACTTACTTTTTATACATTATTCGTGTTTTAACAATAGACTATATGAAACATTTATCACAAGTGTCTTGATGATATATATATATATCGTATGGCTCATTCAGCCAGCCACCATGGTTTAAGAATAATAAAATAAATTCTGCGGTGCAGAGCACCTGAGTCAGTATAAGTAAAAATCTAAACACTAAAATAAAAAAAAAATTAGATCTCTCTTTATAGAGCTAAATCCAGGGCGCTAAGCCATTGCAGCCCAGCTTCACTTGAGCTATGCAGACCGGCCAATCCTTCGGGGAAGGCACTCAGTGGGCACTCTTCGACTATGTGTTCCATAGTTTGATACTCTGCTCCGCAGTCGCATGACTGGTCTTGTGTCATTCCCCATTTGTGCTTCCAATAATTAAGCTTGATGGTACATTACCATTACCATTGGAAATCCTCGATCGGTGACCAGCTTGCTCGATAGATCTTGTCAACTTTTTTACTAAAACTATAAAAATTAATATTTACAAATGTACATGCGTTGTTTTGTTTTCAATACAATGTTCAATACGTTGATTTGTTGTCAATACAGCAATGCAAAGACCGCTAGATGAAAATTGCCTTAGCAAATGACATCTCTAAAATATTACAGTCACCTCACGATTATCCGGGGGCGGGTAAACCGGGTTGTGGATTAACCGAGGTCACAAAAAGTCAACTTAAATTTCATTTATTTTCTCCGTTTAGCCAACAATACCGTCAATTATCGATCTTATGTGTTAAAATTCCTTTAGAAGAAATCTCTTTACTAATTATTATTTGTTTATTTTTCAATAGAAAAAAAGCAATGAAACACAGAAATTTATCTGTAATTTATTTGTTGGCGTGATCATAGTCATGTGGTCAGGAGGTATGAGTCAGAGCGATGGCATGGCAAAGCGGGGTGGGATGGGGCACAATGGCGGGGTAATGACCTTGACTGCTGGAAACACCTGCTCATCCGCTGGGATGTGCTAAAATAGAAACCAAGTCAAAGTCAAATCAAATTTATTCTCCATAAATACCATAGTGCCATCAGCTCAGTTTAGTCACTCAGTACTCAGTTAGGCCCCTGTTACACTACGGTGGCCAGCTACAAGTGCAGGTGTTTCCATTGAATCAAATGGAACCCAGTTACACTACGGTGGCTAGCGACGTGGCCAAAAAACAGCCACTCGGGTCACAAAATCAGCCACGGACACGGTGGCTGTTTTCAACTATACGGTGGCTGGCCACCCGGGCCGTGGCTGCTCTGCGCTGTCAAAGTGCACTGCTTAACATTTGGTTATACGGGAGCCTGTTACACTACGGTGGCTGGCGGCGTGGATAGTCACGCAGGTCGATGCGCACACGCTCGATAGTTGGGTATCATCGAGCTTTGACCAAAATATCAGTGCGACTCATCAGTGTATAGACGGTGGTTTATCAGTGAAAGTGATTGGTAATTAAAGTGACCTGTAATAACCTATTTTAAAGTTCTAATCGAGTAATTAAAAAAATTATGTTTTTGACATCCTAAAATAGTTTTAAAAAAACTTTTGCTCATAAATGCACAGTTCGTCGAACAAAGTATAGTACAAAGAAACTTCTCTCCTAGGCACACACAGAATAGGATGAACGTGCACTGTTCTTTTCCTTCTTCTTTTTTTATTTAAGCAGGAGAGCTAACAACAACATATACTCACTGTTCGATGACATCTTTACAAGTGAAAACGTCATGAAGCATCCACGAAGGTGATCAGCAACGTGGCCAGCCACCGTATCAGTCGCTAGCCACGACGCTAGTCACGTCGCCGGCCACCGTAGTGTAACAGAAGCCTTACTGTACAGGTCCCATTTACAGTAAAGTTTAGTCAGTATTCAGTTATTGACAGGTCCCATTTAGTTTCCAGTTCAGTGTGTGATTATCGCTCTAATTCGTAGTGCTATTCAGGGTCCCCTTGTAATTTTTTGTTATATTATGCTAAACAACACATTTCGAAACGCATTAGTTTTATACTTCAAGAAATGTTTGATAAAAAACATTAAATTTGGTTTGACAAAGATATAAATTTACTAGCCTAAATTTTTAACATTTGGCTGACTTGTACTTCAATTTTTACCAATTAGACAAAAAGATGAAACATTATTTTATACCAAGAGACCCTCTCCCCTCTTCCAGCACCGGACCTTCCCCCCCCCCCCCCCCATCACCCAGCGCCATACCCTCCCCCCTAACTTTGCACCGGCTGCTCGATGCCAAACAATAGACCACCTTATAGTCGTTAGGTGTATTCCTTATTCAGTCAAGTAGAAGATCCGTTCACTCATTCCAATGACGTTTGGTCAGTAAAATAATGAATTTATATTTTACCTGATCGGAAACTCACAGACACTTAATTAAAACTTGTTTATTTTGTGTTTTACTCAATTTATTAAACTCTTTGTTTTGACCGTGGTTTTGGGTTATCTGGGACCCTTCAACCAGTCATCACCCCAGATAATCGGACTGAATCAACAAAATTAAATTTTCAGTAATTTAACTTCTTAGGTGAGGCATGGGTATTGGGTAATTTGCTAGGGTCTATTACTACTTATAATTTTTAATCAGGGAATTTTGACCCTTAGAGGCATTAGTAACTAGATTATTTTACTTCATACATAATTCACTCATTACATAAGTTCAACGTCTGTTCTTATTTTTTATTTTGTTGTTTCTAAACTATTTTAATTTGATGGTCAATGATTATTGCAATTTGTAAAGAGGAGAAAACATGTTAGGTAATATCCTGTAAAGCAAATGGTTTGTAGACATCATGATATAATGTTGAATTGAATGATACAGTAGATAAGAAAACAAAGTTTCCAGCAAAACATGGCCGGTTAAAGCAATGTTGAGATAAAAAATGGCCGGTTAAAAAGATGTTGTTTTTATGCCAGGGTAGGCCGGTTAAAGCGGAGACCGGTTAAAAGGTGGCCGGTTAAGAGGGAGTCTACTGTAGTTATGTGATTTACCATCTCATTCAAATGTAATTTTGAGTCATAAACACAGTAATAATAGATTTAAACATAATTAACATCGTGTTTTACATAAGTTTGGTAATCTCGTAAATTCCAAGATTAAAAATTCAATAAAATTAACCGGGATTCGATTCATTATTCATTGGCCAATGGCATCAGTCATGTTCCCACCCTGACAATATGGTAAAAAAAACCATAAGACTGGCTAAGATGTAGCCAGTTTGTTGTGGCACATTTTCGCTGATAGTGGCGAGACCCACCTGCTGGAACTGAGGCGAGGCTAGAGTCGAGCGAAGTTGCTCCTGCTGTGAGGCTACGCCCGGTGTAGAAGGCAGATGCTGAGACAACTCCTCCACCACTGCAGGGTTGTTCACCACAGCTTGCAATGTCTCCGATGTGATGGCTGAAGACAGATCCACTGCACCAATACCACTCGAGTAAGGCAAAATAAGGTAACATCTCAAAAACAAAATAGTGAATTAAACTAAAACAATAAGTTAAAATCGGTACTGGCCTTGAGCCCCCCAACATCAAATCCAAAGGTTATTTAAAATTTTGTATATAGTGAGATACGGCATTAGAGTAATTTCATTGCAAACTACATTAGGTACATTTCAGAAGCATATTAAAAATATTATTCTCATTAAGAGGGGGCTAAAGGGTCAGTCCAGTGGACATTGCTGAAATTACTTGAATAAGTTTACATTGTTTACGAGCATACTAAGGTCAAGAAACAATACCTAGTATTCGGTGTAAAACACTGTGGATAAAGAAACAATGCTACACTTCAGCACATTTGAGACCCAAGACTCAGATAGATGATGGTAAGGAAGGAGATTTGGCTGCGGAAAGTAGGATTTTAATTAATTAATTAATATATGATATTCATTGGATACATTCATAGCCGTCGCGCCCAGCAGTTGCAACGGCTGCCGACAGAGACTGTCATTATCGGGGGTCTCGAGGGTCAAAAATTCATTGTGCAGTGCTTCACCTCCTCCAATTTTTCAGCTTTATTTTGGGTACGATAAAAGTGGAAGGTAAAGACTGGCTATTTGATTTGATCATGTTGTTTTTTTATATTTAAAAAATCCATATCAAGCTATGATGGATTAAATTTTGATCAACTTTGATCCATTATAGCTTAATATGGATTCGAAATATAAAAAAATTAAAAACTTGATCAAATAGCCCAATTCTTAATATTTCATTTAAAACCCGTTCCACTTTTATCGGACTTAAAATAAACTCGGAAAATTGGAGGAGGTGAAACACTGCATGACGTTCTGAGAGCGGCCCTTTAGCCCTCTCTTAGTAACTAAACAAATCATATATTATTATTAACTGAGTAATTATCATGTCCAATAAGTTTTGTTTCAACTTGGTATTTTAGATTGACAGTTAAATTTTATACATTTAAGGGTTTTATAACATTTTAAAAATATATTTCTAATTTTTTTAGATATTTATCTTTGAAAATTTTAAATGGCCACCTGAAACGGAGATAAAAATGTCAAACCTAAAAGTTAAATAGTTCTGACAAGCATAATAGTCATGCTAAGTTTCAACACAATACCTCAAGTTGGTTTGAAAATATCATGAATTGAATTAATTGATTACTAATTACATAAGGATGACAGACAGAAAACTAGGCACCGGAGACCCCGTTATATTGTAAAATATGTCTGCCGCGATGTAAGGAACAAATATCCATACAGTTCCGGGACACACTCGAAACAATAGGACTACTCTAATAGCATTGACTATGTACACTAACGTGAATAGACCTCTCATCCAATGCATCTAGTTTGAGGCAAAAATTTGGAAGTTTGGTGGAAGTTTGGCCAGAGTCGCTGCCATCGATGTTGTTATTATTCAGCTGATTTTGCAGTGCTGCAAAAACACTTTACCAAAACATAAACATAACTTTCAGTTATAAAATGATTCACCCTAGGTTGAGAAGAGTGGTAATACTGATTTATCTATCATATGTTACATGTACTTCCATGTATGCCGCACGAGATCTCACCAAGGTCAATAGGTTTCACACACACCTATGCTATGAGAAGTCTACTCACGATAGTGTACATAGTCAATGCTAATAGTGATTAGTTAAATATGATTCCACCAAAGTCACCACTGATTCACTGAAATTTTGGTATTTAAGTTTTTTACAAAGTAACTCAGATTGCACACAGTTTTAGGCTTTGGTTAGATCAAATAAAACAACTTAAGTGCTTTATGATTCATCCAAGGCAGTCGAAACCTAGTCCACAGAACTTGCAATAGCTGACTAAAGTATATAAATTCATGATAGAGCAAGAGCCTATGACGATCTGACCTTTGTCATTTTTATAAAACCTGAAAGTTTACTTGTGTGTAAACCTAATGGAGAAATAAACGATCCTCTACTACGAAGTTTGGATAGCGGTGTGAAAAGTGTGAAAATTGCAAAAAAATTTTGTCATAGTATAAAAGCTGAAATTTATATAATGTTACTTGGGACACTCTCTAAAGACATATTCCTGGGTAAGACACTTTTGATGGAATCACAAACCTTCCTCACCTCTAACCTTCCTTTAACCTTCCTTTAACCTTTCTTTAACCTTCCTCTGACCTCCCTCTAGTAGTTGTGTGAGGAAGGTTTGAGAATGGTTGAAGGGCGGTTGGAAAAGCTGTTCATAATGAAAACACAGTAAAGTTGAATTATTGTGAGGTTATTTTGTGTCTCAGTCAACAAACGTTGAATTACTCCTAAATATGGTTTATCGTAATAATAAAAACAATATTACAATTTCATAAAACCAATGGTAGTCATACATTTATTTACAGTGAATTCATTAAATATAATAGTATAATCCTCATACTAAAAATAGTTCCATATATTGTTCATGAATAAAATATTCATGAAAATTTATTAATAGTGTGACATTTATATATTTTAGAATTAGTCTCTCACTTATCAAATAGTAGTACAGTACGCTCTCGTTCATCGGACTCGGCGACATCGGAACTCCGCTTCATCGGAACTGAAAATCTGGATATTATTATTTTTTTTCTTACGAAATAAATAATTTTTCCGTTTTAGCGCCTTCAATTTTCATTAGTTCTATCCGCACAACAGTGAAGTACCACATTTTGCATCAAACGTCATCAGGCGTTTTCCATAATCTGTACGCATCGATGTGATTTACGAGGCCGTGGAGTATTCGCACAAAAATAGAAAGAGGAAGGGGTAGGAAGTGAACATCCGGTTCGACCGTTTCCCAAACTGTCTTTCAGTCTGTCTCGCGTCGCGACTGCACCTGTGTTACGTGGAAGTCAGTTGACTGCTGAGTTGATGAGTGGAATATGGATATGGAATATGAGAATAAAGATTTTGGATCTTTATTTCCTGCGTTGTTTTTATTCCTATCGGTTCATTGTTACCATGTTCAAAGTTTGAGTGCTTTATTTTCATAAAATCTCTTGTGTTATATTAAAAAACAAGAGTGAATACAGTCACAATAGTTCACCGTACGGGCAGAAATGATGACTCACGACGGACTCCGCTTCATCGGAATTTTTTGACATCCGAACCGGCCGTCCGCCACATTAGTTCCGATGAACGAGAGTGTACTGTACTAGAACATTGTGTAGTACTAGTGACCCCATTCGTTAGTAGGCTTTCTAGAGTTATATATCTTTTACGTAGTTAAAAAAAAATCCTAAATCTTACTTCAAAATGGCTCTTTTTGCTTCTTTTAACAGTATTATTAGTTATGGTAGTTTGCTTTGGGGCTGTGGCCATGATATGAACAGAGTCCTTTTGTTGCAAAAGAAAGCTATTAGAGTAATCTATTTCTCCAACTACAGGGCTCATTGCAAACCCCTCTTTAAACAGGTAAAGATTCTCACTGTTTTTAACTTGTATATTTTTACTTGCTTGGTGTGCGTAAAAAATAATCTCAGCTCTACCACCCCAAGAGGGGATACTCATTCTCACTTGACAAGATACAGGAATTTGATGCATTTACCTCATGTCAGGCGTTTTAAAAACAGAAATCATACTCTTAGGTTGGTCTGAGAATGTTTAAGTTGCCTCTTAAAGCTCATTTTGTCAGTATTAGGTCTTTTAAATCTAATCTTTATAATTGGATAGTTTATAATCCTTTTTATGGCCAAGAAGAATTTTTTAACTATCCTGTTATCAGCATAAATTTTTAAAGTATATATGTTAATGTCTTTGTATGTTGTATGTTATTTTTATCTTGTTGTATATGTTCTAGGCAATTTTGAACGAGGCCTAATGGTCAACTTTTATATGTTATTAAAGATTAGCCTATGTCTATTGATATTAACTTTCAACTTGTCATTTTTGCTTTGATGCATTTATTTGTAATAGCCAAATATATAACTATAGACTTACTCTGACGTCAACTATAAAAGCTGTATATCTTGTTAATTGTTGAAATAAATTCTTTATTCTTGATTCTTGTATACAATATGAGCTGACCTGAATAAAGATTTTTGAATTTGAATTTAGTCCCTAAAATCTGCAACTAGTGATGGTCAAAACCAGGAATTTTGAAACTCAAACCGAAACTTAAAAAATCGAATCTTGAATCCCGAAACTCTAAACTCAACTTGCGAAACTATTAAAAAACTTACTCACCATTAATAGTTCACCATTAAGTTATTCAGGTGGCTATAACTATCTTAAAGCCTAGGCCTACTTACTTGCCTGGTAAGGGGTTTGATTAAAACCAGTAACTTTTTGGAGTAATCATTTCATATTTCATATCACTTTTCAAGTATTTTAAAATAGAAAGATAAGTTTCATCACTACCAAAAAGAGGATCAATTAGCCTATTAATATAGGTTAATTTTAATTTAACCTATTAATATAATGTAACCTAGTAATTTTTATTAAGAGTTCTTTCAGAAGTAAAAACTCTAGAAACCAAAACAATTTTAATTTTATTTTCATACACTAAAATGTAAAAGAAATCTTAATAAACCAATAGTGAAAATTCATTTAATTAAGAAAATCAGATATAAACATGGAAAATTACGAAATACACAGATTAGCCTACTCAATCAGTAATGCACCAGTAGGCATAAGTTAATCAATCATCAATAGGCTACATAGAAAAACTGTTCATAACTGTGTCTTTGCTGTCTACCCTGACACTCAATAATTCGGCACAAAAATAACAATATCCATCCACTACGGTCGGCACTTTAACAGGGGAATAACAATCATAAACTACTAACGACTAACCAACCACGCAGCGACTAGGCCTAACAATTAACTTATACGACGAGACTACATGTCCATTATTTTAAGTTTACACTGTCCGATCGGTTTGAATAGCCGTTTTGTTGGCTAGAAAAACAAGGAAATTAAATAAATCATCACATCGATAACTTCAATATCAACTAAACTTCACTAAACTAAATAAATAAGTCAAGAAAGGGAATTATTGGATTGAGACACTAAAAACAGCAGATGACACCGGCAGTTTCCCTTTGTCAACAGTTGGTTAGCAGTGATGCCCTAACCTCATAGTCCCATCGCTGTGTTACTGGATTATCGTACCGTACCATTAACGTATCAGGTCGATCCTAATTTTACCGTGATAATGACTCGTGTAAACATATATAATGATTATTTTAATCGGGAGCGCGGAACTGGCTAACTCGGAATCCGCTAACCCAATGTTAAAATCCCTATCTCCAAAAACTTAACAATTACGGAATTCACTAACTTTGTCGTCGCCGGAATTGCCTAACCCGGAATCCGCTAACCCAGGTTAGGAGAAAGTTAGTGGATTCCGAGATCGACACTGTACGGCGGCGGAACTGGCTAACTTGTCTACGGCTGGAACTCGCTAACTACCAATCAGAAGCGTCGATCCCTCACCAATCAGAACGCCTGGCGGTCGGGAATGAGTCGCGCTGCTCAGTGCTGCCACGTGCCGTACAAATAATTATGTGCCGATACCATAATATGGTATGGTACACTGTAAATACTTTATTTGCTATTACAATTATTGTGGAATTAGAATTATAATATAATGACGAATAAAGATGTGGTTTATCATAATGGTTTTGAAATCAAGTGCGCTTAGGTGTGCAGTAAAATTAATAGATTTTTTAAGTAGGCTATTATTTTAACAGAACATATACACAAAATGTGGTCGTTTAAAAGAATTAAATATAAATGGTGTTACTTTAGAGTAACTAGATATCAATTTGTATACCCAATTTTATCAATTACTTACCTTTTTGTCATCAATTTCTGTTCTGTTTCATTACATGAAAAACTGCAGTTGTCATCAAAGAAAAATGTTTGTCCAGATTTCAAAGTTTTAATTTGTTTAAAGTTAACATAATGGCAACGTCCAACGTTTAGTTTGTTCTAATGTTTTATATTTTTAATTTTTATGATTTTTTTTATTATTAAGACATTTGTATAATCGTGCAAGTTCTTGTATAATCATGCGTGGTTTTAAAGTGTAAATGGTTTTAGCTTGATGCAATGGCGAGGGCCCTCGTGATGAACCAGCTGGACCTGGACCTCGTCTTATTTCTTGAGAGTAATTTCACGCGGAAATTTTTACTTTGAAATTTATTGATAAATTAGCGGCAGACCGTCTCGGCGCGACGGCACAACAAGACAGTAGGCCTACATTGTATTTAGGGGCTCCAATGTAAATCTTATGGAGAATAAGGATGTTTTCTTATTTCACTTATAAATCAAAATTTTTAATGAAACTTGGTATTTAGCTTCATTTGTTTACATCCATCCATTAATGGTAAATAATCTTGGTTTTTGTAATAATTATGGCAGCAATAAGTGTATAATCTGTTTTACAGGTATTAACGTACCTGTAATAAAAGCCATCACCGAGTGTAAACAGGGTTGCCCCTCTATGTATACCGGGCACAGTACGTAAAGCCATCAAAAATCAAGGTGTTAAACGATCAGCGATCAGGAAGACACTAATCCCCTCCCTAATAATCGCGGGTTTGTCACCTCATGCTACCATTGGTGAATATGATGATGGGCGCAAAAAGAAGGATTTAGAGCGGGAACAACACGTGTACCTTTCGACCAAATCCCTATAAAATAATTGGATGGACAAGTTAACATACATTGCTTTCCATAAAAATTAGTTTTTGGACTTTTCATTTTCAATTATCAGGTGCTGTGAATAACAGGTAAAAATATATAAGGTTCATTATTGTCGGGAAAGTAAGTAGGTCTATTCAGAGCGGGAGAGCTGTTATTAATATTCATATAAGAACCCTCCTTAAATAAGAAGGCAAATACTTCAAATATATATATAAATATTTATATACATTGCTCCTAGTGTTTTTTATTTATTTATTAAAAAACATTAACAAGTACATTTGGCGGGATACGTGCAACGTAGGTCTAGGCCTCTCAACCTACCATTGGTAGCTTGGTTTTTAGCGCGAAAGAAAGAATCATGCAGCGGAATCAGATACTCTGTTGTGTTCGCTAACAACGAATATTCGGCTATACAGCATTACACCCAATCCTTAAATTTAACAAAAAACAGACCAATGAGTCTAGGCTTGCCAGACCTATTTAGGCTACAACAGCTCTACGCCTACATTATGCACCTTATACGCCTACTCCTTGAATATTTTAATACATGGATAATGTATGATAATAGTTCTCATGGCTTTCTTCAAATTCTTCACGTTATATGTATATAATTGTAGTAAATGAAAAAGAAACTAAAATGTTTTTGTTGGAGTGTCTGTCAAAGTAGGCCTATAGGCTTATTCCTTAAAGACAATAACGCTGCACCCTTACTATGTAATACAAACACTCTTTAGTATTTTATAAACATAACAAATCGATTGTTTACTTAGGCCTAAACCTTAGTAGCCTAATCAAAGCGTTATATTAATTAAACAATATCAGAAATAAGCAGGCCTAAACTATCAATTTGTATTTATTAAATTTTTCAGTTTAATAAATAAGTTTTTGGAGGATTTGAAAAGGCCTATAAATATTTTAATGTCTCTATTTTGCTTAAAATAAATATCGGTACCATCAGCAAAACATTTATTAGTGACACCGTTATTAGACACATTACATGTATATATATTATGTATCGTATGACACATTACAAAAAGTTTACATATGAAGATCGGTCTGGAACTCGGGTCGTTAGATCTTAGGCAAGTCACGCTACCACTGTGCCACGAATACCGTCGAGCTGATGGAGAAATGTAAAGCATTACAACGTTTCAACCGACAAATTGATTGCACAACGAATTTCCGATACATCCATTTCTTTTCATACAAATGTAAACAATCTATTTTGAATGAACCTTTACAATTTAGTCTTAATTTCATAGCAATCACCTATTTCACATAATTAAGCAACTTTCTTTCCATTTAAAGGATAATACATTATAATAATTAATTGTAAACGTTTTTAGGCATACGGTACAGGCCATAGTAAACAAAATCCTTTTTGAGCTTTTGCTTATCAACTCTGTATTTAGACAAAATACCTAGTGTTTTTACAATCAACTGATTGAAAGCGTGTAAAATAAATTTACTGTAAAGGTTTGAAAATGTCGATATTTTTTATTTAAAGAAGTAAGATTAACGTTAATTAAATAATTAAGCAACTTTATTTTCATAAAAGACAATACATCATAATAATTGTAAACGTTTTTAGGTGGGGATAGCCTCATTGCGCACAGCGGTCAGAAAACTGTCAAACTTCAGGGCATCATTGCGCACAGTGGTCAATCGGGTCCCCGCTTGGGGGTGGCATCATTGCGCACACAGTCAAAAACGAAACTTGTAGTCCCGTTCCTATGTTAAATAAATAGAATAGCAATATGTTTATGCTATATATATTTACATAGCCTGCTTATGTTTACCATTTTGGTGGAGTGGTAATAAGAAGCGCTTTTAAAGGCAATAAAAAGTAACGCTATCATAGCTTTATTTAGCACAGAACTTTGAATGCATCACTAAATTTATTAAAAGTTATATTTCGTTTATTGGGTTTTGCAGTCAATTCCACTTCTTGTGACAAAACTACTATTATATTGTAAATTATAGGCCTACTTAAAACATATGTAGGTATATTATTTTTATGCTATATGCTATTGCAATGCAATATCTATCTTCTTATTTCTATAAGGGTTTCGTCTGTTACGTCCCTTTTTCTCTCGACCTACTGAACCGATTTTTAAGATTGAGGTGCCATTTTAAAGCTTAGGATATACCGCAGTGACGAATCGCAATTAAAAAGGTCATATTGTTTCGGGCTTCGCCCCCCTCACCTTTGATTTATTTCTAGAGGGCGCTTTAAAATGTTGACCAACTTTTATTGCAAGTTCTTCAATGTGAATTGTAATTTAACAGCTGATTACCTTCAGATGAATTTTAAAAGCCAGACAGTAAACAAAAATGGGTTTCTGTCACTTCATAATCAACATTCACGTACTGTAGGTGAGTTTCACTCATACAGAATCATAAAATGCGCAATTTGCGCACGGGCCACCTCGTATATTATATTGCAGCATCAATAACATACAAAGAGAAATAAAGGATTGTGTTACTAATTATGGCAAACTGTTAGGAAAATTACAATATTATAATGAACAAACTGGTAATATCTAGAAAAATAATCCAGACACTAAAAAATAATTTTAATTATCTAGAAAATAATCATGTCTAGAAAAAATCTTCACTTACAAACGTTTTAACGAAGGGTAACATAATTTATCTTAAAAACACGAATACAATTGTTTTAAAAGGACAGACAATATTATGTGGTCACAGAGTTTTATATCTCCACTTAATTTACTATTCTTCATGTAAATGATCTTTGGTTTCGGGGCGAGCGGCCCAGCGGCCGGTGCGGCGCCGACGCGCCGCCGCGGAGGGTCGGGCAAAACTGACCGTGTGCGCAATGATGCTCGATCCACGGGGGGCCATAAAACTTACCCTCGTCAAAAACTTGACCGCTGTGCGCAATCAGGGTACGCCCTTTTTAGGTACTGGCCATAATAAACCAATTCCTTATGACCTTTTGTTCATCCACTCTGTATTTAGACAAAATACCTCGTGTGTTTACAATCAGCTGATTGAAATCGTGTAAAATAAAAAAAATTGTAAAGGTTTGATATGTAGATATTTTTAATTTAAAGAAGTAAGTTAACGCTAAAGTAAATAAAATCTGCTAATATACAAAGGTTTACGTTTTATTTGGTACAAACTGTGTGAAAATTGGTCGAGTGGAAGTCTCAGACGAACTGTCCAAAGGATTGGAATTGTTGGCATTTTTCCCCATGTTAAATCTCCTCAAGAAAAGTTTATTTTTCATATTTTACCGATTTAACGTAAATATTTTTGAAATACAAATAAAACCTGCTAATATAGAACCGAAAAAAGTTTATTTTGGTGCAACCCGCATGTAGGCTAAATCGGTCCAGTAGAAGTCACACACGAACTGTCCAAAGGTTTTTTCCTTACTGTTTTAAATACATAGATATTTTTTAAACTGATTTTGTCCAGATCATGTGACATTTTGGTTGAATTTCAACCATGAGGCGATCTCTAGTGAAAATTATTGTATAACCTTACAAAAAACCTATTTCATTTCCTATTATCTAATAATATGTATTTATGTATTTATAAATTTAAAATAGGCGACCGTAAGCGGTCATACGGGCAAAAACGTAAGCGGTCACCTACAATTTTCCTATGTGACTATTATGAGCATTGTTATTCATGTTAAACAGTTCTATCGTTATATATCTTAGATCTTTTTACATAACCACACGGACTTATTTTGACCGCAGCAACAAGTAGTTGTTGGAAAATTGCTTAATTCTGTTCTTATTTTTTTTATTTAGGGCAAAATTTGATGTAAACATTACAAAAAATATGGCATTAAAAATATTTCCAATAATTTATCTGGGACAATAAGTTGCCTTTTACAAAAAAAAAATTTGAAGCCTCGTTCACACAGCATAACGTTTATGTACGGTTATACTATAATACGAGCAATGTCTGAAGTAATGTGTGTTCCACGATCTCGAAATCTAGCGGGTAGATTTTGCTTGAACTTTGCATTGAAGAGTGTTTTGGTCCAAAATTAAGTTTAGAAACACCCTCAATCCCAGAAAAAATGTAATTTGGTCTAAATTACAGAACCAGAAAATACAGATCCACACAAGTACAGACAACCAGAGGAGTTCCTCAAGGATCTGTCTTAGGTCCAGTTTTATTCATCCTGTACACAAATGACATTATTTCTGTGTTACACGACAATTGTGATGCTTTCCTATATGCTGATGACACTGCCCTTGTTGTATCCCACAAAAATATACAAGAACTAGAAATAAAATCCTACATTGCTGCCAGCATTGCCAAACAGTACAGCCAAGAGAATGATCTCGTGCTAAATGAAGACAAGACGCAACAACTCTTCTTTGGTTCACAAAGAAGGACTGCTCATGCGCTACCAGATGTAATAGCATCCCAAGAGGCCAAATACCTTGGGATAACCATTGATAGTGACCTCAACTGGAAACCCCATGTAGATCAACTCTGTAAGAAACTTAGCACTGCTCTCTATGTCATCAAGCGCCTGAAACACATCAGTAACGCAGAAACCTCAAGGACTGCCTACTATGCTCTATTTGAGGCGCAAATGCGTTATGGACTGATTGTATGGGGGTTATCATCTCAGGGGAACCTTCAGAGGGAATTACGTCTACAGAAAAAGGCAGTCAGAATCATGGCTGGACTGGCATTTCGTGACTCATGCCGGGGGGAGTTCAAAAGGCTGAAACTTCAGACAGTAGCTAACCTATACATTGCCGAGGTAGTTACCCATGTTGTTAACAAAAGACCCATAGTAAACTTCTCAGAGGCCCATCATTATGACACCAGAAACCAAATCAACTACATACTCCCTGCACATCATCTGTCAGCCTATGAGAAAAAACCCAGCTACATCGGAGCAAAACTATTCAACACCCTTCCACCTGCACTGAAAGAACAAAAAAACAACCGGAACTTCAAAGGAGCTGTTCTCGACTGGCTACTGAAAAAAGAATTTTACTCCGTTGAAGAATGCCTGGAGGGACGAGGCCAACCTCATCACTGAAGAAGAAAAATAATGACGCCATGACTGTACTTAATGTTCATGTCAATAAAGAGTATTTTGTCTTGTCTTTGTCTTGTCTTGTCTTGTCTTGTCAAATTTAAGTTTAAAAATCGTAATTTTTAACATTGGTCTTGTGGGTTGCTATTTTGGTAACGAAATAACAAAAAGTTAACAAAAATAAAGAAACATTAATTTTAAGCAGTTTTTAACAGCTGTTATCTGTGAAGAGTCTGGTGTAGATTTAATAGCTTGATTGATTGGTTAACAAAAGTGAATTAAAACCAAGAGCAAGGCTCGGTTAACCTGGTACTGTAAATTTTATGGAACGTAAAATAGGCCTAATATATATGGGAAAATATTTAAAAGGATAGGCTAAGATATTTTTCTGCTGGGACATGTTTGTCTAAACGGAAATGTTCAGAGATATTGGAGTTGAAATTTTGTTCCATGTTTTTCTTACGGAAAAATCAAAATTTCAATTGCCATTAGTCCTAAACTGTTAGGATTTCGTTAAAAGTTAAAATATAAAGAAGTCTTAAAATTACGTGTATAATCTAAAAATGTCACATAAAGTGGGGGTTTGTGTTTATAAATTAGTAACTACCGGTCTGGGAACAAGGTGACTTTCTGGTACACCCCGTACATTTAAATTAGTGTCAATCGATAGAACAGAACCGATTTACCTATAATGGCACAGTTGGTTTTTGTTAAAAATAGTTCTGTAAGTTTTAAACATTCCATTATAAGCTACGGTAAGTATTATTAAATTACATAATCATAAAATTATAATTGAAAATTGGTTTAAAACATTTACGTTATCATTTCTCATTGTACAACATTCATCATTGTTGTTTGTCCAACATTTACAATTAATAATAAAAAATAAAAAAAACATGATAAAATAAACGTAAAGGTGATTTAAATACGTTAGGATGCACCATTATTTATTGTGGTGCGGTTGGCAACGTCGTGTGCAGCGCCACTAGCGGCGAAAGGCGGAGGCTGCCGCGCCTGGTTAGGGAATTCCGAGTTAGTGAATTCCGCCGGGCGACAGTTAGCCAATTCCACCCTACGCACATTGGAATCCACTAACTGGCGGTTAGGCAGTTCCTGGTTAGCCAGTTCCGGCCCGCGACACGAGTTAGGGAGTTCCGAGTTAGCCAATTCCATCGTCTCTTTTAATCTTTCTTAAAAGAGAAAAAGCATTTTTCATAGCTTTGAAAATTAGAATCAAGAGATCGCAGGTTAGCTAGCGAACGATAATGAATTATCATGCTGCTGGAAACAGTGGAAACACTGGAAACACGGCGTACGGTGAAGATGAAGTCTACTACGCAACTCAAACAGACAACCGATCCAGTTTCATTCAAGCCAGCCATTCGTTGATGGCGATTTAAAGATCGAAAAACGGATTAAAATTTCAGCTTTAAATGCGGAATAACAATGCTACTTCACGTCGTTACGATATTCTATGCTTTATTTCTGAAAACCGCAAACAGCCGGCAATGTTATGTTTAGTGATTTGTTTTGTCTCATAACAAACAAAGTTATGATTCTAGTTGTACAAAGCTGCTCGCTCGCAGCCGGCCAATGGGATTCTTTATTTTATAAAACATTTAAAAGAATTGTGTACGAGGGCTATTCAGAAAGTAAGGAACGTTTTCGTCTTACGCCGTTGTACGAGCGCGTATCGAATATATTTGGGTATGAGAGTGCTCGGGGCCTCAGTGGCTATCCAGCCGTGACACTTGGAGCATCGTCGCGCCTCCTGTTTTCTTTCTATTTTAATTCAAAATGGCCGCTTCCGTAAAAAGTCCCGCCAGTTGCGAAGTGCGATCGGTAACACGGTTTTTGTTGACAAAAAACGATAAACCGATAGAGATTTATCGATTTTTATTCTTTCAATTTCAACACAGCAAAGTCCGTGAAACTTGAGGGAAAGATAACGAAAGCTTTGTTATGGTGGAGCAGCGGTTTTCACGGATCTTATTCGAACTTTAGTGACCGGTTCGTCAGTCACAACGCTCGGTCGTCCACTCAGCAAGAACATTGGTTCAATCATTTGTAAACTGAATACACAACTTACGCACAGAACTTTCATTCAAGACATTGTTCCCATACTTCCACACACTTTTCGATAAATCTTTATCGGTTTTAGGTTTTTTGCCAACAAAAACCGTGTTACCGATCGCACTTCGCAACTGGCGGGACTTTTTACGGAAGCGGCCATTTTGAATTTAAATTGAAAGAAAACGGGAGGCGCGACGATGCTCCAAGTGTCACGGCTGGATAGCCACTGAGGCCCCGAGCACTCTCATACCCAAATATATTCGATACGCGCTCGTACAACGGCGTAAGACGAAAACGTTCCTTACTTTCTGAATAGCCCTCGTAATTAAGATACGACGATGATAAGTGGGCTTTTATATCCTAAGAATTATTTATTGACGTCGTTATTTTCTTACTTTTGTTTTTGTAAAAACAGTAATAATGACGTTATAATACTGGCAGTATCGTTTTTTACCGGCTCAGATTTTTGCTGCATTATTTTTTGCCCATCCACTCATGGTGACGAGCATGCAGGGCCTGATTTAGGCATGGGCCCCGGGCCCAGGGCAGCAAATTTTCAGGGGTGGCAGATAGTGATGTGTCGAGACCGAAACTCGAATTTCGAAACCACCGAAACTTAAGAAAAGTTTCGGTTTCGAGGTTCGAGTTTCGGTCACGACACAAAATCTGAGCTATAAACCAACAATAGTTAGTCCTGCTGAAGTAATATTACAATTAAATTTCCCATCTTCTATATAATGATGAAAACATAGTATGACCCAGTTAGTTTAAAAAGTAAATTTAACTAACCTTAATCCCTAGAAGATTGAAAGGAAATTTAGTCAGAGGCAACAAACAGCTGAAACCAAAAAGATCCTACCCTGAAAATTAAATTCTTTAACTCCTATAGCCTAACCGTACGGCGACCAATACACGGACAAGAACTTTGTATAGATAATAGCCAAACAATAACAAGCTACATGATTCCAGAACAAAAACCGGTTCATACTAGATGCAAAGTTGACATTGGGTACAGTAAATGAAGTTGTCATGACAAGTGTTAAGTATTTTCGCTGTCCAATGCGACAATTTTCTCTTTCCCTCATAATCTATTCATGTTCCAGAATCCAGGAGGTTGATGTCAACCCCTAGCTGGGGAACATGAATGGCCAGTCACTGCAACACTGATGTTGGTCCTCTAATTGCTTGCCGGCTGTCCCATTTTCACCTTTCCCTTTCCTTCAATATTCCGTCCTTCAAGGGACTTGTACAAAATGCCAATTAGAGGCTGACTGACCTAGTAGTTCAGCCAGTTTCCTTATCCACTACTAACAAAAATAAGTAATACACCCATAACAGGTTGCTACCTTAGCCTATAATAATTTTTGTGTAACAGTGCATATTTATGAGGTGATGAAGAGTGTTGATTGGTGCATGTTACTGACCAGTCTGCGGAGCCGAAGAGCCCGGCGCCCCAGCCACTCCCAGGCCAGACAGGAAGTTCTGCAGGTCACTCAGCTGTATGGGGTTCTGAGCAGCACCACTGTCTGTTGGCAATCACCATTAAAATATAAATTATTATCGTTAATAAAAACTTATTACTTTTATTTGTGTCTAACGGTCACATTAAAATAGACAAAATGTGCCACAAGGCATGAGCAAACATTTAGTTTGAAAATAAAAAACTACTAACATTTTGAATGTCCATAATTTAGTGATAATAAAATTTCTGCATTGTATTTTAAACTATAAACATAGTGCGCCTACTTTAATGCATTGTAGTGATCCTTCTTGACAGCATGATAATGCTGTTACGTGATTCTTATTAATATGGAAGAACTCAATCACCAGGACCTGAATTGGTTTTACCTGTGGAGGAGGGAGGTTTCGCCCGAGGCGGGGAGGGCTGAGCAGGCGCAGTGGCATTCTTGGGCGTGGTGGTAGCACTGGCCGCAGTGGTGCCACCACTGGCGGCCGTACCACCACTTGCGGGCGCTGCCGCTCGGCTGCTGGATGACTGGCTTGTAGACGGCCGGCTGGAAAAACGGACCAGACGACACTCAACAAAAAGTGGCAAACTAAACATGGAATCTTATAAAATCATCACTGAAACACCTATACAGTAATACGAGGGTAAATTGTAAAATACGGTTGCCAATGTTTTAAAAATTACCAGCATGAAATGATGTACCCATGATCCATCGCCCGCAATAATGGAGTCTTAAATCCCGCAATTTGCTGAAAACACTGACTGGCATACTTGACACGTTTTTGTTCATTTTGGCAGTCCTTTCGGTACCCATCAAGCAAAGTTTTTTGGGCATAGTCTTGTGAATAGTAAAGCTAAAAATCTCAGGGACCCGAACAGCAAGTTTGCTTATTGTGTTTCGGTTAACTTACAATGAATGTCTTTAGGTAAATCCCTTTCACGATTGAAAACCCCATTATATGAAGGATTATATATGGGGGTAACGGTGAACGGGAACTCTAATTTGTATGGCTTCTAGACCGAAGACTAAGCGGTGTAGTGAGACGGGAACGGTGCAGTAGGGAGGGAAAAGATTTGCACAGATTAAGCACAGTACCGGTGGTGTGGATTTATACACTGAATAAAATGCTGGTGCTTGAAAAACAGTTTTTTTCACAAACTTGTTGATCATAACTCAAATACAGGTATCAAATAGGTTGGTACTGTGTACACAATATATATATGAAAGTAATGCATATGAATGTATAAACAAGGTTTCGAGCCACTAGGCCAAACAATAACAGGTGTTAGAATTTAACATTAAATAATGACAATTTAATGATTAAAAATAATAGAACTTGTTCGGTACTCTGGTCAGCTGCAGTTGTACCTGATTGTGCCGAGCAGACTGGAGAGGCCTCCGATCTGACCCACGCCCCCAAACAGTTGCATCAACTGCTGCTGAGACATGTTCTGCAGCAAGTTCTGCAGATTCTCGTCTGAAAACATATAGATAGCAATGAGTACACTACATCTATCACTCAAACACGTATAATTTCTACAAATAAATATAATTGGTATCTTTTGTCAGTGCAAACATTAAATTTTGTCAGCAATGAGTACACTACATCTATCACTCAAACACGTATAATTTCTACAAATAAATATAATTGGTATCTTTTGTCAGTGCAAACATTAAATTTTGTCAGCAATGAGTACACTACATCTATCACAAAAAAATAGCCTATTTAATTTCTACAAATAAATATAACTGGTATCTTTTGTCAGTACAAACATTAAATTTTTAAATCAATCATTTTAAGACATACTAGGGGTCCCGCGCCCAAGTTGTGCATTTTGTTATTACAAAAGGATTTCTTATGTTAAGGATTTCTTCATGCCTATGTTTGTGAGAAACTCACCAACAGTTAATTTGAAGGAATTACATGAATGAAGGAGAACATTATCGTATGATAGCAAAAAATTGACTGTTTTGACTATATTTATTTTGATTATGCAGTGACAGACGATCTATTTTTGTTTACAATCTAACTTCGAAATTCATCTGAAGGTAATCAGCTGTTAAGTTACAATACACATTTCAAAATCTTATAATAAAAGTTGGTCAACATTTTAAAGCACCCTCTAGAAATGAAACCAAAGGCCAGGGGGGCGAAGCCCAAAATGGAATTAAATTTTTAATCATCATTCGCCTACGTCATAAGCTTTAAAATGACACCTCAATTTAAAAAATAGTTGGGTAGGTCGAGAGAAAAAGGGATGTAACAGACTAAACGCTTACAGAAATAAGAAGATAGATTGAAGACTCCATTTTCTGCTTTCGCAGTAAGGTTTTGTATAGGCCCAAATCAAACACTGGATGTTCACTAAGGCCAAATAGAATTTATGTGATTTAAGGTAGTATTGTACAAACATAGAGCAATTAAAGCATTATGGTAATGATTATTCATGTATAGGTATCGTCCAAGATCTTTGCTCCTGATATATCACAGCTATTTGGTTCTTAGGCACTGTAAAAATTGTGTCTCAAATTTTCTTTAATAAGAATATATATAGCAGCTGCATTATGGAATATAAATGTTTTTTAACAATACGATTTTTATATGATTCAGAGGTCTGTGGTGGTAATATCAGTAAAAACTGAGGGCCAGAAATCTTTGATGATACTAATGGTTAAGACTTTCAAAACTGACTATACAGTGTGTTCATTTAGAGCTAACTTCCCTGCAGGGGAACACGCTAACACACTATTACGGAAGTAGTCACGGTGAGACCTAAGCCCGGGACTATGATACTTTTTCATTTTGAGGTCCCTAGAAGCCAAAAACACTGTTCGTTCAAATTGTATATGTAAATACATGTGTGTGTAAGTTAACATGATAGCTCTCAAATGAAATCTATAATTTTTATGAAATTTGGTACAGAGCAGGAAGGCTGCATTGTTCAGGTTAGGTTCGGAAACCAGCATGATCGGGTATATTCATGTAGAGCAGGAAATAAATATCAGGATTTGCCTTATTGCTTCCCTTATTGCTTCCCTTATTGCCCCTTATGCTTCCCTTCCCCACAGGCACAAAATCAGTTATAGCTGAGCAATGGGAAAAGGGGCATTACTGTCTAGAGAATGTGTAATTTCGCTTGCGTGTTTTTCGCTGTAGTTGGAGTAAAAATGTGGTGGAATAACAATTTGTAATTTGCCTATCATTAAAGAGAGGGCAATTTGATATTTGCAAGACAAAGAGTTGTTGCCAAAACCAAAACGGTATAAAATTAATTTTTTTGTGATTTCTAAAGGCTTGAAAATAAAATATTTCCACACTACATTCCTTATCAATAATCATGGAAAACTGATGAGTTTCGAGTATACACAGTAGAGTAATTCAAGCTCTAAGTAAAGGTTACTAATATGATGCCATTTTGCTTTGAAATTTTTCAGTAACTAAACTTTATCTTAAACTAACCACAGGCTACCTTGCAGATTGTGACCAAAGACAATTTTTCTTTTTACCTATGTAAGAGTGTTACCGGTTTTATTTTAAAGTACCTCACACTGATATTTAGTAGCTAATCAGTCATAGTTTAAAATGTATTGTTAAGTCGAATGTGATTTACGTACCCGGGGTGGCGCCCCCGCTCCTCTGTGATCCTGGAGTGGGTGGATTATTTAGTACCTCATTGATTTTGCGAGCATTCTCTTCATCTTTCTCGGTCTTTGGTTCCTGGGGAGAAACAATCATTTATTTAAAATGAATCGTGGGAAAACTTTGATTGCTAAATAGAATTTCTTATTAAGTTGAAGTTAGAATCTATTATATATGAAGTTTCCAAATATGAAGATAAGTTCAATAAATGTTTGATACTCTGTAAGCACTGGATGTTTTTTGAGATCATTTGCAAAATCAGAATGATTTACAAAAACATTCATTTAAACATGTTTCAATCACTGATACAAATGTACTGTCAAGTCTTAAGTAGCTCGATGAAGCTTAATTTATATCACAATAAGCTTATAGTTGTATCCGATTTGGTGCTTCACTCAGGCATTAATTAAGTGAATCAGAAATTAAGTGTCTCTGAGGCTGCCAGCTGTGACAGCTATGTGGGCTAAATGAAAGACACCAGACCAAAATGGTATAATTAACCATTTCTAAGAAAGTCTCATGTGTATACGAAGGATTACACCCTGATACAACGTAACCACTCTTATAAGAAACTATCTCTTAGCATTGCAAAATGTAAATTATGTATACAGCTACTACAAGGAAATTACATCATGCATGTTTGGCTCACATTTTTATTAAAATTTATAAATTTAAAGATTTACCTGAACCCAGAAGAAAAACTTCCTATTGGACGATTTAAATTTTAGAACAAAAACTCGTCCTGTAGTGCATTGAGGGACTTTCTTGAATTCACAATCATCAGGAAAAATAATCAAATCCTGAAACATACCACAGGAGAATATTTTAAGCCAAAGATGAAAATGTTTGGAAAAAAATCAAACCATTAGCCTACCTACATTTGTATGCATACATTACACAATACACAATACAGGGTGTAAAAAAAGTCCATCCCCCCACTTTAATTTTTTTTATTTTTTAAGATAGACCAATATTGTTTGGGGGGTAGTAACATAACACAAAGTACCTTTTGACATTATTTAACATTTTTGGTCATGTTTTTTTTCTCAACTTTTGACTCAATAGTTGTTCTGGGTGATTTAAATTGTAAACACCAGGTATGGGGCTGCCGAAAAACAAACCCAAATGGGAATCGCCTCCTTCAATTTACTAATTATCTAAATGTTATGGTCTCCGCTCCAGATGAACCAACCCATTATCCGTGGCAACCACGCTACAATCCTGACATCCTCGATATAGTTCTACACAAAAACTTCAACGCACCTGTAATGCAAGAAGTCTTACCTGAACTCGACTCTGATCACTCTCCTGTTATTGTAACCTTTTTCGTTCATCCTCAACGAACTCTACCTCCGCAACGATTGATTAATGGAAAAGTAAATTGGGAATTGTTTAGTGTTGAACTAGATACAAAATTGCCGAATAATATAATTCTTAACTCTATTCCCGATATAGATAGTGCCATTCAGTGCTTCACTGAAAACTTAAAAACTAGTGTAAAAAATTCTATTATTATGCCTTCAACTCCAAAACCAAATAACTTCTATCACCCGCCAATAAGAATAATGTGTCTCATAAGAGAAAAACATGCAGTAAGACGACGCTGGCAACAATACAGGCTACCTCATCTAAAGAGGCAGTTAAATGAATTAACTAGGCGTGTCAAACATGAACTTGATGAATACCGAATAAGCTGTTACAAAAAATATGTTTCAGATATTCATCCTAGTGATTCCAACATGTGGAAGGCGATGAAGCGTCTATTAAATATCCGTTCTGTAATTCCAACTTTACTAAAAGATGGTACAGCTTAAGAGTGACTCTGAAAAGTGTGAACTTCTGGCCGATTATTTCGAAGCTGCATTTCACCCAAATGACACAATTGCTGGTGATGGAAAATGTAAACGAGACAGTGAGAGCCACGTTTTCTTCTGTGGAATTACCTATGAGGTTTTCTACGAGTTCCGAATTGAAGTCAATTATAAAAAAATTGCCTTCACGTAAATCGCCAGGATATGACCTTATCCCAAATATTGTCCTAAAAAATCTTACTGACAAAGGACTTGCCCACCTTTCTTCCATTATTAACGCCTGTCTATCAAAATCATATTTTCCCGACACTTGGAAACACGCAGAAGTTACTGTAGTTCATAAGCCAAACTAGGGATGTGTCGATTCTCAATACCGATTCTCTATACCACCGATACTTGGCCATTGGTATCGGTATCGAGAATCGATTGTCTAAAGTCGATACCGATACTTTCGATACCAGTCGGTTCAGTTGTCTGGTAAATGGTAATTTAATTTCAAGTTATTGCGTCACATTAAAACATACTAAAAGCCACTTTTACAGACGGTGGAACAATCAAATAAGTCTAATAAAGTAAAATTGATTTTCTTTCGGTTGATCGAAAGAAAATAAAGCTTAACAATATCAACAACAATCTCAAAAAAAAATAATAAAGTTAATAAAAAAGTAACCCAAGGTTATGCCAGACTGTCAAAATTGTTTCCTTTAATTAACCAAAAATCTCAATTGAAACCTGAACGTGTAATATTGATATATAAAACGATAATTCGACCTTTAGTTATGTATGCTTCTCCCATCTGGGGTTTGGCAGTGTCCCATGCTAAGCTGAACAAAATTCAAGTCCTACAAAATAAAATTCTAAGAATTGCAGTAGACGCCCCTTGGTTTGTTCGTAACAACCACATCCACGAAGAGCTTGGGGTTGAATCTGTGTTCAACTTTGTTTTGAAATCCAGTAAAAAATTTATTGAAACCTTGGACTTTGTACCTGGTGCTGTGGCGTTTCAAATTGGTCACCAAACCCATAACAGAAGATTAAAAGTAAGATTGCCACAAGATTTTCTGGCTGGACTGGACTGAAAACCTACCACTTTTTTGTTACCGTATTTCCTTTTCATGTTATCTGTTCACCTTCTTTTGTGTTCTGTTAAATTTATTTTCATTTACTGGTAAGTTCCAGGGTGTACCTGAATAGGCCGAGCCCACTAATGTAAATATGTTTTGTTACCTTTTTACCTGTGTTAAACTTTCTGTGTATAATGTAAACTCATTGATCCAGAATAAATATATTGTAAAAAAAAAAAAAAAAAAAAAAAAAAAACAAAACAAAACAGCACACTAGCGAGAACATCTGTCTATTCATACCAAAGAAGTTATGTTAAACCATGGAGGATACACCGATTATCGAACTGTATTAAACAAGCCTTACCAGTAAAGAGTATCCAAACTAAACTGCTCGATTTCGAGCAACAAGTACACAAGTAAAAACTTAAACCCTGTGTCCATCCTATCATTTGCTTACTGATTTTAAAGTGTTGCCAGGATGTTGAGTAGTTTTGCTCATAGCATATGCTAAGCCCATTTTATTATAGAACTGAATCATATTTTACCATTGATTATTTTATTTTTATTTAAATATATATAAATATTTTAAAGAGCAGTAAAATAAAATGAAAAAATAACCAAAACTAACATGCATATGGTCTGTTTCCACATCACTAAACATAAACACTACAGTAATATAACAAGAAGGAAGTCAGCTGATCAGCTGATTATGTTCAGACACTTCCCTCTATCTTTCTCTCTCTCCCATTATAAATTTATTTTCCATTAAAACACCATGGTATTTAATATACAGAATTGCTGCCATGAGGGATTTTGACCAAACATAATCCTCATCACCTAATTAAGGTATACATAAAATTGTATTGATAAAATGTTTTAAAAAGTCATATTATATAACATTGCATTTATGCCACAGTTTACAACCAAAAGTGGCCAACTCTTAATGATATCTCTGTCTGTGTAAACGCAACAGCAACTCACTAGGTTGGCAAACATTTTAAATTAAAAGACAAATTGTACTTAAAACGAAATACAGTAGACTCCCTCTTAACCGGCCACCTCGGGACCAGGCAGAGGCCGGATAATGAATTGTCCGGCTAAACCGATGTTCATTTAAGAACGCCATCCCAAAATTTTATATGACCTAAAAATAATTATTACTTGAAAAACAAACTTAAATACATTACCGTATATGATTTATAGCTATTATTATTAACATATTTTTTAACAAAGCACCCTTAGTGGATTTATAGCTAATATCCACCACCCATGAAATCCACAACAAACCTATACTAATAACAATTCGTTTCTTTATTGTGGTCTACTGGATAGTAGGTCCACATTGACTTCCGGTGGCAGTCACTTCCGTCCAGGACGTTATAGTTCAATTGGTTTGAGGACGTCAATATGAAATAAAGTTGAATTGAATGATACATTAGATAAGAAAACTTAGTTTCCGGCAAAACTAATACAGGGTGTCTACTGATATCTGGTTTTAGAATTCCAATATATTTCCAGTATTTCAAGTACATTTTTAAAAAAAATTCCAGTATCACTCGCGAACTATTAACCTGAATATGGAGTAACAATAACAAAATTTTATACATATAATCAAATTTAACATGGATCTTTGTATTAAAAGATCACCACTGGTCAAAATTCTACCAAAAAATCACCTGATTTGGACTCTAATTTATTTAATAAATTACCCTTCTTCCATTAGATTAACATTGAAACTTTGAAAGCCTCTAAGGCGTACCCCTGGAGGCTCATGTGAATTATAATGGCATTCTGTTCATCTACAGGATGAACCTTTCTAACAGTATGCACGGATTTCTCTTACGATAACGATACACACAAGCTGAGAAAAAAGTAAGAAAATAAACATGCTTGCCTATTAATTTATAGAGACTTATTTCTAAGCTTAATCTTTACACAAAAGTTTAGATTTCTTAATTGCTTGGTTAATTATTAGAACAGAACTACAAGTTTTCTGATTTTGGTTTGCAAACATACTTCAACAAAAATAATAACAGGTGAAACATTTTTACATCGAAATGTACGGATCAAATGACAAAATCTATATTTTATGCATTTTAAAAACAACAATTTCCGGATTTTAATAAAATTCTATTATTCAAGTATCTATTTTGACATTCCAGTATAATTCCAGTATTTCCAGTATGGAAATAAAATTCCAGTATAATTCCAGTATTTCCAGTAATTCCAGTATCAGTAGACACCCTGTAATAGTCGATAGTCGAATCGATATGGTGAATGACGCTTTAGAAGACGCTCCTTGTAATATTTGTTTGGAAATTATTCCCAGTGACGGAAATGGTCTGTTTTGTGACGGATTTTGTCATAAATGGTACCATCCTACCTGTGTTGGTATTGATCTTCACATCTACGAGCAAATTAATTGTGTAGCGGATAAAGTGAAGTGGTTCTGCAACACGTGTTCTGCGAAGGTGGACAGGCTTGCCTCTCATCAATGGGACGTCGAGAGTGTAATAAATCTACATGCTACTGTGGAGAAGCTGATTGGTGTAGTCAAAGGTGTTATCAATGACAACATTTCCCTAAATAATCGTATGGATACACTGTGTAGTAAGCATACTGAGCTGCATAACCTTGTTTGTGATGAGGTTATTGTAAACAATCGTATGCCTGCGGTTGTTCCATCGAATGAAACATCGAGTGAAAGTACTCAATCTGCACCAGTATTGAACAATATCGATCGATCGAAATCGGTCACTATCGAATCCAAGACTGTAAACAAAAACAAACCAGCCTCATCTGTGACTCTGAATGAACGGGTTAGCCTTACAGATTATGACAGTGATTATCCTCCCCTGAGCACTAAAAGTACGGTAAGTTTGCCAGAAGATGAAAATGACTCTCAGTGGAATGTTTGGCAGGGCAAGAAATTAAGAAATAAGAGTAGGAATCAGCCTATAATAGGTTCTAAAACCGATTCTTCTAGTAAGGTTAGGGCTAAACTAAAGTTTATATTTATTTCAAGGATTGACACAGCTTGTACCAAAGATGACATAATTGATTATATCAAAGAATCTGGAATTGAGGGGTGTGAATGCCATGATATAAAATCTAGGTATGATTCTTATAAATCTTTTAAGCTAAGTATTTCCTTAGACCTTGCCCCTAGACTGTTAACCAACTCATTCTGGCCTTCAGGTACCCTGGTCCGTGAATTTGTACAAAGGAACAGTTCCAGGGCTAACTTTGTGTCCTCAAAGACTTTTTTAGGCAGGAACCATCGTTCTTAGAAAGGAAAGCGATTTCCAAGACGAGGGCTACCACTCATAACAAGCTGAAAATCTGTACTGTTAACACTCAGTGTTTGAGAAATAAAATTCCCCTTTTGGAGATTTTATGTGATGAACATGAACTAGACGTATTGTGCATACAAGAACATTGGATGGTGAGTGATGAGATAGTATATTACAATAAAATATCATATCTCAACCTTGCTTCCTACTTTTGCCGCTCATCTCCTTGGGGTGGCGTGGCCTTATTTGTAAGTAACCGACTGAGTTTTTCTCCCTTGGATTTAAGTGAGTTTTCAGTTGAGCTGCAGGGAGAGTTTGCAGCTGTGATTATTAAGGAACTTTCTATTATTATCGTCACCATGTATAGGTCACCAAGTGGCAACATTGCCACATTTTTTAATCTATTGGATAAGTGTCTCAGTTATCTTATCACACTTGGACTTTTTTTGGTGATTGGGACTGATCACAATATAGACTTATTAAAGCCCTCAACTGATGTCCATGACTTCCTGAATCTACTTCGTAGTTTCAATATGTATTGTAGTATTATTTTGCCAACTAGAGGGAAAGCATCTCTCGACACTTTTATAACCAATTTAGACTCTTGGAACTATAATGCTATAGTTAGTCAGGATCACATCGCTGATCATCAGCATGTCTTTCTTAGTGTACTTTCAGAACCTAACCTGGACGCTGTCGGAAATAATAGGAAGTCTTCAAAGACTATCTCTTATAGAGTGTTTAATGACAGTTCTCATGACCTTTTCATGGGGTTTCTCGCAAGCCACGCTAGACAATGGCTTGATGGTATTATGACATTAAGAGCCTCCGATGCTTTTTCATTCTTTTTTAACAGATTTAAAGAAGCTTTTGATACTTTCTTCCCTTTAAAGCTCAAGACAGTCTATCCAAGTAGACCTTCAACGAGGTTACCAAGCAGTGCCATGAAGGTGAAGAACTGGTATACACCTGAACTATCTAGACTTAGAAATAATATCATATCTGTGCATGACCTAGCTTTAGTAAATCCTAATCTGTTACCATTACTTCGTAAATTAAGAAGGGACTATCGTTTTAAGCTTAAAGAGGCTAAGAGAAATGCTAATGCAATGTATATTACCAATGCAGCTAACCCTTGCAAAGCTGCATGGAATCTTATCAGTTCCAGTAGGCCTAGTTGTAACGACCTAAAATGGAGGGGGGATGCAAAACCTCTGTTAGCCTAGCCTACTAGTAATAAGCCAAGTGCCTAGGCCTAGCGATCAGAATCTAGGTTAAGCCTATGTTCTACTTAAGTTGGGTCTGAGCCTTGGTTGATTTTATTAGTAGGGTAGAGGTGGTAATTGGTAATAGGCAGTTAGGTTACTGCTGGGTAAACATCCTCCTTCATTTTAGACTAACCTGTGAGTCATCGCCGGCATCGAGTCCAAACCTATTGAGAACACCAATTCACGTAAACTCACATTAACTCACACTATCTGAAGTCACGCCCGGTTATGTACGAAAACTGTTTATTGTCAGCGGTGAAGTGTCAAGGCGAAAACTATACTTTTTAAGTATTGGGATAGCCGGTATAACGTGTTGACAAACAGTAACATAACCTCGCACAATAGGTGAAGGCTCGACCGCCGCTATGACGTCGCAGCTTGAGCAAAACCCCTTCGATCAGCTGTGGACTGCCGATCAGCTGTTACCCCTCCAACGCCCCTCCAAAGAGGGGAGGGTTCGGGGATGGAGCGGAAAGCAGGATTTTCATTCTGTCTTGCGGTTTTGTAGCGATCAGAACGTTTAAGTTATTCCCGGTGTTTTAGTGTGTGCTACGGGTTACGTCAGCTCGCTGCGTAAGTAGCCAACACGGTTATTTAGGGAACAAGTTAGTTCTGAGTGATTTTATTTCCATTTTTATATTTTAGCAATCCGAGTTGATTGCGGTTTAGTTTTAGTTTTACGTTTTATTTGCACCTTTTCGTTGAACTCCAGCGGCTTGGTCGTGTGGGGTGCCGGAAATATATTTGGTGCTAGTTTCAAATTAAATTAAATTACTAGATAAATAATTACCTTTATCCAGCACAACAATAGCCTATTAATTAATTTCTTTTGTAATAAGTATTACTATTTTATGACTCATACATAAGTGTAACCAAGTGTTTTTCATTATTGTTGTGTCAACCAAACAGACGGTCCTAGTGACCATTGTTTGCAGTGCTGTGTTTCAGGTGGCAAGGAAAGACATTTTTATTTTTTACTTTGTTATCAAAATATTAAGTTACACGAAAAATTGTTATAATTGTCCTTGTTTGTGCATAGTTTAGAATTTAATAAAGCACTTTTTCATTTCATTTCATTTCATTTCATATTTTAGCAATCCGAGTTGATTGCGGTTTAGTTTTAGTTTTACGTTTTATTTGCACCTTTTCGTTGAACTCCAGCGGCTTGGTCGTGTGGGGTGCCGGAAATATATTTGGTGCTAGGAAATTATAATTATTACCGTAGCTAGAGTAAAATTTATTATCCGTATTAGATTAGTTTTGAAACCTCCAGAGTGGGGTTGGCTGATTTTTCCTTTTTTGATTGTTGGTCAAACCGTTGTCAAACCCGCCACGAGGCCGTCACCTGCAAGTCCGTGCAGGCACGCAGCGACCTGTCGGTACCGGAGCGTGGACCGGGTGTGTGGGTGTTTGTCGGTGTGGGGAACGGGTTGGCTCTAAACCCACCCAGCCAACATTAAGTTAAATTTAAATTTCAAAATTATTAATTGGCATTCATATCAGGTGTGAGCGATGATGAGGGTACAGTGACGCTATTTGATACTACCGGTACTGAGCCCACACCTGTTAAACCCTTTGGATTGTACAACTTTTATTTATTAAAAATCTGTACCATTCAAAATTTATTAATTTGGTGAACCCTGGAGTAAACCCAGCTAGCGACTTGGGTGAATCCGTGAGGTGAGAGTCTGCGGCAACTGCTCTCCGAAAAGAAAATTTCATTTTAATAAATTATTTTCTTTATCAAGAAAGTCGTCACAGTAAATGGCGCCCGAACAAATTGGACAGTGTTAATTAAATTTAGAATTATAATTAACGATCAAATTTTAATATTTGGTTGTGGGACTGAAACCTACTATAAAACGAGTTTGTTGTTCGAAACAGCCGTATTGTTGGTACTAGTAGGTCGCCCAGCGACTGACACTGGTTTTGCTTCAGCAGATGATTTTGGCCAGTTTTTTGTGAGTTCTGTGGATACCATTTTGAATAATGTTCCAAATAGTAACTTAAGCCTTAATGAAGTAGTAGATAAAGTACCTCTTGCTGAAACTACCTTTGAATGGAATCATGTAAGACTGAATGATATCATTGACTCAGTAGTTAGTTTTAAGCCTTCTGAAAGCAAGGATGTCTATGGCATGTCTACCAACCTCTTAAAGAGAGTAATTCATATAATTAATTGGTCCTATCCTGGTATACATAATTAATGCTTGTTTTTTGGAGGGTGTTTTCCCTCAAGAACTTAAATTGGCCAGAACTGTTCCTGTTTATAAAAAGGGTCCAGTAAATGAATTAGCCAGCTATAGGCCTATATCTGTAATTCCTGTCATAGCCAAAGTATTTGAATCTGTTATGTTTTGTCAACTTTACGGTTATCTGGAGCGGTGGCACCTTCTAGTCCCTGCCCAATTTGGTTTCCGCAGGTCTAAAACCACAGTACTTGCTGTGGAAGAACTGGTCAGTCATATAATGGGTGCTTTTGAAAGTAAGCAATCTACGTCTGCTACATTGTGTGACTTATCTCGAGCATTCGATTGTGTTCAGCACACAATACTGCTTGAGAAGCTTAAGAGGTATGGTCTAGAGGGTGGCACACTCCAAATGGTTAGGCCCTACCTTGTAAATCGCTTTCAGGTGGTAAGCTGGAATGGGTCAACCTCAAATGCTGTACATGTAAAACATGGTGTCCCACAGGGATCCGTCTTGGGACCCCTTCTGTTCTTGACCTCTATTAATGATCTTTATTATGATGTTAATGGTGGCGTCCTGCTATTTGCAGACGACACAACCTTGTTCTCCAGCCATGCCAATATCAATGAGGCCACAGCTGAAACCAGAGAGCTATTCATTGGAGCCTCTAACTGGTTTTTGAACAATAAATTATCTCTGAACAACACCAAAACTCAGGAAATTATCTTTAGTCTGTGTAACAACTCTGATGTTTGTAACCCTGTCAAGTTATTAGGTTTCACTATGGATTCCAAATTGTCTTGGGAAGCTCATATTGAACAATTGTGTATAAAGTTGAGCAGGGTAGTTTACCTGTTAAGGAGGCTTACTGGTGACCTGCCAGCCAGCTTTGTCAGGCAAGCGTATTTTGCATTTTTTCAGTGTCACGTGGCCTATGGCACAATTCTCTGGGGTCATTCCTCACACACTCAAAAGTTACTCTTAGTTCAAAAGAAGGCGATCCGAGCCATCTCTGGTGCAGGCTGGCTTGATCACTGTAAGCCTCTCTTCGTTGAACATGGTGTTCTCACTGTGTATAACTTGTATATTTTACAATGTATCACTGCCGTAAAGCGAAACCTCACAACATTCATATCTGTCGACAATGTACACTCTCATGAAACTAGGTCCAGCGGAATGTTATTTGTTCCTAGAGTTAGATTAGAGAAGTCTAAATTAAGTTTTCCTGTTGCAGGTATTCATTTTTTCAACAAACTGCCAGTGGTAATAAGGAACCTGCCCTTCCCTAAATTCATCCGCTCCATGAAGAAGTGGCTCTCCCTTAACCCTTTCTACAATATTAACGAATTTAATACCGCCAACTTAAAATCCATAGCCCACTAATCCGTATACTAACCAGCTCTAACCATCTGTGCTTTAACCAGGTAACAACTTTTTTTTTTTCTTTCTTTTCTTTTTTTACCTTACTGGCAGTAAGTATCAGTATTTTAGTTGTTGTTGAAATGTAATGTTCATTCATGTATTTCTACCATTAAGTATATGACAATGCCTATTGTACAGTCTTGTATTTAACGGCAATAAAAATCTTTGAATCTTTGAAACGCGGCCGGTTAAAAAGATGTTATTTTGTGTCAGGGTAGGCCGGTTAAAGCGGAGACCGGTTAAAAGGTGGCCGGTTAAGAGGGAGTCTACTGTAGTTATGAATTTCAGTTCTATTATTAATTCTTTAACATTGATAAAATACCTAACCACATAACCTTATAAAAAAACTGAACAAAAGATTTTTTTTGTTATCTTAATTCAATAAAACATATATTTCCCTTGTATGATTAAATATTACCTCTATACGATATTTAATTTTTTATTTATTTGTTAAGTACTTTACTTCTTACTCATCTTTACTTTTAATTATGTTTTTTTCAGTCACATTTAATACCAACCTGAAGTAAAGCAAATATCTAAAATGTAATCACCACCCCCCAAAAAGCGACCATGGCAAACAGAAACGGCACATCGTTTCTCACAACTGAGTTAAAATTGCTACTGAAATATGAAAACTTAAACACTGTATAAGATTCACTTGGCACTGAGAATCAATTCTAGATTTAATAACTCATAAAATTCCTGTTAATATTGAATTACTTCAGGTGAATTTTGAGACTAAATTAATAATTTTCCAAAGTGTTAATAACCCTGGACAAGTAGCAACCCCAGACTAGACGCCAAACACTCTTAAAACCTGGACATTTTGTAACCCTAATTAGCAACTAATATAGTGTCCAATGACCATCCATTCTATAAAATGTTACCAACCAGGCTACAAAAAATGCACAAAAGTAGCAATTAGCCTAGAGAGTCACGTAATGCATGCTCGAGCACGGACTGTTGATATAAACATTTGATGTAAACTTAGGATCCTATTGAGGGTGTCGAGTTAACAGGAATTTTCATTTTGAGATCATCAGAAGCCAAAAACACCATTCGTTCATTTTCATATTTATATACCAATCTATATAGATCTATACATATCCCATACCCATCTACATAATCTATATCTATTTATCTGTGGCACTGATAACTTTTAAAGAGGACCTGCGATTTTGATGAAATTTGGTATGAAGGTGTAAGACCAGGTCTATTTTCATGAGTCAAAGGGGTCAAAAATGGGTTTTTGACATTTTTGGACCTCAATTTTCCAAATTTTAACTAGAACCATTTAAAAGAGATTACTTAAAAAAAAAAAAAATAGTATTTTAATATTTTAACTTGGCTTAACGGGTTAGGGAGAAAAGCCAAAAATAGGTTTTCCATGTTAATCTTATGGAAAATCAACAAAAAACTGTATCACGTTTATTTATTGGTATAACTTGATAAAATTTGGTAAGTACCTTCACTAGGCAGTGTTTAACCGATATTTGTGTACAACACCCATATGATGGCAAACCCATGGGGTTTATGGGAAAAAATTTAAAAGTGCCGAATATTTTCTAACAACATCCCATGGCAGCAAACCTACATTCTCATTCCTATCTTGTATATGGGGGAAATACAAAATAATTTCAAATTCTTTTGGAAATTCGCTAAGTATGCAGGCCTGCTGTGACGGGGGTATTTTATAATTTCTATAAAAAGGCCCCCCTATTAAAAATTAACAAAAAAAAGGAAGCTGTTTATGTGTGTATTTGACATCAGCAGCAATGAAAATATGTGAGAGAACAACATAAATTATAAATTTATATTAATGAATAAAAAATAAATAAATAATTAATTATAAATTTTAGTTTTGTTGTTTCTTTTGGAAATATTTTTTTCACTCCAAAGATACCCACTTTGAAATGTTCTTCAATGGGCTTAGGCCTACTTACATCTTCGACAGTTCCAGTACTACGATCTTTCCAACAAAAATGCATAAGGGAATCTTCTGACTGGTAGACGTAGACGAGACCCTTCCTCTTGTCAGGGTGGACCATTTTCCCTTTCATGGTCATTTTTCCAGCTTTGAATTCGACCAGGTTTTTATTCTGAGACCGAGTCGCAGAACTCCCGAATAAGGCACCTCCTGCTGGCATCTTGTTCTTTAGGGAACCTACGACATAAAATAAATTAATCACTCTACTACATCCAACTTAGTAGGGGCCTAGATATTAAATAACTTAATCCTGTAAGCCTGATTGAATTGACTGACTGGGTTTAATGTTTAAATCATACAAGGTCAACGTCACTTCTGCGACACCAAAAGAAGCACAGTACGACAGCCAACCAAACCTCTATAGAGTTCAATGTAAGGTAAACTGACCAAAAGTCCTTTGCATAAGGATCAAGTCATTTTAAATTATTGATAAAATGTAAGATTTCGCCTAAAACATGTTAGGGAGATGTTCAAGCATCAACTTGTATGTATTGTTTAACATTGACAGTATATTAACTACTAAAAGGCACTTAAGTAAATAATTTTGAGACATATTAATTGTTAACCTCAAATTGAGAGCCTTTCCCCATTTCCATACAGTGCCTAACCTCGCTCATTAAAAGCCAAACTATGTATGTGTCTAAATATGTACAGCAATACCGTACGATAAAAGCACGCATTAGATGTTAATATTGTTTACTACTGCCAACATATTAGAGTAATACCTGTGGGAGCACGCATTTGCAAGAAGAAGTGTATTGTACACTTTATTTTATAGACATAATTATAATCACTTGCCATGTAATGCTGAGACCAAGGATGCTCCATTTATTTCAAGGCGAGCTCATTTCCATTACTTACCCACTTTATCGAAGCGTCTGTTTCCTTCGCTCATTCACCTTCTAAGCTATCTCATTTACTACTCGGCATTCTCACTTTTGCTCTCTGCTCATTCGATTTGTTCAGTACCCTAATAAGATTTTTCATAAGTTATCTTATGTTTGTTGAACAATAGAGCAGAATACAGTAGGCCTATATTAAGAGGTAACTCCTTGACTTAGGGGGCCCGGGTATTTTTAGGGATATTTTTGGAGATTTAATCCCTGAATCGTACCGACATAGCCAGTATGTGGGACATTTACCTTTTAACTATATTGTATGGAATTCATGTTTCATTGTGTACACCATGAAATCATGAACATTTTCAAAATATATTTTCTGATACAAAGAATGGGAAACATGGTGATTGGACTTGAGAGAAACAAAATTTGTTATGAAAATTTTGGCAAACTACATATCAAAAAGGCACAATACCAACTGCTACATGGGTGCATATAAGAAGGGGGCCGAGTGGGGCCGCCCCCCACCCCCTTCCACCAAAATGAGGAAAATATTTTAATAATCTGGAATGATTAGATTAATACCGGTAATGTTTATTTTAAAATCTAGCAGTATGTGAGCTGAGCACGCATTGACGCCAATTTTAAATTGTTTTGAGTCATAGCTATATATAGCCTAGTTTCGGCCTGTCGTGCTCCGCGCCGCCGCGGCCCGGCAATACTGAGTCACAGTCACGTGCTGTGAAAGCTAGGCATGAGCTTGAGACAGCTGCTACTAGCAGTAGCGACTCTTGGCGTGGTTGGCAGAACTGTTGGCATATGGTGCGGCGCTAGCACTGGCGCATACTATTTGGCAGCGACTGACTAGGGCGAGTAAGTCCGCTGGCCGCCATTGTGTGTTGTTTTAGTTCTGCTTTAGAGCAGAATACATTTAATTTGTAAATATCAATAAAACCAAAGATGTAATAGCAATATATAATTAAGCTTTTTGCTGTACACTTAAAGTAAAAATATTCTTGATTTTTGTCTGTTAAATCTAAAGCTCTTGTAATTTAATTTTTTCTAATTACATGTATTCAGAATATTGTTACTTTTTTAATGTTAGTTAAAATGAAACTTGTGTCAATCACCTTTTTTAATTGCATGCAGAATGTAGAATTTTATTTAATATTTTTTTTGATACAGTATGCTTTTACTGAGAGAAATGAATTAATGTTCTGTAAGATATTTAGTGCTAGAATAGTTTAAACTGTGAATTTCGTCACCTGATTTGAATTTTAATTAGGGGGAGTACTCTCGGACCTCTATGCCGGGAAGTTATAAAATATCCCCAGACCCCCTCCCCACGGCTCTTGACCCCCCGAAAGTTTTTTTTTTATAAGTTATGCCACCGTACTGCTAACCTCCGTTTAGTTTCCAAACCACTTTTGGAAAATCCACAATATTTATGGCAACTCCGACTAGCTTATAAAGTCTTATTTAGGTTAAAAACACATATAAAGCTTAGCATTTTTAAACAAAAGATAATATTTATCATTTTGAAAAGCTTATTTTATCTACAACCAGTTCTCTTGACAAAACAGTAGGCCGATATTAGACAGTAGCTTAAACACAGAAATTTAAGCAGTATTTAAGCAGCCTTTAAAAATAGGCTAGGCTATATAGGCCCAAGTTATTGCGTTACTGTAAAAATGTTGATTTTATTTGTTTAGAAACATAACAAGATAAGTTTAACTTACTGGTAGTTCAAGTGGATAGCCAACTTAGGTACCGGTAATCAAGTAGGCCTAAATTAAAGTGGGATTCCTAAGTTTACTGATGAATGACCATTCATATTCAGGTTAAAATACCCACTATGTGAGGTCCCTGTCTAAAAAAAGTGATTAACTTATAGGCTAGGCTATTTTGTCTGCGATCAACATTGCTGTGAACGAAGTTTGGAGGTGCACGTTTGTCGGTTTACCTTATGGTAGGCCCTACTTACCAATAATCTTTCACAGTTCCAGGGTCGTACTGATTGATGGTATGTACCATTTACCTATCACAAGATTCTGGTGGCTACCATACTCACAGAGGATTAAATGTTTAAATGAAGGCGTTTAAGTACAAAAAACTTGTGAACTTCATAGCAATGACTCAGGTTTATAACACTAAATAAGTTACCTAAATTAGAAATGTTAGAATATTTAGCCTAACTTATTTATAATAATTTTCTTGATGGATTGTAAGAAATATGCCAGCCTGGACAAGGCAATTAGACAAGACAATTTATTTATAACCTGGGACTAGGGCCTACTTACTAAAAAAATCTTGGGATAGTTACTCACTACACAAATTAATTTTTCACTCTTTCCACGTAAGTTATTTACCTTACAGATGAAACCAAAACCTCAGGACTGCACCAGATAGTACTTTAGAAATAGTTAACAATTAATTGCATACGCCGACAGAAGAAAACATACCACAGCACAGCTTTCTTTACACGAAGAGAATGACTATTTTTTAGTAGTATTTTTCATTCAAAGAGGAAAGAATGAAAGTGCTAAGTCAGGGTCAATTCAAAGCCTAACAAGAACAAGAGGTTCTTCGGAATCAAGGTCTGTAAAGGAAGAAGCATAACTTCTTCTCAGGTCAGCCGAATAGGTTTTTTTGTGTTCCGGATATGAAGCTTCAAAACTAAAACGAAAGTCAAGTTACGTTATAATATTTACCATTACACAGATGATTGAAAAAGAGAATGAAGCAGTCTTGCCATGGGTACGATATTTATCTAAACGACACCATATTACTCTATTTTAAATTTGGATTATTAGTTGATAACAAACCATTAGGTAATGATCAAATTACAAATTATCAATCAAGGTAAATCTAAAACCATAAATTCTACCCTATTTTGCTTTGAAATTCCTTATTTTATTAATTGTTGAGACAAAAAATTCCCAACGCAAACGAGAACGATTGTTGTTTGCTGTTTTGTTGGCAACACTTGCCGGTAGGCGACATCCATGGATGTCGCAGAAAGTGACACCATTGTTCTTATGGGATGCGGCTCACCTGGCCCTGGCCTACAGTCACCTTGCTTCGGAATACCATGGACTTTACCTACTACATTAAGACTAAGTTTTATACAGAGTGTTTCCAAAAAACCTGGAAATATTTTGTATTTTTGTTCCTTAGGTAGAGACAATAAAAAAATTATTATTATGTGTAGAAAACAAAATTGCGGCTAGCGGCCTAGCGAAGCATTATATTAAATCATCATCATTTATTATTAGCCATTGAACAAAAAGTACCGTAATAGGCCGTGTCACAATAGAGCAGGTTAACTTAAACTAAAAAGTCCTTTGCACAACAAAAAAACTCATCTACATTATAGAATGGGTAATTTAGCAGGTTGCTCTTAAGTTTATTCCTAAACTGGTTGTAAGGAAGGTCCTTGAGAGAGCTAGGAAGCCCATTATACATCTTTAAACCTGATGTTGGAAAACAGTTCATAGCCTTAGACAACCTTAGCCTAGGTACATCAAGTTGAGTTCCATTTCTAGTTACATAATGGTTACGGGAACTAACAGTAGAAAACTCATGGACATTCGACTTAATACTACAAATACAAGTGTAAATATACAAATTGATAATTGTGAGTATTCCAAACTGCTTAAAAAAAGGCTTACAGTGTTCTAAGGGTCCCACCCCAGCTAGAATTCTAAGAGCTTTCTTTTGTAATATTAAAATTCTTGATACTGAAGAGGAATGACCCCACAACTTAATGCCATATGCAATATGACTATTAAAAAAAGCAAAATAGGCCAATAACAAACAATCAAAAGGTACATTATGTTTCAATTTCCTGAACAGGAACAAGGCCCTAGCCAGTCTTTTAGATAGTTTGTCAATATGACTATTCCAAGTTAACTTGGAATCAATCGTGAAACCGAGCAAGTTAACATTGTTATCAACATAATATTGAGAAGGAGATATCTGAGTTTTTAGATCTTCAAGGTCAACGGGAAGGAGATGAACACAACGTTTGCGGACAACTTCACGCCAGTAATGATGTTGAAGAAAAAGGTAAAAAAAGAAAGAATGCACACAAGAGGAAAAGGGATATTGAAGATAATATTTCTCCAAACATATTGAGTGAGGTATTCTTGCGAACATTTTACCCAATCTCTTCCAGTTTCGACAAAAGGTTTTAATTGGAGTTATGAAATCAACGAATTATTCACCTACTGTAATTTTAACTCATGGACGAAAGATGATTTTGTTCACCGATAGTGCTTGGGAATCGTTTATGAAGCACTTGCATCTGCTAGAATGCTATTTAACTAGTAACATGTATGGAAGAAAGACAAGAGTGGGACTTTTGGATTCAAATGTGGAAATTGATATTATAAAAAATCGTGGTGATCATCAACTGCGGTTTAGAGACACAATAAGACATGATAACAAGATTCAACTTAATCGAGAAGAGTTTTTCATTCTAACTTGTGCAACTGAACCAATAACAAGATACTTGAGACAACTAGTGTTTTCAAGTTCGATTATTAAAGATTATTTGGAAGACACTTTGGACAAACAACCGGACGCACCTATATTGTACGGACCTGTGGATACTTCTATATTCAATAGGGTTCCTCATGAAGTACAAATGTGGAGACAATTGGAAAAGTACGCTAACCTACATAAGAAAGTGGTAAAACAGGAAGAAGAGGAAGAGGGAGGAGAAGAATCAAGTGTTAGTGATGAAAATGAAAACAAGGAAAATGTAAAGATGGAAACTTAGATGACAATAGTTGGTTTTTAAAACAATATCAAACACTTTGTGGGGTTAGGCCTACCGGGGACGGTGCCCACGTTAAATATACACCAACGCGCCAACAACTGTACGGCCTGGTATAAAAGTCGTACCTACCGTGGTGTGGAAATCAGTTGACCTTTGGACTTCGTCATGAGCAGACGAGTGACCTTCGCAATGGACAAGGAAGAAGAACAAGTAAAGTACAAACCTGGTATAATTGAGTTCCAAGCGTTTCGGGGTAATGATGATAGATTTATTATAAAAGAACTTGTGTTTTTCGACATCAATACAAGTGTTCCATATTCGTTTTTGTTCAAACCACCATGTTCTTATTCATCTTTAACTAGTAAAGCCGCTACTACCAACAGGTGGATTTCTAAATATTTCCATCATATCGATTGGTATGATGGTTTTGCAAGTTACACGGACTTGTATCATATCATGCATCAATTTTCAAACAGGTTTACCGAGATTTACACAAAAGGACTGGAAAAGAAGAGATGGATCGAAGAATTTACTCATGCTCCGGTTAATGATGTGGAATTGGATAAAAAACTACAAGTATACAATGGAAAATGTTTGTATTTGTACTAAAAGTCCAGAACATGAAAAAGATAGACACTGCGCTTTGAAAAACGCCTATAAACTCTCATCTTACCTTCAAAGTGGGGAAGTGGGGAGTGGTGGGGGTAACGGGGGTTATATAAGTGAGGAGCAGACCGGGACCTGGCATGAGTATTACTCGAGATTCCGAGACGACAACATCTCCCAGCAACACGAAGAAGACGATCTATAACTCGACCATGGCATCTCACCAGTTTCTACAAACCTTGGTTGAGCAGTTCAATGCTCACTCCAAGTCTACCATACTACCAGTTAAGAAGTGCTCCGAACTAAAAGACGAGAAGCACTATATCATCCATGCAATGAAGAAGATGGAGACTACAGTTGGAGAGGCCACCTGCTGCAGTCTCAGCGAGGCACCATTCACTCCGGGGGATGAGCCCAAGTTCCAAGTCTACCTGCCAAAACGATTTGTCCACCTTCTCCAGAACGAGGATCTGCGCTCCATCCAACCCGGCTGTCTCTACCTGGTGTCCCACGGTTGCACGGGTAGCAATTCCACCGAGTTGACCATCCACATCGCCGACAAGCAACAGTGTTATATTTAAGTTTTACTGTTGTAAATATTTTATTGTAATGTTTTATAAATAAATAAACCACAAAAGACAAAAAAGACAAAAAATGCAACATATCAATATGTGAAGTTTGTCACATATTGATGTGTTGCATTTTTTTAAACTTCGCGGGTGACCTTGACCTTTGCATTTCACAGTTACCCCCACCACCGCGCTAAAAGTCAAACCTGCTTCGACACAAACACCCCCACCACTTTTTCATAGTACCCCCAAGCCCTGTGCCTCAGCTTCATTCCAACTCCGACGGCCAACCGTATAACATCAAGATGTCTCACAATGTAAGTTGTGCTAGTTACGAGGAGGTAACCATTAATACTCAGCAGGAGCTGAACGACTTGTACAAGGAGTTGCAGCTGATGGTAGCACGAGGCTACCGAATGAACGTGCAAGTCTACGCTTGCAATATACGGAATCTCCGACATCCGAAAGAAGAGTCTCAACATTCCTATTCTCCGGCAACTTCATCACCGGCGTCCATGAAGACTGAGGCGAGCCAGACTTTGGATTACTTCAGCTGACTACCAGTTGTCTTCCTTATTCTTACCATTGTAGAATATGTATATTTCTTTCTTGTATTAAAGATGTAAAAGAGCAAAAACACCTATCTTGTTACTGACATATGTGCTCAGTAACAAGATAGGATTTTTTAAAACACAATTTGGATGACCTTGAAACTTCCCCCACTACCCTGCTATACCAGCACTGCTCTCTGCAACAGGCGTCATTCCTACTCCAACAACCATGGCGGACGCACCTGCTTGCGATGCCATGTCTTGATGTCTTCCACCGAAGATGTACCCACTACAAGTTGGAAATTGACAATCGACAACGTGCATTATTTAGAAACCATCTGCGATTGGATGAAGTCTATTCTCCACGACAACCCGGGAATAAAACTCAAGGTCAATTTAGATTATGATTGGTCTGAAATTATAATGCAGCAAGACGACCAAGAATCAGATCACAGTGGAGGTCAACAATCACCACAGTATTTGTCAAATTTACCATTGTCAACCATATATCCTACGGACGAGGTGGAAAGGGAAGAAAAGGAGCATGGGGTTTAGAGTTTCTTTTTATTTAAAACCCAATTTGGATGACCTTGAACTTTCCCCCTCCACTTGCCTGTGTTTATTTAAGCGTCACCCCGCTGGCTACGGCATCACTTCATCGTGCGCCTTCACCGCAGCAACATGGAGAGTCAACTAAGCTACTGCTGCGAACTGAAGTGTTTTTCATGGCCAAAGGACAGTGATGTGGTGGATGGACTAGCTTGTCGTAAATGTGACCCTTTTTCCCAATGCATGTGTAAGTGCAAGTCTTGGAAGAAGCCGAAACCTGAATTGAAGACATTCCATGTGTATTAGATGAGAGGGCATATGTACACTTGTTGCCCTGAACGCTGCATCGAGTTCCCACTAAAACACCTAACCAGCTGCAAGGTTTGCAACAATTGCTTTGCGGGCTTTTGCAAATATTATTTAGCAGAATGTCGGTACAGGTCGACTTGGCATACCGAAGTTCTCATTATCGATGAAATCGCTGATGAAGCACAAGAGTAGTCTTTCTACTCTTTGACTTTTTTTAAAACTCCGTTTGAATGGCCTTGAGATTTCCCCCCACTACTTCCCATATACCTAGAGTACGCGGAGACGAACGGTCAGTCGCTCGGTGACTGTCGTAAGGTGCGCATCAGTGTCGTGCACTCTACTGTACAGTTTTGGTTTAATCATGTTCAACGATAAAGCCTTGATAAATTATCACATTTTACCCGGTTCAAGGTCACCACACTTAAACTCTGGCAAAGAACATCAAACTGTTGTACTACGAGTAAACTTTTCTAAGTGTTGACTCAAACCTGAAGATTCTTTGGATACATCTTTAAAGACAATCCTAAGTCCCAAGTTTACAGTCAACCTCAAGGTCATCACACTTTAACTCTGGGACGATATCGACTTGTAGTATTTCAGTGTTTTGACTCAAGGTCACTACACTTTAACTCTGGGACACCCAACCGTGCTTCTGTTGAGGTAAACACTACCTCTTATTGTACTAAGAGTCAATATTTATAATTTTTAGTTCAAGGTCACCACACTTTAACTCTGGGACAACATCGAATTGTCGTACCAAGACAACTTTAACTCTTATTTGCTCCAAGTCCTCAAGGTCATGAGAACTCTGAAGAGTAGAGTAGTCTCTCTACTCTTTAACTTTTTTTTAAACTCCATTTCAATGACCTTGAGATTCCCCCCCCCCCCACTTCCCATATGCCTAGAATACGCAAGGTCTGGCAGTCAGTCGCTCGACGACCGTCGTAGGGTGCACATCTGCTGTGCGGTTTTAAATTAAAGTTTCGATTTTAACCAGTTCAAGGTCACCACACTTTGACTCTGGGACGGCATCGACTTGTAGTATTTCTGTGTTTTGACTCAAGGTCATCACACTTTAACTCTGGGACGACATCGACTTGTAGTATTTCTATGTTTTGACTCAAGGGCATCACACTTTAACATGTAAATTTAAGGTAGCACCAAAACGGTGCTACCTGGCTTGACATTTTCAAGTTTCCCAAGGTCATCGCAGTTCCCCCACCACTTCCCATATACCTAGAGTGCGCGGGGCCGGACAGTCAGTCGCTCGGTGTCTGTCGTAGGGTGCACATCGCGGTTGCAGTAGTGGCCGAAAGGGGGCAAGGCTGGGCCAGTTCAAGGTCACCCGAGCGGTGTCACATGACGGTTTAGGCAAAGTCACGTTGCAAACTTCAAGTTTCCTCAGCACTTTTGCTGTTTCTCGTCTAATTTCGCTCCAAGTCGTCAAGGTCATGGGAACCTGACTGAAACTCGGAGCGTAGTGCGAGAAACAGCAAAAGTGCCAAAAAGATTTCGGTTTCAGCGTGACCTTGACCTTTGTGACATCGATGACGTCATATTGGTGAAGCAAGGAGTGGTGACGTCATCGCCACGTCATTTCTGTGACGTCATGGGTGTGACGTCATGGAAGTGACGTCATCGGTGAGGTCATTGACCTCAATGACGTCATCGCTCGGGTGACCTTGAAGTGAGCCAGCAGCCCCTTTTTCCCACTACTTATTGTGTATTAAATATTTAAAGTGTTATTAAAATTTGTATTTAACCAACACATGAAATTACATCCTGTTGGAATAATGTAAAGGCTAAAAAATGTAATTAAATTGTTGATAGCCTACCACAAATTGAAATTCAAATTGTTATTTCGAAAGCTATAATTAGACAATATCTCTACATAAGTAAATCTGATACTTTGACAGTCAAATAAAATTATCAATAACTAAAAAGTAAAATAAAATTTAAAAATAAACTTTTTAATTTAATATTTTAAATATACATTTTTTACATAACTTTTAAATGCAAAAATAGGCCTACCTACTCTTTCGTTTACCCGTTTTTTAGATTTAAATTTTGCCACATAATTTGTACATGAGAAATATTCTATTGTTCGCCTTTTTCTCATTTGACAGTTTTCACATAATTTTCACGTTAAAATGATTTTAATTTTTTATCAGTTTTGACATTTTACATTTTTAACGTAATTTTGACGTGAAAAAAATATTCTCGTTTTCACATTTTTTCGCTTTCACATTTTACACGTAATTTTGATGTCAAAAATATATTCTCATTTTCACCTTTTTCACATTTACATTATTCACGTGAAAAAATATTCTTCTATTCACTTTTACATAATTTTTACATTTTTCACGTGAAAAAAACGTGATTTTCACATTTTGTGCTGACTGGGTACCGTATATTATAATATATATATATATATATATATATATATATATATATATATATATATATATATATATACTAGCTGAGTACCCGTTCTTCGCACGGGGTGTGTTTGCAGATTATTAACAGAAATATAAAAATCCTTTCACAAATTCAATATGTCACCTTCATTTGGTTTATTTTAACATATCTAGATATCATAACATATTTTATGCTTAATAGCTTCTTGGTAAATTTGTCAAAATCTTGTTATATTCATTTCCCTTTTGGGTTAGAACTTAGAAGTTATGTCTTTGTCTTTAATGTTTTTTTTGCAGTTTTGCTAAACAATAATATTCGTGATTAACTTTATAGTTCTAAAGTACACCTTACCACTACTCATAGACGATTAAAGAAAACTCAGACTTGTCAAGAATATTAAAACTTTGTGACAATAGCCGTACTAAATCCAATGTACCCCTGTACCCCACCTCTATTTTTCTTGTTCTACCCTTAAGAGTCATCTTCACCCCTATGCCAGTAGCCCATTGTTGCGCAGTCGGCAATGTTAATCATACGGCTTTTAATGCAAAACATGGTATTTGATTCCCCTGTTTCGGACGCCGTTTTTAGACAAATTTTTTTAAAACTTGGTAAGTGTTTAGTTGAATAGTTATATAAGGTCCCTCATACCTCGAAATTTTGAAAAATTAACAAATATTACTTTCTGTGACGTCGCAAAGTAACTCGATTTTCCTTAGTAATATTTCAAAATTTAGTAAAATTTTCGAAATTTCGAGGTATGAGGGACATAATATAACTATGCAACTAAACACTTACCAAGTTTGAAGAAAATCGGTTGAAAAACGGCGTCCAAAACAGGGGAATCAAATACCATGTTTTTCATTAAAAGCCGTATAGTTAACATTGCCGACTGCCTAACAATGGGCTACTGGCCCAGGGGTGAAGATGACTCTTAAAAGACATGTACAACTTTTAATCCAAATTAAAAACTAATTAAAATTACCATAAACAACCCTAGTAAAACAACGCATCGCCCGTCAGTAATGTAGGCACTGCACCAGTGTAGAGATGTTTATTTTTAAGTAGATATTAGGTCTACTTAATTATTTTTTTACTTTAGATTTACTTTCTTACCTAAAAACATTCCCATTTATTGCCAATTTATACAGAACCAAATAAATAGAGACACCCCATGTTAAAATATCGATAAACATATTAAAATAAAGCGCTGATCTGGGATTAATTCTTATTGCCAAGGGAATCGCTCTTTCTACCTTCTAAATGTCAAAATGAGCAGATTTGTTTGCAAAAAATAAAAACTACAACAAACATCTGAAAAATTGTTCTAGCCAAGAAATCTATAATGAGAAGGAGGTAGGTGACATCAACAAAAACAATAACAAAATCAATGGCGTCAAAGGTGCAGCACTTAAAATATTCAAAGCAAACCACCCATGTGTCAAGATAAACAACAAGACATCAACGGTGCAGGAGATACTTTAAAATGCTTCAATCAGCTGTTGGTGTCACCTACCTTGGTTTGTTCTAGATACATTGGTTCTAGCCATCTAATTCCATTTCACCAATCAGCATGATCCTTGAATGAAAATAATTAATTATCAGTGTTTCGTCAGCAGCATCCTCACACATTCTAGTACTGCCCCGTCTATACTCGCATTATTCGGAATATCGAGAAATTTATTATCCTTGTTAGTTTTAACTACATATTTTGTTTTATGAAATACACCTCTTTTTGTCAGAACGTGTCATGAAAGCTAAATTGGGAACTAAAATTAGTTTACAATGATAATAAGAAATATTTTCAGATTGAAGGAACAAAACTCGTTCTGTAATACTTAGCATAAATTATTTTAATATTCAAATTAAGAATCAAGAACTTAGTTGATTTTACTCGCTGTATTTTGGCTAGTGAAAGGTAAAAGGGTTAGACATAAATGAGTCTGTATTTAAAATTTTAAGTGTTGCAATCTGTGGTGAAAATGGCAAACTGTCTAATCCAGCTGTTTAAAAAGCATAGATAAGATGATAGAATTAAATGTTCCCATAAGATTAACATTGAATATTTCTTTTACCATGAGGCAGAGCCTTTTTGACGAAAGTTGGTTTAGAGCAGCTAAATTGTTTCTAATTGCACCATTTAACACTGATAAAAATTTTCATATCATTTACTAAAGCCCTTGTCGTGTGAAAAGAGATCAAAGATTGGTATTTTAGCACAACTTGGCTACTTTGACGTACAATGGGGCAAAGCCCTGGGGTCGCTGAGGCAATTTAAGTTGTAATGAACCTTCACACTACACTTGTCTATAACAGGAAAAAAATTTAGACGATCATGTAAAATCGTTTTCCCGTGAAAAGAGGACAAAATAGGGCCCATGAGCGTTACAGACACAGTGAATGACAGACAGAGAGAGAGAAAGACAGAGGGAAGGAAATTTAGATGACGTCGATTTTGGATTCTGTGATACATAAAAAGAAAAAATAACCAAAAATTTCAAGATTCTAAGCAATGTACAGACAAAACTCTAATTTTATTAATATAGATATATATATATAACTTTAATAATATAACTATTATTATATGTAAAAATTAAGTAAATGAGTTTATTACAGCTTAATAGAAAGTCACATAAGGTGTTCCATAGTTCTTTATGGGGTTTGTCAAGTCTAAAGAATTTAAACCTAATTTTCATCTTTCAGAAAAAGGCCATACGTTGCATCTCCCGGCTCCAGCCAAGAGATTCTTGTATGGGAAAATGTATAGAATTGCAGATTTTAACCTTTATTCCATCTTTTTATAACATTTTTATATGTCTAACAACTAGTCGATATTCGTTAGTAACAAGACTGGATTTATACAGTTCCCTGTTAAAACGTAAAAAAATGTTATTTTTGTTGATAAGTAAAAAAATAAAACAATTTTTTATAGGCTCACCAAGAACAAGAATTATGTTCAATTTTAGATCGTCTTGACGTAATAAAGTTAAATTTTGGTTCACGGCATTTTAATGTAAAGACCTAAATGGGAAAAATAACAAACTTTTTATCATTCATATTTTCAAAATGGCAGCTATTTAAAATCGTTTACATTACGGTACATAAAAACTACATATAAGGTACAAAAATGTATGTTATTATGTACGTTTTAGGAAATTCAGTTACAGATCCAACTATATAAAAATTATGAAAATTGTTCTGAAATAAGTGTTCCAGTATACCCAGATAATCCCCTTTTCATGAATGGGTACAATAATGCACGATAGGCCTAGACTATACTGATATTTGACGCCGCACCTCCCGGCTATACTAATAACGCACAAAACCATCAGCTGTTTTAATATGTAGTTGCAACGCTTAGTCAGCCGATGATGAAAATACATTGGTAAACTGTAATAACACCATTCTCCTGTTGTCATACTAGTTGATATGCAAATTTGTATTTAGAAAAATAAAAACAAATCAAACGCATGTAACATTATATTAAAAATAAAATCTTTAATACCAGAATATTGCTATAATACACTGTTAAGACGCAAGACCAAACACTTCATAACACATATACATAATTACAATTGCTCAATGGTCTTTGTCCGCCTCAAGCCGCGACGGGGCTAATAAAGTCAGGCCTACAGCCCAGCAAAACAGGTAAACTGCGGCCGCTGGTAAAATTTGGTAAAAAGATCTGTTGTCTTTGTACCAGATTATTCAGCCATTGAGCAATCGCGGACAGCAAACTGTTCGGTGACCAAAACTACTGGGCTAACTAACTGTAGTATAGGCTACTAGTTGTTTAGTTTGACACCGCCGGGCCGTCTATATAGTTCCGTGACGAGCAGCGTGCAGCTGATGCGTGCACTAAACAGTGTTTTTAAGCCAATTCATCAACCAGGATGGAGAACGTTCAACTACTGTACTATATACATTATACAGTACTAATCCTCTCTTGGGTTAAGATGGATAGATGAATGAAAACATTTGGCTTGTATTTTTAGCTCGGTGGGATCTGAGCCAGTTTTCATTCCATTCTACGTCATTCTGAATATTTTGTTTTCTTCTGTTCTGTCCAAACAATAATTAATAATTAATATAACCACATTTTCAAGTGCGTGCGTCAATTTTGTAAATGAGTTAAATCAAACTCCGAGTTTGTCCGATGAGTTAAGTAAAAATGAGTTAAGTCCAATTCCGAATGTCATGCTGGAAGCACTTCTTGCCCAAAAAAAAGATTAAATTAAAATGGAGGCATTTATAATGTTTATAATTTTGGATAACAAAAATAAATATTATAGATAAAAGAATTTGTAACAGAATTTAAACTGTTTTAATAATACTCGGTTAACTGTATTTTAGTTACTAAATTCTTACATTTACATGGTAAGTTTCTACTTTATAAACATTCATGTAGCCTATACGTCACTGTTATAGGTATTTTTCATAAATTAAAATACATTTAGCCATTTTTAGAACTAATGTAGTACTCATTGTATTTTACTTTGGTGTTCTTTTAAAATAAGTTTATTTCAAGCAAAAAATTGAGTCTATTTGACTTATTTACTATAGATTTCTCTTATAGAAGTTGTGTATGCAGGCTATTCGGCTTTTGCGCAAACTAAAAACACCAATTCCGTGACGTGGGGTAGTAAAATTACCCTCGTCGCGGATTGTGTATACCGCGGTTTTACTCAACCGCCGAAAAACGTGTTTATTTATTTCGGCAATTGCGCACTTACAATTACTCACCCCGCATTCTGGGTATTTTATTTCGGATCTCCGATTAAAATGCTCACTCCGCAATGTGGGTACGGTATTCTGCATTGTCCACATCGCAGAGTGTTGGATGAAAATTGCAGGCACTGTCCGAATTCGGCGATTGAGAGTACAGGTACATTAATCTTCCAAACCCGGTTGTTGCCTAATGTTCCAACAAAACTTAACCCTTCTTCACTATACAAGGAAATCAAACTTTTTAAATAAAAATATTAACCTTCAACAAACTAATTGTTCATTCGTGTTCTTTATTCCCATTGGAGTTTTAGTATATACTTCTTTATATTCAAGCTTTAACTAACTTTCCCCCAGTCCGGTTTTTTAAACCTGATCCTTCGAGGGATAGATGGTGGAGGGGGTTTGTTTATACTTGCTACTATCCCATTGGCTGAAGCCTTTTGGTTTATTTGTTGGTTTTTTTGTTGTTTTTGTTTTATTTCACTGTTGCATACCAGCTGGTAATTTTACGTCACAACATAATGTGTATCAGTTTTACAATATTATTGGTAGCAGTTGTTTTTTAATCAGTTTAATTTAGAACTGTTACTTTTTAACAAGGGAATAGGTTTGGCTTAAAATATAACAGCTGACTAGGAGTTACTATACTTTAATACAATATAAATGTTACTTAATTTTAGCTCTAAATCAATTACATCCGACCAATCCAATATTGTGAATCTCTATAATCACCAAAACTACACGTATTTACAGCTAATTATTAACAGATGTTTAAACTGCTTTATTCAATCCCAATGTTATTTTAATGGGAAATTTTGAGATTTCAATGGTGGATAGCGCCTTTATTTTTAGTCCGATTCTCATCATTTTTGGCTGAAACAACTACAGACCAAGCCCTATCCAACGACACCAAAAACTTGAATTTTGGTTGAAAATTGTAGGAGGAGTTCTCAAGACAAAAAAAAAACCCTTAGCGTATTAAATAAGTATAGATAGATAGATAGATAGATGTTTTGACAGTTTCCTATAAATACCGGATGGTCCAAGATTCAATAAAAGGACGGTGTTTCACCCCCCAGGGGCGACAATTAATCGCGGCCGAGCGATATAAGGGCAGCAGCTATCGATGTGGGCCGGGGGTGGGGCTGGAGCCAGGAGGGGTTGCTAGGCAACGCTGCACACGGTCGCGTCGTCGGTTGAACATTCCTCCGAGAGATGGCGTTGGCGTAGGAAATTGTCACGTCAAGTGTGGAGGGTGTCAAGCACGGATTTGTGAGTGACGTCAGCGCAGTGCTGGAATGAAGGACGGGCGAGTGGTGGTGGTGGGGGGAACTGCTCGCGAGAGATTCAGAGTTGTCCGAGGAGCGGAGCGAGACGGTCGGGCGTATAAGCGCTGCGCGGCGCGGGTGTGTTGTGTGTGAGTGCAGTGTTCTGTGATGTCGTGGCCCCGTGAGAGGTAGAAACACTGCCACCATGTGATCCGCGGCCGAGGATAGGCCCTCCTCCTCCCACATATCCGCCACCGCCGCCGATGATACTGATCCGCTAGGGCTTCCCCAGTAGTGAGTCATCATGCCACGGAGGAAGGGCCATGGAATCCCCCGACGAAACGTGAGTATCTCTTACACGTGCTTCTAGTGACGTAGCTCAATACATGTCCATGCACTCATTATCGCTCCGATAACACTGTTTACATAGCATCCCCAGCGCTTCTGTCACACGTTGCTGGTGAAACGTCATTGTTGGTTTAATCATGTCACTGATATTCCCCGGTAAAGCGAGGGCGCCGCGGGCACACAAAACGATGATAAATGTTTTGTTTTTGGCATGTGTTTTTGGCTGGGGATTCCTGTCAGTGTAGTGTAGAGCGTGTGGAGAGACGGGGGGAGGAGAGACACTGGTGGAATGTGCAAAGCCCCTCCCCCACGCGCCCTCTCCCTCTCTCTCGCACCTTCGCAGTACAGTAGTATACAAATCCGTATCGTAGTGCCAGTGTATTCGGTATTCATCGTCCTATTGTGTGATAATGAGTCTCACCCGAGCTCATCAACCCTCGGTGACTAAGCGGTTGTATGTAGACCCAGAGTATTTGGAAACATCGGGTCCGATGTATAGATAGAAAGTTAATAGAATGCACGTTGCCGCTGGGAAGGTGGAGGGGGGCTGGCGCCAACCCGCCTTATCCGTCTGTCTGTCCGCTGCCTGCCTGCCTGTTCCAAACCGGCTTCTTGGGATCGCAACACCTTTTCTTCTTTTCCTTCGCGTTTTGTTGTCAGGTTATTTTCTTTCAGAACTCCACCACGCGTTATCGAAGGTCCACCTTTGTTCCTCTTTTTATGCCGGTTTCTGGTTTTTGTCGCTCCGGTTTCGGCCGTGTTTTTAAAACGAAGTTTGGCGCGCCGTAGATCGAGTGACCTTGGTGCTAAAGGTCGCGTCGTCGTTGTCAATTACTTTCTGGCCTGACTCACGCAACTGACGTATATTTATTATTTCCCTATATCCTGTGTTGTGTTAATTTGTTTACCTTTTTTTGCAATTTTTTATGTTACCTGTATAAAATTTTTTCCTGGGGTTAGAAAATTTGTTGGACCATATTAAAAAGGAAAAATGAATTCCTTTTAATTTAAGCCTAACTATGCCTAGAATTAATTATTCCCATTCTATGGGTTACTAAGGTATTGTTAAGCCTAAATTTATACCGGTATCGACTGGATGGTAGGCTAAACGGAAATCAGGCCCCTCACCCACCAACTGTAAAAAAATAATATTCGAGCTTAAAAAATTGTTGTTGCCATTGATGGCTCAACCTTTACCAATACAGTACGGGTACCACCGTTTATTGTGGTGTGTTGACCTTGGTATTTAACCTGTGAAAGCGTCACCGGATGCGAATCTACGTGTGCAAATGCGCAAGTGACTGGCATATCAAGCTGCCATCTTCCTACTAATCGTGTTGTTCCATTTAAAGTGAATGTTACCAATTTAATGGAAGTTAGTGTTTACAAAGTGTTGACATTGTCTAAATAATTAAAACAAAAAAATTATTGCAACCAACATACCAACGAGACAATATTGGTGATACACTTTAAGTATTGAAAAGTAATCGGAAATGATTAACAACTACCAAATGTACAACGCAATGCGCAACTTTACATCTTGCAAAAAAAAAAAAAAAACAGCAAATGCAGAAAGTCAGAAAGTTAATTGTAAATCATTTTTCAAAATAATACGTACATCTGTTCCTCCTGATTTGTTAGCATTTGTTAGACACTTCCACACACTATCCAACATGCTCCACCCGACGTCATCGGGTCCGACATCGGACCACACTAATTGGGTTAACATGCCGGTCCCGACAAACCACCCGACCGAGCATCCAACAGACTGTAGAAGATGTTGGACGTTGGGCGATTACCCTTTTTCCATATAAATTAACGTTAAAACTTTCAAAGCCTTAATCTTGTTAGGCATAGTAGCTCTTTAGGTGAATTCTCATTAATTTTTGGCAAAAACTACAGACCAAGCACTATCCCACGACACAACACAAATTTGAAAATCGGTTGAAAATTATGCGAGGGATTCCATAGTTATATAAAGACCTCTTACCTTATTAAGTAAGTAGGTCTACTAGTAAACGTGTTGCCCGAAATCGAGCAATTTAATCTAGACTATCCCTGCTAAAAATGTTACATTTACCTGTAGACTAAAATCAATAACACCCTACCAATTAATTTTTTTTATTATCAGTAAATAGGCCTGCACCTATTTGCCGCTGTACACAAACAGATGTCTTAAAAAATAAACTCAAGCCCACAGTTATTCTATTGGGAAAATTTCAATTTTAATAATGGATAGGGCCTTTATTTTACGTCTGATTCCCATCATTTTTGGCGGAAACAACTGTAGATTATTAAGAGCTATCCAACGACACGAGAAACTTGGAAATCGTATGATTTCTCTTAGCGTATTAAATACGTATTGCCTATCTACTGCTAGGTATTGGTCGAACCCATTAATACAGCCATAGTTCTACGTAATATACACCTATAAGTTATCGATGCCGTCATTCCCCAAAAAGATGATAAAATATACTGTACAGTATTTGTCTTTCAACGCCATTCAGTGACGTTTGATTCGTTCTGCCGTTGGTTAGGCCTAAATTTCCCTCAGTCCATGAACAATGCACCTCCATGCCAATGAAGGGCTCGAGCCGACGCATTAGGCCTAACACTGCGTACCGCATTTTAATTAGCCTTGAATTCATAAATGTGATCTGTGACGCGTAAATGTGATGTTGACGCACACACAAACACAATCCGACACCCCCACCCCCGTTTCGGTGTGGGAGGGTTGTTGTGCATGAAGCACTAATCAGCCCCTTTCACTTACCCCCCTCCCACAGCACCGTCCCTTTATATTGTGAATGTTAACATCCGCGCTGTTTACTACTAAATATTATTATGGAAATTTACACACGGACGATTTTGGAAGAATGCTCAGGCCTAGACTTTATTGTAGGCTAATAAGTTTGGTCTATACACCCTAAAGATGTACGATGGTTTAAATTAGAAGGCCGGGGTAATCAGAACAATGGAAAGCGAGTTTTATGGGATTTTAATAGGATCGAAATTCGACTTACAGTATAAAACAAATTAAATTACGTCAGGCGTAGTGTTAAAAAAACTTCACAAGATTAAAACAAAAACAATTTTTTTGTATTTAGCTTAGATCTTAAATTTAGCTCAACTGGTCACTAATCAATAAATTATTTCTATTATTTAAAAACAAACCAAAACATAGTCAGTCCCAGCCCCACCCGGAGTCTGTGTCCAGCCGTGTATCCCCTGCGCATCGGCGCGGCGGTGAGTCACTCCCAAGGCTGGGGCCGGTTGTTCTCGGGTCTCGGTGATTCAGCCTCACGCCTCCGTGTTGCCTTCTCTGCCTCTGCCTCGCCCAGGCCGCTACCCATGTGCGCGTCATCCTCTGTTGGCTTCCACTGTAGAACAACGATCCGCTCGACAGCGACAGCGATTGGCCGAGGCAATATTACCGCCGGTTTTGGTTTACAACTGAAATAGTGTTTCTGACTTTACACTTCATGTTGTTGTGATTGCGAGTCCAAAATCCCAGAATGGTTATTTTGTAAGAAACATTATATGAAATTTAATCAATTAACTCTATTCATGTACGTCACGATTTTTTTTATCTTGAAAGTTGTACGATTAATTCTTCTTGAAGTTGTTGGATGATATGCCGGCCTTATCTATATTACCTTATCTATATTTATTATCTACCGAACTTTTCACAATAGAATTACTTAAATTTATTATTAATAATATCTACTGCAGTACATTCAGTTGTAGGCCTACGCGACATTCCGACTTCCTGCTCGAATAAAAGTAGTACAGGAGTCATAGAATATTCTATAAAATAATATTAAGCCACGTTTACACTGGAGTTGCAGACATTTGTCTGCAATTTTTTGTCTGCAACATTTTGTTGTCGACTTTTGGTTGCCGACTTTTTGTTGCATACAAAATACATTGTCACTTGTTCCACTGCAACTTTTATCGGCAACAGAAAGGCAACACTCGTCCAGTCAGTCAAGTTCATCACTGCTTTGTTGAAGTTTAATGATTCAGCTACTGTATTTCACTCCAAGCAGTATTTTTTTGTTCTTGTCTTTGTATTCAGGCAACGTTGGGTTCCACAGAACGGGCCTTTCTTGATATAGGTCAAAGAGGAAGTTTTAAAAAAAACTTGATAAAACGTCCCAAAGAGGAAGTCTAAAAAGAGACTTTCTTAGTCCATAGCCATACTATACATAATTTTAAAGGTCTTAGTAAGGAGAGTACATAGCCGAAAACCAGACATCAAAAGGTCAAATATATCGGAAGTTATTGCATTTCAAAGTTTTGATAACATTATTTTAATCTAAACTTTGAACGCCTGCCATTTTACTCTCGAAAGTTATATTGAGGTCGGGTTTACGGCATTGTATTCTACTTTAAAACCTTTAATTATATATATATATATATATATATATATATATATATACCGTATATATATACACCTTCTGGAATGTATTTAAATTTAGTATGCTTAATATCAAATTTTAATGTAACTAATTATGGGCCAACACCTCATTTTTAAGCGTGATCCCCACATGGGATTTCTGGGGACTTTTCGGAGGGACAGGGTCGAGGTGCGCCGATGGTCAGTCAGGATCATAAAAACCAGGGTCGAGGTGCGCCGATGGTTGGTTCGGGTCTCTCGGGAGGCAGGGTCGGGGTGCGCCGATGGTCAGTTTGAGATTTGCCTTCAATTCGTTGCTTATTCGTGTTGTTAATTATTATTAGGCTACATTTACTGTTTACCAATACTGTATCAATATTTAAAGTCAACTGAAGAATAACAATTTAATATGTCGTATGCATATGCAGTTTTTTGTTCATGTTAAAATATTACCTTGACTGTTTATCAATATCAATATTTACAGTCAAATATACAAGAAAAAAACCTAACCTAACCTAACCTGACCTAACCTAACCTAACCTAACAACACATGTTAATTTTTGTCCCCTGTTGATTTGCGCCATTTTACCCAATATAAACCCGCTTTTCGCCATGGTGATAAACATTTCTATTTATTTACAGGGCTTTTCTCACAGTTTAAATAACAACATACCGTACCTAACATTTATATTTAATTCGGAATGAATTAGTAACAGCGTGGCAGCAAAACATGGAGAACAGGCCAAACGACTGGCTATCGGCGCACCTCGACCCTGCCCCTCCGAGGGTCGACGGTAATCCGCTGTGGAATGCCCTGACCATCGGCGCACCTCGACATCTCCCTTTTCGGAGGATGGTCGGGGGATGCCATAGAACACATTTCAAAAGAAATTGGCTTTCCAAATATTATTTCATTTTTCCCGACTAATTTTTTAAGCGATACTGAATGCGGCATCACCATCAGCGCCAGGACAGTCACGTGGTACTGGCAGGTGGAGCGGGGGGCTGAGGGGATGTCTGCAACTTTTGTTGCACCGTAATTTGTCACTGCAACCTTTGTCGACAACCTTTGTTGTCAACATTTGTTGCAATCCTTTGATCTTTACCGACTCTCAGTGGAAAACAAAGTTTTAGTTGCCAACACCCCAAATCTGTCTGCAACTTGAAATGTTGCAGACAAAATTAGAGCCGTTTTCATCTACGCAACAAAAATCGGCAACTTTTTGTTGCCAACACGTGTCTGCAACTCCAGTGTAAACGCGGCTTTACATATCAATTCTTGATTCAAATCGTTTTACGGGACGAATGTGTTAGCATAGGCCTACTTAGAGACTAGTTACAGTAATATTATTATAGCTAATAATAGCTTACTACCTGTAATTAATATAGTTTCAAATTCAAATGTCGATGCTGCTTATCATGCTAGCCTAATCGGGTGGTATTTACTTTATCATTTTGTTTACTTAAAATCGTTTTTACTAAGGAATATACTGGATAAGACTGTTTATTACAGTTACCTTATCTATATTTATTATCTACCGAACTTTTCACAATAGAATTACTTAAATTTATTATTAATAATATCTACTGCAGTTTATTGAAGCTATCCAACAAGCGTTGTAGGGGGGAGGGGACTAGGCGGAGGCGCCACCAAGACTGTAACATCAGCGGACAGGTTTTGTTGTGTTTACTATTGGATGTCGCCCTTCTAGGAAGTCACCATCGCCACCAACGTTAATTCCAGGAACTCGCCGTCATCGCTATCTGCCGGCCGTTCTGGGAACTGAACTGCGGATTCCAGGCTGTGCAACGGGCCGGGCTGACGCGGGGCAGCCTGAGTGATTTTGATTTTTATTGTGGACGTTATGAAAGTGGCGTTTATTTGATTTTCTATGCTAAACATTTATTATATGCGTCCGCACTGGCACTATTGACCATAGGAAGATGAAGGTATGAGAATAGAATATCTCCATTTGTGTATTTAACTTATATATACAGTAGATGGTTCCACTAATTAAACTATAGTATTTCACAGTCATGAACTAACTTGAATACTTTTAATTTGTTTCGTACCAGAATGGCTATGTCGTTTACTGTGTACAAAATGATTTCATTTTTTAGGGACATGGTAGGAAAATTTCATGAAAAAATGAAAAGTATTTCCATATCAGTTTTGGTAATTCAACTGATGTTTGATGGATATACAGATAGGTTGATTAGTATGGGAATCCCAAGGTATACCTCCACCTCCCTCCCTCTGTCTCACTCCATCGTATAGATATGGAGTTCACGACGAATACAAAACTTCACAATAAGAACTTGTTGAAAACGCAATACCGTACAGTAAATCCCTCCTACTGTATACTGGAATATTATAAATGTGAATGTCCGTTTGTTTGTTACGCTTTCTGACGAAAAATACTTAGAAACCAATCATCATGAAACTTGTACCATACTCATATTCTTGGAGGTATCAGAAGTAGGACCTAACGTACTGTAGGATTATTGATAATTATTGTTTACGAAAAATGAAAAAATGTCTGAAAAATCTTAAAATCTCTATTTTATATATTTTTATGGCTTGCAAAAAAGCATATCAATGAAAATTTCCAATTTTAGGTATTCCAGTGATTTTTTATATAGGGTGAGCGTGACAGCGAGTGAGCGTAGCGAACGGTTCAACGAGTGACGCGAGCGAAGACGCGGGAAAAGGGTAGCAAATAAATAAAGCAATACTCTCATTAAAATTGTGAGTCCCCATTAATTATATAAAGACTTGTCTCGTGGCAAATTATTACAACTTTGCGGTCGGGATTCCCCAGTTTCTCGCCAAACCAATTTAGATGGTTGATGGTCATGATTCACAGAAAGGTGGAGGTCATGGTTTGGGCGTCCAAGTTTGTAGTAAACCAGTTTTAAACCAAGTCTACTCGATAGATTATCCTTCATTGTGCATTTTTCATGGGTTTGTGTGAAATTATCATCTATCTATAGCCTACTTACGCTAAGTTTTTTTTTGTCTTGAGAACTACTCCTACAATTTTAAACCGATTTTCAAGTTTTTGGTGTCATTGGATAGGGCTTGGTCTGTAGTTGTTTCCGCCAAAAATTGATGAGAATCGCACTGAAAATAAAGGCGCTATCCGCCATTGAAATCTCAAAGTTTCCCATTATTAAATAACATTGGGATTGAAAAAAAGCATTTTAAACATATGTTAATAATCAGCTGTAAGTACGTGTAGTTTTGGTGATTAAAGAGATTCACAACATTGGATTGGTCGGATGTCATTGATTTAGAGCTAAAAGTAACTTTTGTATTGTATTAAAATAAATTGCTCGATTTCGAGCAACACGTATACTAGTATTAATTTATTAATCGATTTATTAGTTTGATACCTGTTACTAAATTATTGCTTAAATTATATCTTGAAATTAGTGCTTTAATTTTCAAATTTTAACAACTAGTAATTCCAAGGAATTCCACGAAAAATAGGAACTGTCTTTATATCAAATTACAGTACAGCAGACTTATTGTTTCATTTCTCCTTCAATATTACTAATAGGCCGTAAATAATATTATAATAATGTAATAAGTTGATTCACATACGCAGCAGGTATACTGAAGGAATTGCTTAGAAATGATGTAATGAATTGGAATTCGTAAGCCTGCATATATAACATTGACAATGCGTGTTTTAATGCTCTATGTAAAATATTTTTAGAATTTTAATTTTGACGTACAATAATTATTTTATACATAAAATCAATTAGCCTATTATTATTAATCAGTAGCATTATTTTTTCAGATTTAGAAGGCCTTCGTCCCCACAAGCCCCTATAGTTGATATTTAATTTGATGAATGACTGCGTAGTTACGTTTTGTTGAATTCTCTGAATCCAGAACATCTAGTAAAACTTATGTTCCTTTTGGACGAATTTAGTTATTGAATGTTATCACTAACAAATTAATCCTTAAATACCTTTACTGAAATAATCATATTTGAATAGGTAATAATAATATTTTAATGTGTATAAATTATAAGTTTAGTGTAGGTGTATGTGTAAATGCGACTATATGACGAGGTTTCATTACTTCAAGTTTTTTTTTTATCAAAATGATGGTAACCAGTGTGAAAACTGAGCCTTGATACGTGTTCACCAATAGGCCTAATAAACAAAATGATTGTAAGTTAATAAAACAAATATCATTGATAAATCAATAACATTTTCTCTTAGAGTCTGCAGTACCGTCCGCCTTGGATTTTTATTCCCATAAGACATAAGACTAATGTTAAATTTCAAACTTCGCCTTTAATATTGCTCGAAAACGATTCACCATTGTCATTTTAAAGAAAATTTCAATATCTAGGAGACTGTTAAAAAAGTCACGATTGTAGAAAGGGAGATTAAAATGAAAACCGCGTCCATTTTCGAACAAAAATGTTACTTTGTTGTTAAAAAACACTCAATAATGCAAAACTTTTGATTTCATTGGGCCCTGGGTATTAAAATTTCCTTTACATTACATAAAGATGAATATTTTTTACCAGTATTAAAAAGGCGCAGAGGATGTTTGAAATTTAATATTATAGTGTTACAGTAATGGGAATAAAAATTCAAGACTGCCGTTACTGCAGACTCTTAAAGATAGCTCGTGAAGAATGCGGTTTTATCATCAAATAAACAAGGAGCCAGGAACACGAAAGAAAAATCTCGTTTCATTCCTGTTTGAAAAATGATTTCACGGCGTGTGAGCGCGCGACAGTGTGTCTATAGTGATGGAATTGGCACAGTTTTCTGGCAGCAATGTCGTAGGAATCGGTCCGTTTGCTTTGGCGACGTGAGTTTAGTAGCGAAGTAATCAGTGACTTGAAGATACATCTTGAAATTATCTGGCAACCCCACAGAGAGCGATATTGCGATGAAACTAAACATGTATCAACATTTGTACATTTAGTTTGGAAAATAAATATCTTCTGAATCATTATAATTTTATTTTGTCTATTGACATCATTTTTCCACCATAAGTCTGCAAGATGGCCAAAAACTGCGTGAAATTTTAAAAGTTTTTTTAATGAAAGCCTTTAGGGATGGGTTAGGCTATACACCACCAAATTGCCCATACTAAGTATAGGAAGTGGAAAAATGCAAAATAAGATAGGACTAAAAGAATATTATTCAGAAAAAACCAACCAGAGACAGGGCACAACAGATATTGACATGATATACTGTACACAGATAGATTTACATAACTTCTGACTTGGAAAAAACTGAATCGCCATCAAAGTCCAAGGACTGCTCGATGGTTCCAAGAAGACCGTAAGACTGATATCTCTAGCGGGGTTATCAGGCTGGCGGTCAGATTATTCATGGTTTAGCACCGACAACGGAAATAGCTTTTATCGCCATTTTATTAGCTGGCTTGAATTTTTTCAGCCTTTTCGTGTTTTGTGTTTCCATTCATCTTTAATTGGCAAGTGGATTGCATCTTAAAACGTCTTAAGCATTATTTTGACTATTGACTTTTGTTAGTTTACGGTGCCGTTTCTTGCATTGTTGAAAACTTGTTTAGGATTCATATTATAAACTTGCCTTTCCTGGGCTGTCTCACAGTTCGAACCATGTTGTAGCTTTACTTTACTGTAGGAAATTCGGCAACAGGATGAAAAGATAATACATATAGGAGGATGTGAACACGTTGCTATTTTAGACCTGTAAACATCACGTGCAAAATAAGGATACTCTAACTTGCTTAGTTGTTTTTATCTAATGTGAATGACAATACAACTGATAACTATCAACAATTCATCAATTTAAATTTGTAACAACCATTATATTGGAGTGGGCCGTGTGGTTAAGTCATTTTTCTAAGAGAACGAACAGACAAACAACTAACTGATATATACTAATTAATTATACTAGTAACGTGTTGCTCGAAATCGAGCAATTTATTTAAACACAGTACAAATGTTACTTTAGCTCTAATCCGACCAATCCAATAATGTGAATATCTTCAATTGCCAATAACCAAGGCAATTAACTACTCGTATTTACAGCTGATTATTACCATCGATGTATACTACTGGATTGCTCGCGCCCATGTTGCAGCGAACCGATTCGCGGTCCGGCCGAGATGAGCGCTGTAGGGCAACAGCGCCGGCCGCTAACACGGGCAACATAGGGAAAATCGTGACGCGCGCTTACTTAAATTACATTTTTAAGGCAATGAAATTTTTTATACATACCAAATCTTTTGATTCGTGTTCTCAAGTGTACTCTGCTTCCATAGACACACATATTGGCTACTATTTATCGTCATTTTAATTTTAAAATTAGTTCAAACTTGGAATTTAAGTGAAATGTCATTTTCAATTGCTTCTATGAATTGATTTAACCCTTTGTAAATTATGGCAATTCTTTAAACCATTTTCTCTTACTTTTTATTACAAAATCTTACAATTTATGAATTTAAAATAAATGTTTGAATACATATTATTTTACACAATACAGTAACACAGCTTGTTCTATTATGAAATACAATGAAGCCCAGTATAGCCTAATCGACATTTTTTTTAATTATATGTAACATTTAAATTTATTGATACAAATGTTTTTGTTGTAGTATAAAATCCAAATTTCAAGATGACTGTGTCTTTTTAGTACACCTAGTCTTTTTAATGTGTTGCGTGAACTATTTGGTAGTCGTTCATATGCATCAGGAGAAAAATGTTTGTTACATAATCTTGAATAGTTTGACGGTTTAAGCTGCACAGTAAGTCACCATTGTAAACAACCATTTTTACTCAACAAAACTCGATCACATAGGCTAATTAGTTAAACTGTTGCTTTAGGACTCAGGAGCAAGGACCCGTCGCGACGGTTGTTGATGTAAACAAACAACTCTTATTCACCCACTGCTTCACAGGGGGTTCAATATTGTAAAGTAAAAATTCCCTGTTTTCCCCTCTTTCAAAAACATAATTCCCTTCTTTACAATTACAAGGCATACATGGTAAAATTATTTTAATTTTCTTACGATTCCTTGTCATTTGTAGCTGGTTTTTATATTCGATGTAACTGTTGAATTACCCAATTATTTTGTTATGAATCGTTAATATTTCACGGCATTTGAATTACAAATGTCAAAATAAATTATTAATTAAAAATGTTTATCTGTACACAGCAACCAATAATTATCGAATGAACTACGAGATTTGTAGCTCCAGAAGCCCGCGGTAGCCTCAGTGAGATCACGAGGCTCAAAATGAACTTCGTCGCGCCACTATTATTTATTCGATTGCCAACGATCTAGTCATTTTATCGTAAGTTTCTTGATTGGATCATGAAATTCGTCTCATTGGCTACAACTTTCCCGCTGAAAGTTTGTTTCTGACCCAAAAATAAAAAAAGTCCTCGCTTAGTGACTTTTCCATGTCCGACTAAATTGATTCGCAAACATTTCCACCTTTAATAATTACCTTTAGTTTAGAAACTAAAAAATATTTATACTGTTGGATTCAGTATTTAATATAGAAACGGAATATATAAACTTCAATGCACTTTAACCACTCTGTTGTGGTACAGGAGCGTGTAAACGGTGGCGCGCACTGTCGTTGAAATGACGCCGATTCCGCAGTTGCCCTACAGCGCTATCCACGCCGGACCGTTTGGGGCTCATTTCGAGTTCAATCCAGTAGTATACATCGATGATTATTACAGATGTTTCAAATGCTTTATTCAGTCCCAATGTTATTTAAATGGGAAATTTACAGATTTCAATGGTGGATAGCGCCTTTATTTTCAGTCCGATTCTCATCAATTTTTGGCGGAAACAACTACAGACCAAGCCCTATCCAACGACACCAAAAACTTGAAAATCGGTTGAAAATTGTAGGAAGAGTTCTCAAGACAAAAAACCCTTAGCGTATTAAATAAGTATAGATAGATATCAGACTTCTCCAAAAGTAAAATCTGTATATAAATATTGGCTATTTGGTTTAAGTTAATAATTTTAAAAATAAAACCAACATTAAACAATTTTGCTGGGCAATTTGTAGTAGGTAGGCAATTGTGTAGCATATTTTAGCTGTTAACTTAGTTTAAAAGACCGCATGGACGAATAAAACAACACTATAGGCCTACGTTCCATGTTATTTTATCGAAAGTCAACGAAATATAATAAATTATCTAATTTATTTGTGAATACGTCCTTTGCGGAAAACATTGGATGTACATACTGCACTTTCAACTTGATGAGATTAGCTGTGTTGAATGCCCCCCCAACGCCATTCGTGTGGCAAACCTACGTACTCAGGCCGGTTTCATTCTTTTGGAAATAAAATACAGACCAAATCATTAACTTACTACACTACATTAAAATTTGTGTAATTCATATTAAGTGCTGGTATTAGAAATGCAGATATAGCGTTTCCTACTATGTTATAACACAACTGCGTCTTACGTAGGTATTCCCCAACAATACTTTCCGAAAGACTGCTCGATGTTGAACAACATCTCTTGTATGGTTCGCATGGCCGTGAGAGAGGCTCCAACCCCTCTGTGTGGCGGGATTCGGTTACCCTTAAAATTGCGTAACCCGCTTATAGCCGGCCCCAACAAGCGGTGTCAGGGTATAGAGTGTCACGACACGGTCAGTCTTGATTATACAGTAGTTCTAACCGCACACGCGCATGAGCGCCGTCAAAACAACTGAACCAGGTAAACGTCGGAGAGGCGCCATTTTAATGTATTTCTCTACGAGGGACTGTTCCCAGCCTCGTCATATTATTGCTTAACTTTTTTGGGCGATTATTTCAAAATTTTCTTGTTTGTATCATTACCACTTTGAATGCGATTTATCGAATCAGCACAGGTTTTGAGCTAAGAAAAAAGAGCATATTCCTCATCATGACGCCGTAATGGGATGAATAAAATGGTCCATTTTAGTTTTGAAATACCTCGTAAGTTACACAACACTGCATAAATAATACACACAATTTAAATTGATGCTATTAAAATGTTAAATCGATCCGGTGGAATGCCAGCAGAGGAGGGAGAACCAAGACTGGTTGCTACGCCTACGCGGGACCAGGCTCAGCCTCACGCCCACGTAGACTACATGTGTGCTGCATAGTGGCCATCTGCATACTGCATGTGTGCTTATTACAGAGCTTATTATACAGGGTGATTCACGACGAAGTGCAGAAATTTCGGGAGCTGATTCTACACATGAAAATAAACAAAAAAGGCCATATAAACATATGTCCTAAAATCCTTCGTTTAGCCGCTAGCCGCCATTTTGTTTTTTACACGTAATATTTTTTATCTCCGTAATGAATTGATGGATTTACTTCATATTTGGCATGGACCTTTATCACAATAATGGTAATTTCTAGAAAAATAATTATTATTTTCCGATGTCTATTTAAAAAATGGCGGCCATTTTGAAATTTTAAACTCAAATTTCTCAAAAATGGCACATTTTGTCAAAATTTTATTTTAGACAAAGAAGTTGGCAAATTAAATTATCTAAACAATGATACCAAGTTTGTAAAGATCTAACAACAAATAACGGAGTTATTGGGATTTTTCTGCAAAAAAACATGGATTTTGCATTATAATTAATGCAAATTTAGGTTATTTTAAAAGAAAAATCTCCATAACTCCGTTATTTGTTGTCAGATCTTTACAAACTTGGTATCATTCTTTAGATAATTTAATTTGTCAACTTTTTTGTCTGAAATAAAATTTTGACAAAATTTGCCGTTTTTGAGAAATTTGAGTTTAAAATTTTAAAATGACCGCCATTTTGAAAATAGACATCGGAAAATAATAATTATTTTTCTAGAAATTACCATTATTGTGATAAAGGTCCATGCCAAATATGAAGTAAATCCATCAATTCATTACGGAGATAAAAATTATTACGTGTAAAAAACAAAATGGCGGCTAGCGGCTAAACGAAAGATTTTAGGACATATGTTTATATGACTTTTTTTGTTTATTTCCATGTGTAGAATCAGTTCCCGAAATTTCTGCACTTCGTCGTGAATCACCCAGTATATCTATCGGAAAAACCAATGCTGAGTTGATACAGTTTTATAATTTCAACCGTTAGAACAGATTTGTACTTATTGTCCCCCAGGTCAAAGTAAATTACAAAATCCATACGGTCGCGTCAATGTATAAACATACAACTAGTAATTAATCTTCATTACATGTTATATCTCAGTAGCCAGTACATTTGCAGCGCGCAGGTTGGCAGCAGTGCGGCGCTGACTGATGCGCGGCGGCGGCGCGGCGGTTCGGCTTGCGTCATCCGAGCGAGCCTTTGCCCCGCGCGTCATTGCAGCCCGCAAATTAGCACTTTGGATTCCCGCCCTCATTGTTTTTTGGCAGGAATCTAATAATATCGCAGTTCATACTCTGCTGTGTAATGAACTGCACCTCGTGACCCCGGTTTGCGCACATTCATTTGTTATCGGTTTTACCTCCTTCTGTTTTTGTTTTTATGTTAAAATTTGTGTTTATTTCACGTTTTAATTATATACAGTATTCCGAAACATGATGATGATGATATCATGTATTACTCAATTTGTAACACAAAGGTAATGCCATATATGATGTATGTATGAGTTTTCATATTAAACAAAATCCATATATTAAATTACTTTTACCGATATTTTAAACGCCAACTATGAGTAAATTTCTATTGCGAATAAATCCTATACAATGTTGTTTTTATTAAGGTACGTAGCTTACTCTGGAAGTCAATACAATTGAACCGCTTGCTTTGAAGCCGATCCTATTATTATGTCTACTCCGAGTCATTGGAGCATGGAACGGTGAGCATTGGATTTTGGAACATGTGAACTAACGGAGGAGTAAAGGAACTAATTTGGACCATGAAGTAAAAGAACTAATGATAAGAGTGATATTTTTTTCTTTATTATTATTATTTTTCTAACGATCGACCATAATGCGCAACAAAATGCTTACCGAGTAATAAAATTGTTTTGTAAAAAAACTCTTGGACGAATCAGCTCACTGTATTAATGTCAGGTACACCCCTTGTAATGTTTGTTGTGGCAGATCTTCATCTCCGATATTCCCTAGCACCCGAAGCAGTTTGAAAACTATATCTTAATACAATTAATCTTCTTGTTCGTTATTTTCTTGACGGTACCGTTTCGATGTTCAGTTAGCGGATTCATACGCTCCCGTAATGGGGAAAGGTCTCTTACTGTCCAAACTAAATAATGATCTTAAGAAGTGGAAATGTGATAATTACGTTTCATAGTATGATGTTCAACAAAGAGAGCAGCAAGCCTGGCAATTGCGCCAGAAAGTGAGGGAGATAACAGATAAACTATTGTAGCAGCTGATGTATGTGAATCAGCCGCGAGGAGAGGTTATGTGTGTTAGGCTGCTTTCACACTGGCGACAAAAACAGCTGACGCCGGCAGCAAGTGGTCGCGCGTTTTGAAAAAGCATTGAATCAAATGGGTACGTTCACATTGGCGATTATTGTCACAAGTGGCGTGCCACTTGTAGCCAGGTGGCGTTTTTGACATGCAACACAACTGGTATTAATTTAAATAATCAAGTTGTTTTCAAATATATTCATTAGATGGCGTTATAGTCAGTTAAATGTTTCTTTTATCACCTGTTTTTGAAGACAGTATCATTAATGGTTAATTCATAAGCCTTTAAATGAAGATTGCCTAAATTATAAGTAGTCGAGTAATGCTGATGATTTTATGAACTAAACATATTATTATACATGTATATAATAGTTAAATGATAATTTTGGCATAAAATTGAAAACCAGTGGTTGGCATTTCACAAAAAAAGAGCAATATTACGAATATTACATACAAATATGAGTTTTAATATTATCATAAATAAAGCATATATTTGTTAATTAATTTGCCGTTTGTAATAATTATGATTTATTGGAATAGGCAAAGGTAGAGTTCCCCATTCCTACTGTTATGTGACCGATAGTAAATTTTGAAAAAAAAGACAGCGATGAATGTCTTTCAACTTGATCGATTTGCAAGATGGTCTTCTTGAGGAGCTCGAAGTACGTCTGCTCAGCTTCACCCTAAACAAACTTGGCACCCTTCTTCCAGAGAGCGTTGAGAGGGGCCGCCAACTCAGCGATTTTGGGGATGAAGTGCCGGTAAAAACCTACCATGCCTACAAATGTCAAACTTTGCGTGAAACTTTGCATCTTTAGGAGGAGGAAACTCCCTGATGGCCTGGGTCCTAGCTGGATCAATGCAGACGCCCTTGGAAGACACCAGATGACCCAAAAAACGAAATCTCAGCTTGGGCAAAGCTGACTTTGTCCGGGTCGACGGTAAGGCCTGCCCTAAGCAATCTGTCCATGTCTTCCTCAAGATGAATTAGGTGGTCATCGAAACTCTCACTGTACACCAGAAGGTCGTCAAGGTAGTTGAAAAGAAATTTGAATTTAACATTTTGAAAAATTTAATCCAGAAGTCGGGTGAGAGTCTGAGCCCCCACAGCTAGGCCCATTGGAACTCTAATGAACTGATAAAGATTCCACGAAACACATGAAGCAGTGGTCTAGACTCAGCCTTCAATATGGGATCTGATTATAAGCCTGGTTGAGATCGGAAACGGAGAAATATTTGGCCTTACCGAACCAACGGAAAGAGAGGAGTGCAAATCAGGAAGAGGTACAGAGTCAAATTCAATTTTTGGGTTCAAATTTCTGTAGTCAAGCACCATGCGATACCTGCCATTCGGCTTCGGCACAAGGAAAGCTTGAGCGCCAAAGCTCGATCACCCCATTTTCAAGAAAGTCATTGATGATACCACGCAGGGTTTCCATCTTAGGTGGAGCCAGTTTATAAAGGTGGGGGTCTTACCGGCCAGGTGTCCGTCAAACGAATTTTATATTCTAAGAGGTCGGTTATCACCAGTTTTGGCGTCAGTACGTCAGGAAAACGGTTGCAGAGCTTTCTGATGGTGGCCACCTCCTCCTGAGTCAGATGCCTTAATGAACGGATCAGGTGTGGTCTCACTGTCTGCGTCAGGCTTGACCGCAGCAGCGAACCCAGCCACACTGTCAGAGGAAGGGATAGACACCAGCCGAGAAAACCTGAAGTATCACTGGCCTCTACCTGAATCCAAAATCAACCCAGTGCGCTGTATAAAGTCTGCTCCCAAGGTGACAGGAAAACACAGGTCCTTTGCAATCCAAAAGCTCCAAACCCAAGAGAAACCTTCAATTTTGAATTTGAAATGGGCTTGATGGATGATTGGCATAGGGGATTTAGACGCAATCCAGCAGATTGATAAGTTGCGGTCGACTTGCTTTATGAGCCCAGAAGATGACAAGGTGTTGAAAAGCTCAAGGGAGATGAGCTTCGCCTGGATATTCATATACTGATCCACCCAATTACTTTTAAAATTCTATTCTATCAAAGAGGAAGCATTATTTTTAATTCTGCAATCAATTATTCTGGACCCGCCAGCGGAGTTTTCTAAAGAGTTTACTGTCAATATGATATTTGTGGACGAAACCACCAGTACGTAGATATTTAAAATCTTGAATACACTTAGGGCAGCAATATTATAATGAATATGCACACAGTTATCGTAGTGAAAGATACATAATTAACATAACGGCAGACAACCTCGAAATGTTAGTCCAATCGTTTTTATATAAATCACTACATTATAGCTTATTGTCATATAATTATTAAACACTAGCAATCGTCTATTTTTATTTTATTTATAAAAAATTTTTTATTATATAAAACATTATATAAAGCCATTTTAATGTTTTGTAGGTCTTTGGATATTTCATAATTTACAATGTAAAATCATTTATGATTTTTACTAAAACATATGAACGATAACAACGCGACAGTGATAAGAAAAGCAACTAAATTATCTACACAACCGAACATAGAATCTTGTTTCAATAATCCAAAATGCAGCTGGTGGCGTAAACAACGACAGCGACAATTGTCGCTGCCGCAAAAGTCGCCAGTGTGAAAGCAGCCTTAGGCTGCTTTCACACTGGCGAAAGTAATTGAGTGGATCAGTATATGAATATCCAGGTGAAGCTCATCTCCCTTGAGCTTTTCAACACCTTGTCATCTTCTGGGCTCATAAAGCAAGTCGACCTCAACTTATCTATCTGCTGGACTGCGTCTAAATCCCCTATGCCAATCATTCATCAAGCCCATTTCAAATTCAAAATTGAAGGTTTCTCTTGGGTTTGGAGCTTTTGGATTGCAAAGGACCTGTGTTTTCCTGTCACCTTAAGAGCGGACTTTATTCAGCGCACTGGGTTGATTTTGGATTCAGGTAGAGGCCAGTGATACTTCAGGTTTTCTCGGCTGGTGTCTATCCCTTCCTCTGACAGTGTGGCTGGGTTCGCTGCTGCGGTCAAGCCTGACGCAGACAGCGAGACCACACCTGATCCGTTCATTAAGGCATCTGAACTCAGGCGGAGGTGGACGCCATCAGAAAGCTCTGCAACCGTTTTCCTGACGTGCTGACGCCAAAACTGGTGATAACCGACCTCTTAGAATATAAAATTCGTTTGACGGACACCTGACCGGTAAGACCCCACCTTTATAAACTGGCTCCACCTAAGATGGAAACCCTGCGTGATATCATCAATGACTTTCTCGAAAATGGGGTGATCGAGCTTTGGCGCTCAAGCTTTCCTTGTGCCGAAGCCGAATGGCAGGTATCGCATGGTGCTTGACTACAGAAATTTGAACTCAAAAATTGAATTTGACTCTGTACCTCTTCCTGATTTGCACTCCTCTCTTTCCGTTGGTTCGGTAAGGCCAAATATTTCTCCGTTTCCGATCTCAACCAGGCTTATAATCAGATCCTATATTGAAGGCTGAGTCTAGACAACTGCTTTCTGTGTTTCGTGGAATCTTTATCAGTTCATTAGAGTTCCAATGGGCCTAGCTGTGGGGGCTCAGACCCTCACCCGACTTCTGGATTAAATTTTTCAAGATGTCAAATTCATATTTCTTTTCAACTACCTGGACGACCTTCTGGTGTACAGTGAGAGTTTCGATGACCACCTAATTCATCTTGAGGAAGACATGGACAGATTGCTTAGGGCAGGCCTTACCGTCAACCCGGACAAAGTCAGCTTTGCCCAAGCTGAGATTTCGTTTTTTGGGTCATCTGGTGTCTTCCAAGGGCGTCCGCATTGATCCAGCTAGGACCCAGGCCATCAGGGAGTTTCCTCCTCCTAAAGATGCAAAGTTTCACGCAAAGTTTGACGTTTGTAGGTGTGGTAGGTTTTTACCGGCACTTCATCCCCAACATCGCTGAGTTGGCGGCCCCTCTCAACGCTCTCTGGAAGAAGGGTGCCAAGTTTGTTTAGGGTGAAGCTGAGCAGACGTCCTTCGAGCTCCTCAAGAAGACCATCTTGCAAATCGATCAAGTTGAAAGACATTCATCGCTGTTTTTTTTTCAAAATTTACTATTGGTCACATAACAGTAGGAATGGGGAACTCTACCTTTGCCTATTCCATTAAATCATAATTATTACAAACTCCAAATTAATTAACAAATATATGCTTTATTTATGATAATATTAAAACTCATATTTGTATGTAATATTCGTAATATTGCTCTTTTTTTGTAAAATGCCAACCACTGATTTTCAATTTTATGCCAAAATTATCATTTAACTATTATATACATGTATAATAATATTTTTAGTTCATAAAATCATCACCATTACTCGACTACTTATAATTTAGTCAATCTTCATTTAAAGGCTTATGAATTAACCATTAATGATACTGTCTTCAAAAACAGGTGATACAAGAACCATTTAACTGACTATAACGCCATCTAAATGAATATATTTGAAAACAACTTGATTATTTAAATTAACACCAGTTGTGCTGCATGTCAAAAACGCCACCTGGCTACAAGTGGCACGCCACTTGCGACAATAATCGCCAATGTGAACGTACCCATTTGATTCAATGCTTTTTCAAAACGCGCGACCACTTGCTGCCGGCGTCAGCTGTTTTTGTCGCCAGTGTGAAAGCAGCCTTAGATAAGGTCGGGTGTTGGTGGCAATGCAGTGCGTCAGCGGCGCGGCGATACGGTGGCGGCCTCGGCGGCGGCGCCGGCAACCGCGGAACAGACCGACTGTCAATGTGTCAATCAGCTGTTAACTTACAACTCGACTCGATCTCTGTAGCCTCATCGATCAAGAATAAACCCACTTAGCCATCATTAGAAAAAATTAAATAAGTTTAATATATGGTAACAAGACGACATTTACGAATATCCAGCAATTTGTCATTTGTTAAATAAAAATCATAAGAACGCATACTCTAGCAGTATCAGTGTAATGTATTTTTAATTTAATGGGTATATTCCACATTCGACATAGACCTCAAGTTACGACGAAGTTTTATGCTGTGCAGTGTGGGGTATCGCGATTATTTTCAAATCGCAAAACTTTCTCGCATAAGGAAATTACATGTTTTTCTCGTAAACCAGTATTCTTAGGTTGCTCATTTATGTCTATAAAGTTGTAACCTACCACATCAAGTCCTGGACAGCGAGGAAAATTCATTGCTTATAACATTTATCGCTTGAAACAATCAAAGCTTTCTCCATAACAATGTAAATAGAAGCGTTTCTTTTGAATTCAACGTCAGGAAAATATAATGAAGGTTGATTTTAAATTGAAGATGGCATTCTTTAGTAATAAGCAATTTCACATATGCATCCAAATTAATTGAATTTTTTACCTCTATGGAACATAGAGTATAAAATTCTTTTAGACCGACTTTAAATTTCTCTTAGGCAAATTCTCTAGCCAAAAGGCTTTTTTATTCCTAATTTGATTTCAATGAAATTCTCAGGTTAGATTTTAAGTATTTTAAACTAGGTAATAAACTATAATCGAGCAATTATTTTCAAGTATTAAAAAAGCTTATTTTCCGGAATTTTTGACAGAACTTTAGTTGTTTAGGCTACATGGTTTGACTAATGTAGTTGCTATGATCAGTTTATTTCCCCCCATCGCAGCTGAGTTGTCGATGTATGCTGAAAACAACATAACATAACCTTTTCTTGTTTATATTTGCTCGCCGTTATGTTACGTTTTTAAATAAAATTTAATTGATATTTTGACAGACATATTTGTTAAATTAAATAGATCAACACTGATGTTTACTTATTGAAGTTATAAATTATAGTCTACCAAAAGATAGGCATGTTGATGTGGAATGAATTGGTGTCGTACGGAATTATGCGATTAACTAATTTATGGGATACAACTAATATCTATTTGGGAGAAAGATTTAAATTGAACAACTAATTAGAATGTGTTGTGCTATTGTAGCCTATGTCTCAGGTAACAAAATATGCATTAAGTGTTAAGTAAGCGTAATTCTACAATACTTACATTACTTGATTTTTATTAATTTGCAATCATGGATTTTAAATTGCATTGTTTTTTCGCTCTACAATCTATTTTTCTTTAATTTATAAGCATAATTATTATTAAGTTACTTGCTTATTTTGAGGTCTTAGCTAAAATCATAGTTTGTATGTATTTATTTGTAGGCTAGGCCTAGGATGTACGCCGGTTGACTTCGGACGGTTAGATGACGTTCCACTCTTCACATTCGAGGAGATGGAAACCTCCGTTCTCTCCCTAAAGAGCAACAAGGCTCCTGACCCGGACGGATTCCCAGCGAGGCTTTAAAGAAAGTATTTTCAATTAATGCTGACTTGTTGTTGAGAATGTACAACGCCTGTTTGGTAGAAGGGGTGTTTCCGGCTCCCTGGAAAACCACCAGACTTGTACTCATCAGCAAGGGCAAAGGTGATCCCGAGCTGCCGTCGTCCCACAGGCCTTTTTGCATGTTGGACACGGCTGGGAAGCTGTCCAAGAAGCTGATCCGTTCCCGCCTGACGTCTGCCGTGGAAGCTGCCTGGTACTTATGCCTCCGTCAGTACGGCTTCAGAAAGGGACGGTCAACGATTGACGCTATCACCGAAGTCCAGAGAGCTGTGAAGAGAGCCGAGAGCCACAACCATTTCTCTCGCTGAGTAGTGCTTCTTGTTACGCTTATGTCAAGAATGCCTTTAACTCGGCGAGGTGGGTCGATATGCTGGATGCGCTTCGCAACACCTTTCGCGTTCCTGCATATCTGTTGCGACTCATCTTGTTGCGGATTATTTCCGCTCCCGAAGCCTGATTTACGACACAAGGGACGGAACGTGGACGATGGAAGTCACTTCTGGTGCCGCGCAAGATTCAATACTCGGTCAGGATCTCTGGAACGTTGCCTATGACAGCCTCCTGAGGTCGGAGATGCCTGAGGAAACCACTTTGGTTGGGTACGCCGATGATGTCGCAGCTCTCATTGTTGCACGCAACGTTGAGCTGACCCAACTAAAGTTGAACCGAGTCATGCGTGTGGTCAACACATGGATGTCCGATCACGGTATCTCGCTTGCTCTCCGTAAGACGGAGATTGTGATCCTTACGAAGAAGAGGATGGTCACCGTCGTTCCGTTCCAAGTGGGAAGGGAGGTGGTCCAATCAACTCGTGCTGCTAAGTACTTCGGGATTATGGTGGACACCAAGTTAAGCTGGAGGGATCAGATATTCCGTACGGCGGACAAGGCCGCTAAGGTAGTCACGTACCTTAGTAGGCTGATGGCCAATGTCGGGGTTCCACGATTCGACAGAAGACGTCTGTTGATGTCCGCGGTTCAGTCCGTGCTTTTTTATGGAGCAGAGGTGTAGGCAGACGCTCTCGATAAAGAGTAGTACAGGTTGCGACTCGCCCGGGTTCAACGTCGAGCGGCGCTCGGGATGTGTTCTGCCTACCGGACAGTGTCCGAGCCTGCCGTCCTGGTGGTCGCCGGAGTTATCCCTGTCAAGCTCTTGGCAGGAGAGAAAAAGGCAATTTATCAGAGACAAGGCTAGATTAAAAGAACACGGCAAGAACAGAAGAGCGCTCCAGAACCTTCCAGCAGTGGGAACACAGCTGGGAGCACGACACCCGAGGACGATGGACTGCGCGACTTATCAAGCACGTCCAACCATGGGTGGAACGGCGGCCAATTCTTGACAATTCACGGCTATCTCGGTCGTACCTGAACCGGATGGGCAAGACCGGTTCACCAGACTGCATTTATTGCTCGGGCGTTCCCGACGATGCGGAACACACATTCTTCCGCTGCCCCCGTTGGGAAGGGCCCCGCCTGAAGGCCACACAAATTTTTTGGTGCATTTTTGGTGGATTTCGGTCTGCCAAAAGATCTTGGAGGATGAGGGCAACTGGGATTGTTTATCACAGTTCGTCCGGGGCATCCTCCTGGAAAAGAAACCGATCTGGACGGCGAAGTGGCCCAGATCCCTTGATCGAGTGGCTGGATAAGGAGTGAGCCCCACGGGCATAAGCCAAATTTAGGCCTAGCCTGACGTAATGTAATAAACAACTCCAGGTTAGAATCCTAAAGAGTAGAGGCGAGGTTTTTTAGTGGGTAAACCCGTTTTTAGGGGAGCCCCACACTACAGGCTTGCCACCTGTGTGCGTAATGAATTTTTCTCACCTCTCCCTCCAAAACAAAGCGTCACCTAATAACTCAAAAAGTGAGTAAAAAATTCTTGTACGGGACGGACATCGGAGCGTATTCCTAGTAAATAGTTCACTATACTGTATTGCATGCATTTTTGCTCTTTAATTATTAATTATAATTAACGTTTTTCGTTTACTTACATCATTGTGTACATCACTTAAATCTCGACGAAGAGAGTAGTTTTAATCGTGAATTCGAACATTGAATTGTATAATGCAAACTCGCCTACGGCTCGATGGGGGCTCCGCCCCCATGCCCCCTTTGGGGGTTGCCCCGAATTCGTTAATTGTTCTAAGTCTTCTAACTGAACAGGCTCGTTGAGGCCTCCACCCGAACTCTATACTTATCATCTCTGACTTAGTTTAATAGTTCAGGAAATCGAAAGCATTTAAGATATGCTCTTGATATTTAAAGTTCAAATTGATACTTTTGTTTTATATTTTATATTTAATGCTCAGGGTATGTGTGTATAGCTAAATTTCATTCATCTAAGTGTCATAACAATAAATAAAAAATATTAAAATAACTCAATTTTTGTGAAAGAATATTGAAAATATGCCCCTTTTTGGGGCGAAGAGAGTGAAATGTTACAAAATCTTAAGACCCACCTTATAGAGCATCAAAAAAGAATATAATGCTGAAAAAATATATCGGTATGGCCGTATCACAAACAAAATCACCAAACACAGTACATAAAAAGGTTAATAATTTATTATTTTCAGTTTGTTTACTAATCTTGGATTGAAATCGGCAAATGGCTGCTTCTATAGTAAGAAATAGATATATTCACAGTATACACAAAATTTGAGGCATGTATGTGTCATAAAAGTAAACGATAAATATTGAAATAGAGCAATTTTAGTGAAAGAATAACGATATTGTGAAAGTACGCCCCTCTTTACGGGTGAAAGGGTTGAGAAACGGCAAAATTGCATAGGACCCAACTTGTAGAGTGTCAAAAATAAAATATAATATAATACTAACAAAACAAATATCAATATTGAAGTATATTTGGCAGAATAAAGTAATTTACAACACTTTACATGAAAAAAATGTTAAGAATTTTTGTGTTTAAAAAAAATTTGACTTAATTATAATTGAAATTGGTCAATGGCTGCCGCTATGGTAAGATCTAGTTGAGATCATAATATGTACTGAAGTTCAAGCATCCGTGTGCAATATTAGTAAATACAAAATATTAAAATAGCGACATTTTTGTGAAAAAATTGGAAATGTTGAAAGTACACCCCTTTTAAGCGTGAAGGGAGTGAGATACGGCAAAATTTCACAGAGAATGTTTGTAGAGTGTTTAATTCCTGACCATGAGTTATCCCTCAGAGTCGAGATAGGACCTCTCTTTGAAAAGTTACAGCGTATTTAGAAAAGCCTTACATAGTGTAGATATTACCATACAAAACTTTACGGGGTTAAAATTTGAAAACTCAATGTTTTGTGATTTCGCCTTTGTATTGACCATACAAACTACGCGTGTACCAAATTTCAAGTTTCTAGCTCATCCGGACTAAAATTATGATTTCTCATTGGGCCAGAACCGGCAATTTCCCACTACTTATGTTCAAAAATCCGGAAAAAGTAAAAAATTTATTTTGTGAGTAAACGAGACAAGATACGGTGAAATATGTAAGAATAAAAATTTTAGATATTTAAAAGATCTATCAAAATTGTCATGTAAAAATTTTTGTAGAACAAACCGTTTAGTCACTAGAGCCCGAAAACCGAAAACGGCTTTTCATTAAAAACGCTCTGGAGGCTTAACGGTGCAAGATACGATAAAAAGTTTAAGGACCGAAATTGTAGAAAATTAAATTCCCTATCGTAGTATTGTTCTCAGATTTTAGATAGGACGAAGCGTTTGGCCGCTAGAGCCAAAAAACTAAAATTACAATTTCGGAAGTCCGCCATTTTGAATTTTTTTAGTAGGTTAAAAATACAAATTTGCAAGTTTAAGATTTTATGCTTAGCATTGACCTTTCAGGCTAGACGTATGCCAAATTTCAAGTCTCTAGCTTAAATAGTTATGCCAAAAATTCGTATCCCATATAAGTGAGTGAGTGAGTCAGTCAGTTACACATGGGGCTGTATATATTATAGATTTGCCCTAATGTCATTTAACTAAACTCATTTAAATAGCACATGCCTTTATTTCTGTTTGTCTTATCATCATTACTCAAAAGACTGCCAATATGTCGATCTATATAGTCTTAGAAGTCCTATATAATCAAGTAGTTTGTATCCGAAAATACCAGTAAAACTGAGTTTGTGAATTTTTATGCCCGGGTCCGTTCCCGTTAGAGTATTTTATAAACATATTGTTTGTTATGATCCTATTACGGTGAGTTCAGTTCTCTTAACTCTTGTACTCTTTTAAAAGCTATTTTTTAGAAAATATTTTGAAATAGTGGAATAAATACGCAAAAAGAAGGGTTGAAATTAATCAACTTCTACTTTACTCGACATTTGACCACGTCAGATGTATTTAGATACTCTCCAGGAGGAGGCGCGGCGGCGGCGGTTGCTACGTGACGGCGGAAGGTGAGGGGGTGGCCAGGGGATGTACTGAGGGAGGGGGGGCGTTGCAGGGACGAGGGGTGACACATATTCCGTCTCCCTTATTGATACCGCTGCACTTCTTTTGTCTTCACCTCCTCTCTTTGTCAACCCTTTGTCCCCTTTGTACTTTTTATTACTTACGCAACATCTTTCTTACCAACATCCCTACTGAAAATCCATTTGTAGTATTAAACAAGCCTTTGATATCCGTCTGTCGTAAGGCAAACGGGATTCCTTCTCTGTGCGTACGTTCACGTTGAAGTATTGATGAACTGGGTTTTAAGTGGCTAATGTTATTTCTTATTACGTTATTATTATACTAGTTTTGTTGTTACGTAGCCAAGGGAATATTTATATTAGCAGTTTGATGATACTCTCCCTTCTGAAGATATCTGTATTTTATATACATATACCATATAAAAATTTTTCTAAAAACTGTCTGATGAAAACAATACAGTTCGACATAATTATTATATTTCCTCATAATGTTCAGGTAACGACAAAAATTGCATGGTATTCAATTTTTAAAACTTGATATAGACGACTTTGACGTGAGATAATTGCTGATTTAATACTTGTACGAGTTTATATTCTATATTGCACCAATTAGTGGCAGGAGGCCTATATTTAAATACTTAAGATAAATCTGCGCGTTCGCATTGGCCAAAGATGTTCGCCGAAAATTGTTCTGCCAAACTTTTATTTGAATTATTTAAAATGTAAATTATATGGTCGTTGGTTGTTTTGTTCTTTAGAAATGTTTGTTAATTTTTGTGTTCGCCATCACTAAGCCTAATGTTCGGCCGATGGTGCTTAATGGAATCGAGGTTTTACTTTTTACAAAAGAACACAGCAGTACAAAGTTTAGAACGGACCAATATCTTCTATACGGATTTATATTTTTACCTATTCAACTTAATATAACAAACATTTTAAACGTTGGATTGATTTTGAATGTTGTCTGATTTTTAACAGTATAACGCCTACCGTCTAGTGGTCAACATGAAATCAACGTTTTTTTGCTTTAAATACAATACATAAAAGTTTCCATAAAGATAGTGTTTTTCAGCATCATTATCTTACACAGATGATAAATACTACCAGTATTAAAAATAACTAGGGGACCCGTGCAGCGCAATGCGCTGCATTTATCAGAGTATCTGATGATCAAACCTTGCTCCATAGTAATTTACAGAGTTACCTTGAATGAAAATATTAAATTGTAGTGAAAATCAGATTACACCATATTGATATGCCATCAATCGATCTTCATTACTAATTCTCCAACTTCCTAATGTTATAGTATTGAAATATAGTGGTTGTTCTTTTAGGTCCAAATTAGCTAGGATTACATGATGGTTCTTATGCCAATTTGTCTTAGAGACTCTGCCTAAAAGCTCCTGTAAAATATAGAATACATTCACAGATGTTTAATCTAGATGGTTCTTCACAAAACGTAAATGACAACAGAAGAAAATCGAATATTTCATTACTCGTCGGTTCTGGGGTGGCTGTTCTAGTACTGTTTGAGGTAGTCATCGACATAGTGAAAGAGCCTACACTATTACTATTTGTAACAAACTAAATCCTCTTTATCTTAACTTCCCATGGTATTACAGAATTTTGATAAAGAAACCACAAAAATTTATGTGGTAAAGAAAACCTACATGTTTTATGTGTCCATTTTGGTTTGATGTGACATTTATATTTTGGTTGAAATTACTCCTCATACAAACCATTTTTGCAATAAACTTATCATTTATACTGGACGTAAAAATTTTTTTTAATGTTCTCTTTTAAACAGGTGTTTTAATATGCGTCTAGCATTCTGCATTAAATTTGTTATAGTATCACATAACCGGTTTACGGTAATAAATCAATGTACACCAACAACCAACTATCCCTTTTTGTGGTTCACAGCAGTTTGAAAACCCATAGTGTTTGATGTCTTTCGTTGATGTTTTGATAGCAATCTGATGATAACCCTTAAGACCCACGTCAAAAATGTCAATTTCCAAACTTATATTTGTGCATCATTAGAATGGATCTTTTTGTATTTAAGTTACTAAACTTATTTTTGGGCCCAAATATTCATAAATAGAAAGTTCAAGCAAAATATTTCTGCTACATTTTGAGAAAAAGGTAAAACATACAATTTGTCCCACACAATAGACACCCTTTGTATTAAAGTATGGAATTGCGCTGATATTTTAATTCCGCACCAGTTCAATTGATTCTATTCAGTATTCAGCTAGCTTTTAACATGTGTTTATCTGTTTTACTATCAACAGCTGTTTTGGTTTTAAATTCAAATTATAATAATAATAATAATAATAATAATAATAATATTTTTATTGACATAAACAACTACAAAGTTGTGTATCAATGTTAATTTTACAAAAATTTTAAAAAGGTTATTAAATGCAGAATATATTAACACATAACACCAACACATCCATTGAAATAACTCAAATTAATTTTACAATTTTTGTTAATAGGTTTAGACTTAATTATTAAATAGTATCTATATATATATAATTCTGTAAGCCGATTTTCTTGAGCAAAATTGTGAGCGTAAAGGTGCGTTTACACTGGAGGTTGACAACCAAAAGTTGTCGACAATAGCCATATGAATATAACAGTAAACGTCAACAACTTTTGGTTGTCAACCTCTAGTGTAAACGCACCTTAATACAGATCGCAGAAAGATGGAAGGGGTCTCAAATTAAAGGTCTCGGTCCCATGCACGAGGGAAAACTATTGGCGAGTCCATAGTGTTAACAGGAAATGAGAAATTACTTAAAACGTCCTCCATAAGAATAGCATGGGGATTCGAAAAACGTCTGCTTTGTATACATTATAGAACATGTGTTATGGTTTAATTTCAAAATGAGACACAGATGATAACATTGAGTGAAGATAATAAAATAATTCACACCAAGAGAAGCAATACATATGTATAATTCTGTAAGCGAAATTTCTTGGTCAAAATTGTGAGCGTTTCACAAATTGATGGAAGATGGTAGGGGTCCCAAATTAAAGGTTTCGGTCCCATAAAGCGTATCCATAAAGTTACAAGGAAATGATAAATATAGTAAAACGTCCTCCTTAAGAATATGGCATGGGGATTTGAAATACGTCTTCTTTGTGTACATTGAAACATATGTTTTGGTTTTATTTTAAAACGAGATACAGATGATAATATTGAGTAAAGAACTATTCATAGCCAAATGAGGAAAATTAACCCTACAGCGGTAACTATTATAAGACTTTTTAAGAGCGACTAAAATTCTACTTGGAGCGTTAACCTTACATACTATTACAAATTGACTGCTGATTTTACTGTTGTTCCTATAATTAAAATTGTTTAAAAAAATTATTGTTAAAAAAACTGAGCGTGTATGCAAATCATAAAATGCGTTCTGATCGTGATAGAGATGTAATGGGGGATGAATTGTGGTTTTAGAAACACCTACATTATTTTCATTAAAACATGTTTTGCTTTTATATTAAGACGAAAAGTGTCAAATGATCATATTGAATGATGATTACACATTAATTGATACTTAAAGTGTATCAGTCAGTGAAGTTTTGGTATACTGTTAGCTGAATTTTCTCAGAACCCTTTAAGTCATTTCATAGATTGTAGGATTATAGAAGACGAGTTAAAATCAAAGACGTTTGTCCTACATACTGGAGGAAAATGCAGAAGGTAAAAAACTTCACAGCAAAATGGGAAATATATAAGAATGATTATTTTCTGAAAGATCCTTAAAGATTTTCCATGTAGTGATTTTAAAATTGTAGTGTTTACACAAAGTAAAGAGTTTTGATTAGGAGGGACGAATATTGACGGCAAGTGAAGATGCACTTTGAGGTGCTGAGTTTAGATTTTGTGACTAAGACATAAAAAATCTGACGGGAGCTAAAAAATCTGTTTTTAGGACAAACTAGACAATGAAATGGGTATGATACAAAGTATTGGAAGTTTATTTATTCTGAAATGGGTGATGAACACCTGCCATATATATTTTTTCATTTCCCCTTTTCTATGTTATATTAATAAGTCGTCATAGCTCAATTAAGGGACTATGATTTCTTTCAAAACTTATTTTTCATAGATCGATATAAGTTAAACAACAGACAAAATGAAGCATTTACAAACGGGTGACCTAATAGTACAGGATTGATTAGAGTACTTGGGGGCGAATGGTCTGTCCAAACGGTATTGTTTAAATATTATATACCGCAAATTAAAATTAAATTCTCTGGAAACCTTCGTAGTGGAAGAAATGGTAATACGCTATGGTTCATGCTATTTTAATTTTATGATTAGGGGCTTTTGCCCCTATGAGCCACTAGTTATAACTAATTTTTAGGGTTCAATTTTGTCCTCAGGTCAGTGTTGGTGGTCCATAAACTCACTAAAAGTATAGAATGCACTATTCAATAAAAAGCTTTTCATTTTAGATTTAAATTTTTTCCTACTGGTTTCTATTTTGATATAGTTTGGTAATTTATTATATAATGATATTCCCGCCTGTGATGGAAGAGTAGAGGACAAATTTAGTCTGTGTTGTTGAGGTCTAAAATTTAATTTGTTTTTTGTGTCATAAGAATGAATTTCAACTCCTCGCGTTTGTTCACAGTTGAGTTTTGAGAACATTATTGTTTCTAAAATGTACATACAAGGGAGTGTTAAAATTCCAAATTCCCTGAATGAGTTTTGACATGATTCACGATGGTCTAATTTTCCTATAATTCTTATTGCTTTTTTCTGTAGCACAAATAATCTTTGGAATTCTTTTTCAGCGCACTGACCCCAAAACATAATTCCATATTGTAAGTGGGGGTAAATTAGGCCGTAATACGCCATTTTTAATATTTTTTCAGTGCAAAATTTAGATAATTGTCTTAGGAGGTAAATGTTAGAAGAAACTTTAGTGCAAGTATTGTCAATTTGGAAAGTCCAACTTAGTCTAGAGTCTAAATGTAAACCAAGAAATTTAATTGTTGAAACTTCCTCAAGTATTGATTCATCTATCATAATTATCGGTGAGTTTTCATATCTCTCAACTTGACGGCAATTAAATTTGATGTAGTTTGTCTTTTGACAGTTAATCTTTAAATTTTGCTCTGAAAAATATTGAACGCAAGAATTTAGATCTTTATAAGCGCATACTTCCATTTCATTTTTTGATTTGTCATTAATGCAGAGAGTAGTATCATCTGCATATTGAATTATTTTTGAAAATTGGATAGAGCACTGACAATCGTTAATGTAAATTAGGAAGAACAGGGGGCCAAGTATTGAACCTTGAGGAACTCCGCATGTAATATTTAATTTATCAGACATTTTGTTTGAAATTTCTACTTGATGGCATCTGTTATTTAAGTAAGATTGAATCCACTTATGAGGTATTCCTCGAATCCCATAATTGTATAATTTATTAAGTAGTAATTGATGATCAACGCAATCGAATGCTTTAGACAAATCAAGAAAGATGCCTATTGGTGTACAGTGCTCTTCTAAGCCTTTAACAATTGATTCAATTAAAATGTTGATTGCGTCCATTGTCGATTTACCTTGTCGAAACCCAAACTGATGTTTAGACAGTATATTGTGTTTGTCTAAATAAATAATTAATCTATCATAAAATATTTTTTCAAAAATTTTACTAATTGTTGGTAAAATTGAGATAGGTCTGTAATTAGTAGGTAATGTTGGATCATCTTTTTTAAAAATAGGTATGATTTTAGCACATTTCAGAGAATTTGGAAAATATCCACTTGCAAAAGAAAAGTTAATTAATGTTAACAAAGGTTCAAGTAATTCATAAGAACATTGCTTGATAAGCCACATAGAAATGCCATCAGCATCACAGGTCTTTTTTGAATTAAGATTTTTTATTGTATATTCAATTTCATGTAAACTAACAGGTGTTAAAAGCATTGAGGATAATGGAGACTTGTCATTAACATAGTTACAAGTATTATAATCTTTTAAATTTGAATTTGATACATTAGAGAAAAACTTGTTCAATGTATTTGCAACAATTAAAGGATCTTCGATAATATTGTTGCCAATTTTTATATGGATTGGTTTAGGGGAGGCTTTTTCTCTATTATTATTTATAATTTTCCAAGCTGTTTTGGATATGTTTTTAGAAGAAGCAATTTGTTTATTAATTTCATACGTTTTGGCGGCTTTTATTACTCTTCTGTAGATACGTTTATAATTTTGAAAAAATATTTGAAAACTTTCATCTTTGCAACTTTTTGCATATTTGTAATATATTTTTATTTTTCTTCTGGATACTAGGATTCCTCTAGTGATCCATTTATATTTTTGTTTCATATTTAAATTAATTTGTTTGAATGGACAGTTGATATCTAAATTACTTAATAGTCGGAACCGAAAGAACTCATACATGTCTTCTATGGTTTCAAATTGATTTAAGATATTCCAATTTTCCTTTGACAAACTTTGTTGTAATTTTTCTATATTGGTTTTATTATACAGTCTTCTAAAAGCGAGGTTTGGCGAATTGTAACTAGGGACATAATTTTTAACGGAAACTAATTGTGCATCGTGATCAGCCAGTGCCGTAACAATTACTGAAATATTAAGATTTGTAATGTTACTTATGACGTTATCAATAGCACTTTGACTAGTGGCTGTCACCCTAGTTGGTTCGTTGATGGACCACTTCAGATTGAATGTATTTAGTAATTCCTTAAATTTTTTTGTTGTAGGGTGATCTATATTGAGCACATCAATATTAAAATCACCAATTATAATGAATTTTAATTTCTTTGAAAGCAAATTTTTTAGAAGAATTTCCAGTTTTAGAAAGAAATCTTCTATTTGACCTGAGGGTGATCTATATAAGCCAATTACTAATAACTTGGAATTGTTTTTATCAAAAATACTTATACCGCTAACCTCAAAGTTTTTATCAACTGAAAAATTTATATTATAATTAGAATATTTTAGTCTTTTTTTAACAAATATTGCAACACCACCCCATTTGTAATTTTTACGTTGATACGAAACAGCACGTTCATAATTATCAATTTTAAAATATTCAATGGTTTTATCATTAAAACCTTGTTCAGAAATTACTAATATGTCTGGCGAGAGTTCATCACAAATAATTTCTAACTCATTAATTTTATTGGTGGCTACCTGTGAATTTTGGTGCAATATTCTAATATTGCCTTTATTATTGTCTGTTTGATTTGGTACAAAGTGCTCTGAATTGTTGGTTTTAAATTTTTTTGATTTATTTGATGTACTTACGTAATTTGGAAAGCCATTTGTTAAATCTATGGATGTGTTAAGTGGCCTTAAACTAAAAAATTATTACTACTTCCAATTTGACAACTTGTAGATGCTTGCACACAATTTGTTTCTTCAGTCATTACATATTGATATACTTCATTGAATTTTGATTTTTCTGATCGGTTAGAAAAAAATTTTTCATGTTCCTTTTCATTCAGTTGACATTTTGCATTCTCCTTAAATTTAACACCACTCTTAAACGCATTCAGCAACAGGTTGGTTATTTTAATTTTCCCTGATTTATTTAGATGTAGTCCATGTTGCGTGAAATGATGTCTCTTGAGTACATTTAAATCAATAATATTAACTTTATTTCTTGCTGCCACTTCACTTATATAATTATTTAGTAGAACAATTTCTTCTTGATGAGGATGATTAGGTTGTAGATCATACCTTTGTGGGATTGTGGTCAAGTAAACCATTTCACCTTTTAGCATTTTGATGTGGTTTTCAAGGTTTTTGTAAATATCACTTAATGAATCTTTTAGCGAATCATTTGTTCCACATAAAATAACAACATTTTTTGCTTTATCTTCGGCAGCACATTGAAATATGCGTCCACTGCAAGCATTGGGCATGACTAATCCCTCACACAAGTTTGACTCGATTTTCTCATTTATGAGGGTAGCCAATCCACGCCCTTGGCTATCAGTATACAGTTTAATTGTCTTTTTGACATTTCTCGTTTGTTTCTTCATTCCATTCTTGGCTTTTTTATTTGCGGTTTTTGAGTCATCGAAAGAGTTTTCTTGTATATCATTCGAAATAACATCTACATCAGTTTTATCGTAGAGGCATTCAAACCTGTTTGTTGTCTTAGTGATATTTTTTCCCTCGTCATATTTTGATTTAATTCTTTTGCTTGTTCTGACTTTAACACGTTCCCATGGCTCTTCTTTTTCAAAATCTTGTTGTGATGTCACGTGATTTTGTTCGAGGGTTTGGTTTGAGTAGTGTAAAAGTGGGGCTGCTGGGCCATGACGTCATCACGATGACGTCAGCAGTGATGACGTCATCAATGACGTCACGAATGACGTCATTAATGATGTCATATGACGTCACATGACGTCACACCTATGACGTCATGGTGACGTCATTACCGCTGACGTCATCATGATGACGTCACTGACGTTAATTAGGTCAAGGTCATGCAAGAGTACAAAAAAATTTTTTTTGCACTTTTGCGATTCCTCAAATTTTGCTGAGAAATTGAAATTTCTCGAGGAACCACAAAAGTGCAAAAAAAATAATTTTTTTATTCCCTAGCGATCAGACTCTCGACCTAATGTATCCGTCAGGGGTCATTGACCCGTCCCAGCAGCCCTACTTGAAAAAAAAATAATTTTTTATATTTTACTTACCCACCGAGAGACTTAGAGCCGAAGAATAATTTCTTCGAACACCCGACATTGCGACAAACGACACGCGATCCGAACAGCACCGCGTCCGAAGACGTACTGACTTGGGTGCAGGCGGTTCCCCAGGTACCCGGCTCAGTGGTGGGGGTAAAGTGGTTAGAAGGAGGAAAAAATTAAAATTTTTGCAACAACTCATCCGAGCCTGTCCTTTACCGTAACTCGGATTGGAAATATTTCCTGAGAAATATTTATTTTTTATTCTCTTTCAGGTGATCTTGGAACTTGTAAAATTTCAATCAAACCAAAAGTGAAAAAAAATTTTTTTGTTATTTGAAACTTTACCGAAAAATTAAGAAATGTTTGATATTTTGCTAAATATTTAAATTTAAACTCAATATAAGTAAATTGAGTGGAAAAAGTGAGATGTGCACACCACAAGAGTTGAACAGCAACTGAGCAAGTCTCTCCGTGTATCTGAGGTACTCGGCAGGGTGGTGGGGATAAGGAGATGGTGGGGGTAAAGTGGTCGGATGAAATGGAAAAATTATTTTTTTTGCAAACTATACAACTGAGTTTGTTTTTCAGCAATAGGCATAAGAAAAAAAAATATTTTTTATCCACAATGCTCAACATGTTCAAACGTGTTCAAGGTCAACCATTTGAAGTTTTAAAAAAAATTATTTTTTTATTTTATTTACAAATTACAAAAATCCTCCTTCATCCCCATATGTGCTGTCCGGACTTGTGCTTGATGTTGTCGAAGAATTTTCTTCACAGCAACATGTTCCTTGTGTATTTTGGACTACCCCTTCTGCTTCATCCATACTGTCGTCGATGAGTGGACAGTCGTATTCCAAGTTCATTTTTATTATCATCCCTGGATTTTGAAGAAGCCGCATGTGCAATTTTTCATAGATTTCTTTTAGGTATTGAATACTGTCAACAAGTAATTCCCACTTCATTGTGTGTAGTGTAACCTTTAGCGTAGCTGAGTTGGAAATGAAGCCAGACTTGCATGTAGGATTGGTCTTTTGGAATCGTGGTGGTGGGGGTAATTGATACAACTAGACAGGTTGAAACATGTTCAAGGTCAACCATTTGGAGTTTTAAAAAAGAAAATTTTATTTACAGAGTAGTGTTGAAAACCGGCAATTTGGCTGCTTTATCTGTACACTCGATGCATCTTAGACAGTATACAACTGCGTAGACCAAGTAGAAGAAGATTGCAATCAATAAGGCCAAGATTATGAAGAGATCTAATTTTAAAATTTTCTGAATTAGCATATGGTCCTTCCTGATCCGTCTTTCTTCCATTCTTCTTTCCATCATCTCCACTAGATCCACATGCTGGCATCTCCTCCTCCCCAGGCTTTCCGCTTCATCGGCCTCATATATTGGTGGTGGAACATCCATGATTGCAGCTTGAAAGATAAAGATGTAATGAAACACATTGGTGCTGCCTCTCAGGTATCCAATAGGAAAAGTGGTGGGGGAAAACCTGAACATGTTAGAACATGTTCAAGGTCATCCAATTTGTGTTTTAAAAAAATTCTATCTTGCTACAATACTGTAGCAAGATAGGTTTTTTTATTTTGTTTTTATTTTATCATTCCTTTATTACAATACAAAAATATGCATATTGAAGTACAATGAGGATACAAAATATAAATATTAGTCAGGAGAAATATTCCAAGTTTGGACTGGCTTGAGTCTTCATGGATGATCTAGAGGAGTAGGCTGAAGAAGTTGATGATGGTGACCTAGGCGGCTCGTCATCCCTGGGGACATGAGGGCATTTTGTGTTGCAAGCAAAAATTTGCATGTTCAATCGGTATCCCTGTTCGATTAGTGATTTAAATTCTTGAACAATTTCGTTTAATTCTTGCAGATTTCTTACAAATACTTCTTCATAATTTGCACATTTTACAGTCAGAGCCATCTTGATGTTTTCCGTATGATGTCCAAAGGCGGAATGAATATTAGCATGGTCGTTTGAAGGTAGTATGAAATAGTGGTGGGGGGAAGTTGTTTACACGCTGTCTGATGAGAGGTGGTTAAATTTTTGCCAACTAAACATATTGATTGAACAAATGGCGCAAAGTTCTTTAGGTGTATGGTAACTTAAAACTGGAGCTACATGACCATATTGTAAACATCCATCATCTTGTAGGAATTGTGCCGGGTTGGATACAGCGGCCCTTCCACAACTTCGACAAAATTTTGTACCATCACCAAACTTGTACCAACCAAAAGTGTTGTAACCTCTGTTGTCTAGCTTGTACTGTTTGATAAAAATTTTAATTTGTTGAGGAGCGTTGGATCGTAAAGTATGGCTAAATAGCTGTTGATCTTCAATAATTTTTCTTACACAAAGCTCAAATAGGGTGCTCATTGTTTGACAGTTGCAATCAAACTGAACTTCTTTACAGTCTGTATGCTGGTAACCTGAAATGGTGGGGGAACACACACACACACACACACACACACACACACACACACATTGCTGTTTGAAAAAAATTTATGTTTAATTTGTGCAAAGGTCAAAGGTCAAGGTCACCCCAGAGCTTTTAAAAAAAAAAGGCAACATATCAATATGTGAAAATTTTTTTTTTGTTTCACATATTGATATGTTGCCTTTTTTTGTGTTTTTTTTTTTGTTTTTTTTTTATCTTTATTTAAAACAGTACAAACAAGATTTCATGACAAAAATATATATAGTTAAAAAATACAAACAGTTACAAGAAAGAAAAAATTATTTATTTTTTAACACTGCTGCTTGTCTGCGATGTGGATGGTAAGCTCGGTGGAGTTGCTGCCGCTGCATCCGTGGGACACCAAGTAGAGACATCCCGGTTGAATGGAGCGTAGATCTTCATTTTGTAGTAGGTGGACAAATCTCTTCGGAAGGTAAATTTGGAATTTTGCTTCATCCCCCGGAGTATATGGTGCTTCGCTGAGACTGCAGCAGATTGCTTCGCCGACAGTAGTTTCCATTTTCTTCAGTGCATGTATAATATAATGTTTTTCATCCTTGAGTTCAGAACATTTTTTTACCGGCAAAATTGTAGACTTGGAGTGGGCGTTGAATTGTTCTACCAAAGACTGCAGAAACTGGTTGGATGCCATGGTTGTTCTAGAGGTCCTCGCTGTCTTCTTGCTCTGAGATGTTGTCGTCTCGGAATCTCGAGTAATACTCGTGCCAGGTCTCGGTCTGCTCCTCGCTTTTATAATCGCCGTTACCCCCACCACCATCACCGATTTCTCCATCTTGCAGGTAAGTTGCTAATTTTAAAGCGTTTTTTAACGCACAGTGCCTGTCCCTTTCATGTTCCATACTTTGTGTGCAAATACAAATGTTTTCAGCAATAAATTTAAAATTTTTATTAATTTGCACATCTTTAACTGGAGTAGATGTAAATTGTTCTATCCATCTTTTCTTTTCAAGTCCTTTTGTGTAAATATTAGTAAATCTGTTTGAAAATTGATGCATAATATGATACAAGTCTGAATAACTGGTAAAACCGTCATACCAATCGATGTGATGAAAATATTTCCAAGTCCATCGGTTTGTTGTTGCGGCTTTGGTGGTTAGTGAAGAAAAAGAGCATGGTGGTTTAAATAAAAATGTGTAAGGAATATTTTTATCTATATCGTAAAATACGAGTTCTTTAATTATAAACCGATCATCGTTACCACGAAACGCCTGAAATTCAATAATACCCGGCTTGGACTTGATTTCTTCTTCCATGTCCATTTGAAAGGTCACCCGTCTATCCATCACGGTGTCAGAAGGTCAACTGTTTTCCACACCACGGTAGGCATGTATTTATGCCAGGCCGTACAGTTGAAGGCGCGTTGGTGTATATTTAACGTGGGCACCATCCCCGGTAGGCCTACACCCACAAAATTTTGAATTTTTTATTGAAAATTTACCAATTTAAGTGTAAAGTGTTGTGAAAAATTTTAAAACTTTATTTAACTTTCCATCTGGTCATTTTTGTTGTTGTCATTATCATCACTTTGATCCTTTTCATCACTGAAATGTGTTTCTTCATCTGATTTTACAAAATTATTCTTTTCTTGCACATATTGTTCCAATTGTCTCCACATTTGAACTTCATGAGGAATTCTGTTGAATATTGAAGTGTCCACAGGTCCATACAAAATTGGTGCATCCGGTTGTTTGTCCAAAGTGTCTGTTAAATAATCTTTAATAATTGAACTGGAGAATACTAGCTGTCTTAAATATCTTGTTATTGGTTCAGTTGCACATGTTAAAATAAAAAATTCTTCTCTGTTCAGTTGAATTTTTATGTCATGTTTGGTCGTATCTCTGAATCTCATTTGATGTTCACCTCTGTGTTTAATAATATCAATTTCCAAGTCTGAATCCAATAGTCCTACTTTTGTTTTCCTGCCAAACATGTTGCTATTAAAGTAACATTCTAACAAATGGAGGTGTTTCATAAAAGATTCCCAAGCATTGGCTGTAAACAAAATCATTTTTGTTCCGTGAGTTAAAATTACTGTAGGTGAATAGTCGGTTGATTTCATAACTCCAATTAAAACACTTTTATCCAAACTTGAAGAGATTGGATAAAAAATTCTTAAAAATACTTCCATCAAAATATTTGGTGAAATATTTTCTTCCACATTTCTTTTCCTCTTGGACAAATATTTTTTCTTTTTACCTTTTTCTTCTTCTTCTTGATTTGTGACGTGTTGCTGTTCATTCATATCCAAAAATTCTGAAATTTCCTTTTCTATATTGCATTCCGTTGTACCACTTGTAGAAGCCATATTGAAGATGATGCTACCCATACGACGTCAGGCAACAAACTGATCAGGAGCGGCCTGCACGCTCCGCTTTTATACTCGCGGAATGTAACAAAACCGGTTTTTTATAATACATTTTTAACAATTCCAGTTAGAGGTGTGTATGTTACAATTTTATCATGTAGAATTAAACAGTATGCAGTTGTATTTGCAGGTATAGCTGCATTAAACTCCATTTCAATCTTTATGTCAACACTTGATGATTTTACTGATTCATTTTGTTTAGAACAATCAATTACAACTATTGTGTAACCATCTAAGTATTCTTCTGGTGATAGTAAAGGTGTATTTGTTTTACCGTAATATGAATTTTGGAATCTCGCATACATATCGTATAATATACTGTACTTTTTATTAGCGAATGACACATTTAAATTGTCGTAGGGGAAAAATTGTGAATTCAAATAAACTTTAATATTTTTTAAGTTGCAATGATCAAATTTGCCTGCATGTTTTGTGATGCTGTCTCTCCTATCTGTTTGTAAACCAAATATAATATACCTGGCTCGTTCTACGTAATTAGATGTTTTAACAGTCCAAGTGTGACGATCTGTAGTTGGCAAGCTTGGATGTTCATGGAATTCCCAACTTCTAAAAGGAATTACAATATCACGATCAGCCTTTAACTTCCTTAATAGTAGCATTCTATGTTCGTCAGCTAATTTAACATGTGGAACTCTCCATACAATTTTGTCTAATGTTAATTTCCATTCTAGGTTTGCATCCGTTGTACCATCTGGAGCTTTAATAATGTCTTTATCGTTAGAAGATCGCAACAAAACTAATTCTTGTTTAACATTTAATATTATTTTTCTATAATCTTCAGCAAATCCAAGCAACAAACGTAATGGAATATGAAAATCAAAATATCCCTTTGTATTCGGAGTGATTATGTCATGTTCAGGTAAAACCCATCCAGCCGGTTGAAGTAAATTGGTTTCATTAGGTGATATAGATGTTACCCCCTTTAAAGTTGTTGCAATACGTACTTTTTTAGTGGAATCAACTGTTACACCTGATATTTCATATCTAATTTCATCAAACAGGAAAGCCATAGGGTTATTTATAAATGGAACTGTTGTACCAGTAGTAGTACCGTCCTTTTTTGTTACTTTTCCTTCGATATACAAGTAACTTTCACATGGTAGTGTGTAAATGTCTTGATGTTGTATAGGAATACGAATTTCATCGTTATTGTTCAATTTTGATGAAGTGTAAGGGTTGTGGGTGTGATATTCTTTTTCCCATAGTGTTTCGTCGAATGTCGGACCCTGCGCTATATCCAGTATATCCATAATCGGTTAATTTTAAACCAATCTTTTCTAAGAAACGAATGTTCTCGCGTGTTAACTCCTCCACAGCTGAAGAGCTACTAATGCGGTTTCCCATAGGCTGTCCACTTTTAAATGATAAACCCATGATTTTTGTATTAAAGTGTCGATTTTAAATGTAATCTAACTGTAATTGGCTCTTCTCGGAAATCTATCAAGTTACCGTCTTGATCCAATACGTTCAACACGATGTCTGAAATGAAAGTGGTGTTCAACGGTAGATATACTAGGTTTTGTGGCTTTTCAACAATTTTAAATCCTGGAGGTACACTCGGGTAAAAAGTATGTATTATATGAGTATTTGCTCCATCTCTGTAAGCTCCCTGTATAATGTTACAAGTTATATCTATACTATTAACTTTTAGTATAGTTACAGTTTGTTTACCGGAATGTGTTTGATTTGGTTCTAAAATTGGGCTATCTTTGGGAAATCCTAACAATTCACCGATTGATTGTTCCTGAGTAAAATCTATATAATATTTTGAGTTAATTTCAGCTTTCATAGTATTGTTATTACCTTTTAATGTTATATTGTCTTTCCCCATTTTATTTTGCAAAAATTCATTAATATGATCAATTTCATAAGAACCTGTGGGTAAACTGCAAACTTCTAAGTCTGTAAACTTCCCACTGGCATCTTTTCCTTTATAATAATGCAATAAGTTATTTTTACCTTCCGTAACATTGGGAATAGAGTTGTAAGTTGTAAAATCCAACAGTGCCGCTTCCCAAAATCTTCCTTTTTGCAAGCGTAACGCTGGAAAAAGGATACTTCGTAAAGTGGACGATTTTCCTGTTAATGATACCGTATAGGATGACATGTCAATGGTGACTGATACTTTTAGCTAGGAATTCCAAACATAAATGGCCACATATTAATGTGTTATCAGGTTGTTCTCTTTTATAGTTGTAATATATGTTTTTAGCAGATTTAAAGTAATGCTCGAGTTCTTTAGGTGGTGGTAAATTGCCAAAACTATCAAAGTAATAAATATTATCACCTAATTTCTTATAACAAACCCAATGAGTGCCAGGACCTTCAGAATTGTCTAAATTTACAATACCGGTTTCGTTTTTCCACATTTTAACTGGTAAAGCATCTTTCATAAAGACACCGCGAAAAAATGGTATTTTTAAACATGAAATGTATTTAAATAATTCGATATTTGTTAACGCTTTATGTGGTATTACTAATTGATTTCTTTTATTTAATATGCACGATACGGTCTTAGGTATAGACCTGCCCCGTTTTTTACCATTGACCATACTGTTGGTTTTTTGCTACCCTTTCTGGTGGAACGTCGTTTTCTTCTAATATTCCCTCCATGTTTTGTCTTTGCTGATCTCCTTTTCACTCTTCTTCTCCTTTTTCCACCTCCTACTGCTGTTTTAGCCTTCATACCTGTTGTTACCGCTAAAGCCGCTGCTTTTTCTGCAATACTAGCGTCACTAGACTTTACTCGTTGCCAAGCTATATCCGCGAGCTTTTTATCAGCTATAGATCTATTTTTTGTATCGCTAAATGTGGAATATGCTATATCGTGTTCTTTACAAGCCTGATCTAACTTATTTATGCCTGGATCGCCTCTTTCCAGTCGTTTTTTCAATTTAGTTCCTGGTCCGCAATACTGATAACCTCCCGGTATGTGAAATTCGTATGGTAAAGCGTCTATTGCTCTATTTACGACAGATCCTACTGGAATTCGATTTAAAGCTTTACTTAACAGAGAAACCGCTGTGGACGTGATACCGCCTCCTTTCCTTACAGTGTCTCGATATGGACTGATATATTGAAATGTCATAATGCACTTTTATAATTGAATTTCGCAACTTATGTGTTACCTCTACGACAAGTTGAACATAAATGACTTTATTTATGCTTTTGATCAATTAAATACTAAAAGGATCCTAAAATGTTGATCCTTAAGGTTGTGTTGTTTTAGTAAAAAAATACTTATAAAAAACTTCTTGTTTTATCCATGAATTTCTCATTTTTTCATCAACTTGATTATATTGTCCACTTGCAATATAATTGTGCATATCAAACATTATATTACCTATCACTTTAACAAGAAAATTAATATTTACAGCGTCATCTACATAATCAGGGTCTGCAACTCTTGTTAATCGTTTGTTATTGCAATTCCACCATCTATGTCCAGTTGGCTCTAATTGTATTATCTGTTCAAAAGTAACAACATTACCAGGCAATGACGCGGGAGCTATATGTATCATTTGTTTTCCTTTACCATCCCAAACATTATTCCTTAATACATGTCCATCAAGAACTTTATTCTTTTCTTCAAGTAATGTAAACTTTTCATTTCCTTGTACAAACACATCCCCCTGCCGTGATACCACTTGGTCTTGTTTTACAAATCCAGATGTCTCTTGTTTTAAAGTCTCTTTCATTTGACCCACTGTTGCACCATCTGATGGCGCCGAACCATCTTTAACATTTGCTAAACAATTATTAAAACATTCTATAACCCCTACATCACGTATGATACAATGATCTTTAATATATTTTAGATTTACAGCATCGTTTTCAGTTTTTGGATAACCTATATCATTAATAACAAATTTATAAAAAGAAAATCCATCTTTTGTCTTTTCAGGTATCAAGGAATGTAAATAGCGTCTATTCACGCTGTCTTTTTCATCTTTAGGGTCATCTACGTTGGATATACGTTTATTGTTAGCACTATACGTTTTTCCATTGAATTTTAACGTATTTTTTAATTCAGATGACAAATAACCTTTGTTTATTGCATCACCGTTTTGATTTGGTATACCAACATTGATAATTCTATGATTTTCTGCATCATATGTGTTATTGTGTAGTCTTAATGTTGGTGATAGCTTTTCCTTTACTATTTTTAAATTTACTGCATCGTTTTCGTCCGTGGGATCTTTTATGTTTTTTAACCTTTTATTACTAATATCATAATCTCCTTCAGGTGTTTGTGGTAAACCAGCACCTCTTTTTAAGTTATTCGCGTAATATAATCCATCCGAGGAATACCGTCCAAACTTGTCGACACTCATGGTGCAACTGAATAGCATTTTAGGGGGTAACGCATTCTTATGAGATTACCCCGCGGTTTCTAAGTTCATCCACTAAAGCCACCCATTCGTTTTCCAATCCAGTATGACCCGCTTCTTTGGCTTCATGTATTAGTTTCATTCTATCTACCAATTTATTGATATTATTGTAATAAATTACGTTTGTATTGTATAGTTTCTTCATCAATCCTTTACCGGTGACTGATTTGCTTCTTTTTCTCGGTTCTGGGGAACTTAAATCTAAAGTGGATGCTACTAATCTTCTTTTTACAGGTTTTCTTCTTATAATTGGTATTAATTTGGAAACAAAATCTTTATATTTTACAGATTTATTTCTATATATGGGTGCTTCAGGTAAATAATTTCTTTTATATGCATTAGTTTGATCCAAAATTTTGCTATACACTTCCAAATCATCATTTTTTACTAATGCTTTTAAAGGTTTATTTTCAAATAATAATTCAAATAGTCCCCTTGTTCCCTTATATATTTGATCACCTACGTGAATATTATCATGTTCATCGACATCTAATTTGCTATTACCAATCATTACACCTTCTTTGGACATTCTTGCTCCATAACTGTGGTATTTTTTAGTAGAATCAGTTCCAATTAACAGTTTTAACAAGTATTTTCTTCCTAAAGGTCCTTTTGTATGAATATTTTCACCCAATAAGCTTATGTTTGATGGTTCTCCTTCTGTTTTTTCTTCTTCACTCGCTATAGATACCGCTTCTTCTTCACTACCACCATATACATCTTCTCTTTCTGCCGTTGTATCACTATATATGGAGGCCTCCGGGTCCTCATCGCTAATATCTTCTGATATTACACTTTCCCTTTCATATTGTGTTATCGGAGCAATAATATCACCTTGAAAAGAAGGTTTAGTCAATTTTTTGTTCAATTGTTTCAAAGGCTCTGTAATAGGTTTAAAAGTAGATTCGAGAAATTTCTCCCTTTCGCTGATACCTAACTTTAACGCTCTGTTTTTTGCCCGAATAGAATCACTAAGTGATTTAATTTCCTTTACTAACTTTTCTTGGTTAACCATGTTTGTAGCAAGACGTGCTGTACAAGAATGATTGTGTGATATAGTGGTTAGTGAATTAATATAAATTTATCGAAACCTATCCTGTATCGACCGTTATTTAGTGGTTGTTCCTTCATAATTGTCAAAAATCCATAATTTTCAGCCCAAGCCTTACCACATATGTCTTTAAACCGTTCATATGACATATCCGCATTGACATGATCGTAATATATGTGTTTTAGGTTAGTTTCATCCTGTTTGAATACAATTAACACATTTGCATTGTCTCTTATCAGTTGTTTTGGTATTTTACTATAAGTCTGACCTATGTAAATGCTATCTATATTGTTATGTCGCCCCATAGCGAAATAGCTCCTGATAGTGTTTTGGTTTTCACAGGATACGTCGTCAAATATAAAAACTGAAAATGGTTTAGCTTCATGCGGTTGCATTACGCTTTCACTTGCATCAAACTTATAATATTTCACTTCTGGCACATTATTAAATATTTTTTCTAATAATTGGTATTTGGGTTGTTGTAATGATTTGGAAAAGACATACAAGTTATTGAAACGTAATCCTTTTGGGTTTGTAATCAAATTGAATACTACATTTGTTTTACCACAATTGGATGGACCGGTTACAAGACAACGCACCGTGTTTGGTAACAAAACACCATGTTTGCCACTGTTTAATTCTGAATTGTCCACCGTGAGTTCATCAATATTATTAATAGGAAAACTATCCTTTTGCGGTATTATCTCCATCCTTTGTAAAGGTTCAACCTAAAATGATGCTCCATCATTATATCAGATCCTTTTTAGGTATCCAAGAATCTTCACTCTTATTAAATCCTAACCATCGCACTTTAACTTTATCTTTTTTCCGTTGTAACACCTTTTCAACGAGATATACATCACCTACTGAGGATTTTAACATTTCATGTCCATAAAACCCTCCTTCGAGCAATTGTCCTTTATTATCTTTTAAAATGTAAGTTTCCGGCACTGTAGGTTGTACCTTAAATACGGTAAAAACCTCATTTGTCCAATTAGGCAGATATCTTTTACTGAATACACCTTTGTATTTGCTTATTCGCACTTTATCACCAACATTAAACACTTTAGGCTTTAATTTTTCAACTTTTGGTTTAGTATTTATTTTTATACGTTTTAATACGAGTTTTTCATTTTTCCTAGTCACTTGGTTTGGTTTCATACCAATTGTTCTATGGAACTTGTTATTGTAATCTTTTATTAGTTTTGGTAACATATCAATCCATACGTGCGATCCTCTGTTTGAAAACATCTTGTACATCGCACCTTTTAAAGTTCGATTGAATCTTTCTATGATTGATGCTTTTACCTCTGAATTAGTCGAATAATGGTTTATATTGTGTTTCTTCATTAAATTTGAAAATTCTTTATTGAAATATTCTTTACCATCATCGGTTTGTAAATGTTTTATGGTATTTTTGTCTCTCTGTATCGCAGTTTCCATGGCTTTTGTTACACTCTTGCCGGTTTTATCTTTTAGCGGTAAAGCATCTGCCATTTTTGTAAAACAATTGATAATAGTCAATATATATTTAAATCCTTTATTTTGTTTACTATAAGGAATCATTTCGATTAAATCAGCTTGATATAGATCATTCATTCCTTTTATAACAGTATTTCTTCGGGGAAATTTCCTCCTAGCCGGTTTATGAAGTTCATGAACAATTTTTTGTTTCAAATCCATAATTTTATCCTTCCTCATTCATGGATGAAGTAAAAATAAATTTTTATTACATTATACACATATTTAACTGGGTCAAGGTCATTCAAATTGATGTAAAAAAATGGGGAACACGGCGTTGGACTTGCCGTGTTCCCCATTTTTTTACGGAAGGAAAAGGAATTTAGGTCGAAGAAGGACGAAGAGGGACGAAGAATAGGTTAGTTGTCGATAGGGTTGAGAGAGTAGTGGCCAAAAGGAAGAGTATCAATTTGGTTTTCCATAATGTGACGTTTGTCATCTTTGTTTGACAATGCTTTTTTCACTTCTGTAACACTGTACACTTTGTGTTTTTCACTCCTTATGGTGTTGAATTTAGCAGTCAAGGTGGTGTCGTTAAATAAACAGTTTTTATAGTGTTCAAAGTTTACATTTTTCTTCAAATAACTTGTCTTCACACCTTTTGCTTTTTTGGTGGTAGATGTTTCTTCTTGATGTCCTTTATATACTTTAAAAGAATATAATTTGGACATTAGTGCAATGATTTCTTCCATGCTTGCTCCATTGCATTCATCTTTGAATTTGCCTAAAACTTTCTTATTATTTTCATTAAAGTTCGGGTGATTTCTTGGGTAGTCGGAAAAATCAAAATCATTCTTGTGTATGAACGTCCGAAGATCTTCATACATATCTTGCGTCTTGATCCAATAAATTAGTGCGTCCGTATCCATGTAGGCTACTCCGATATTTTCTCTTCCATAATGTTGAACCATTTTGTTGTAATGAAAGTCATACATGTGCGTTTTACTTATATCCAATATTGACATTCCTATGTACAACGGTCTATCCATTACTATCTTGGTTTTCTTCATGCTGACTGCTACCAAGTTTTCATTAATTATCATACTTGTTCCAAAATTCGGTTTCTGTACAAGTTTCTGCATCTGTCTGGGGTTTGTTACTAATTTTACAATTTTGTGTTTCCTTTTGTTTTCTAAAGTTTTTCCAAATATTGCATTGTTCATGAGCTTGTAAAAATCTTTTTCAAAAGCTGATGTTGCTGCTGCTCTCCTTGCAGTGTTTGAATCAATGTATGGTTTTAAATAACAAGATTGTGAAAATCTTAAAACTTTATGAATTTTGGTAATAATCAATCCTAATTCTAAGGCTTGCTGAACAACTAAATAATGTGCTACATATCGGTTTTTGTTGTTTAATGTCATCATTAATTTGGGCCATTTTCCTGTCGGTGATACTTCAGTTTTAGCCAACAGTGGCAAGTCATAATGATGATCGTGTAGGTGGTCTGGATACTGAAAGTCGCAGTCTAAGATGTAGCCGGTGTCACCTTCTTTGGGAATATCAATAATATTTCCAAGTGAATCAGGGTCTACCCATTCAAAGTCGCCATACGGAAGGGGTTTGGACATCGCCCAACCGTACAAATTATTCGCATCAAAATAGCCAAGAAAAATCGAATCTTTAGTTTCATCATAATTTGGTAGAAATTTATTATTAGCTTTCACATGTCGAGTTACAGCTTGGGTTAATCCGCCTCGAACACCTGATTCTATCATTAAAACCATATCAATGTCGGTTAACAGCTCCAACTTGCACTCGGTGGATTTTAGCATGGCCTGCCATGCTAAGCCGGGAGATGTAAACGAATGAAGGGGGTCCAGTCCGTAAGCGGTGAAACAGGTGTTCCTAAATTCTTCCATTATGTCACACAATAATGTTACATCTAGTTTTACATAAAAGTCAGAATAATCACCCAAGGTATTCATTCCTAATTCATTCCAGACTTTCTGAGCATGATTATAATCTTCAATTGAAATTTCGGTTTCAGTTAATTTACTTTTAAACGCTTCGATAGGTGGTAGTCTTGTTTCTTCAAATTTTTCCATTCCTGTAATATAATCATAAGGAAAGACTCCTTTCCTTAGCACCAAGTCCATTTTATCTTCTGGCACAATTTTTCTTGTTTCTTTTAAATCCTGTCGTCTTAAATTTTTAGTTAGGTTGGCAATGCTAGATGACATGAATCGAAAAGAGTCCACGAATCGAAGCTTTATCTTGCCAACAGTCTTGGAAAAACTAATATAATTCTCTAAAGTGTTGGCCAATACATCAATTTTCCCATCATCCCTGCCCAATTCCGGAATAATAAAATGTGAATCATAACCACTAAGGTTATGCAAAACGACTGGAATGAATTTCGGAAGTTTATAATTAATATTACATGAATTGCAAGCAGCCCCTCTGTAATAACCAGTAAGGTGATCGTGATCATGGACTTTATGGTTCTCAACAGTAAATTCTTTTTTACACAAGTAACAATTAGTGGCATTGATATATTGAATTTCCTCCTCTTCATCTAGAGGAATCATAGGGACAATATTACTGTACACTTCTTCAACCTTATCAGCTATATAATACAAGTTATCTACAAAATGTTTAGCAGTATCCTCACCTCTGTACAAAATTGGTGTTGGACTTAAACCAAAATTTTTCAAATGTTCTTCTGACAGTGTGGATTTAACAAGCAAACAAAAACTGTTAGGTTTATGCAGCTGGTATTTCGTCCTACTGGTAATTTCCCCTTCTGGATGTTCTTGGGGTACCAGTGTAGACTCAAAGTCTGCATAAATTACAAATGGTACCCTATATTGATGGCTAATCTTTTCAAATTTTACAATAGAGCGAGTAGGTGCAGGCAAACTAATTTTGCATTCAAAATTTTCATTACAGAGTCTTTGGTGTTCTTGTAGCCACTGAGCACCTCCTCTTCTTAACTCCTTATTTACAAAGCAAAAGCACCTTTTACAAATTGTTTTTTTACATTTCCTCTTGGATAACTGTTTACCTACTAAAGCTTCAAAATCTTTTATGTACACATAGTGTGAAATTTCACCTTTTGTTATTAATAACAAATCAGTATGGTTCCTAAGTTCAGTTTTAGTCACCCTTAAGGGGTACACATTATTTGCATCATCCAAACCAAAAATATTTACACTAACACCAGGATTGTTTTTCTCAAACTTAGAAATATCTGAAATTTTTACAGGGTAAGATAGTCCTACAAAATTATACCTATTATTTACATTTACATAATGTCCACTTACTCTACAAGGGTGCTGCTCTGGCAAAATATATTTACATAACATAGCATACTTAAAACATTCATTATCTACATTTTGTACATTTATACATGCTTTCGTTTTCTCAATGGCTTTTGGTAGAGGGATATAGCTACTACCCCTCATACCGTAACCGTGCTTATGTACTCTTAAATCTAAACCCTCTACGGATGTAAACATCCAACCTGACCCTCTCCCTTCATGCTCCTGCATTTTCGTCAACAATTCTTCAATACATTCGTCTACAATTTTATTTACATCCGAGGCAAACATCAAAGTACGGTTTTTTGTTATGAAACCTCGAAGTGTGGTTTCACCATCAGATTTACTAAATTTTGCGTCCAACACTAAACCGAATTTAATAAAATTTAATTTTGCCAATTCTTCAGTTAAAGTTTCACTAATCAATGATTTTGCCTCGGTTACAAAATTTTCTAAATCTAGTTGCACATTATTTATTTTGTTATGTATTACCGTGCGTCCGGGAAAAGCAGTTGTGTATAAGTGTCTGGTTCCTCCTTGTTCTGTTTCTATATCCAAATCCATGTCCGTGTCTAGATCTGTATCAGTGTCCGTTTCTTCTTCTTCTTCTGGTTCCGCAACAGTTCCTCTTCTAAGTCCTGACGGTCCAGCACCTCCATATTGGATAACACTGGGTCTTCTGCGTTGAATCTCTTGAAGTTCACTTTGCCAATTGTCCAGGTTGCGGTTAAATTCAGCCAAAATGTCATCAATCCAGTCCATGTCCATTTCGTTAGCAGTTTCACTCGCCGGGTCTTCCATATGTAATTCTTGATGTATAGCTAAAATGTCTTCATCTGGGAAAAATTCCCCACAAATATGGCAAAGAAGCATTTTAACACTTTTGACCACTAGCGTCTTTAGATGTTACCTCTAGAAAAGTTCACCAAAGAATGAGAGACGCTCTTGGCCGACCTCCTTTTATAGCGGGTGGTGGGGGGTGATCTTTGGGAAAGACCCGTTCTGCGCATGCGCAGAACAAATCTGCACATGCGCAGAACAAAATGTATTATATTTATTTAAAATTTGCTATTTAGGACAAATATATAGGTCAAGGCCACCTTAAATCTGGTAAAAAAGAGGGAACACTGGATAAGAGATGGTAGTAAGACCGACTTTCTAACAAATACTTTCAATAATATGTTAACAGGTTCAAAAGTTAAATATTTTTATTTTTTACTGCCCAACTTGTTCAAAATTAAAACTTTTAAATATATTTGTTTGAGCAAATGCTCTTGGCACACTTACCACACGCCAAAACTCAAAAAATGTACAGAATTAAGACTGATCTCGCGGGGAAATACTATTCAATTGAAATTTCGGTATCCTAATTTACTTTTGAAAGCTTCGATAGGTGGACTAGAAAAATTTGATGAAACATGTCTACCACCAATCGAAGCTTTTAAAATAATAATTTAAAATAATTTTAAAACTTCGATAATTTAAAATACTTTAAAAGCTTCGATAGGTGGTAGACATGTTTCATTAAATTTTTCTAGTCCACCTATCGAAGCCTTTAAAAGTAAATTAGGATACCGAGATTTCAATTGAATAGTATTTTCCCCGAGAGATCAGCTTAATCCTGTACTTTATATGAGTCTTAGCGTGTAGGAAGTCTGGCAAAAGCATTTGATCAAAACAAAATATATTTAAAATTTTAAGCTTAAACAAACTAGCGAGTATAAAGATAAAAATATTTCCTAACCATTGACAACCTGTTAACATATTGCAGTGTTAAAGTATTTGCTATTGAGTCAATCTTACCATCACCTCCGATCCAGCGTTCCCTCTTTCTTACCAAATGAGACTGAGGCTTGACTACCCGTATATATGACGTTTCCCCCACCACTAATGCTCTCCCCCACCACAATCAATTCTCAAAAGTGGGTCAAGGCCATCGGAAATTATTATTTTGAGCGGAGGATAGAGCATCTGCTGCTCTATCCCCCGCTCATATTCTTTTTTCTTCTTTTTTTACAGTTTTATATTTTTTTGGGATTTTTGTAAAATGCAAAACAAAAAATTATTTACAAAAAGTTATTTACAAAGGTGAAACTTCATCACTGCTATCCTCGTCATCACTACTCCCCAAAAATAATCTTCTACTACAAAATACAAGTCTTTTACACAATGACATTCTGTCCAATATAGCTCCAACTTGAGGGGTGTTCTGATCTTCCATTTCTTCTTCTTCTTCTGAAGACGAGTCCAATGTTTCATAAGCGTGTAAGTCAATATCTGTTAAATTATTTTCTTCTTCATCCAATTCTTCCATTGAACTTTCATCTTCTGTAACATTTTCTTCTTCCTCTTCCCCATTTGTTATTTCAATTGGTATGTCTTGTAAAATTTCGAAAATTTGTCTGCAAGGCACATTAGTGTTGTCCAGTGGAGGCATCTTAGTGGAATGTTTCACCTTTGCAAACAAACTAGAGTTTTATATAGATATGTAAATTATTTACCCCCACCACCATTTGTCCATAAACTAAAACTCACAAACCATGTCCAAGTCATTCTCAAATTAAAATTATTTTTTGAAAAATATAGCCATTTTGGCATTCACCCGATTGTCAAATAAATATTTCACAAACTCAAAATTTGTTGTTTGATCAGTCAACATGGTAGACAGAAAGGCTTCAACAATTTTTTGCGATCTCTCATCCTGAGGCTCGCATCTCACATTTTCAATAGTCCCTTTCCTTGTCGTGTCTTCTATTAGCTCCACAATCTCTACCAAGTCCTCCTCCAGCAATATAAATTCAACGCAGTGGCTCACCATGATGCTGATCACTAGAGTGTTCTGCAAAGAATGAGCTCAAACTGACGCTTCTCACCACCTATATCACTTTACCCCCCACCACTTTTCAAGAGGCTCCACCTGGTTTCTGCTGTATGTATGCCAATCGTGTAAATAACAAGCACAAATATCACACTTTTCTTGTGGTATTTCATTTCTTTTTATGTTACAAATTCCAGTCATCAACATGTAGCCACCGTTTTCTATAAATTCCATCATGTCCTCACAAGCAGCAAAACCACACTCCTTACAAAATTTAAGATTTTCATTTCTAAAGACATAAGCAAAATAATTTGTGTAGCCATTCCTTTCAAAGTCAAACTCCTTCACTAAATTTTTAATTTTTGGTGGTGCACCAGACTGATGCACAACATAACGGAACAATTCGGTTTCATCGGAAATTTTCATTAAACACAATTCTACAAGACTAAAAGGAGCCATCTCTAGGGTGCGTCTCTTAGCTATGCTGAACTGAGACTGAGCAACCTCCTCAATACCCTACACCTGGTTAAACTTACCCCCACCACTTCTTTTTTAAGTAGGTCAAGGCCAAATAAAATTACCCTGTGAGCGGGGGATAAAGCACTAAGTGATATGTTATTCCAGTATCACAGAGTGCTCTATCCCCCGCTCTGTTTTTTTTTTCCACATACCAAACAGCTAGTCCGTGTTCAAGTCCAAGTCGCACAAAATAAAATAATTTTACATTCCCAAAATTTGCTCCCCACCATCGTCTACAAATTCTGGACTTGCAATAACAAGTCGTTCAGAATTCTTATTTTCCAGTTGAGCTTCTAAATATTTAATTTTTCGCTCCAACTGCTGGATATAATCCGCAGCCTCCATCAAAGTGTCCAGCTTACTGGCGCGCAATTTAACTTTTGGCACCACCAGTTTTAACCGGAGCATCGCCACTCGCTCCTTGTAATTGCGCTGATGGTCCGCCAACCGCTTCAACTCCTTATTTTTTATTTTATTCTCCACCGTGCCCTCCATCAATACATGTCTTAAAATATTTCCTCCTTCTTCATTGGATGGTCCAGGTTCTGGTGAAGAGTAATTTTTGTAGTCAACCAGCATTGGAGCATATACAAATGGATTTGCTCCTAAAATTTTTACCACCCGCTCGTGGTCAGGCTGAAATTTTCTGCTGGGCGCTTCAAATGAGACTTCTGCAGTGTTTTCACTCATGATGTGTAGCTCGGATGAAAGTACAAAGCAGAATGAACCAAGTGAGTAGCGCTGGGAACTCAGTGAGATTCAGTAGTAGTGGGGGAAACTGGTTGTCACGTGACCTTTCAGTAGTGGGGGAAACCGGTTGTCACATAATCATGTACTGCTTTACCACATTGCTAAACATCTGTTCGGTTAATAAAATTAATTTGTTATAAATTTTCTTCACCGTCCAGGACACTGGTTTGGGACGTGTCTGAATAATGTTTTTTTTTTTTATTTATAAATAAAAAAAAAAAAAACATTATCCCCAGGTTAAGATATTATATAAATGAACTATTTTTTTTTTTTTTTTTAATAGCTCATTTATATAATACCCCCCTCCCTTATTTCAAGAGGGTGAAGAAATAAATTTTGGAAAATAATTTTGAAAAATGTAATTTGGAAAAGAATGTTTGGAAAATAAAACTTTTGTCAAGTCAAAAGTTTACATTTACTCCTGCAAACGCCACACAGTCCTACGTTGACCCATGATCACCGTTCGTATCAAATACCCTCTCATGGTCATAAATTCTTCTTTTACTAAATGGGGAGCAACTCTCACATGAACATTTTTGCCCTCATGCCTCATCAAAAAGATGTGAGGCTTTACTTTAAGGTGTTTTCGAAAAAAGTATTTATCACCAAGATAGAGCCTTCGATAACGAACCATAGGAATCTTTGTTTGCGTTTTAGGAGCAATGTTTAGCGAAAAAGGCCTTATTATGTTCCGGGTGGAAGCTGAGTCACGTTGAAGATGATAGCGGCATAACTCTTCACCGCTAACAGCCCACCTGGCACATTTCTGGTTAAATTTCGCTAAAGTTTTCCAAACAAATGTACACTGGCGTTTCGGTGCCGCCGCCTTTTTAGACTTTATTGTTTTACGCAAACCCGGCTTGATTTTATTCAATGGGATACTTACTTTAATTTTTGGTTGCTCCACTTCAAGTTGAGGGTCTTTAGATGTCAATGGAAGGGAAATAAATTTTTGTTTGGGTTTAGCAGGACTTGTTACAGGAGTGTCTTTAGATGTGGATGGAAGGGAAATACATTTTTGTTTGGGTTTAGCAGGACTTGTTACAGGGGTGATAGGAGTTACAGGAGTGGTTGGGTCAAAGAAAGATTTGAAATATGTAAGGATTTCTTCAGTGGGAGATGCGGGTGTTGGCGGTGATGGAGGCTTCTTTGGACTCACAAAAATTTCTTCATCAGAACTGGAATCCAAAGAAATTACACTCGGCCTAGCTCCACTCAGCACACTCGTCACTGTTGTCGTCGTCGCAGTCGTCAGCGCAGTCACAGCAGTCAAAATTGTTTTCACCAAAGTGTTTCCAGTAATTGTAGATCCAGGTCTCAAGTCCACAATAATTTTTTTACCCGAGGCGATAGAGGTTGGCAGTGGTGACAGGCTTGGCATCGAAGCGGAAGACATTGAGGCAGAGGTACAAACAGCAGGCGAAGCGGGTGGCAATGAAGCGGAGGTCGAGACGGCAGTGGTGGTAGGCGGATAGTTCTTGAAGCGAGGCATGGCGCGGAGCAGGAAAATGATCAACTTACTCGTAGCGATACTGTAAGCAGAATGAAACAGCTCGCAACCTATTGGAATATTCCAGCGCGCTATGTGGTGGGGACAAACAAGTCTGTTATGTAATACCCGGATCTACTTATGCAAACACATGGCCAGACATGTCAATGGAAAAGTACCAGAGGCCTCCACCTCCACCTCCCTCGGGGGGGGGGGGGGGGGAGTTTTCGTCCGGAGCAAAAAATTTTTGGTCAAGGTCAAAATCAAAAAAAAAAAAAATTTCGGGGGGGGGGGGGGGCGCAGTTTTCGTCCGGAGCAAAAAATTTTTGGTCAAGGTCAAAATCCAAAAAAAAAATTTCGGGGGGGGGGGGGGGCGCAGTTTTCGTCCGGAGCAAAAAATTTTTGGTCAAGGTTAAAATCCCAAAAAAAAAAATTTCGGGGGGGGGGGGGGGGGGGGGCTCACTTACCGTCCGAGGCTCGGGGGGGGGGGGGGGGGGTCACCTACCCCTAGGACTTTAACTCTTGGATACCTGCTACCCTTACTCATGTGTCAACATCAAATAATATTTTGTTCCGCCACAGTGTGGACAGCCAACACTTAGTCGCATCTCGCTCTAAGTCCTGAGGAGTTCTCAGAACTCAGGCAAAAATCCGCCTAAGTCATGGTTGACCTACATATCATGTGGAACAAAATATTATTTTATTCACACACACAAATATGGGTCAAGGTCATCCAAAAGTTAAAAAAGAAATCCCCCCGATGCCTAAGACCGCCGGCGGTCAGAGGCATCGGGGGGATCTCAACATTTAGGGGGAGGTGATTTAATAAAAAATTATTTATTTAATTTTGAGTTTCCTTAAGGGAAACATGCTACAATAATTTGGAAGAGGCCATGCTAACCATGACCGAGGATCCCGTCTTAACCCGTAGGTACTGACTTTTGCCTAGCACACCGGTCAGTGTCAGGATCCGACGCCTCGTGCTAAAGGATGCCAACCACCCATCTAGAGTGATGAGGTCCAGTAGCGCCCCTGACCGAAAGAGGCCTAAGGGTGGATCCCCAGGGGCCTACCCCCGGGCTCGTTAGGCGCCATGCTATTGTTGGTAACAAATAATTCTTGAGGTTCTGAACCTCGAAAAATTTTTATTTTACAGAGACTGTTAAGTCTCAAAAGCCTAACATTTAAGCTGCCAATTTACGGAGGAGTACCTCCAAGATGCGAATTTAGAAAAATTTCTACTTGGGGACAACCTGTGAAGATTAGTACAAAGAAATATTTTTCAACACACAACACTTAGACTAAATAAATCCAACACCAAGACCTAGCAGAAGCAGCAAGCGCAAAATAAAATATTTCTTAACACTACACATGCCATGCCTTAGACTAAAAGAATTCCCAATATAATGCGGCGCCAACATTACATTGCGAATCCTGTAGGGCAGAGCTTCAACCACTCAGCTGAAGTGTTTGAAACCAACTGCGAGGAAGCAAAGCCTCAGAGAACCGAAGCTGAGCCGGTCAGGAGTGGGGGAACCGGATCTGGTTACGTAAACAGCCAGACCTCGACACGTACTTGTTTGTGGCATTGGACAATCTCCAAGAGCCACACCTGAATACATTACTAACCGGATCTCATTATACAACACGTGTCAAGGTATGGCAACGCCTCGGGCTATGCCACCTCCTCCTCCCTCGGGGGGGGGGGGGGGGCGCACTTCTCGTCCGGAGCCAAGGGGGGGGGGGGGGAGGGGTCTTGGGACTTAGAATATTTTCAGTCCAAGTCAGGTGTACTATAGAATAATATTTTAGCTTGCCGGATTCGGCACAGCCGGCAGAAACGGTTACATAATGCTTATATAACAGACTGGTTTATTTGTCAGCTGGCCAACTGTAGCTCAACAGAAGGTAAGTCAGTTTATTGAAAGCCAACAAACACGCCGCACCTCGCCACCGCTCGACTTTTCTGTGAGTAAATTTTTATTTTTCCTTCTTATTAAACTTAGCAAAACAGAACTTAGCCTGTTTTGCACAAAATTAATTTTTGTTACACTGCTACAATTACGTTTACTTAACAAATTATTTTCCACTCATTATTTAATATTTTATTCCTTACTTGTTAAGACTTAGAAACTGAAATGTTGGAAGACTGTTTGATACAAAATTAATTTTTATTTAGCTATACAGGTCTCCTAATATTTTCATACACTTGTATTTTGCAGGTGTGGCTAAATATTTTTCGCTCACAATTCAATTTTATTCCACACAAGTGGATTTTGAACTTTACTACAAAACTGATCCATACCCGTCTCCTACAAAATTATTTTTCATTTGGCTCTACCTCTTTTAGTCTTACATTAAATATTTCTTGGAGTTAAATTTTACACAAGTCTCTCGGTTAATTTTTTCTGCACAGTACGTGTTGCTCCTTGGACAGTTCCCAGCAAACTGTTTCTACACTTGACAACAACAGTCCACATTACCCCCTCCACTAGTCATTCCCCCACTATAACCCTGTTCCCCCCACTACTTCCAGCTAAGATCCAACACTTGACTGAGTGTTTCAGTTATATCCAAACCTTACTGTGAGACACATCTATGGCTGAAACTTTGCGAGAAAAATTATTAAGAGTAAAATTTTTGCTGGCCAAGCAAAATAATTCTGTTAAGGTGTCCAAGACTTCCACTTTAACAAAAATGAAACGTTGCTTCAAAAATAATCCAAAATTTTACTCAAAGGACACAAATATCACTATGGATGATAAAATGTTTCAGAAACTTTTAGACGAGCTAACTTTTGCCAGTAAGGTTACTTTGGTGACTCCAATTCCCGACCAAGTTCCAAGATCACCTGAGAAAGAATAAAAAATAAATATTTCTCAGGAAATATTTCCAATCCCAGTTACGGAGGTCCGGTAAAGGACCGGCTGGGACGAGTTGTTTGTAAAAAAATAAATTTTTCTTCCTTCTGACCACTTTACCCCCACCACCTCCTTATCCCCACCACTGGGCCGGGTACCTGGGGAACCGCCTGCACCCAAGTCAGTACGTCTTCGGACGCGGTGCTGTTCGGATCGCGTGTCGTTTGTCGCAATGTCGGGTGTTTGATGAAATTATTCTTCGGCTCTAAGTCTCTCGGTGGGTAAGTAAAATATAAAAAATTATTTTTTTCAAGTGGGGCTGCTGGGACGGGTCAATGACCCCTGACGGATATATTAGGTCGAGAGTCTGATCGCTAGGGAGTAAAAAAAATATTTTTTTGCACTTTTGTGGTTCCTCGAGAAATTTCAATTTCTCAACAAAATTTGAGGAATCGCAAAAGTGCAAAAAAAATTTTTTTTGTACTCTTGCATGACCTTGACCTAATTAACGTCAGTGACGTCATCATGATGACGTCAGCGGTAATGACGTCACCATGACGTCATTTATGTGACGTCATGTGACGTCATATGACGTCATTGGTGCCGTCATTCGTGACGTCATTGATGACGTCATCACTGCTGACGTCATCGTGATGACGTCATGTCCCAGCAGCCCTACTTTTACACTACTGGTTTGCCAAGTTTATAGGTGTAGATTTAAGTTCTCTTTCATCCAGCTTTTCATATTTTGAACCGTTATAACTGCTTTTCATGGGAGCTAATCCAATATCAAAGTCCATCTCATAAATGATTTTATTGACAGCTAGCTTAGCGTTGACTAACACATGCAAACCACACTCAAAATCATACTTTTGCTGCGGCGTTTTTACTTCAATTAAGACGGCATCTTCTGTTAAACTTTTTGATAGTTTCTCCGCATGGTCATGATTGAACCCTTCAATGCTGTCAAAATGGAAAAACGCATTTCCTTCTTTCTTATAAACCAAAAGGCTCCAGTGAGTCCCATTCATTCCGTTTTTGTTTTGAATATCTAAAGAGTTATTCAGACAAAATATGACAAATTTTGCTTCCTCAAAGTTTAGGGACGTTAGAGCTATGGTATTTGTATACAAGTCACCATATTTAAGCATTTGAGTTACTGATGGCCCTGCCATTATTACATTACTTTTCAAATCAGATAGGCTGACCTCATTTGACAAACAATCAAAATATGATTGTAGAAACTTGTCATCTAACCATTTATCCTGATTTTGCTTAAAGGTTGACTCTAATTTGCCAGTGTTCTTACTCAATTGACCATGTTGTTTGTTCAAAACTTTAATCTCTTTTTCCAATTCAATTTTTCTTTTTTCCAAGTTTTCTAATTCATTTTTTAATTCTTTGATAGTTTTGTTCATTTCATTTGTATCTTGTACATTTTCATTTAAAGAGACAGTGCAGTTAGCTTTTTGTTTTCTTGTTTGAATGATAGATTTAAACATTGTTAGTAAATACAAGAAAATAACTATATTAAAAGACCTTATATTTCAGCTGATGTTTACTTATTTTTTAAAGATAAAAATGTAAGGTTAGTTTGTGATTTTTCGATAAAAATTAGTTAGACTGAAGAACTAAGTGTAATACCATGATTTAATTTTAAGTTAGAAACTTGAATGATAGTTCTATTACAAAATACTCACAATTATAGACTAAATTTTAGAATTTAAATAGTTTTTCCAAGAGCACAAATAAATCACTGATCACAACAACATTGACCATATGTTATATCGTTAAATTGTTAAATTTAATTTAATTTAATTTAATTTAATTTAATTTATATTGTTAAATTGTTAAATCGTTAAGTTGTTAAATGTTAAATTGTTCCCCATGTTAATCTTATGGACAAAATACGAACTTTAAGGGCTTCCCGTGGGCTCCAGAATTAAAATATAAAAAATCCAAAACCTTATTGCAAAACTACGAACTGAGGCCATTCTTTTGACACCTCAAACTTTAAAATTGGTCCAGAAATAAGGGGGGAGGAGTGTTAACAAAAAAAGGGCATCACGTATTATATATATAGAATAGATATGCAAAATATATAGAACAACCCGAATTAATTGAATTCAACTCCTGTTTGACTTTCTTTTCATTCCCAACCCAAAACTAAAGTTTAGATTTCAGCCATCACCTCTATTCAGCGCACTCCATAATGTATCAATTGACTTGGCGTTTTATTTTTGCTAGTGTAATTTGTAATTGGTTGTTTTCTAGTGTAGTGCCATGATGCGCGACTCGGCGATGTGATGTAGCCTTATCAGAACAATAGATACGAGTATGAATCACCCCTTAGTTATGTAAATGAGCGAGGTTAACTCTTCTCCGTGTATGCATCGCAATATACAATAACGCCATGAGATCATCTTTTACTACTTAAAAAAAAGCTTGTAATTAGTTTTTCTTGCATGTGTGTAGGCTACGGTAATGCAGCAGTTCATTGTGGTTACTCAATTTTACAAGTTGTATTTGACTCCATACATTTAGTAGAATTCTGTGGTCAACTCAACATCTGTTTTTACCCATCCTTCGAGGCAACGCCTCCTAGACCTGTTGGCGTCGTTCAAGGTCGCTCATAAATATAGCTTTATGAGGAACACAAGATTGTTTAAAGTTGTCTGTTTATGACGTTTCGACGAAGTAAACATAAGGCACAACAACTTGCTTCACCTTGAAGCGTGTAGATTCCGTTTCACATTTAAATCTCAACTATTTAAAAATCAAGAGTACTAACTTTCTTTTGTAATACTATGTTGACAAGTTTTCTTTTTACTCGTCCTCCCCCCCCCCTCCCCCCCCCCCCCTATCCCCGCGGGGAGGACCTGTTGCGTGTTTTGGGGCAACAAGTGGCGGGCGGGCGGGCGGCGGTGCAGGTGACGGCTCGCAGGTGCCGCGCGGCAGGTGCGGACCCTCCACCGCCACTGCCCCAGCATCATCCCAGGAGCTGCACACACAGTGAGTGTGTACAGGCACGGTGTAGCGGCACGGCGGCGGAGGTGCGACCATGGTGCGACTATCTGCCGGACACGTCGGCAATCCTTTCACAAGTGAGTGCGACTGAACAGAACAGGAGTCGTTTTCCTGAACATAATATTTTAATTTATTTGTAACATACTCTCCATCAATAATAGTTCAAGGGGAGTTCATTTGCTCGCATATAGGATTGACTCGCGTGTTTGATTCATTCTCTCGCCCCAGTACTATGAGATCGTTATCGCTTAATGGACTGCAGGAATAAAATATAAAATTTTGTAGAGATCACGAGTGCCGAGCATAGACTACTGATTTATTTAAATTTGAGATTTTGTATCCTTACTTGAAACAGTGTTTTGTTAACTCGGCTCCTCTGCTATTTCCATATCAATTTTAAATATTCGAGGTGTTAAAAAATCTTCTAATTTAATTCATAATTCATATAAATGAAATTTAACGTTTTATAATTTATAGCTGTTGTTATTCGAAAAGCGCACGTGCACAACATCCACTTCCCTTTGGGCTATAACTTAGAGTATTTTTCCCATAAGTGCAACAAGAGGAATAATTTGTTTGAACTGGTAACAGCCAACAGAACACAATAAACAAAATAAAAGCAATCCAAGTACTGACCCGACAGGCCAACCCAGGCTCATTGCACCGCACTGGAATATACCCTATAGCATTTTTTATGGATAGCTGTGGAATGTGTGCAGGTTATGTTTACAATTACGTAGCGGCGGACAGAGGAGGGCATTAGCGTCTCCGTATCAGCGGCGGTCGGCGATACGCCACCGGAAGTAGCAGAGGATATCCGGTGGCCAGTGACTCAGGCGTCACCTCAGACCTCCCCCTCCCCACCCCCACCTTCGTGATATCGTAACTGCAATATTACAATACATTCACATGCTATGTCTAAATAGGACGTGATATTGTCATTCCTTCTTGGGTTTTATTCCCTTGTCAAGTCAAAATCGTGTGGCTGAGGCAGAATATCCCGTGGACCGAGGTGGGCCCGGGCCGTGTCCGAGCTGCAGGATGATGGTCGCGGCCAGACCGCAGTGACGGCGCCGCTGACGCACCTCGCCTGTCGCCGCGACGTCACACGATGATACAGCATCAGAACCTGTGGCTGAGGCAGAATATCCCGTGGACCGAGGTGGGCCCGGGCCGTGTCCGAGCTGCAGGATGATGGTCGCGGCCAGACCGCAGTGACGGCGCCGCTGACGCACCTCGCCTGTCGCCGCGACGTCACACGATGATACAGCATCAGAACCTGTGGCTGAGGCAGAATATCCCGTGGACCGAGGTGGGCCCGGGCCGTGTCCGAGCTGCAGGATGATGGTCGCGGCCAGACCGCAGTGACGGCGCCGCTGACGCACCTCGCCTGTCGCCGCGACGTCACACGATGATACAGCATCAGAACCTGTGGCTGAGGCAGAATATCCCGTGGACCGAGGTGGGCCCGGGCCGTGTCCGAGCTGCAGGATGATGGTCGCGGCCAGACCGCAGTGACGGCGCCGCTGACGCACCTCGCCTGTCGCCGCGACGTCACACGATGATACAGCATCAGAACCTGTGGCTGAGGCAGAATATCCCGTGGACCGAGGTGGGCCCGGGCCGTGTCCGAGCTGCAGGATGATGGTCGCGGCCAGACCGCAGTGACGGCGCCGCTGACGCACCTCGCCTGTCGCCGCGACGTCACACGATGATACAGCATCAGAACCTGTGGCTGAGGCAGAATATCCCGTGGACCGAGGTGGGCCCGGGCCGTGTCCGAGCTGCAGGATGATGGTCGCGGCCAGACCGCAGTGACGGCGCCGCTGACGCACCTCGCCTGTCGCCGCGACGTCACACGATGATACAGCATCAGAACCTGTGGCTGAGGCAGAATATCCCGTGGACCGAGGTGGGCCCGGGCCGTGTCCGAGCTGCAGGATGATGGTCGCGGCCAGACCGCAGTGACGGCGCCGCTGACGCACCTCGCCTGTCGCCGCGACGTCACACGATGATACAGCATCAGAACCTGTGGCTGAGGCAGAATATCCCGTGGACCGAGGTGGGCCCGGGCCGTGTCCGAGCTGCAGGATGATGGTCGCGGCCAGACCGCAGTGACGGCGCCGCTGACGCACCTCGCCTGTCGCCGCGACGTCACACGATGATACAGCATCAGAACCTGTGGCTGAGGCGGACTCGTTATGAATATTAACTCTAAACAATATAATGAGATTATCATTTGCCGTGCACGTCTTTACCTCAACATTAATAGAGAACAAGGTGGCCCGTGCGCAAATTGGGCATTTTATGATTCTGAAACTCACAGTACGTGAATGTTGATTATGAAGTGACGGAGATCTATTTTTGTTTACTATCTGGATTTTAAAATTCATCTGAAGGTAATCAGCTGTTAAATTATAATTCACATTAAAGAACTTGCAATAAAAGTTGGTCAACATTTTAAAGCGCCCTCTAGAAATAAATCAAAGGCGAGGGGGGCGAAGCCCGAAACAATATGACCTTTTTAAATTACAATTCGTCACTGCGGTATATCCTAAGCTTTAAAATGACACGTCAATCTTAAAAATCGGTTTAGTATGTCGAGAGAAAAAGGGACGTAACGCAGACGAAACCTTGATAGAAATAAGAAGATAGATAGATAGATTGGTCGTTTGTACTGTAATCGAAAGAAGTCTTTTACATTTTTTCCTTGAAAAAAATATTCATTTGAGTACCTGTGTGTTTAACGGGTTGTTTTATTATTTTACAGAAAAAAGTCGGCCAACTGTATTGTGTACAACTAGAGTAACATTTTTGGTACGAAAATTGTTAACATTATTTTTTATGATTATTAAGCATAGTCTATTTTTTAATTCACATGTTTAGCCTATATATTAACACCTTTGTGCCGACTCACCACTCAATGAAAAAGTTTTCTTTGGGGTTTTAAATATTTATTGAATAACCGGGAAAATCTTTCATTTTATAAATTTAACACCACGTGGATAATCCCCAAAAACCTTTAACAGACACAATCTTAATCTCAGGCATCAATTGAAGTCATCCTTTTGCAAATATATCCTCCACATGCATGATGTGATGTGATGTGGCTGACCGGCCAATTGAGTGTCGAGCGGTGGTGGTAATTGTAACGACCTCCAGCGGCGACAACAGGAACCTCGACCCCGCCACACCAGCCACCGCGGCCCGCGAGTGGCAAGAGCGACTCGTCTGCCGTCACGTGACATGTGCGAGTATCAGGAAACGCCTTTACCTTGTGGAGGGCTACAGGACATGAAAAATCACAGAGCATTAGTGTATTTTTTTTTTTAAGAAAATTATTCTGAGTTAATTTCCGAATTGTAAGGAATGTACTCACATGGAGCAGAGTCTTCTGTATGATTGCTTATACAAAGCTGCTGCTAGGTTGGTTTACTTAACTAGAACTTTGGATACCTACATGTTAGAGGATTAAAAAAAGACAGTAAAGGAGAGCAGGTAATTGAGTAAAAATAAGAAACAGAGCATAGATTTTTTAAATTTACAATCTATTATTGACTGATTGATTGTGAGTGTAACTTTACTGTAACCACTGTAACTTGGCCTTGTGGAAAGTGGAGGGCATTGGTGTCTCCGTATCATGAGGTACCTAAAATACACAATTAATTGATTAATTGACAACTCCCTTCACAGGGTGTTCTTCCGTACGCACCCCTATCCTCGTGGACACAAGTTGCGCTATGTAGCGTGTCTCCCAGCTGCAGCTCGCCGACGGAGGAAGGCCGCCACGCTGCGCGCACCGCGTCGATTTTACGGATCAGAGCTATGAGCGTAACATAGAAATACCAGAGCGCCGGCGCTCGCATAGTTGAACACAGGCCAGAGAGAGACTCGCTTTCGTCTCTGGCCGACAGCGGGCTGCCCTGCCTGCACTCCAGAACCATGTATTGGTGGAAATACCCACTTTTGTCACTTAGATATTCCGTGAATATTATATAGGCGTACATATAACATTTATTAGAAGCCTACACCCCAATACTCTACAGCTACAGCGTCCCTCGACGTGTGTTCAATTTTCATTCCCTTCTATTTATGAATGATTAACTATATACAGTAATATTCGGGTTCTTAGTTGTACACTAGATCGAAAGATAATGGAAAACTACTGAAGCGTTTTCAGGTGTTTGTTATAGTACATAAGAACGTTAGGCGCCAGCGGCGCGGCGGCGGCGCGGCGTGGCGTGGTTGGTACACCTGGCAAGGTCACACAGCTGATGCGCCGTGTTAGTCAGCGTTATATAAACTGTTATCAGTACCGCATGTCTTCTGATAAACGGCTCACACTCACTCTAATGCCACATCCCTGACACGGTGTTTCTCTCAACACGTATTCTCGGAAATACGTTCTTAAACTGTCAATTCTTTGATTGATAGAGTATTCCCCAGCAGTCGCGCAGTGGAAAATTTTCCAGTGTGGGACCACTATATATGTTTGTCAAATTCCCTAAACAGGACACCGGGAATGTCCTGGATTTTTTAAAACCATAGTGTGGGAACGCCGTTCCCACGCGTTCCTGCCCCATTGTTCCCTAGTTATATGATTTGTATTTGCAATTTGATATCCCTGACTCACTCGCGTTCATGGTCGCTTGTATGTACTGCCGATTTTAGGTTGTCGTAATAATTTGTTCATCATTTACTCTCACCCCAAGGAAAATGAAGGATATAGCCCCTCTGTGTGACGGCCCACTAGGAGTCAGTTCAAAATGTTAAATGTAGGTTTGAGGAGCGTAACTAACGGCTAACGGGCTTTGTCTTGCGCTCCATACTTCCTACATTTTCCGGACACACAACAGTGTTTATATTTATATCATAGTTCAAGAGTTTCGAAGCAAAAGATAATGTCTTTTTAATTAGAAAACATATTGTTTTATCTGCGCATCGCATGACTTGTGTGGACGGCAAAATTGTACAGTGCAGATATTATGAGGAAGCATAGAGGCCTACACCAAAACTAACCAGTAACACTAACGTATTAATAATAATAAAGAACATTATCAAATTTCTTCTAAAAATAAATTTGAAAACCACTAGGGTAGTTTACAGAAAATGTCTAAAATTGCGTGTAGTGTTGTTTGGTATTATATCTCAGAGAAGAGAGCCTAACCATAAGTTCTCTTCTCCATGGCACCAAACATAGCCTCATCAAGATTGTATGTCTTCGCATTGCGCACTGAGAAAAAAATACTTCAGAAATACCCTTAAAAACCGGTAATCCTGAAGGAAATACCGGATTTTTTCGGATAGAAGTCTATCCTTCAGATCGACCCTGCCGCGTACTGGTGATTCCGTACTTCTGAACGACCGTGAAAGCATTCAGATTGACCAGTCTACGGCAGTGAGGAAAACCGTGCCGACCAGGCCCGTTAGAATGGCAGACTAGTCTTACTGAAGGATTGTATAGGTCTTTCTGACATTCTGACTGCTTAAACGGAACCAAATAAAGTATGTACTGGTCATTCTGAAGGGCAGTCAAGACCTTCCTGACTGCATGGACGGAACCAACTGAAGTATGTACTGGTCATTCTAAAGGGTAGTCGAGGCCTTCCTGACTGTATGGACGGAACTAACTGAAGTATGTACTGGTCATTCTAAAGGGTAGTCGAGGCCTTCGTGACTGTATGGACGGAACCAACTGAAGTATGTACTGGTCATTCTAAAGGGTAGTCGAGGCCTTCCTGACTGTATGGACGGAACCAACTGAAGTATGTACTGGTCATTCTAAAGGGTAGTCGAGGCCTTCGTGACTGTATGGACGGAACCAACTGAAGTATGTACTGGTCATTCTAAAGGGTAGTCGAGGCCTTCGTGACTGTATGGACGGAACCAACTGAAGTATGTACTGGTCATTCTAAAGGGTAGTCGAGGCCTTCGTGACTGTATGGACGGAACCAACTGAAGTATGTACTGGTCATTCTAAAGGGTAGTCGAGGCCTTCCTGACTGTATGGACGGAACTAACTGAAGTATGTACTGGTCATTCTAAAGGGTAGTCGAGGCCTTCGTGACTGTATGGACGGAACCAACTGAAGTATGTACTGGTCATTCTAAAGGGTAGTCGAGGCCTTCCTGACTGTATGGACGGAACAAACTGAAGTATGTACTGGTCATTCTAAAGGGTAGTCGAGGCCTTCGTGACTGTATGGACGGAACCAACTGAAGTATGTACTGGTCATTCTAAAGGGTAGTCGAGGTCTTCGTGACTGTATGGACGGAACCAACTGAAGTATGTACTGGTCATTCTAAAGGGTAGTCGAGGCCTTCCTGACTGTATGGACGGAACCAACTGAAGTATGTACTGGTCATTCTAAAGGGTAGTCGAGGCCTTCGTGACTGTATGGACGGAACCAACTGAAGTATGTACTGGTCATTCTAAAGGGTAGTCGAGGCCTTCGTGACTGTATGGACGGAACCAACTGAAGTATGTACTGGTCATTCTAAAGGGTAGTCGAGGCCTTCGTGACTGTATGGACGGAACCAACTGAAGTATGTACTGGTCATTCTAAAGGGTAGTCGAGGCCTTCGTGACTGTATGGACGGAACCAACTGAAGTATGTACTGGTCATTCTAAAGGGTAGTCGAGGCCTTCGTGACTGTATGGACGGAACCAACTGAAGTATGTACTGGTCATTCTAAAGGGTAGTCGAGGCCTTCGTGACTGTATGGACGGAACCAACTGAAGTATGTACTGGTCATTCTAAAGGGTAGTCGAGGCCTTCGTGACTGTATGGACGGAACCAACTGAAGTATGTACTGGTCATTCTAAAGGGTAGTCGAGGCCTTCCTGACTGTATGGACGGAACCAACTGAAGTATGTACTGGTCATTCTAAAGGGTAGTCGAGGCCTTCCTGACTGTATGGACGGAACCAACTGAAGTATGTACTGGTCATTCTAAAGGGTAGTCGAGGCCTTCGTGACTGTATGGACGGAACCAACTGAAGTATGTACTGGTCATTCTAAAGGGTAGTCGAGGCCTTCCTGACTGTATGGACGGAACAAACTGAAGTATGTACTGGTCATTCTAAAGGGTAGTCGAGGCCTTCGTGACTGTATGGACGGAACCAACTGAAGTATGTACTGGTCATTCTAAAGGGTAGTCGAGGCCTTCCTGACTGTATGGACGGAACAAACTGAAGTATGTACTGGTCATTCTAAAGGGTAGTCGAGGCCTTCCTGACTGTATGGACGGAACCAACTGAAGTGTGTACTGGTCATTCTAAAGGGTAGTCGAGGCCTTCGTGACTGTATGGACGGAACCAACTGAAGTATGTACTGGTCATTCTAAAGGGTAGTCGAGGCCTTCGTGACTGTATGGACGGAACCAACTGAAGTATGTACTGGTCATTCTAAAGGGTAGTCGAGGCCTTCGTGACTGTATGGACGGAACCAACTGAAGTATGTACTGGTCATTCTAAAGGGTAGTCGAGGCCTTCGTGACTGTATGGACGGAACCAACTGAAGTATGTACTGGTCATTCTAAAGGGTAGTCGAGGCCTTCGTGACTGTATGGACGGAACCAACTGAAGTATGTACTGGTCATTCTAAAGGGTAGTCGAGGCCTTCGTGACTGTATGGACGGAACCAACTGAAGTATGTACTGGTCATTCTAAAGGGTAGTCGAGGCCTTCGTGACTGTATGGACGGAACCAACTGAAGTATGTACTGGTCATTCTAAAGGGTAGTCGAGGCCTTCGTGACTGTATGGACGGAACCAACTGAAGTATGTACTGGTCATTCTAAAGGGTAGTCGAGGCCTTCCTGACTGTATGGACGGAACCAACTGAAGTATGTACTGGTCATTCTAAAGGGTAGTCGAGGCCTTCGTGACTGTATGGACGGAACCAACTGAAGTATGTACTGGTCATTCTAAAGGGTAGTCGAGGCCTTCCTGACTGTATGGACGGAACAAACTGAAGTATGTACTGGTCATTCTAAAGGGTAGTCGAGGCCTTCGTGACTGTATGGACGGAACCAACTGAAGTATGTACTGGTCATTCTAAAGGGTAGTCGAGGCCTTCGTGACTGTATGGACGGAACCAACTGAAGTATGTACTGGTCATTCTAAAGGGTAGTCGAGGCCTTCCTGACTGTATGGACGGAACCAACTGAAGTATGTACTGGTCATTCTAAAGGGTAGTCGAGGCCTTCCTGACTGTATGGACGGAACAAACTGAAGTATGTACTGGTCATTCTAAAGGGTAGTCGAGGCCTTCCTGACTGTATGGACGGAACCAACTGAAGTATGTACTGGTATTTCTGAAGGGTAGTCAGGGCGTTCCTGACTGCATGTACGGAACCAACTGAAGTGTGTACTGGTCATTCTGAAGGACTGTATAGGTCTTCCTGACTGCATATACGGAACCAACTGAAGTGTGTACTGGTCATTCTGAAGGGACAGTTTAATAGGTCCGCCATGTTTGGGGATGGACTTCCTGAATGATTGAGCCAGTCCACCAGTCGTAACAGGTCGATCTGAAGATTACACTTACATCTGAAAAATCCATGATTTCAGTCAGGATTACCGGTTGAATTTATGATGTGAAATCTCTGCAAGCATATCATATAATACAGAATAACTGAGAGATTTGGGTAGAAAAAATTTAATAATTGCCTTACTGAGGTCCTTAAGTTGTCCCTCGACAGAATTTAAAAATAGATATAAATGGTAGGTAGTATTTTATTTATCTCCCCAATTAATAAATCGTTAGACAATTACTTCTTTACAATATAATACAATACAAAGGAGATCTTATTGAAAAATTGCTTTATCAGATAGTGGAGTATTATATTAGAAATAAGAATTAATTATGCAAGTAAAGTAAAATAAAATAAAACAAGAAGAATTAATATGAAATTATTATTGGTTTTAAAATTACGTTATTTGATGTATTGTATACCCTAAAAACATATTATACAATTGTAGGTAGGTGTTTTAAAGAAAAAAAATAAAAAAGTTGGGTGGCCTGTTTTAGAAAATGTATTGTCAAAGTTTTAATCAAAACTAAAAATGTCAAATTTGAATAAATGCATACAAATAATGTAGAATGTTAGTTAAAACTGACTTAGCCTACATCAAATGTCTTCTGTATTAGTGTTAAATACATTATAAACCCTCTGATGGAACATTTTCAGTGCATTTGTTTGAATACGACTGGTCGCCCTAAAGTTTTTATTTATTATAATTTTTTTACCTATAAAATTTCAAAATTATCCTCTTCGTTTTCTGGTAGCAGCGAATTCGAATAAGTACCGGGTTAACCAATCCTTACCATACTTGTTGGTTTTAATTCGCTTTTGTCACATTATAATGGTAATCAGGCTTTGGAGTTTATGCCAACTATACCTTTTCACAGTTGGCAGCAGCTACTGCCTTGCCTAAACCCACGCTTGAAAGTCAAATTCTTAATTATTGTTTATTTTTTATTATTACTTTGTTGCGTTGATGGCAATCCATAAGACCCCTGTTGAAAGAAAACCATTTTTAAAATTATTAGTTTCAGACAAAAATGAGTTTTTCTGGAGTTGAAGCGGTTTCTAAACTTATTTTTTTTTTTTTACCAAAACTCCCTCAAATGCAAAGTTTCAGCAAATCCACCAGCTAGACTTCGAGATTGATAAAAATTACATCGCCACAGACACTCCTCATATAGTTTTATTAGGTTTAGGTATTTGTTTGTTAGTGTATTTTGAAATCTTAAATAAAAATAATCTCAGTCGATACAAAAACAAACCAAATAATACCAAAAGTAATTCACATCAGAATCACACTTTCAAATCTGTCACATACAATAAACTGACTACTCAGTTTGTTTATCCATAGGGACTATACATAACACCGGAACACCAACCAATTTCACTAATCCAACTTTCGCTTTTAGAAAACTATAACACTAATCACCACGATAACACCATAAAACTAACAACATACAACACTCATCTCCTCACTTCCACGATTTATACTGAAATTTAGTTGGTGGGATGGCCGGTAGGCAGCACTGTCATTGCCCGCATTAAGTAAGTCAGAGCAGGCAGGAATGCCCTGCTAGACTGGCAGAGACAATTTTAGAAGTATAGTGCAGTCAGTTTGACCCGGTCAGACTGGAAAACTCTGCAAAATACTGTACGGTCCAGGTAATTCAGAAGGGAACTGGAGGGTTTGCCTGTACTACTCTCATTACAGGATCACCAGTACACGCAATGGTATTCCTGGAAACCCATTTATTAAGTTTCCGTGTGTTTCACCGGGTTTAATGGGGTTCCAGACTGCTGTACTTCAGGAGGACCAGTAAACTAGGTAATGCTGCATTGCCTTAACGGCTGGAAGAAGTATTTTTCTCAGTGCGTGAATTGCACCTATAAAGTCGTATAAAAGTCGAGCACCTTTCTTTTCTTCTCCTGTTTGTATCTGCACGACTATTATATTTTGTGGTACTGTATGGACAAGCACGTCCATACAGACGTGCACCATCATTGGACAAGCACTAAAAGTCGCCGAACCTGCTGGCCTGCAGCGACTCTATAGCAGCACATAACAGAGGCGGCCAAAGTGGACCGAGTGAGAATGTCAGTTACTTGACTCTCTGACAGTCACAAGAGGCCTCAAGTCCTAACAAATCTCGAGACGTGCTCTGGTGTCTCCGTCTACCTAATCTTACAAACAGGAAACAGCGACCATAAAATAATTTATTATTGTTTTAGTTAGAACCCCACTTCATAACCTTCCGGTGATGTACCATGATATTCTTTTCGCACAGTTCTTTTGCATGGTCTGCGCTCCCGGACTGTCAACGCCAGGTCTAGTCCCGGCCATTGAGTCCCGGCTGGTCGCGGCCTCTGTCGTCACGTGACACCAAGGTCATTTCATTCACTCCCACAACACCGCACCGCCGCCGCCGCCACCGCAGCCCCTCGGTCCAATTTTTGAGCTTATCACCAGTCTGGCTACCCTTGCCGTGCTCCTGGCGTGTCACATTTTACCATTTTGTCTTGGAACATTCCTTTTGATCCATCCACAGTTTTGCTGAATTCCGCACACGATTCATACTTTACCTATTCATGACCAATTAATTTATATATTATAAGCTAATTTAAATTTAGCAAATACTATGTATATAGGTTTACCTCACAATATACAGGGTGGAGTTCAATAGACAATAGACCTCTTTTTTATTAGCATAACATAAAGAAATTCAATGGCGTCAATTTTACCTAATTATTTTCTTAAAAAAGTTAGTAAAAATGTACGGAATGGATTATTCAACAATAATGGAGCAAGAGTTTTATGTTGAGGAAAATAAGATGTCGCATATCTCCAGAGTTTTGGGACTGTCTTATTTCATTTCCCCCCACTCATTATTGGTAAACCTGGAATGTTCGATAAACCTGGAATGTTCTCTACATCAATACTTAACAGTCATCCTCACATCTGTATAAAACACTCATGCCTCCGCTTATTTCCCTGTTTTGGACTGTGTTTTTGAATATTTATCGATGAAAAACATGGTTTCATGTAGAGGTTTGATCTTACAGCCCTCGGTACTTAAAATATGTTTCAAAATAAATTGTATTTGTATAAAACATCTTATAAGTAAAGAAAATAAGTTACTTTTCTAGAAAGGATTTATACTTTTATACTGTATTTCAAAAATTTTAAAGCATGCGATAGCTTTAATGTAATTATTCAACTAAATGATTGCCTAGTTTTAAGAAAATTGGTTGAAAAACGGTGTCCAAAATAGGGGAATAAAATACCGTGGTTGACATAGCTGACTGTAATATAGACTATTAAACTCATATAACACTTCGGCCTATTCCGTGATTCGCCGATCGACAAACTCCATAAACAAATAAACGTCGCATCCTAGGAATATAAACATTGGCCTTCATAAATTCTGTTAACTACGAGTATATTCTTAATGTTTAAAGATAAGTTAGCTGTTAACTTTTTATAACGCGTTTGACATTTTATGTTTTTGGTACTGATCAAACAGTATATCCCTAACCAGAATATTCTAGATTTTGAAACTCGTGTTGAAATGGAAGGTAAAAGAGAATAAAACAGGAGTCTAGGGAGGTATGAAGGGAAGGGTCGGCAAACCAGTTGTTGGAGATTCGACACCGCCGTGGCCGGGCGTTGCTCTACACGCACACTCGCACACGCACACGCGCGCTCGCGTCGTACGCACGCACGCACCCCGCCGCGCCGCGCCGCCTCGCGGTGGACAATAGCGAGCAGATTTAAAACAGCCGGGGAACAGGTGAACAACGCACAGGACGAGAGGGCGAGGGACCGAAGGGTGATTTACGACTGTTCATGATTATTCCGTTTTGATGCTTTTTGTAAAAACCTTTCAATGTTCTCTAAGCAACAGGTACAAACCTCTTCTGAACCTAAAGTTGAAGTGGTGTGAAGTATTCATTCCTAGGCTAAAATGGAACCAATTTTACTTGCTATAGTTGGACCCAAACATTCTTGAATCTCTTATAACGAACGTCTCTTATAATTTAAACAAGGTTTTTAACTTTCACTCAGCTCAAACTGTGTATAGGAGACGACGTTGTCGGTTGTTGGATATACCCAGTTCCAAAACGTCATATCAAATCTCAGAGGGTAAGGGTTGTTGGCAGGGCGGCATCGAATGGGTTGGAGGGTGTGGGGGGAGGGGTGCATCGTGAGGGTTGCGCCGGGTAGCCTCTTTGACATTTCCTGTAGTTGCAAAACCTCTGCCTACACAACAGGAGAGACGCACAATCAATACAACCGCTCTGACCCTGATCTTTCCCTTTATACTTGAAGTTTAAAAACGCTATCGGATGAACTGTGAGAGAGCAAATCCTGGATTGAGTGCAGTAGTAGGCCTACTACAATTACAGTGCATGTACATTAATTGGTGAATACGAGTCCGAAAAGTGGAAAAAGTTGTTTTTATGCTATTAAAGCATGATTGTAATCAAATTGTTTTCGAATGAGCATTTCGGATTGAATTGGCTTTCATGTCAGGTGGATACGAGGCCTTAGGGATGAGTATATTATAGGATATTCGTTCTTTAGTCCGTGCAGTCTATTGAAAAAATAGGCTATGTTTACTTAGATTGGCAGGTTGTTAAGAATATTCTAATTTAATCAGTTTTCGTGGTCAAATGGGTATGTTCTGTGCTCGCTGGGGTAATCCCAATGCCGCGACGCTCAGCCCCAGTCGGAGGCGTCCCATTCGCCAGGGACGGCGGGACAGGGGCAGGTGCGGGGCGAACGCCAAGGATATAGTTTGTTTACCGGAGGCGCGGCAGGTGATACGCGTCTGCGGCACGGCGCTGGAGAAAGGAGGAAGAGAATGCTGGAAGAATTGGTGGGGGGGGGGAGTGAGCCCCAGTGGGCAGTGGCGGCGGATTCCCCAAGGTGAGCGGAGCGGAGCAACGCAGCAGCGGACAGTTACACAACTACTCCACACCAGCCTCGGCACACCACTCCAGCAGACCCGACGAAGTACATGCAGTACCTGCCGCCGCTACCACACCAATGACCCGCCGAATAACCGCACTTGCCACCGCACACCACAATAGCAGACCCGACGAAGTACATGCAGTACCTGCCGCCGCTACCACACCAGAACCACACCAATGACCCACCGAATAACCGCACTTGCCGCCCCACACCACACCAGCAGACCCGACGAAGTACATGCAGTACCTGCAGCCGCTATCACACCAGAACCACACCAATGACCCACCGAATAACCGCACTTGCCGCCCACACCACTCCAGCAGACCCGACGAAGTACATGCAGTACCTGCAGCCGCTACCACACCAGAACCACACCAATGACCCACCGAATAACCGCACTTGCCGCCCCACACCACTCCAGCAGACCCGACGAAGTACATGCAGTACCTGCAGCCGCTACCACACCAGAACCACACCAATGACCCACCGAATAACCGCATTTGCCGCCGCACACCACACCAGCAGACCCGACGAAGTGCATGCAGTACCTGCCGCTGCTACCACACCAGAAACAAACCAATGTTCCGCCGAATAACCGCGCACTTGTCGCCGCACACCACACCAGCAGACCCGACGAAGTACATGCAGTACCTGCCGCCGCTACCACACCAGAACCACACCAATGTTCCGCCGAATAACCGCGCACTTGCCGCCGCACATCACACTAGCAGACCCGACGAAGTACATGCAGTACCTGCCGCCGCTATAACACCAGAACCACACCAATGACCCACCGAATAACCGCATTTGCCGCCGCACACCACACCAGCAGACCCGACGAAGTGCATGCAGTACCTGCCGCTGCTACCACACCAGAAACAAACCAATGTTCCGCCGAATAACCGCGCACTTGCCGCCGCACACCACACCAGCAGACCCGACGAAGTGTATGCAGTACCTGCCGCTGCTACCACACCAGAACCACACCAATGTTCCGCCGAATAACCGCGCACTTGCCGCCGCACACCACACCAGCAGACCCGACGAAGTGTATGCAGTACCTGCCGCTGCTACCACACCAGAAACAAACCAAAGTTCCGCCGAATAACCGCGCACTTGCCGCCGCACACCACACCAGCAGACCCGACGAAGTACATGCAGTACCTGCCGCTGCTACCACACCGCAGAAACAAACCAATGTTCCGCCGAATAACCGCTAGTACAACTAAAATAATAGCTAGTACAAAATAAAAATTGAACTAAAACACACGAGCAAGGCTCGGTTAACCCGGTACTAGACTTAATTATCAAGGAATATGAAAAAATTATGAATATTTTAACAATATTTATGTTGATTATGTAGTGACAGACGATTTATTCTTTTGCAATCTACGCGATTACTTAAAAATTCATCCAATCATCTGAAGGAATTCATCGAAAAATCAGCTGTTAAGTTGCAATTCACATAAATTTATAAATCTTATGAAAGTTAGTCACCATTACAAAGGGTCCTATAGAAATAAATCAAAGGCCAGGGGGACGAAGCCCGAAACGAAATGACACCTCGCAAACTTAAAAATCGGTTAAGTGGGTCGAAAGGAAAATGGGTACAACCTAAGAAATCCTTATTGAATTAAAAAGATAAGAACCTATCGATTTAATGTATCAATAATTTGTTGATTAATTACGTTTATACGGAGGCCCGGATTAACACTTTATGACGCCCTAGGCCAAAGGTGACAATTATGCCCCACCCCCTAAAAGAAAAAATACCCCCGTCGCAGCAGACCTGCGTAACTCAGCGAATTTCCAATGGAATTTTGGTATATTTTCTATTTACCCATAAAGTCCATGGGGATGAGAATATGTAGGTTTGCCACCATATGGATTTTGTTGGTAAATATAAGTTAAACCCTACCTAGTGAATGTATATACCAAATTTTATAAGGTTATGGTGTTCTTTTTATTTTCCCCATAAACCCCATAGGAGTGAGTACGTAGGTTTGCCGTCATATGGGTTTTCTAAGCAAATATAAGTCAAACGCTTCCGAATGAATGTACTTACCAAATTTTATCAAGATATGTCAATAAATAAGCAAGATAGAAGGTTTTCTTGATTTCCCATAAGAATAACATGGAAAACATCGTCTTTGGATTTTCTCCATAACCATTTAAGCTAGGTAAAAAATTCAAAATACTAGATTGTTTTTTTTAAGCTCTTTTAAATGGTTTAAGTTAAAATTGTTGAATTATCTATACTTATTTAATACGCTAAGGGTTTTTTTGTCTTGAGAACTCCTCCTACAATTTTCAACTGATTTTCAAGTTTTTGGTGTCGTTGGATAGGCCTAAGTCTGTAGTTGTTTCCGCAAAAAATTGATGAGAATCGGACTGAAAATAAAGGCGCTATCCACCATTGAAATCTCAAAATTTCCCATATAAATAACATTGGGACTGAATAAAGCATTTGAAACATCTGTTAATAATCACCTGTAAATACGTGTAGTTATTGGCGATTGAAGATATTCACATTATTGGATTGGTCGGATGTCATTGATTTAGAGCTAAAGTAACATTTGTACTGTATTTAAATAAATTGCTCGATTTCGAGCAACACGTATACTAGTATAAACAAAAGTAAAAAAGCCAAAAACCCCTTTTGAAACCCCATAAAACCCCGTTCCCATGGTCCGATCATTCTGGTTCGCGAACTCAATCTAGTAGATGCTGGCTTACACCCCTTGTACCAAATTTCATCAAAATCGGAGGTTCCGTTCAAAAGTTATCGTGTTCATGGAAACATACAGATATATATATATATATATATATAAATATATATATAAATATATATATATATATATATATATTTATATATATATATCAATTTGAACGAACGGTGTTTTTGGCTTCTAGGGACCTCAAAACAAAAAAGTATCATGGTCCCGAGCTTAGGTCTTACCGTGACTACTACCGTAATAGCGCATTCCCTATAGGGAAATTCTCTAAAACCAAACTGTTTTATGGGCTTATTTTAGTTCTAATTACTTTAAACCACAGAACTATTAAACGAATGTTTATGATCGCTTACTTCTGCGGACTTCAATATTACGCACGTTTAGTGTGTAAAGAAATCAACTGTTGCTTGGATAACTCTGAAAACCTTTTGTAGCCTTGGACATAGCATCAGAGTATGGATTATCGAGTGTGGGTAGGCTAGCGCTAGCGCTGATGTGGTAAGCGGGAGTGATGTGATGCTGCATTGTCGTCTGTAGGAGGCGTTTGACAGTCGCGACCTCGACGTATCATCTCACACATGACGCGACAGATCTTCCCCACACAACACCACTGGTCTAACTAAACGTCTGCGATATCACCAATATTGTCGTCTGTAGCTGTAGGAGGCGTTTGACAGCCGCGACCTCGACGTATCATCTCACACATTAGGCGGCAGATCTTCCCCACACAACACCACTGGTCCCCCTGCCCGTCTGCGATATCACCAATATTGTCGTCTGTAGCTGTAGGAGGCGTTTGACAGTCGCGACCTCGACGTATCATCTCACACATGACGCGACAGATCTTCCCCACACAACACCACTGGTCTAACTAAACGTCTGCGATATCACCAATATTGTCGTCTGTAGCTGTAGGAGGCGTTTGACAGTCGCGACCTCGACGTATCATCTCACACATGACGCGACAGATCTTCCCCACACAACACCACTGGTCTAACTAAACGTCTGCGATATCACCAATATTGTCGTCTGTAGCTGTAGGAGGCGTTTGACAGTCGCGACCTCGACGTATCATCTCACACATTAGGCGGCAGATCTTCCCCACACAACACCACTGGTCCCCATGCCCGTCTGCGATATCACCAATATTGTCGTCTGTAGCTGTAGGAGGCGTTTGACAGCCGCGACCTCGACGTATCATCTCACACATTAGGCGGCAGATCTTCCCCACACAACACCACTGGTCCCCATGCCCGTCTGCGATATCACCAATATTGTCGTCTGTAGCTGTAGGAGGCGTTTGACAGCCGCGACCTCGACGTATCATCTCACACATTAGGCGGCAGATCTTCCCCACACAACACCACTGGTCCCCATGCCCGTCTGCGATATCACCAATATTTTCGTCTGTATGGGGCGTTTAACAGTCGCGACTTTTTTTTTATATAGCGAGAATCTTTATTTTACGTCATTAAATCCTTTTATTGTTTGTGGTATTTTCCAAGGGGCTTTCATATTTCCAATATGAAGTTATTTTATTTTATCGTATGTTTACAAAAATCTATCTTCTTATTTCTATAAGGGTTTCGTCTGTTTCGTCCCTTTTTCTCTCGGCCTACTGAACCGATTTTTAAGATTGAGGTGTCATTTTAAAGCTTAGGATAGCGCGTGGGCGAATCTATACTTATTTAATACGCTAAGGGTTTTTTTTGTCTTTAGAACTCCTCCTACAATTCTCAACCGATTTTCAAGATTTTGGTGTCGTTGGATAGGGCTTGGTCTGAAGTTATTTCCGCCAAAAATTGATGAGAATCGGACTTAAAAGAAGGGCGCTATCCTCAAATTAAATTTTAAATTTTCCCATTAGAATAACATTGAGATTGGTTTTAGCATTTTAAACATCTGTTAATGTACAGCTGTAGTTTTTGGTGATCACTGATATTCACAATATTGGATTGGTTGGATGTCATTGATTTAGAACTAATTGTACCTTTTGTATTGTATCAAAATTAATTGCTCGATGCCGAGCAACACGTGCACTAGTCGTAATTAAAAAGGTCAAATCGTTTTGGGCTTCGCCCCCCTGGCCATTGATTTATTTCTAGAGGGCGCTTTAAATTGTTGACCAACTTTTATTACAAGATATTTCATGTGATTGTGAATTGTAATTTAACAGCTGATTAGGCCTACACTTACCTTCAGATGAATTTTAAAGCCAGGTAGTAAACAAAAATAGATCTCTGTCACTTCATAGTCAACACACATGTACTTTAGGTTAGTTTCTCTCATACAGAATCATAAAATGCGCAATTTGCGCACTGGCCACCTCGTAAACTATACCGGTATACTTTAAGAAAGTGATTTCGTCGTCATGGTATCCCGTTTTTTTTTTTTTTTTTCAAATTTGTTACCTTGGGGTTCAAAATGATCATAAAAATAGGCGGAGGAAGAAAGTGTTCCTACATTTTGTAAGAATAGGTCCAGTAATGGAAAACTGACATAGGTTATCTATGATTTGTGAGTGTTTAGTAGAGAGAGAATCAGAATCTTAGCTGGTGACCATCTGCAACGAAGTCAGAAACTTTCTTGACCAATTTTTCCATAAGATGGGACCTTCTTTATTTTTTATTCGTTGGTAAGGGTGTTAGGGTGTTAACTGTATAGAGCGTCAGGGCTACTGCACAGTTAGTTAGGCCTAAAACACTCGGATATGTGTAACTTGTCGACGTCGTACCAGCCAGTATGGTAACTCTTGTAATATCTCTTTGGCAAATAAATCATTAAAACATGTTCTCGACAGTTCAGTCGAATGAACGAGGATGGTCTCCGTGAACACCAACACAGAACAGTGAACAGTCTGCGTCGTTGGATGAGTCAGTGCGATCACCGAAGGCGCCTCAAGGTCGCGAGTGATGCAGCTGTATGCTCCACCCCCACGGTCCTCTGGATACGCGTCACGCTCGTGTTCTGTCGTCTTCGTCTTTGACGCACTCTCATCTCATCTCATCATCTATCTCCACCTTCGCACATTCCCCTTACTGCCAACCTTCAATGCGACGGCTAGAAATGCGACTTGTAAGTATTTATTAAATACATACTGTATAAGTCAGTAGCAATTGGTCGTTAGGACCCTTAGATGCATTGACAATTCAAAAATCGTAACTACAAGTTATTGGTCTGCATTTGTAATACAAGCGTTGTTGGTGGGTTGGGTAAGCTACTTTACATTACCTAATTCTTGTTATCTCCTAAATCTCGAACACATTTTGCATTTATAATAAAAAGTTTGCCAATCAAATACCTCATTTTCTGTCGCCCATTCCTATGAAAAAGACACTTAAATTTTTCTCGTGGTGGTACACACATAATGTTATAAGATTGAATACTGTACCACTATACACTGTTGTCCCGGAACTCTCTGGAAACCTTTTGTATATTGTGTTCCTTGCAGCGAGACAACTTTAATTTTCAATATACAGTAGCCGCATGTGCCTCCGGTGCCTAGCAGCCTGTCTGTCCGTCCGTATATAACCCATGGTTATACTGTAAAATATGTTTTTCTCGATGCAAAGGAATAAATATAGAATGAGGTTTCATAGAGTTCCGGAACACCCTGTTTAATATTGACAGAAATAAAAGTACAAATAAGGGCATAGGCTACTAACTATGTAAACAAAATAATTTATAGATTAATTACGTTTATACGCTTTTTACACACATACCTTCGGGAATAAAATACTAAAGTTTTGTACTCTACTTGTGCATTATTCCCCTCGAAGACCTCTAAAACTTTGTCCTCCGGTTTAATTTTTGATCGTGCAAAATAATTCAAACGAGTGTGTTAGCTCACATACAATACCGTCGATGAAATGCTACCTAAGCAGAGTCTGGCGTGAAAAACAGCTGATCAACAACACATCCACCTGCGACATTGTTGACAGTGGCGGTGAGTCACCGATGCCTCCGTATTCTAGATTATGTTCACTGTTTATCTAGACAAGTTACTAATTAGTTGTCACGTGATTTTCCAACGAGTTTCGAAACAGCGACCTGGCCAGTTCCTAGAACCAGGTTCAGCAGACACCGACAGCCATAGCGTGGCCGTAGTGGCTGTTGTGACAGTGAAAGTACAGTGCTGAACTGGCACGGCGAGTGGTGAGTCACCGTCACCACCCCGGGCGCCTGGAGTGGACGCTCCCCTGGCCTGCCGTCCACCGTTACGAAACGCACTGTTACACTCTTCATTGGCTAACGGTTTTATTTTAGACTCCTTTGCATTATCGATGTGTTAAAAATAGTATACAATTATAATTGACCTTGCTACGACTACCTACGTCATTTTAGTACAGTAGGACTAATTACTTGTGTAAACATCGCAGATCAAAACAGTCGGGCATTTCTCAATTATCGACTTTGCACCTTGATTTGATATTTGTTGAGCTTGTATTTCGACTGTAGGGCAACAGATCGGTACGTTCAAAACTCTGGCGAACATATTTTAATTCCAGAGGCAATTTATGTAACAATATAATTTTAGTTTTGTTTTCAGACAAGATTTTCCGTTAATACTATCAAAGTTGCGTCGTGTTTGGTGCCATTGTATTTGAAATTGAACGTCGAGTACAAAAATGCCATTAACATAGGTCGAATTATTTATTTTAGATTCCATGGGATGACGGCGGTGACAGTGGTGTTGCGGTGGACGATGGTGTGTCTGGTGTGTGGTGTGTCAGTGTGCGGAGGGAGCGGAAACGTGCTGAAGTGAGCCCATTATTCCATTGTACCACTCCGCGTCACCGTTTAGTCCTACCGCAGATCGCGAATTTTACGTTGATAAAAAGCATTTTTTACTTCCAGTATAATTTTTTCTATACGTTATTGCCAATACAATAAAGCTGCGTTTACACTGGAGTTGGCAACCGGCGGTTGCAGACTTTTATCGGCAATTTCGATAAGACACTCACTAGAGTATACTGTTTCCCACCACAGTCCACAGTGACTGTGCTGTGACCTTAATTTTTACTTAGTTTTTTTTGCTTAGTTCTGTGAGGAAAGATCATTTTTGGCGTATTTCCCATAGGGGATAAGCTATTACCGTAGGTCTCATGGTAAGACCTAAACCCGGGACCATGTTACTTTTTCGTTTTGAGGTGTCCTGAGACCAAAAATAATCCATGGCAGCATCCTGCATACTCTTTCCCTATATTTATCTTAAGGAGAATAAATATTTATTTCCCTATTTATGAGCATGTGATGATATTTGGTTTACAGGTTTATGTGGCCAAAATTAATATTACTAATTTGGAAATTCGCTGAGTACGCAGGTCTGCTGCGACGACGGGGGGTATTTTATCTGCCTACTTAATTAGTAGGTAGATATAAAAAACTTAGTATATGACTTCATATGGTCAAAATAAAAAAAATAAAAAAATGCTAAAACCTACTTTTAGTGTTCCCTATTGCAGCATACCTGCATCTTTCCCTATATTTATCATAAGAAGAATAGACATTAATTCTCCTATTTATGAGCACGTAATCAAATTTTGTTTACAGGTTAATCTGGTCAAAATTAATATTACTAATCTGGAAATTCGCTGAGTACGCAGGTCTGCTGCGACGGGGAGTATTTTATTTATCTGTGATTAGACTAAGTAAATAATTTATCTAATAACGGCCCCTAATAACCATTGAACTTCTCTAAAAAATGAAATTGGCCATGAATTTACTTTAAAATAGCCGCTGGAACATGGGTCTTGTCTTGGGATTGGATGCACCATGCACTCTTCACTGACCGCCGCGCCAGTCGGCTAGGGTAAACAAAAGCCACGCCTCCGCCATTGTAAACTACACTCTGCGGGACCTTGGGCCGGGGCAGCAGGATGTGGGTTATTTCTCCGTTCCTGTTTGTTGTGAACTTTTAATACGATTTATCTATATATTAATAGGCAAGCACAAAAAATTCTTCCTCCCTTTTTCCAACAGTTTATTTGCATCATGTAGGAGAAATTCGCATTAGTAAGGTAGTGTCGCGCATCTTAATGTTAATAAGAAAAATGAATTATATTCCAGTTAAAGGGTGTTAGGAAGGCTCATTTATTAATAATGACCAAGCGTATAACGTAATTGTCACATCCCACGCAGATGAGGAGACATCCATTGTAAATTCTCATCGGCCCCCAGAGCATCGCCTTATAGGCTTTTAAAGGTGAATTTTATGGACGAAGAATAACAGCTCACCGTTAGTTTAGCGAATCATGAAATTTAGCGAATTTCCTTATTATCGTTTTTATAAGCTATTATCGTGGTCCATCCATGATAAGCCTGGGTGGGTCTCAGTCCCAGCGTCCCAGGCCCTGATGGGACCATGTTATTTTATTTTCTTTTTCAGGCTGATAGGAGCCAAACTGAGTACAGGGAAATTTGTTAAAATATACTCTGAAATTACCTCATTATAAAACTACTCATCATATAAAACAAACCATATTATCTAAAAAATCTTTGTTATACGTGTATATTAATCTTCTGATCATTATGGAAAAAAATTGTTTCACAATGATCTTCTATTAGGCTTACTAGTTGTAATGCTAAATTATTAGTAACGATTATATAGTCTAATAGAATATAGGTAATTAACGATTCAACTGATCTTAATGATTTATGTATCAAACTAAAGGGAAAAAATTATGCTTCGATTTGTATATGTTGACTGTTCTTCAAATAATTATAGCACTACAGTATTAAGTCTTTTTAACAATTCCGGCCAATGAAATTCTCATGAAAGACTAAAATCCTTTGGGGTGTCTTGCTAGCCTTCACCTAATTTAGAAGCTAATTTAGACTTCATTTCAAGACGTCATGGGTTCGATTCCCGGGATGCCCATAGACTTTGAGGGGTTTAGACTGTTTTCCCTAAAAGCGATTTAGCCAAAGACTAAAATCCATTGGGGTGTCTTGCTAGCCTCATGATTAGGCCTATAGCGTCTTAGACTTCACTTCAAGACGTCACGGGTTCGATTCCCGGGATGCCCATAGACTTTGAGGGGTTTAGACTGCTTTCCCTTAAAGCGTTTTGGCCAAAATGCCACTGGCGCCAATACCTAAAAAATTTTGCAGTATACAGAAGTTTCTATACATTTCGTTAAAATTTTAGCCAGGCCTGGCGTGTTGGCTCAACGGTCCTGTTATTTGCAAGGTTATTTTATAATTTAGGAATATCTGTTTAGATCTGAGGACTAGTTATACGAGATAAAAGGGACAAACGGTAAATGATACCATTGTAAGGGATAGAAATTAATGAATTGCCATTTATCATTCCGGCACACAGTCGGTTAGCGAGTATACGGTATAGCGTATAGCGAATATTTGTAAAGTACGTTAAGTGGAAGGTTGCGTTTACAATTGTAAAAAGCTCCCCCATCCCAAGTTTCATCATTATGGAACGTGGAACATGTATTGTCTCACCCGATGAGCCGGCCGGCTTGTCAAAAGAGAGTTGCGCATATCGTGTTGGTGTTTGTACAGAGGCCAGTGTTTGCGCCGGCAGACGTATGTAGTCAGCGCGGTGACGCAGCCCCCTCCCCCTCCCCCACCTCTACCCCGTGTTATCAACATTATCAGTCACCGCTCTCCAATATCGCAGCCAGTCTGCTACTGCCGTCAGCTTCAGCCGCAGTCTAACACTGTTGTTTGTCTCTTTAGGTGTGAAACCCGAAGCCATATCCCGATCTGCCCCGCTCAAGAACAAGTTGTATAATGGTAAGTGTTTAATCTGTTTACATGCCATACAAAAACAAAATGCGTCCGCTAGCAGTAAAGTAGGCCTACAACCATGTCCAACTAAAAATTTGTAATTTTCATTGTGTTTTTTATGATAATAAGACTGTGTTTTGGATCTCATCAGAGCAATGTTCACTGATTGTGGTTTTAGTTAGGGAAATGAAGAACTTCGTATCCCTCTACCTTGTTGGGTTTGAAAACTAAAATCTATAGTAATATTCAGTTGTTTCATCCAATTTGCTAAAAAATCGGCCAACATTAAAACGCTATTGTAACTAAGTAAGTTATTGAAACTTGAGTATTCGTTGAATGTTGAATGTTAAATTATTATTCATTCAAATTAGGTATCTTTGTTTTTTGTATAAATTATTCGATGAATGTAATGATTTAGTTAGGTTTCTTAAAGTAAATTACCTATTTTTATGTTTTGTACCCATGCAGTAGCCTATATAGTAGCAGTTATATTTTCTGCTTTATTAGGTTGACTACTCAACCTGTCTTTTGGTTGGCTACTGTAAACAGACAGAAAAGTTCTTTGGAAAAACAATAAAAACCTCTAACACCACTTTTTGGGCCTTTATTTATTTATTTACGTCACAGCTTGAGTTTTTGAGCAGGAAGGTCAAAATAAAAATCCCCTGTTGTATAAACAATGACCCTGTGAAACAAGACGGACCGTATTTTATAATAAAATTAACAAATAGAACACATATTTATGAGATGTTACATAAATTATAATTTTCCTATTACAGAACATTAGGCCTATCTACAACCTTAACATAATAATGTTAATTGTCCTTGTTAAGGTTGCCAAGAGTTGTAATTATAAAAAAATGGTCTTTTTGCATGATAAGTTAGTCTTTTTTTGTTAATTTTCAAAGGAATCCAGGCTCATCAGGACAGAATAAATTTAAAATTGAGTTTTTATTTGGACTCCTTCTGCTCAGCTAGCTACGTGCAGAGTTTTATATTCATTTTTGACAAAAGGAAAAAAGTGTTGTACAGGTAATTTAGTTATATGTATAACAATTCTTTACTTTCATCTTTTTCAAGGTATTTTAAAAACTCATTAGGTTGTTTAGCTTTGTTTCATATTTTCTGCTCGCATGATTCATTTCACTGTTCTAAATAAAATAAAATCAATTAATTATTTTGTAAACAATATTGACAGCATTAAAAAGATAAAATATAAAAAAAAAACCTCACATGGGGCATAATTCATGAGGGAGGGCCTGTGCGTGGGGCGAGTTCACTGTGGCTCTATTTATATCACTAGAATGCTAACTAAATTATGATATTATATTGAAATTAAAGTGTAGTCTAACAGTGTTATATCTTTTATCAATTACAAATTTGTATAGTTAAGTAAATTGTTATATGTGCATCAATTTGTTAGTTGTACATCAATTTGTTAGTTATTTGCATTTATCAGCCTGTAAATTGACAGCTACATAATTATGTACTATTTTAGTTCTGTTTCTGTCCAGATATTCCCCCCATATCCGTGAAGGAAGAGCAGATACAAATGACTGTGAACACGGCACCGATCAAGTCGGAGCCCCCTTCCATCATCAGTGATGCGCTGCACAGCAAGTACCTGCACAAGAAGTTCAAGAAGATGGCCAGCACCTTGTTGCCAGAGGAGGCTAACAACCAGATCAATAATTTGCTCAATGGGAGTCGTGGCAAGAGGGTGCCGGAGATAATAACGTCCAGTGATAGTGAAAAGGTTCCATCGTCGCCTGCGGATAGTCCCATGTCCGAAGTCCCCACGTCCAACTCTCGAGTGATCTCACCACCCGCCGGCCGTTATGTGTGTTCCTACTGTAAACTAGCCTGTGCTAAACCCAGTGTCCTTCAGAAACATATCCGAGCTCATACTAACGAACGACCTTATCCCTGTAAGCCTTGTGGTTTTGCTTTTAAAACTAAGAGTAATTTGTACAAACATTGCCGGTCCAGAGCGCACGCTTGTAAAGTGGAAGAAAGTGGAGAGAAGATGCCCATCCCGTGGGAGGGTGAAGAAATCACATCGGAGGAGGATGATAGCTCAAATATCTCAAATGCGGCATCAGTCAATTCGAGGGTAGACACAGATCCTGAAAGTAAAGAAGATATACCAAAATCCATATACAAACCTAAATATAGGTTTATGGAACAGCCATTGAAGTCCCCAAACAGCTTTGATGACAAAAAAGAGAATACAGGTTCTCCTCCTCGACTGCATTTGAAAATCCCCGTGCCAAATACTGCAGTGACTGCTTCTACTCCTTCACCTTTCACAAGCGGTTCATCTCCTAGTCCGGAATTTCTTCATCGTCATATCAGCAAACTTATAAGTGAAAATCAAGCGATTGTTGAAACCAATGACCCCTTTTGGACTAAAAAATATTTGCAAAGATCAAATAGCATTGATAATAACTCTACCCCAAGCCCTCTCCCATTATCACCATCCTCATGTGATATGAACTTGAAAAAGTCCAACAGGCCCTCTGGTGTTCTTGAAACTGTAGAGGATGTTGGTTGTGATAAGTCAGCCAGTAAACACTCTAAATTAGCTTTAGCTTTGCTTGGATCTCAGTCGGCAATCTCACCCAAGTATTCCAATCTCCCATCAGCTGATGTCTGTGATGCTCAACCATTAAACCTGACAACAAATAACAAAGATCAGTACACTTGCCAGCAAAGGATGCAAGATCAAAATTCTCGTAAAAGAACCCATTCTGATAGCATTTGTGATAAATCCCCAAAACCACTTAGAGAGAGAGTGAATGCAGCACCATTAAAATTAAACAACCATTCTGTACATGACTACCAAAGGTTTGCTTCAGGTATGTCTGAAACACCTGATAGTATGCTATTAAACCATGTAGATATCAAGAAAGAGTTGATGGGAAATCCACAAAATCCAGAAGGTTCTATAATTAAGGACTTATTGTTGAAAGCCAGAGCAGTTAATCCCTCTGTTGGTCAAAACTTAGGATCTTCAGGAGTCGATGCAACTTCTATGTCTAAACCTGTCTTATCACTCACTCCACCAGTCTCAGATGAAAGAGCTTACTCACCTTCTAGTCAATTTATGTGCCATTTATGCAAAGATCCCATCGCCTTTAGGAGTGCTGAACACTTGTCAATTCATCAACTCTACCATTGCAAAGGTAACGACGCTTCTTCCAGATCTCCCCAAAGTAGTCCTTCTCCGCATGGAGACCCTCATCGATTAAATTCACCATCGTTCAGGAAAAATAAAGAAGGACCTTTGGTCATTACTCCATCACACCCCTCTCCAGGGCCGCTACTTGGCAGTACCCCTCTTGTTGACAGCTATCGCACCAAAAGTCCCCTGTTCTCTGAAACAAATCCAACAATGCTTAAAAAACGAAGATTTGATACCGGAGCTCTGGAAACAAGAGTGATATCAGCCACAACCCTCCGATCCTTAGAAGAACTTTCAAAATGTCCAATGCGTTCAAACTTGCAAATGTTTGGTGGAGAGGTTAAAATCTTAGACAGCCCTGGTGGTGAAGCTAAAACAATAAGGATTGAGCCAACCAACAGGGGATCCACAAAATCATCAGAAATTCCATTACAAATATCATCTCATCCAGAAAAAAATTCTGTTAGTGAAGACAATGAACAAGATAACAATATGGTTGTTACAATTGCAAAACAAGGTTTGCATTCTGGTGGATCTATAGTACAAGTCCCTCACAAGGGGGCTACAGGAGAACAGCACTCTCCCCGACAACCAACAACGTCTAGGAGCGTTATCTCTGCTCCCTCAACCCCCCACTTGCAAGGTTATCAAGAACCGAACAAGCTGTTGATTCCGATGATTCCTAAAGGTGTAACTCCACCATTACAATTACCGTATATTCCTTATACCTCTATTCTTCCTGAGTCAGCAGTAATCAATCCTTTGACAAATATAACAGCATACAATCCTCTCACCCTTCCTCCTGCTAATCTCCTTCCTCCTAGTCCTCCAGGGGGAGGTATTCCCAGTCAATATTCAAGTGGAATAGTTACAATCTTGCATGGAGGCAAGGAAATCCCTTACGTTCCAGGAATGCCTGGGCCTCATAGTCTATTGCCAAATCACCACGTGCCGGTGTACTCATCTAAGATAGAATCAGAGTCTAAATTTTCAAGATTATCAGAGACCAAATCACCCAGCCAGATGGAACAGTTTTCAAAAAGCTCTAGGAATGAAAGACTCCAAACAGTATCAAGCAAGCCTTCATCACTGAATATTCCAACCATACAAGTGAACAGTCAGACAATGGACAGCCCAGGAGACCAAAGCAGTGCGACCAACCTGCGCAAGAGATCACTAGACGAGAGTCAGCCACCTTCATCCACAGCACCCAAACGATCTCAAATGGTAATTTAATATTTAAATTTCACTTTTATTTTTTTCAACTTTACCTCCAAAACAACATGTTTAATATTAAATCGATATATTTAAAACAGTAAGGTAAAAAACACCTTTGGACAGTTCGTCTGAGACTTCTAATGGGCCGATTTACATGGGAGTTGTATACCATAACAAACGTTTTTGGTTTTATATTAGCAGGTTTTATTTGTATTTTGAAAATATTTACTTTAAATTCGTTTTAAATTAAAAAATAAACTTTTCTTATGAAGATTTAACATGGGAAAAAGTAAACTTTTTCAATACTATGGACAATTTGCCTGAGACTTCCACTGGACCGATTTACATGCAGTTTGTAACAAATAAAAGCTGAACTTTTCTATATTAGCAGGTTTTATTAACTTTAACGTTATCTTACTTCCTTATACTACAAAAGTTGATTTTTCCCATTTCTTGCAATGAATTTATTTTCCAACCTTTCAATCAGCTGATTTTAAACAAATGAGGTATTTGTCTAAATACATTAGAAGACTATTAAAAAAGTAAATAAATGAAATTGTACTTGGATTTAAAACTGGATTATATTATTTTTGTTGAAAATCAGTTTCCACAGGGCCATTCCAGTATACTTTGGGTTTGGACCGTTCCCCGTCAAAACGTTAAAAATGCCATTGGCGTGGATACACAAAAAAAAAAAAAAAAAAAAAAAAAAAAAAAAAAAAAAAACAAGAAGAGCAAACGCTCAAGTAGGAATTGGTTTATTATAGCCAGTACATAAAAACGTATGTAATTATAATGTATTATTCTTTTAATGGAAAGACAAAAAATAATACATTGTTATACTATTTAAACTACGGTACTCAATTTTATAGTTGGTGGATTAAAAAATAAATAATTTTTTATCGTTAAATTGTTTAAAGCTACTTAATTATGTAAACAAGCTGATTAATTTGAAGGAAATAGCGATTCAAAAAGTACATTTTATACATATCTCACACCATCTACCTAGCACTCTGCTCAGCATGACTGGAACTTTATCCGTTGAGTATCGACGGCTCATTAATAATAAAATAATTTGGTTTGCAATCTATATACATGAAGCTGTTTTTTGTAAACACTACTCCTCCCTTATTTCTGGACGAAATTCGATATTTGAGATGTCATAAGATTCGTCTCAGTTCGTAGTTTTGCAATATAAGGTTTTAAATTTTTTATATTTGTACTCTGAAGGGCATGGGAAGCCCTTAAAGTTCGTTTTTTGTCCATAAGATTAACATTGGGAATAATTTGTATTGAAATTGCAAAATAAAACAGCAGTTAATAGTAAAGCAGACAAACACACGTTAAAAGCCACATAGAACATTGAAATTTTTATGCAGAGGGGTAGGATTTATTACCTGGTACTCGGGTAAATGCAGCGCATTGCGCTGCACAGTTACCCCTAGTTAGTTGATATATAATGGTTGCTAATGTAGATTTTCTACTTCTAATGGAACCAATTTTTTAAGCTAAAAAATTTTAATAAATGGATAACAAATTAGATAGTATATATTGATAAAATAAGTAATATAAGTAATAAAGTAAAAGAGAAATTAAAATATTTTTATTTTAGTTTAGTCAAAAAATTACTACATCTTCTTTACATTGGTCTGTGAGAGAATACACATGCATCCTTTATGGATAGAGGTGTCCATTTTATATTTACAGTATTAAATTCTGAAGGACAAAAACGTTATCCATCCAAAATAACTGACTGGTTAACCAAGGGTTCATCATAGGGCTCAACTCATAAACCTGAGGTTTCCCGTTCGACCATCGACAGGTCGACTCTTGACCCAATTGCCATTTATTATTGGGCTTTTAATTAATGGTGCTATCTAACAACAATCAAATATAGTAACAAGACCTGTGCTTGAACTGTACCCAATAAAAACGTTTAAAACTGCCACTGGTATACATGCACCAATTAAAACAAAACAAAAATGTTGAGTGAGGAAAATATTCACCATCTTAACAATTTATTCCTTTTCCAGTCGATCCAGTCATCAGAGGCAGATGAAAAAGACAGAGAGTCAATTCCAGACAAGAAGTTCCTGCGGCCCACGTCACTGCCCCTGAAGCCCGGGACGTTTGTGCCCAAGAGGCAGCCCATGGGGACGCCAGTGCTGTCGTTGGTGAGCCCTGAGACACCTCGACCGAGGAAGTCCTACGGCCAGCTGTACCTCAACGGCCACGCCTACACCTACCTCGGCCTCAAGTGCTCCACTCGCATGTTCTTCTGCACCCTCAACAAGCCGCAGCCCATCTACGTCCCTCTCTCCCCTGAGCACAACAAGGTCTCCATGTACTCCAACTGGAAGGTACAGTACTGCACTGACCATCCAAAGTGTGTTGACGTCTCAAAAATTAGGAAATTTTTAATATTTTGTTTTGTTGGTAGTTTAGGTCAAATTGATCATCTATATATTAATACGCAAGCATGTTTCATTTCCTCCTTTTTCCTCAGCTCGTGTACATCGTATGAGAAATCCGAGCATACCGTTAGAAAGATATAGTCCTGTAGATGAGCAGAATCCCATTCTAATTCACATTGGACTCCAGGGTGTCCAATGCCCCACAGGCTTTCAAAGTTCTAATGTTAATCTTATGGAGAAAGGAGAATTGGATGAATCATAAGACAGCTGTTGTAATAACAACTGCTAGAAAATTAGGAAGAACAGATGTTTTAGTTCTGAAATGTTTTTAAGCTTCTTGGGTCCAAATCAACTGAAATTTTGATCGAATTTCGATCATGAGGCGATCTCTAGTTATTATAATTCATTATTATTATTAGTATTATTTATTATCTTCATGATTTAATCTTGAAGATAAATTGTTTCTAAATTAATATATAATAGAAAGTCGTGTTAGTTACAACACTTATATCTCAAAAACGGCTGAACTGATTTTGGCTGAAAATTGGTGGGAAGGTAGCTTAGAAGCAGGAATAACATATAGGATTCTTTTTATCCATACTCCTCTGTAGGGCTCAGACGCACACGTCTTCAAGTTTACCATGTTATTCTAATTTTTGTATTGGACCTTATTATTACATTAAGGAATATTAATTTTATAAACAGCTGTTCTCATTTAAACTTTTGATGGAAGATTGGTGATATAAAACTAGAGGATATTATCATTGACTTTGTACACTAACATGAATAGACCTCTCATCCAATGCATTTAGTTTGAGGCAAAAATTTGAAAGTTCGAGGGACGTGGCACCAGAGTTGCTGCAATCGATGTTGTTATTATTCAGCTGAATTTACAGTGCTGCAAAAACACTTTATCAAAACATAAACATAACTTTCAGTTATAAAATGTTTCATCCTTGGTTGAGAAGAGTGGTAATACTGATTTATCTATCATATGTTACGTGTACTTCCATGGACGCCGCACGAGATCGCACCACTGTCAATAGGCTTCACACACGCCTATGCTATGAGAAGTCTACTCACGTTAGTGTACATAGTCAATGATATTATAGAATTGTGGCGAGCGAGCTTAGCAATCGAGCTAAACCTGACGGGAAGTGAGTGCAGCGAACAAGCTGAACCTGACGGTGAGTGAGCCTAGCGAACGAGCTATACCTGACGGCAAGTGAGCGCAGCAGACGAGTTAAACCTGACAACGAGTGAGCGTAGCTAACAAGCTCACCGATGGGCAAAAAATTTCTCAAGTTGGCATTGCAAAGAATGCCGGGAAAGCTAGTATACATAAGATATTTTACAATTTCAAAAGATCCTTTTCTTAGTGTAACAAATAATAAAAGCCGTATACAATAATGTGTAGAATTTATAAATATTACTTTTCAAATTATTTAAACAATAAAGTTACCAGTTTTGGAGGAAAAAGATCAGTAATATGTACAGTACCATATTTGTGTTCTTATGTATTTTTTTTTATTTCGTATAAGAAATCTCAAACCTTTTTCAAGTTCCTTTGAGAAAGATAATGTTTTAAAATCGATGGTATTTTGTAAGAAATGCGGTAAGATCACGAAATATACTTTAGCTTCTTTATCTTTATCAAAAATCTCAACTAAGTAACATCACACTTCAGGAGGCAATCTGCATAATAAAAAACGAGTTATTATTCTAAGACCAATCTACTCTTGGTTGAACCCAAACTTAATCAGAAAAATAGATGGTGGGCTTCCTCATCTTTGGGACTTTTCTGTGGTTTTCACTTTGGCTGTGCTCTTATTTTTATTTTTTTTTTTTCTGGACAGGTTTGTTCGGATGCGGACCCCAATCCGTTTGGCCTGGATCCGGGCCAGGTGATGGCGCTTTACGACTCGCGCCATCGGCCGACCACGTACACGCTCGCGCGCGGCCAGGCGAGCGAGGCCGTCACTCACTCCAGCTACTGGACCAACCGCCAGTGCCCCGGACAACAGGCCGATGTAAGCTGAGTAATCCCTGGCCTTTAGAACCTTCATGTTTCCATCAGCCAAATGATCAAAATCTATAGATTGTCTCAAGGTTTTCCTTTTCTTTTGAGTTTCCCTTTGACTAGCGTTCTAAGTTTTCCTGCCATTATTGTAAAGACAAATGAAACCTCAGTCATCCTAGCTGTCACCAGAGGATATACCCCCTCTCAGAAACTGAGGTCTTGGATCTCAGTATTAATTGGTTCTTGTGTACCTGATAGTTTAAGTGATTACTTGTGTTAATTTATTTATTGTTTTTAATAGTCTAGTGTGAAAATAAACTCTCTACCCCTATGTTGTGTCCTTTTTATATTTCTTTTTATTTGTGTTGTATTTTATCTGTGTTCTATATTTACAGTTTGATATTTATTTGCTGTTATTATGAAATGAAATAATAATTTATTTTCAATAGATAAGTAAATAAAATTACAATATGCTTGTTTAAAAATACTAAAACCATTGCGATGGTTTAGCTATACCTAAAAAACACAAATATTAAGGGGTCCACACAATATTGAACGTGTGTCCGACACAGCGACACGTGTTTACAACGTCGGGTCCGACATCGTGGGTGCTGTGCGATCGAGCATATCAGTTGCAAAGTGGATTTTGAGAAAAGTGTGGCAATTCTTGGTGGAAATGTTATCGTATATACGGTAACCAAAAGAGAAAAGAAAATCAACGCTTCTGGTAAAAACGTTGGTTTTTAAGAAGAGAAAAGTTAAGCCACTTAGCCCTTTTGTCAAAGAACTTGTGATGAGTGAACCTCATGATTTAAAAAAAAACTTTCTGAGGATGGGGCGAATATTTAATGATTAGACGAAACAATCTTCAGACATAAAACAAATTTAGATTCCAAGTGAAATCTAGAAATTTTATGAATGGATATAGATGCAATAAATCCTTCCATAAAAAATAAAAATTTTTTTGATCAAACTAAAGAATCCAGTTTTATGCACTAATGTTTGAGTCGTCTATCTTCAGACCCTGAATATTAGCCACTTTTCCCCATAGGGATTAGTGATTTTGACACTTCGGGTTTTCTTACTAAATTTGCCACTCTGTAATTATAAACCTTGGCTAAAATAATAAAAAAATCTGAAATGACATTTAGTTCAAATAACCTTATAAGACAAATCTTATCATGCTGCAGACATACTCAACCATTTCTTTCAAATCATAAATTAAGAGAGGTATGGACCATGTTAGCTGGTGCGACTCAAAAGGGCTTGGCAGTAGCAATGCTTGACAAATACAATTAACTGGACCGAGTTACTAGTAATGCTATTGTAGAGCATATTTTTTATGCAAACTTTTCAGAATATATTATTTTCAGAGCAAAGCTTGAATTCTGAGTATCTAAATGTCAAACTATTTCTATATTCAAAAGAAGCAATGCATGTGAATCTAGTCTAATGGTGAAATGTTATTAAAGACTTACAAGGCTACAGCAGCGCATAACAATTTTCAATACACCGATTGAAGAAAATTATTTGCACTCTTAAATGGCTAAAAATATTCAAGACAAAAAACTCATATGATTAACATAAATTTGCTTTTAATAATAATTTTTTAATTATAAGATACCTATCGTACCATCAGTGTTTTTGTAGGGTTTTCTGTATGCTCATAACCTTTGATCAAAGGTTGGGGAAAACAGTAAATTGATAGATACACAACTCCATGAATCTTGGTTTTTTTCAATATAATTTTTCACCAAAGAAACAATATTATTTATTTTTAACCCCTTAATACTTAATGCAGAACTTATCATCACGATAGTAATAAAAACTAAAGCTACGAAGGAAATGACTGATCTTAAAGGATTTCCTTTTCTCCTTGACACTTGAAAAGCTTGGGGTCAAGTGTTTAGATAAGAGATACAGGTAGCAAAACTGTTGTGCAATATCTCTTTGATTCCCCGATGCTCTAATTAAATTTTTACTTATTTGGCCAATTTTATTTTAAAAATCTCTTGTCACTCAGAGAGTTGTTAGATGTATTTATTTGGTAATATATCATATAATAATTTGTTATTACAGTATTAGTATGTTTGCATATTTTTCATACTAGTTTATTAAATTAAATTAATTTAAGAAATTAAGGATTAAGGAAGGAAAAAAAAGAAGGAATAAAAGAGAAAATGAAGATAAAAATACAAAAGTAGTAAACTGATCATAAACTATACAATAGTTATTTGTGCTTCTAGGGACTAAAGTACAACTTTTTCTCCCTATGGGAAAACTGGTAATGGGATAAAAACTAGTACTTTAGTACTCTATTCCAAGACGTAAAATACGGCTTTAGATAGTTGTTAAAGGAAAAGATGGGTAAAGATTTAATAGTGAATTTAATTGAATTGGAAGCCCTCTTGTCCGGCCTCAGATGATTCGGCTGCCGGATATCCAGCTCCTGTCTTCTGGAAATAAAACATTCGCCCATGTACGTTTCCCATAGTTGATAAAGACAATAGGCAACTGGTGTCTGGTTTCAGCCATTAAAATAAAAATTCAATGAAAAAATATTAAAATAGAGTTCAACAGCAGAATTAGGTATAATACATCTTCTGAAATATTGAGTTCCTGTACACTCAGTAAAGCCAGGTAACTGCTAAATCTCTGCTGTTAGGGAATCCCAAAGGCTAGTAGCAGCTGGGTCTAGTTTAAAACTCACACAAAATGGTTGACTTTGCTCAGGATCAAAGTGATGAATGTCAGATTATAAAGCTAGGGCTAGGGCTTAACTGCACTACCGAGCTATGAGGCTTAGAAAACCACTGCGTTTCTCAGTTATTAGGTGGTCTTACCACTGTGCTATGATGCTAGTTTTTTTACCATAGGCGCTACTCAGGTTTAAGGCTAGCACCTCAACCATTACGCTACCGTTCCTAACTATGAGGTTAGTGCTTCAAACCAATGCCTCACCCAGCTGTGAGGCTGGCGCTCTAGCCACTGTGTCACTCAACTATGAGACTAGCATTATAACCACTGGTCTGCCCAGCTATGAGACTGGAGTATAATACTGTGCTTCTCAGCCTTGAGGCTAGCGCTCCAACCACTGTGATACAAAGCTATGATACTAGAGCTCTAATCACTGCGCTACCCAGCTATAAGGCTAGCGATCAAATCACTGCTACCCAGTTATGAAGCTAGTATTCTAACCACCGGTCTGCCTAGCTATGAAGCTAAAGTACAATTACTGTGCTTCTCAGCCTTGAGGCAATGAGACTAGCATTACAACCACTGTGATACCCAGCTATGAGGCTAGCGCTCAAATCACTGCTCTACCCAGTTATTTACTTTACTTACTTATCCTTTGAACCACGTTGACTCCGCAGGGACGCATGTGGCGTGTCAATGTTATGAAGATAGTATTCTAACCACCGGTCTGCCTAGCTATGAAGCTAAAGTCTAATTAATGTGCTCCTCAGCCTTGAGGCTGGTGCTCTAGCCACTGTGTCACTCAGCTATGAGACTAGCATTATAACCACTGTTCTGCCCAGCTATGAGGCTGGAGTCTAAATACTGTGCTTCTCAGCCTTGAGGCTAGCCCTCTAACCACTGTGATACCCAGCTATGAGGCTAGAGCTCTAATCACTGCTCTACCCAGTTATGAAGCTAGTATTCTAACCATCGGTCTGACTAGCTACAAGACTAGAGTCTAATTACTGTGCTTCTCAGCCTTGAGGCTAGTGCTCTGATCACTGCCCTATCCTATCCAGTCCTTAGGTTAGTGCTCTAACCACTGTTCTTTCCTGCCGTGAGGCTAGAGCTCTAATGAGTGCGCTACTCTGCTATGAGGCTAGGGCTCAGATCACTGTACTTCCCAGATATGAGGTTAATATTCAAAACACGGCACTACCCAGGCATGAGGATAGCCCCCACACCACTTCACTTCCCATCTGTGAAGCTAGCCCTCTAACTACAGCCCTACCTAGGTATGAGGCTAGACAGCACTACCCAGCGAATATTCTACAAGCATAAACTGTCACTAGCAAAAATGAAGTTTGGTGGAATTGTATGTTTTGAACCTGTTTGTTTCCCCTAATACCCCTTAGTAAAATTTAGTATAGATGGCCTAGAGTCCCAACCTTTGTAAATTCCCCACTGCAATAAAAATATTAGCAAATAAAAGTGTTCTCAAACCAGTTAGGGTTGTACTAACTTTAAATTCGACTAGGGAGTTGTGGCTTTTTACAAACCATTTTATGTCCAATTGTATAAAACTAGTTAATGTGCAGTAAATATATCTCATTGAAAGTACAATTGTGGTTAAAAGGACAGTAAAATGTAAAACTGGTGACTAACTAATTAACCACTAACTAACTTAATTATGTTTAATTAGCATACTTGCAGAAAATAAGCTCATAAGCACCTGCAAAACAGCGCTCTTTGAGCTGAAGATGAACAAGAAATCACTGCTAGTCCTGGGAGTCTACAGGCCAACAAACGGGAACCTTGAGCAAAGCTATTGACATCCTTACAGAACAACTTAGCTTGAAAAAACTTAAGATTCATGAAGTATTAAGTAGTTTCTTGAATGATAAAAACCTCAAACAAACTGAAAGGCTTTGATTTGTTCCCAGAAAGAGGAGTCGTCCGATGCGGCCCCTAAAAGAGTAAAGATATTTGCTGGTGGGTTTGAGTCCAATGAAGATTACATCTATGTCAGAGGTAGAGGTAAGCCATTCATTGCAATGTGTTATGATAATTTAATAACAATTAAAGATTGAATTTTAAACTCACAATACAGGTCAACAACTTTTTTACTGGGGAAGAATGTGTTGTCTGAAAAGTATGCAGAGGAAAAGCAAAGTACACCAGAAAGTATATGTTATGGACAAAGTTTCTTAGAGGAATTATTTTAATCAACTACTTCAGATCAGATTATTGTCTTGGTTTTCCTCTGAAAGCCAGGAGTGCAGCAGGTATCAAGAGTTTTAATCCGTCGTTAATTATAGTTCTTTGTGTCAGTTTGCACCTTATATCACTGGGTTAAAAAACCCATTACATTTAGTTAAAAAATTAACGATTTGAATTATTACAAAATAACTGTTTTAACACGTTCAGTGTGTTGGTGTATTTTATAACCTTCACCTTGGTGCGTTACGAGTAACCAATACTTCGTGCTAATGTAATAGTTATGTGTGTTGCGAGTAACTGGATACTCTTGCACCTGATATTCTGCGCACATGATCTCGGGGTTGAACACAGGTGGTATTAAAGGAGTTTCTTTATCAATTTGTTCCTCAAAACCGTTTCAAATAGATTTAAAAACTAAATACTGTTATAGGGCTTTTGGGTTTTTGGGTCATCTGGGTAAAACATTCCAAATACCCAACATTTTAGTTGTTGTTTTTTACCAAATAAAATTGCAGTGTTAAAAAGGAGTTCCGCCTGTCAGTAGCTGTGCAAATAACTATGAATTACATAAATATGAACTTTATAGTTTTAAAACTTGTTTTAAACTATTTTGGGCTAGTGTGTTTGCATCTGAAATCGTTCACTGAAGGCACACAGTTGTGCTAGACCATTGTAAAACCAACTTATGAAAATTTTAGATCAAGGTTGGCTTTGGTTTAGGTACCTTCTTAAATCAAATACTATTAGACACAATACCAAAACGAGTAAATAATGTTAGTGACAGAAAAAATATTTAATTTTAATCCAAATTTAAAAATCAAAAGGCAAGAGGCTTTTTTTATTTGGTGGTTTAATTAATCGTTTTCATTATTATAACACAGTTTATGATTAAGAAACTAAGTGTACTTTTTAAAACTAAAAGAATTTAAAAAATAAGAGATAAACCCCACCACACACAACAATGTTAACATTCGCATTGCAATCTTGGAAAAGCAATCCCTTTACGACGAAACGGTGACCAAACCGTAAGTTGTGGCACACATGATGCATTAAAGCTTAACCATCTTGAAATTTAAATCTTTAAACACTCTTAATCTTAAATCTTAAGATCTTTAAACACTCATATGTCTTATATTTATATAATCACAGACCAATATAAGTAATGCGTTACACGCAAAAAGCTAAGTAATACCTAATATTCCCCGTAAAGTAACCTTTTGACGCAATATATACATTTACTAAGACCGCATGGAAATTGACCAAGATATCCAAGACACACTAGAAGCAAGATCACCAATAACGCACACCACGAGTAACCGGTGAACCGAGTCTATTCTGTGTTCATCTCACATTTTTTATATTACTTTTAAATTTTAAATTACTTTTTCCCAACCAATTGTAAAACCATACATCTGAATCATGTGGTAATGCAAAACTTTATGTTTACCAGGTCGAGGAAGATATGTATGTGAAGAATGTGGAATTCGGTGCAAGAAACCCTCAATGCTCAAAAAGCACATCAGGACCCATACAGATGTTCGGCCTTTTACCTGCATTCACTGCAAATTTAGGTATTTTGTATTTTCTTAAATGAAAACAATATTAACGTGTTATTTGTTGGAATAGAAGCCTATAATATAGTTCAATGTGATGTTTCAAGAACCTGCTTCATTCGTCACTGATTTATTTCTCAAAAGTTTGTTATATTTACAATTTATGCCATACTCTTTTGATTAACGCATGACACTTAATTGTCCAATCATACACTTTAAACAATATTGCAGACATGCTACCAGTTGTTGTTATGCTTGGTTGTCAGAACCTACAATCACCCATTTGTACATAGTTTTAAAGAATGAAGCAGTGAACTGGAATTCTTCGTAGAAAAATAGATCTAAAAAATGCTTTTAAACACTCATTTAATCTAACAAAGAAAGAACTTTTGGTCGTCTGTTCTATTGTTTGAAATAATCATTAAAAAATTATATTTGCTTTACTACTAGAAATCTATGACAAATTTTTTTGTCATACAAGTCAAACTAAAGTAAGAGTGCAGTACTGGCTGCCTAGGATTTTTATTCCAATAAGACTAATATTAAATTTCAAACTTCTACTACGCCTTTCATATTGGTTGAAAAAGATTTATATTTTTATGTCATTTTAAAGGACATTTTCTTGTATCCAGATTAATGTTTTTTCTTAGCTTTAAATGGTTTATTGGTTAATGATGCTATTTCCATCTTTTTTATACACTGAATGTGTTAAAGGAATGTAAAGAAATTAAAATTCATGAGTGTATGAATGGGCTAAAATTCAATTAATATTATCAAAGGCATTGATTTAGAAATAAGAAAATCTGTGAGCAATATGGCCATAAAACCAAAATAAAAATAGATGAGTTGTTTTTAGCGAATTTCCCTATAGGGAATACGCTATTACGGTAGTAGCCATGGTAAGACCTAAGCCCGGGACCACTTTACTTTTTCATTTTGAGGTCCCCAGTAGCCAAAAACACCGTTCGTTCGTTTTCATATATATATATATATATATGTGTCCGTGGTACCTATAACTTTTGAAGCGGACCTCCGATTTTGATCAAATTTGGTATGAAGGTGTAAGACCAGGTCTATTTTCATGAGTTCGCGAACCAGCATTGTCGGCTTATGGGAACGGGGTTTTATGGGGTTTCAAAGGGGTCAAAAATGGGTTTTTGGCATTTTTGGACCTAAATTTTCAAAATTCATCAATTTTAACTAAACCCATTTGTAAGAGCTTAAAAAAACAAACAATTTAGTATTTTGAATCTTTAAAATAGCTTAACTGGTTATAGAGAAAATTCAAATCAAGTTTCCCATGTTATTCTTATGGGTAAATCTTTAAAAAATTATATATCGCTTATTTATCAACATATCTTCATAAAAATTTTTATGAACCTTCACTAGGTGGTGAGTAATTAAGATTTGATCAAAAACCCCCATGGCAGCAAACCTACATGCTAAATCCCATGGTATTCTCATGGAAAATAATTGTATAATGGGAGCAAGAGAGATGGAGATATAAGGTATCTGTTCCTAATCAGCTGATCAGCTGTCTTCTGCATATTTGTCAAATTTGAAATGTTTATGTTTTGTTATTTGTAAACAAATCTTTCCTTTTGCATGGAAGCTTTGGATTATGCACTTTTATTACTGTTAAAAAAGTCATTTATTGCAATATAAATATTAATATATGAATTATTAAATAAAAATAATTTACTCAGAAATATAATGCCATTAAATATATTATATTTCCTTGTAAAGATTATTAATTATATAAGATATCCACAAAGTTCTTTGAGGTTGAAACAATAATTCTTTGGTTGGAAATTCGCTGAGTACGCAGGTCTGCTGCGACGGGGGTATTATATTGTGTAGTTCCCTGCAAGTTTACACTTTTGTTGTTGTGATGTGTCATGAATTTAAAGATAGTTCTTTTATCAATTTATTGAATGGTTTCAGCTTTAAAACCAAGGGAAATCTTACTAAGCACATGAAGTCAAAGGCACATTACAAGAAGTGTGTGGACCTGGGCATCACGCCAGTTCCCACGATGGTTGACGACTCGTGTGTGGACGAGGTGGCCTTTGCTCGTCAGGTGATTATTAAACTAGAATTGCAATTTCGCACTTCTTTATTACTGTATCTATCGCATAAACATGCAAACAATTAGTTATTAATGAAATTTACTTACGTCATACAATCCTTAGTTGAGAATGGCGTACACGTATTTCGGCTCCAAGCCATCTTCAGCGCCTTCTAACATTCATACAGGTTGCCATCAAATTGTTAAAATATCTTGGGGCGATGAAACTGCGTCAAAAGTTAAAATACACACAAAAACGACACATAACACTTAAAACAGTTAAAAATGCACTGCATTGCAACACTTTGCCCACGTGGGTCTCACTTCCGCCACGGCGTCGCCGGAAGTTATTCCCCAAATTAGTTATCCCCAGTGAAAACTCTAAATTACTCTAAACAAACAAACAACAACTTAAAACAGGGTAACATAGTACTTCCAATATTTCACTCCAGAATCTCCAGGATATTGCTCATGGAGCATAGCGCAGGGAGGAGGCCACAACCAAAATTATGGTTGTCACTAGGCAGATTTATTATGTGTGAGGCAGAAAACAATAAATAGAGACGTTTTGTTGGCAATTACTAATTTTGAGTAATTTTTTAAATCACAAAATTCCTAACAACTTGGTAAAAGGTTTTTTTTTTTTTTTGTAACAGGGCTTTTTAATTTTCTTGAAAAGGTCATTTTGGGAAAACCTTTAAAAGTGTAAATAAATCAAAACATTTTGTATTCGAGGAGAGAAAATTTTGTATTCAAGGAAAGGAAATTTTGTATCCATCTAAATCTTAAGCTAGGTATAAAAGTGAGAGTTTTTCACTCTCAGAGAGTTTTGTACTCTCAGGAGGTACTCATAGAGGTGTTTACACAACCAGCAAATTTTCCAATATAGTTAATCCCAGACAGTTTTCTGCGAGTACTATCAACAACTGCTGAGATTTTTATGGGAGTCGAACTAACTAACTCTCTGAGAGTGAAAAACTCATGTGGTTATGATTCTCTTTTTAAAAGAGCCCTTGTCATTTCCTCAATTCCAACTAGTAATCATGCATTTTTTTTTTTTTTAATTGCTACATGTAGTACACAAGTTAATTTTATAAAAAGGTACCTCTTGTTGGTCCTGTGTTTTAAAATTAAAACTAGATCAGTGGTTCCCAAACTTTTTTAACCCATGGCTCCCTTTCAGTACAAACATGGCTTGGCGGCGCACTTAAAATAATTGACCCATTTTGCATTGTATTACATTACAATTACATTTGATATTTATCTTTTAAACAGTTAACGGTTAATATATTCTTACATGGCTCTTTAAATAAGATTGTTACTATAATACAGAATTCAGGATCTTAAACATTTCTCACAGATTGGTCAGTAGTTAAAGCAGGAAACCCACTCTAGCCCGGCGGCCTCCGTCACCATTTGGCCCCGGCGAGTCCCGGCAACATTGCTTTGCTTTGATTTAAATGGGCGGTAACCCACTATACCCGTCAGGCACGGCTCCGTACCGTCACCGTTCGTCACCGGCAGCGGCCGTTGCTCTTGGGGGCATTTTCGCCGGCCGGCGGACCCGGTGAACGCGTCAAATTTTGCAGTCGACTTCCAACCGTCATTGTGATTACGTCGACAGTGCCGTTAAAGCTGCGTACAATGAGTACGGATGAAATGGTTATGAAATTTACTGTGTTTCTCGGGGAACTCCAGTAGCTGGAGCAACTCATAAAACTTTTTCTGTGATATAAGAAAGTACGAAAAGAAGTTTACGTCGTCTTTCTTCAAATCTTCAAACAAATTGTGAAATTCGCCATATTCTTTTCTTCTCTTGAAAATTTCATGAATCCACAACTTATGCTTCCTTCTCTTTAATCTTTCCTCTTCATGACCACACGCCGCGGCTATCACAAACAACTCATCGTCCGACGAACTCTCCATTGCAACTGCTGTATTTAGCACCGTTTCTGACGGAGCTTACGGGGCCGGCGACGGACAAGTGGGTCTGCGCGGGAGAAATCGACGGCCATCGCAAAGTTTTGTAGTAGGCCTTTTTGGTAGATGACGGCGGCGCACCTGGCATTAGCTCGCGGCGCACCGGGGCGCCGCGGCGCACAGTTTGGGAACCGCTGAACTAGATATAAAAAGACAAGTCCCAAGTTACAACAGTTTATAGATAGACTTTAGAAGTAACAGGTATTGTCGGTTGATGGTCTAGGATCCAAGTAAAAAAAAAAAAAAAAAAAAAAAAAAAAATAGAGTACAACTTTGCTTGTGCGGCTTGCTGTCTTGTTAATTGAAGTTGTACTGAAAGATTCACTTTTGCCAAAAAGAAGGCTCTTTTTGCTTTCTGCCTCACATTTGTAAATTACGAATTACCAACCCTTCTTGGTTTTGCTGGAAAGCAAAAAATTACATACAATAACAATAATGAATTCAAAACGTAAATAAAAGATGTCGGCAAGAGATACATATATTTCTATAAAATAATAATTTCTCATTGAATTACTCCTTATTACAGCAAGCTCTTCGGGAGAAACAGGGTGGAAACCCCGAAGAATCTGAAGAAGAGGAAGAAGATGAGGACGAAGAGGACACGGATGATGAAATGGATGAGGATGAAGGTATGTTGGGTTAACAAAAATAACATTATATGCATAGTGTTGTCCTTCAGTCTTTGAAGTCAAATTGAAGTCACCAAGTTTTAAAGGGGTGAAAGAAAATATACTTCTTGCTTTAAATCAATTTAAGGTAACCGAATTTCTGTCTATTGAGTAGAGTCCCAGGTGTGCTGCAGTATTATGCTTTTTTACACTGTTCAAGTCATTCTACAATAGGCTAACTTCAGCATGCAACTCTAGATTATTAACATTTATAATCTATTACCGAGAAAAAGATACATTTTTTGGATGAGATACACAAATATGTAATGATTTATAACACGATGTTCTTACTATTGTATTGGCTTAGAAAAATATTGTGTCTTGTTATGAATTTAAAATAGAATGTAGTACTGTATTTGGGAAGTGAAAGGGAAAGATTTGTAAATAAACAAAGATTATTTTTCAAAATGCTTAGCAAGGCAATATACAATGGAGACTATTCAACCATGTATGTTTACTAACTGTTGCCCGTTACAGCTTTGCCTGTGATTGAATTTATTTTTTAGGTATCTCTTTAAAATCTCTTCAAAAAGCAGCGAAATCTTTTTCTTTAAGTATTATATTGAACCATTAAAGTAGTGTGCGCGAAGCCCTGAGGAAATTTGCAAAACCTTTTCTTAGTGACTGCCTATGAGCAAAGAGGAACAACCATGTCAAATTTCAACCACGTAGCTAACGAAGAGTAAATATGGTAATTATGAGGTTCTGTTGGGCACAGCCCTAAAGAGAATTTGCTAAACCGTTTCTTAGTAAGCACCTATGAGTAAAGAGTAACGCCCATGTCAAACTTCAACCCCCTGGCCCTATAGTAAATTTAAGTCCAGTGGGGTGGAGTTTCAAAAACTATATTTGCAAAATATTTTCTTAGTGAGTACCTATGAGCAATGTGAATGTCAAATTTCCCCCTCGTAGGCCCTATAGTAATTTTGCAGTCCTGCGGGGCGGGGCGGAGCCCTAAAGAACTTCAAAAACTATATTTGCAAAACCTTTTCTTAGTGAGCACTTATAAGCATAGAGGAATGTCCATGTTAAATTGCAACCCCATAAGATCCATGTTAATTTTGACATTCTTTGGGGTGGAGCCCTAAAGCAAATTTTTAAAACCGTTTCTCAGTAAGCACCTATTAGGATAGAGGAACGTCTACATTAAATTCCAACCCAATAAGATCTATGGTAATATTTAGGTTCTGTGGGGTGATGCCCTAAAAGAAATGTGTAAATCACTTTTAGTACTAAGCACCTATGAGCAAAGAAGGATGTCCATGCTAATTCAACCCTGTAGGTCCCAAAGTAACTTTTAAGTCCTGTGGGACGTAGCTCTGAAGGAGCTCTCCAAAAGTGTTCTTAGTGAGCTCCTATGGACAATGTGGATCTTCCATTTCAAATGTCAACCCTTTAGGTCATTTAATTTTTCAGATTGGTTGTTTTTTAGATTTATATAAACATAAAAATTGACTATAAGAATAACATTAGATAGATATTTGGAAGTCCTGTGTGGCGGAGCACTGATTGAATTTTGCAAAACCGGTTCTTAGTGAGCATTTTTGAGCAAAGAAGTCTAAGGCAAATTTCAACCCCCTATACCCTATGGTTTTGGAGATCTCTGATATGTGAGTGAGTGGTATTTGACAAAGAATAAAAATAAAAAATATGCAAAATTGAAAATGTCTAACTTTTATGAAGTCTCTTCCTACCTAGTGACGTCATATCAAGGACTTTCTTGTAAGAAAGTATTGGAAAACTTCTCCAAAACTATGATTATCTCTGTTCTCATGAATACGAGAAATAGAGAATTTTGCCTTTTGACTTTTGACTTACAATCTTAATAATGAAATTTAATTAAACTTTTTTATGAATAAAGGTTCACCCGGTGGTTAGATTTATGTGAAGTTGATGGAATACCTGTGTGTTTTCAGATGAGAATGAACTCGAAGGTGATAGAGAGGAGTGTATAGAAAGAGAGGCTGCTCGCTCACTGCTGACATTGAGTGAGTCGCTCCAGTCGGTCGCTCAGAGACAGCAAGTGAGTGCGGGGCTGATACCAGTGAGCGGGCGACCCTTCACATACCCGTACAGCTTCTCCCAGGTGATGGAGGCGAGTCTACAGCCCACCACCCAACCCCAGACCCCCACCCTCACCGCCATTAGTGCTCAGCGGGAGCGCGAGAAGGTAATACTTGTTGGAAGTAAAAAAAAAACCAGATTCAACAACTTACTCGGTGACCACTTACTAAGTCGAACCCGACCGGAAATGAACTTTTGATCCAGAAGTGGCAGGGAGTCAAACTTTGCATTACAAACATAATAATAAATTTTAAATATTCAATAACTTGCAACTTATTTGACCTTTTCATCAAGTTCATGGTGTTTAGCTCCACCTTCAAAGGCTTTAAAAATGATATATAACATGATATGGGACAATACAGGTTATTTATTTTATTTATTTATTCTAAACACATACATGCAATTGTATGTCTTTTAAGGTGTAAGATAAAATAAGCTAACTTAAAAACACTATAGGAATTTCACATTTGATTAATTCTTCTCGTTTCATTCTACTTTCATAATTTAATCTTCTTTATTAATGTATTCTTCTAATGAATAAAGGGATTTTTAAATAAGATATTCTTTCAGTTTTTTGTAAAAACTCTTCTTATTTTGTTCTAATTTTATATGGTTTGGTAAGTTTTGGATAAATTTTACAACTATGTAACTTGGAATTTTACCATAGAAATTTAAATTATGGTGATTTATCGTAGAATACTTATGATTTCTAGTGTAATTATCATGATTTACAGTGTCAATTTCGATTAGGTAATGTTCTTTTGTATATTTAACTGTCTCAAAAATGTATTATCCAAATACAGACAAAATTTCCATCTCGGCAAAATATTTCTTCACTGATTCCGTATATTTCAAATTAAGCATTATTCTCAAGGCTTTCTTCTGAAGTAATTTCTTCTGAGTTTACTCCAAGACTTCCTCTATGGGGTGTGTAACCCATGTTGTGTGCCATACTGAAAAGGTGACAACATCGATTTTGTTCATTAATTAGGTGTCCTCAAATCAAAGTCAAATTTTGTCAGACTTTCATTTTTTGCATGCTTAACCCATTATGTGCCTGTCTATATTGTATGTAAAGAATTCCAGAGGGGAGGGCGAGTTATAAATGTTATATTGATTTTTCTTGGCAACACATACAAAAAACTTTCTTGTAATCAACCCTTACCGGACTGGAATTAGACGGAGTAACTTTAAGGGTCAGATAAAAAGGTCAACAATGTAGACCTTCAAAATGCTGTTGAAATAAAAAAACTTACTTTTGCAATTTTTCTTGTGAAATATGTTCAATAAACTGATGAATACCACACAATAGTAAGTTATTAATATGATTCATAGCAAAACTTGAATGTAAAATTTTCTAATTTAGTGATTAGGATGGAAACAAAAGACTCTTGATTCCTAAAAATTATCTGTTGAACCAACTAGTTTTAAAATTAATTGTGGATAAATCAACCCTATTTCGTACCAGGACCAGAGGTGATTAGTCCTAGTGGTGGTAATCTAGATTTGGGTTAGAGAGGGTGTATCGGTCCTTCACTGTACCTAGTCAATCTCACTAGTCTCTGTTTTCATTTTCATTTGTTACTATATATGAAAACTACATATAGATTATCTAGTATAATTTTAATCCTGTTACTTAAGAGGGCGTTGGAGTGCCGCCATGTTGGATTTATTTCCCATAAGAGCAATGCTAAACTTGTCCCCGGCATTTGTTATATAATTTCTTTATTTTTTGTCCGATTGGTTCAGAATAAATAGCGTTTGAATCACAATCAAATTCCCCGTTCCTTTTGCGAGATCGATTCTTTGTAAATAATTTATAAAATTCTGTAGAAAATGTTTTTAAAGTAGTAAAAAACTTGCTTTGTTATTTCAAATTAGTAAAAAACACTAATTTTTATTAAAAATTCCTCTCGCAAACCAAATACGCCTTGATGAACCCTTTATTTAGAGCTATAAACCATTATTTTCTGATTATAAATAAAAGAGTTATTTGACATCCCGTTTAACATTGCTCTTATGGGGGAAAGGCGAAATTTGGATTGACTCCAACGCCCTCTTAATGTTTCAAGATTTTATTGATGACATTCTTTCTAGATAATTTTTTTTATATTTAAGATATCTAAAGAGTTGTAATGAACTATGTACGACCTAGCCTATTGTATTGTTTAATGTTTCAAATGACAAAAAAAGTGATTTGAATTTAAATTTAAATTAAGTCAACTTAAAACGATCAGCTTATACCTGATATGGTTTTGATATCCCACTTTGGTGTAGGTGTCCCAAAACACCGGTCTTGCTCGCGAAGTGCAAGTGAAGGGCAATGTGGAAGAACCGACGGGCAACGTGGGAGAGAAAGGAGTGGCTGCTAGGTACTACTTTCCTTCAAGCCGAGACTTGGGAGACTCTGAACGAGAGCCAGCAGTGCCGAAGCAACCCACACCCATCGACCTCAGCAGCAAACCTACTGGTAAGTGTTGGCTTTAGTGTCCAAAATCTGTTGGGTAAAAACTTTTTATCATGGTTCTCAATAGAAAAATTATTATAAAACATTATGGTTCAACGATAGGCATTATAAAGATTAATAATAAACCATTGAATGGTAGAAAAACATAACTTGTTTCAGTATTGAAACCCTATAAAATTGATTTTATGTTGTTTTTAATTTATTTATTATTTATTATATTGGATGAAATTATTATTAATATTTTAATTGTTATTGAAATAACTAAACAATAATATTTTGTTATCCAAAAAAAAAAAAACAAAAAACAAAAAAAGCTAAGAACAGAAATTCTATACTTTATGTGCTTCATATAGCTTCCCAGTGTTTAGTGCTAGATTCATTAAATCCGCCCAAATTATATTATTTAAAAATCCTTTTACTGCTTAATCGCATAATTTAATAAACGTATAATTTATGAAACTGTATAATATCTCAATAGCGTTTTCATGAAGCATCCTCAGAGCCTGTTTGAACTTTTTCTCATCCCACAGGTATCGCCTATGTGAGGAAACAATTCAGTGCAAACATTGTTTGTATTACCTTTTTTTGTTTTACGTGCATTTCATTTCATTTCAACCTTTTAGAACGGCTTTACATAAGTATGGTTTTTCCTAATCTTTAACTTGGCATGGAAAAGTTTTTTTTTTTAATTGGCATATTTATTTCAGATTTCAAAGCTCTAGTGGCACACACAGTAAACACATGTAAAAAGGAGCAAAATCCGTGTTGATTAAGGTGCACTTCTAAAAAAATCAATCGATCCCTTCAACTTCCAAACAAGCATGCCACAGTTATTTTACTTGGGCCCTCCCACCAACATTGCCACTGATGGCTAACTCTTTTAAGAGTTTCATCAGCAGATTGGGTTTGGTTGTGAGTGGGAATCGAACTCATGAACCTGGCCAAGGTGCCTACGCTTTAGCCACCTTGGCTATCAGGACCACAGTCTATATGGGTGAATTAATTATGGTTTTGAATGGTGGTTAGTTTTCCTAACGAGGAAATACTGTAAATTTCGTCATCACCGTTAGTTCGTGAGGTTACCTTTAGAGTGCAGCGCTAAACCGGATTTAGATGTATGGTAATATACCTTTAGAGAAATAAAACTAGAATTTGTCTAGAATGTCTAGTTGTCTTTAAGAGTCAGAATACAGTTGACTCTTGCTAGTTGAAACCTTAATAACCCAAAATCTTCTGTATCTCTAATTATTTTCAATTCCCTTAGAAAAACCAGTTTTATTAAAAAAAAAATAAATAAATAAACTATACATAACACAAAATAATTTAGTTATATTTGACCTCTATGTAAGTAGAAGAAATATCCATGTCTTCTCTACCTAGAAGTCGACCTCCCATGCACAGGTCACAAACAAGTCAGCGACACATCCGGTACAGGGTTTGTCTGCTGTTCTAATAATACTCTACTGTACGTTACTTCTGTATAGGTCAAATTAAAATAAAAATATCCCCTGGAACTCAAACTATTCCTGTCCAAGTACACGTATCTCAAAGAAAAGTAGCAGTACTGTGAATTCCGAGTTAGTAAGAGTCTCTGTTTAAAAGTACCAATGTCTTACTATGTTGCAAAATTTTAATTTCTTAATAAAAATCTTAATCTTAATATTATTCTTAATATTATTTAATTAATAATTTTTCTGGAAAAATTACCATGATTCTGCTTCACAGTTAAAGCGTTTCTTTACAGAGAAGAATACGCGAGTGTGCGAGGCTGCAATGCTGTTAGCTTCCCTCTGTTCCACCATGGAACGGTTGCCGCTGACGACGACCACTGCCCCCGTCAGTGAGGACACAACACTGCTGCAAGCCTACCTCACTGAGAGGGCGGTGCAGGACTCCCGTATGAAGCAGCATCAGTACAAACACAAACCTGCCTCCATCGAGCTGCCCCCCACCACTCCCACCAAGACCAACATCTCTGTCGCTAAAGAGAACGCACTCGGAATACTGGCACAGACATCCTCTGATGCGAGAAGGATGCCTGTCAGCGAAGCAGTCGTCAATTCAGCATCGCCGAACAAACCACAAGCAGAATTCCTCCCTCCTTCTAGCGGACCCTCGCCAAGCTATGTCAGGTATGGGAAAAATATTAATGGGTGTTGACATCTATCTGTTTATTTTAATTACCATGCGAGGGTGAATAAAAAACTTTTTATTTTGTGCATCACTACACCAGTGGCATTTTTGATGGGAATTATTCAAATCCCAATCTTGTTACTATCTACAGTCTACCTGTTGGTAGATAGCATCATGAATTAAATGGCTATTGGGTCCGGAATCGAACTTCTTTTCATAACCATTTCAGTAGCGAACTTGTCAAACATCATAAAAATTACATAAATCTGTTGTGAAAGGCAAAAATTTCAAGCCACCTCTTCAGAATTAACTTCAGAATTAACCTTGAACATAGACTTAACTTGTTACAGTTTTTATCTGATTTTGTTTTTAGTTATTACAGGCTTCCAACTTAGTTTCAAAATCAAAATCAAAATCAAAATCAAATCTTTATTGTCACATAACGTTTACAATTCAGCATATGCTAAGAAACAGGTGACATTGTCAGAATATTACATCATATTACATCAAACTACTTAGTGTAAAGAAATACATTTTTACTACAAACCGCTATCTCACAACTCTACATCATTCAAGTAATCATTAACATTGTAATAATTTTTTTCCAACAAAAAATCTGTAATGTGGTTTTTGAATGTGTTTGTACTTATTAATGATTTATAATTTTCAGTTAGTTTATTATATATCTTTTTCCCCATATACATTGGAGTTTTCTCCACTATTTTGAGACAGTGTATTGGGTATTGAAAATGTTTCTTAAATCTTGTGTTGTATTTGTGTTCAAAGTTTCCTTCGGTGAAAGCATTCAAATTACTTTTCACCATTAATAACATTTTTAATATGTATAAATTTGGAATTGTTAAAATTTTTAGGTCTTGAAATTTTGGTTTACATGATGATCTCCAAGATGCAAAAGTCATAAGTCTTAAAAATTTTTTTTGAACTTAAAAAATTTTATCTGCATTTGAAGATGAACCCCAAAACTCAATTCCATACTGTGCTATTGAGCAAAAATAAGCATAATAAATCACGATTCTAGTTTTTATGTCTACAGTATTTCGTATGATTAACATCTGATAACAGGCTGAATTTAATTTTTTTGTGATATATTCAATGTAAGGACCCCAGTTAAGATTTTTATCCACCTCAACACCCAGAAATTTTGCGATTTTACATACTGGCAATGTTCTACCCTGAAAAATAACTTCCCTAATGTGGTCTTCCCTAGATTGTGGTGAACAAAAATTTATGAGTTGAGTTTTATCCTGATTCAGTTTTACACCGTTAGCTTCAAACCACGCAGTTAACTCAACGAAAGCTTGGCTTAATTTAACATCATCTAAATCAGTTTCCAAAACTTAAAACTTATGAACTGTAATAGGAAATGACTGGAAGACGTAATAGTCTACACTTTGTGACTATCCCATGTCGGTTGCAGCATCCTAGAGGACGGTCGCAGCATGTGCAATATCTGCAACAAAGTGTTCTCCAAACCAAGCCAGCTGAGGTTGCACGTCAACATCCACTACTTCGAGCGGCCGTTCCGCTGCGAGTCCTGCGCAGTCAGCTTCCGCACCAAGGGGCACCTGCAGAAGCACCAGAGGAGCGTCTCCCACCTCAACAAGGTTGGTGATCAAAAGGAGAGAAACTACAACAGAAGAATTCATAAAACCTAAAACTGAGCCATCACTTAAACTTTGAACATATGTGAACAAGTAAAAAAAAAACTACTCCTTTAAATTATATCGTCAAATCATTTTTGTAGGCCACAGTTGTTAATGTTTTCTGCAGGATGTTGTAATAAAAGTGGCTGGCTTAAATTTTTTTGGTTGGAATTAGGTTTATTAAAAAATAAAACTTCAAATAAATTAATATTTGTTATATTTCAACTAACCCTCAAAGTGTGTTCAGGAGGTCAACTTGTGTTAAGTATTTATTATGTATAAAATATTCCAAATAATAAATATTAAACAGAATTTAATTATTTATATTAGTTCTTATTGACTACTTAACAATGTTAACACAAAATTCTACTTAAAGCTTTGAAGATTGATCAAAACAAGTAGAATGAGTTGCTTGCCACCAAAAATTAAACCTTAAAAATATTGAAAATTCTTTGGAAGCTTATTGTAAAAAGTTTTAATGAAGATATTAAACAACCAAAATTTTAATTAAAATTAATTTTCTCATTCCTTCAGCTCCAGATTACAAGTTTGAAGGATATGTCACAAGCATCTATTTTACAGGTTAATATGAATTCCACCTTTGGGACTGCTACAACAGCCAACCCTCGCCCCTTCAAGTGTGACGATTGCAAGATTGCATTCCGCATCCACGGCCATCTTGCCAAGCACTTGCGTTCCAAAATGCATATCATGAAACTTGAGTGTCTCGGCAAACTGCCATTTGGAACTTATGCTGAGATGGAGCGATCCGGTGTCAACATGAATGACATCGACACAACTGACTGTGACAACTCATTGGAGAGTTTACAGGTGAGGTTTATTTGCATTATTAACAGTAAAATAATCTTAAATACATATTTGATGGTTCATGTTTTTTATTACTCTGATGGTTTATTGTTGTAGTACCAGGGGAACCGAGCTTAAACTCGGTAAAATTATTACTTTCGTTCTCACATAAAGCTCATTCGCTTCGCTCATTCACCCTCTTCAACCACCATATTCAACAAAAAATGAAAAACCCTTGGAGAGAAAAAAAAATGTTGTCCGTGCAAACATTGCTTATTTTATGGTATAGGAATACAGTTCTCCCTTGTATACAGACAGAAGAAAGGCAGATGTGCTTCACACCAGGCATCATGCAGCAAACACTGTATTTAAATTTATTGTTTAATGTATTGACTGAACCAACAGTTCATGATATAAAAATTTATTCTTGGCACCTTGGTATCAAATCATATAATTGTTAACAAAGAGATTTGGTCTGCCTAAAAAGTTTTAGGTATATAAAAACAAGCTATATTGGTTAGCCTAAGTAAAAAAAATTGGATAAAAACTATGTCCTCCCAAGCGGAGAAAGGTAAAGCCACTGTAAAGTAGACTTATACACAAATTCAATTAATAGTGTTAATAATCCGGCTATAAGAAAACAACCCAGACTTATTTATCTTTTACAAAGTAGGCCTACCCCGTTCTCTACCAAAAAAAATTATCAAAAATTATTATATATGCTTTCATTTTAAACCTTATCCTCTTATTTGGATTTAAAGGAAAAAGCACTTGGCTTCAAAATTATTATATCACCTTGAAAAGTATTGATGAGCTTGACAGAAACACACACACACTATGCATGTGCCCTATGCTAAAAAGGCTGTTATATTTGGACTATCTGTGTAGTCTTTTTCAAACACAGAGAGAGAAACTTGTTTGTAAAAGACTATGTGTTTCAAAAATACTAAACAGATATTCAAAGTATAACAGACTTTTTAGTGTTTTTTGTGATCCTTTTCAAGGTCAGTTGGATGTGTCCTATCTTTTTCTACAATAATATTGTCTTATTTGAAATTCATATGGAGAAAATTTTAATAATATCTTCTCTAGGTAACTAAAAACAGTATTTAACAAGTAACAGAAAATTTTATTTCAGCTACTGGCTCAAAAACTGTATGAAAAGGACCCTTCAAAGCTAGGCCAGTGGGACCCGAATGAGATGATGCCTCAGCACACGATGAGCTCCGGGGACACATCATCGGAGGGAGAGGAGGATCCCCACCCTTCAACCCTGGTCCAGAGGTTGGCGCCTGCACAGCACTCCCCAGTACAGCGGCCAACCCTCTCTGGACCTCAGGACCCGCTCAAGTGTGTCATAAACATTCGCAACTCCGCAGTCAACTTTAACCTCAAAGGTCCGAGGCACAAAGGTCCGAGTGAAACATCAGAAGACGGCGTGGCAGACAATGCTGATCTACTATCTAATACAAGGACAGATGACTCGGGCCAGTCATGATTGTAAATATCAGTGTACATAATTAGTGTGTGGTTTTGTATATATTTAAGAGTGGTTGTTTGATTATCTTTGACTGGGCCCAAATATTGTAAATTTAGTGTGATTCGATGTACAAATTTGCTTTTAATGATATTTTATTGTGATTTCTGTCAGATTTGTGACCTAAAATTTTGTAAAATCCTTCATTATAAATTTGTAAACAGCTACCTATTTTTGGATTGTTTTTAAAACTATAATGTAACCTGTAATGGTATTAGAATATTGTTATTTTAATATTGTTTAAAGTGTTGATACATTTTGTAGTCGGTATTGTGTAAATGTATTGAAATTCCAGTTGACATAATACGTAATAGATGGTACAAAATGTTGAATCTTTGATTTTATTGAACTCTCTCCATCCTGGCAATTGTGGCTACGTGGGATCGTTCGTTATTTTTTATCTGTCTTTTAAAAAGATTATAGTTATCACCACTAAAGTTTTTAGTTTTTTCTCTGTTCCTCACTTGTTGACTCTTTGCCTCGTTAGTCATACAGAATTGATATAGGCCTGTGTAAAATGAATGATTACCGTATGACTTTCTCCGTCTCATAATTTATACATTTGGGCAATAAATACATTTTTTCTGGTTGTGGTTTGGCATTAGAGAAGGTTTGTACAGTAAATGCCCTCAGATCCAGCCACTTCGGGACCGGACCCCCAGCCGAATTTCAAAATGGCTGGATTAACAGGCGGTTTAAAAAACTAAGTTTCTGTAAACAGAGACCTTTAATGTGTGTTCCAAAAATGAACAAATAGGGTGTTTTTAAATAGGAAGATTAGCGTAACACCTAATAAATATTTTGTTGTCAACTGTAAACTTCAAGTCATCATTTTACTTGGTCAGATGTTGGAATATATAAAAAGAATATCGGACAACTGACGATCGCTAGTGATGAAACCACATAAAAATGGATGAATACCAAACTAATGTTTTAGCTTAGGCCTAATATCGGCTTTCAATAAAGGCCCTAAAATAAAAATGATACCACAATAGTGACGAAATACGTCTGCTGACTTATGTTACTTTCGTGTATCATTGACAATCGGGCCACAAAAAATGCAGCTAGTAAAGATCACAATAAAAAACTGTATCGTAGTATACAATATTCCAGAAGACAGAACTGAATAGTAAGGAAATTGTCAGTTGCATTTTAATATTTTAGTGATGAATTCTACTTGGAAACCAGTTGACTCAGGTCTATTCAGATGTGTTAAAATCCCGCGCCCGAATATTTCATTGTTGGAGGACTACGGCCGGATTATCTGACGGCAGAACAATCCGAGGCCGAACCAGAGGGCTTCCACTGTATACAACAACAATCTCCATGCACAAAAAAAGAGAGAAATCGGTGACCCCTACATAAATATATATTATCTGTATATTAATAGGCAAGCATGTTTCATTTCCTTCTTTTTTCTCAGCTTGTGTGCATCGTAGGAGAAATCCACGCACACCGTTAGAAAGGTATAGTCCTTTAGATGAGTAGAATCACATCCTAATTCACACAGGACTCCAGGGCTACACCCACAGGCTTTCAAAGTTCCAATGTTAATCTTATGGAGGAAAGGATTGAATCATTAGACAACTGTTAGACATTAGACAACTGTTATAAAAACAACTGCTAGAAAAGCAGGAAGAACAGATGCTTCAGTTAAAACATATTATTTTAACTAATTGGATCCAGTCCAACTAATCAACTGCAAAAAATTTTGGTTGAATTTCAACACGGAGGCGATTTCTAGTTGTAATTAATGGGCAACCGGTGTACCCTTTATGACACATTTTTGATATATTTCCATTTTATAAATACAGTAGAACCTCGATAGTTTGACTCTCGGTAGTTTGACCCTCCATAGTTCAACACGGTCCGTGACTACTTAGCATGTCAGTAACGACTGATAATGTCCATGTTGGGGAGTGACAAAATAGAAAATGAATACAAAATGGTGAAATATTTTAATATTGGCTATGTTATAGTTCAAACAAGATATTTTAAAATTTAATCTGTTGATAATATATTTAGTAACTGTTACTAATGCACACTCGGTCGATTTGCCTTTTAAAAACCCAAATTGCTTTCTGTTGAAAAAGTTTTTACTTTAAAAAATGTGTCTAATCTTAACATTATAATTTTCTCAAATAATTTAGAAATACCCCCGTCGCAGCAGACCTGCGTACTCAGCAAATTTCCAAAGAGTTATTAAAAAAATAAAAATACAATTTTCTTTTTCGTTAGCCAATATTTAATAATTTTTTATAGGATGAGGCCTTTCGACAAACAAGTTGTCATCTTCAGATCTCTCCATAACAGAGATCTTATGTTATCCATAACAGAGGTGTTATGGAGAGATCTGAAGATGACAACTTGTTTGTCGAAAGGCCTCATCCTCTAAAAAATTGTTAAATATTGGCTAACGAAAAAGAAAATTGTATTTTTATTTTTATAATATCCAATATTCAAGCTCTAATGTGCAAACAAAGAATTATTGTTTCAACATCAAAAAACTTTGTGGCTATCTTATATAGCCTAATTAATAATCTTTACAAGGAAACATAATATATTTAATGGCATTATATTTCTGAGTAAATTATTTTTATTTAATAATTTATATATTAATATTTATATCGCAATAAATGACTTTTTTAACAGTAATAAAAGTGCATATCCAAAGCTTCCATGCATAAGGAATGATTTGTTTACAAATAACAAAACATAAACATTTCAAATTTGACAAATATGCAGAAGACAGCTGATCAGCTGATTAGGAACAGATACCTTACTAGGAATACGCTCCGATGTCCGTCCCGTACGAGAATTTTTACTCATTTTTTAAGTATTAGGTGACGCTTTTTATGATTCTTTTTTTAGGGAGAGTTGAGAAAAATGCATTACGCACACAGGTGGCAAGCCTGTAGTGTGGGGCTCCCCTAAAAAACAGGTTTACCTACTAAAAAACCTCCTCTACTCTTTAGGATTCTAACCTGGAATTGTTTATCACATTACGTCAGGCTAGGCCTAAATTTGGCTAACGCCCGTGGGGCTCACTCCTTATCCAGCCACTCGATCAAGGGATCTGGGCCACTTCGCGGTCCAGATCGGGTTTCTTTTCCAGGAGGGTGCCCCGGACGAACTGTGATAAACAATCCCAGTTGGCCTCATCCTCCAAGATCTTTTGGCAGACCGAGTCCACCGAAAATGCACCAAAAATTTGTGTGGCCTTCAGGCGGGACCCTTCCCAATGGGGGCAGCGGAAGAATGTATGTTCCGCATCGTTGGGAACGCCCGGGCAATAAATGCAGTCCGGTGAACCGGTCTTGCCCATCCGGTTCAGGTACGACCGAAAATAGCCGTGAATTGTCAAGAATTGGCCGCCGTTCCACCCATGGTTGGACGTGCTTAGTAAGTCGCGCAGTCCATCGTCCTCGGGTGTCGTGCTGTGTTGCCACTGCTGGAAGGTTCGGGAGCGCTCTTCTGTTCTTGCCGTGTCCTTGCCAATCTCGCCTTGTCTCTGATAAATTGTCTTCCTCTCTCCTGCCAAGAGCTTGACAGGGATAACTCCGGCGACCACCAGGACGGCAGGCTCGGACACTGTCCGGTAGGCGGAACACACACCGAGCGCCGCTCGACGTTGAACTCAGGCGAGTCGCAACCTATACTACTCTTTATCAAGAGCGTCTGCCCACACCTCTGCTCCATAAAGAAGCACGAACTGAACCGCGGACATTAACAGACGTCTTCTGCTGGATCGTGGAACCCCGACATTGGCCATCAGCCTACTAAGGTAAGTGACTACCTTAGCGGCCTTGCCCGCCGTACGGAAGATCTGATCCCTCCAGCTTAACTTGGTGTCCACCATAATCCCGAAGTACTTAGCAGCACGAGTTGATTGGACCACCTCCCTTCCCACTCGGAACAGAACGACGGTGTCTATCCTCTTCTTCGTAAGGATCGCAATCTCCGTCTTACGGAGGGCAAGCGAGAGACCGTGATCGGACATCCATGTGTTGACCACACGCATGACTCGGTTCAACTTCAGTTGGGCCAGCTCAACGTTGCGTGCGACAATTAGAGCTGCGTCATCATCGGCGTACCCAACCAAAGTGGTTTCCTCAGGCATCTCCGACCTCAGGAGGCTGTCATAGACAACGTTCCAGAGATCCTGGCCGAGTATTGAATCTTGTGCGGCACCAGAAGTGACTTCCATCGTCCACTTTCTGTCCCTTGTGTCGTAAATAAGGCTTTGAGAGCGGAGATAATCCTCGATGAGTCGCAACAGATATGCAGGAACGCGAAAGGTGTTGCGAAGCGCATCCAACATATCAACCCACCTCGCCGAGTTAAAGGCATTCTTGACATAAGCGTAACAAGAAGTACTACTCAGCGAGGGAAATGGTTGTGGCTCTCGGCTCTCTTCACAGCTCTCCATGGACTTCGGTGATAGCGTCAATCGTTGACCGTCCCTTTCTGAAGCCATACTGACGGGGGCATGAGTCCCCGGCAGCTTCCACGGCAGAGGTCAGGCGGGAACGGATCAGTTTCTCGAACAGCTTCCCAGCCGTGTCCAACGTGTATAGAAAGAGAAAGGCCTGTGGGACGACGACAGCTCGGGATCACCTTTGCCCTTGCTGATCAGTACAAGTCTTGCGGTTTTCCATAGGGAGCCGGAAACACCCCTTCTACCAAACAGGCGTTGTACATTCTCAACAACAAGTCAGCATTAATTGAAAATACTTTCTTTAAAGCCTCGCTAGGAATCCCGTCCGGGTCAGGAGCCTTGTTGCTCTTTAGGGAGAGAACGGAGGTTTCCATCTCCTCGAATGTGAAGAGTGGAACGTCATCTAACCGTCCAAAGTCAATAGGCGTACATCCTAGGCCTAGCCTAAATACATACGAAGAATGATTTTAGCTAAGACCTCAAAACAAGCAAGTAACTTAATGCTTACAATATTAAAGGTAAATAGATTGTAGAGCGAAAAAAACAATACAATTTAAAATCCATGATTGCAAATTAATAAAAATCAAGTAATGTAAGCATTGTAGAATTACGCTTACTTAACACTAAATGCATATTTTGTTACCTGAGACATAGGCTACAATGGCACAACACATTCTAATTAGTTGTTCAATTTAAATCTTTCTCCCAAATAGATATTAGTTGTATCCCATAAATTATAGTCCTGGACAGTCTTATTGGCGGGTGCCGCCTTCAGCTTTTCCATTTAAAATTGGAGTTTTTAAATGGAACAGCTGATCGAGGCAGCCGCCAATAAGCCTGTCCAGGACTTGTTAATCGCATAATTCCGTACGACAGCAATTCATTCTACATCAACATGCCTATCTTTTGGTATAACTTCAACAAGTAAACATCAGTGTTGATCTATTTAATTTAACAAATAGGTCTGTCAAAATATCAATTAAATTTTATTTTAAAACGTATTATAACGGCGAGCAGATATAAACAAGAAAAGGTTATGTTATTTTCAGCATACACAGCGTCAACTCAGCTGCGATGGGGAAATATAAACTGATCATAGCAACTACATTAGTCAAATCATGTAGCCTAAACAACTTAAGTTCTGTCAAAAATTCCGGAAAATAAGCTTTTTTAATACTTGAAAATAATTGCTCGATTATAGTTTATTACCTAGTTTAAAATACTTAAAATCTAACCTGAGAATTTCATTGAAATCAAATTAGTAATAAAAAAGCCTTTTGGGGGTCTAAAATTGAGGAGCTTGGTGGAAAAACGACCTAAGGTGACTGAGGCCGTTTTTCGGTAAAACGCTTAAAATGATCCGTTATTTCATTCTCTTTGCAGCAGTGTTTGTTTCATGTCAATATCTTGTGTTTTCACTGAGTTATGAATTTTTTTCTGAATGCTGTCAACTGTCACGAGGCAGCTTGGCTTCATCTGGAGAAAACAGTCTTGTGCAGACAAACATTATGGGTTATTGCTAAACGTTGTATTGGTTTTCTTTGTGTGAAAATTGATGTTTAAACGAGTTATCTGTTATTTAAATGTTTAAACTCTTTAAGTAAAGTCTTTGATGGACCATTGAATCCCTACAAGTTTATTTTAAATTTTAATGAATGAAATCGTTGCTAGACCTATTTTATTTTATTTCAAATAAATGTAGTTAGAATAAATATTTTATTTCACTTTATTTATATCCATTTTGATGAGTTTAAATGCATAAAATCTAAGTTTTTAATGAAAAAAAGTGGATTGATGGAAAAACGACCTCTGACTCTGCTTCATATTTTGTTCAATAACTTTTGATGGAAAGGACATATAAGCAAACAAAGATTATAATCTTAATCTAAAAGAATGTATCTTGCGTAGTATAAGAATCCAAAGAGTAATTCAATTTGGTAAGAGCCTATAAAACATAAGTTTAATATTCAAAGTCGATTATCTCGAAACACGTTTTTTAGACTGAGGTCGTTTTTCCACCAAACTCCTCAATTCGCCTAAGTGAAATTTAAAGTCGATCGTATAGAATTTTATACTCTATGTTCCATATAGTAAAAATTCAATTATCTCCAACTCTCTTGCTCCCATTATACTTTTATATCCATAAGAATACCATAGGATTTAGCATGTAGGTTTGCTGCCATGTGGTTTTTTGATCAAATCTTAATTACTCACCACCTACTGAAGGTTCATAAAAATTTTTATTAAGATATGTTGATAAATAAGCGATATAAACTTTTTAAATATTTACCCATAAAAATAACATGGGAAACTACATTTGAATTTTCTCTATAACCAGTTTTAAGCTATTTAAAAGATTCAAAATTCTAAATTGTTTGTTTTTTTAAGCTCTTTTAAATGGTTTTAGTTTAAATTGATGAATTTTGAAAATTTAGGTCCAAAAATGCCAAAAACCCATTTTTGACCTCTTTGATACCCCATAAAACCCCGTTCCCATAACCTGACAATGCTGGTTCGCGAACTCATGAAAATAGACCTGGCCTTACACCTTCATACCAAATTTGATCAAAATCGGAGGTCCACTTCAAAAGTTATCGGTACCACGGACACATATATATATATACAAAACCACACTATATATATATATATATATATATATATATATATATACATATATGAAAATGAACGAACGGTGTTTTTGGCTTCTGGGGACCTCAAAATGAAAAAGTAAAGTGGTCCCGGGCTTATGTCTTACCATGGCTACTACCGTAATAGCGTATTCCCTATAGGGAAATTCGCTAAAAACTGAGAGCAAGCTTATTGGTCTTAGTTGATATAATTTTTTAGAGTTGGAGTTTTTCAAAATAGGTAAAACTGAACTTAATTTAAGACTGAGGAAATTTGCTTTTACTCTAGCGCAATTTCAAATTTTTTACTGTGGGGGGGGGGCAAGATTTTTTTCTATGGATATGTTTTGCCTATGATGAGACGTCCCCCCCCCCCCCCCCCCCGTAACTGTTGTGCTTTAACAAATACAGGTCACAAAAGGAATCTCAATTCAAGTTGTAACTTTCATTTTTAATTTGGAGTTGCGAGCTCGCCAAAATATTTGAATGGCCACCTCTATTCATCACCCCTCGCCACACTCTATATTCACCAATGATGTTTGTTGCAAAAGTCTGTTTGTTATATAGGGATATTGGGTATGGACCTCTTGTTTACTATACATTGTATACTTTGTGTGAAGATACAGTTTGCCATATATGAAATAAAACATATATATGACATTGACGTAACTGAATTTTGGGCCTCCCTGCACACTCAGTTTTTATAAACCCTCTGCCCCATGTACAATCGTGCTGTTTTAATTTATTGCAGTAAAACTCACAAAGAAGACTAAACTTAGATTAGTCGAGTACTACTCTGCCGTTTACTAGATCAGATTGTGAAACATTGGTCTAAAATTAAGATGCTAAAAGTAGATATCAACAATTAATTGTCTTGTGTCTTGTTAAATACAAATGTATCCCTTGTGTTTCGTTGGATTCTCAAAGAATTTATTTTGACGTAAATAAAATTTAAATTTTATTTTTTCATTTTCTGCCGCCCCCCTAGAAAGTGCCGCCCTAGGCGGTCGCCTAGCTCGCGTAATTTGTGCGCCGGCCCTGGGGAATATACTATTAATTACGGTAGTAGTCACGGTAAGACCTAAGATTGGGACCATGATACTTTTTTGTTTTGAGGGCCCTAGAAGCCAAAAATTCCGTTAGTTCAAATTGATACATAATGTATATATATATGTGTGTGTGTGTCCTTGAACACGATAACTTTTGAGCGGAACCTCCAATTTTAATGAAATTTGGTACAGGGTTGGTACAGGATTGTAAGCCAGCAACTACTTGAATGATGAGTTCGCAAACCAGAATGATCGACCATGGGAACGGGGTTTTGTGGGGTTTCAGAAGGGTAAAAATGGGTTTTCGGCTTTTTTCACTTAAATTTATAAAATTCAACAATTTTAACTCAAACCATTTAAAAAAAAGCTTAAAAGAACAAACAATCTAAACTTAGTATTTTGAAAATTTTGCTTAGCTTAAATAGTTATGGAGAAAATCCAAAAACTATGGTTTCCTACCACTGCATGGAAATAATTGCTTTGGGCCACGCCTGTAATCCCTATCCAAAGCAGTTCATTTCCGGTTTCCGTTACTTTCCCGCTCTAGAGCGGCAATGGTTCTTTACCGCAATCTAGATCAAACAGCAATGTTAAATCAGCTGTTATTACAAACCATGCTACAGCTGTTATTCATTGTTGTCGTTTAGTAATTGTTTCTTTTTTAGTTTGAGGTTATGTTTGATAGTTAACATTATGTTCCAACAGAAACAAATAAAAAATAATCTAAATGACATTTTGTACACAATAAAACATGTAATATGTAACAATTATGTTGGTAGGAAAAATCTTGTGTGTATTACGAGCGCAAATAGTCATTGCCGCTCTCGAATTGTTTGGCCGCACTCAGCTGACGCTTCGTGCGGCCATCTACAATTAATTCTCGAGTGGCAATGACGTACTTTACGCTCTTATTACACAAATAGCTATTTCCTACCACTACATGGAAATAATCACATTGCCACACCTGTAAACCCTACCCAAAACAGTTCATTTCCGGTTTCCGTTGCTTTCCCGCTCTAGAGCGGCGAATGTTATTTATCGCATGCTAAATCAAACAAAAATTTAAAGTCAGCTGTTATTACAAACCATGCCCAGCTGTTGGTCATTGTTGTTTAGTAATTACTTCTTTTTAATTTGAGGTTATAATATTCTAATACTGGAGGTGACACACAGTGCTAAAATAGCGTGCCGCTGATTTTGTTTGGTTGGCAATACTGAAGTACCAAATTGAACTGTTTGCCGAAATGAACGAGTCAGCTAAGGAAGTCAAATAATTGTGAATCAATTGCCTGGTGAATTGGTTTTAATGGGCAATTATTGGTAAGCAAATATGCATTAAAAGGGGAAAACAAACAAAAACAGAAAATAAATTTTATATATAAAAATTTATTTTGGAAATTTGGTAATCAGTTTCAAGTTTAAAAACATGTTTATTTTTATTTTTTTAATAAGTTAACTGACATGATGATTTCGTACCGCGTTAAAATTGGTACGAAAACTCGTGATAAATCACAGAGCATTGCAAAAGTAGAGTGCTTGTTTTCAAAAGCTTTCATGATTTCATTGACAAGTTCTTCGACAGCTAGAACAGTTGGTCTGGATTTACGAAAACCGTATTGTGCTGGTACCAGAAGGTGTCGCTGCTCAAGATAACTATCGTTGGATAGGGCCTGGTCCGTAGTTGTTTCCTCAAAAAATTGATCAGAATCGGACTTTAGTTGGCTGAACATAAGGGATTCAAAAACTTTGGCCATCACAGGAATTTAAAGATATAGGCCTATAACTGGCTACATCATTTGGTGCACCCTTCTTGTAAATGGGCACTGTTCTCGACATTGGGAAATATTCCCTGCAAGAAACAAGAGTTAATTAAGTAAACTAAGATAGTGGACTATCGAATGAGAAAATTTTAAAGGATGTTAGAACGACTTTTCCTTAGTATCCATAGTCAATGGTTTAATTATCGGAATTGTCAGTATTGACAGCATTGAACAGCTAAGTATATCAGCGGTAAATATTATTACGGTAAATATTATTTAATGCCATTGACTTTACATACTAAAGTATGATAGCTTAGTATGTAAAGTCAATCGTACTATATCAGTTGACTGTAAATACTGATATGATAGTATTTACAGTCAATAATATGAGTTTTGGACCCAAGGTCTGTAGAGGAAAAAAGCATTTGCCTAACTGCTTCAAAGGCTTGCTGAATAGCTATTTTTGTGTTCCGGATATGAAGTGTCAAAACTAAAACGGAAGTCAAGTTACGTTATAATATTTACCATTACACAGCTGATTGAAAAAGAGAATGAACAATGAAACAGTCTTGCCACTGGTACGATTTATCGTAACGACCCCATATTACTCTATTTTTTACTAAATTTGGATTATTTGTTTAAAACAAACCATTAGGTAATGACCAAATCAACAATTATCAATCAAGGTAAATATAAAACCATAAATTCTACCCTAGTTTGCTTTGAAATTCCTTATTTTAGTTATAGTTGAGACAAAAAATCCCCAACTCAAACGAGAACAATAATTGTAATTGTTTCCTGCAGCGTTGGCAACAGTTGCAGGTAACAAAGAGTAACATAAAATGTTGGTTTTTTTTCAACACTTTTTAACAATCAAAAACTCTTTGGCGACATCCACGGATGTCGCAGAAACTGACACCGTTGCTCTTATGGGAAGTAGTTCACCTGTGGAACTACAGTCATCTTGTTTTGGACCAAGAGTTTTCTATGTTCTATGTCTTGTCTTTGTCTTTGGACTTCTCTTTAAAAAAGTTCTTTTGTTATGGTAGTCTTAGTCTAGAGAGTAGAGAGTCGAAAAGAAATGATGCAATAAGTTCTGAATTTAATTGTGTCATCAAGATTTTGGTTTAAATTAACTATTAGTGTTTCAAGTAAGATTATTGGTTGTTATGAAGCTAAATTGTCTGCACTTTTATTTATTATATTGTGTAAATTTGTGATTTTGGTCAGCAAGGGACAGTCCTAACCTCTCAAAATGTCGTCTGCTACAACGAACAGTACGAATCCCAATTCGAAAATAGCACTTTTAAAACATGTTAAATATGAACATTTAATAGCAGGCATTACTGGTGGAGTCACATCAACTTTGTTACTTCACCCCTTGGATCTTATAAAGATACGGTTTGCAGGTGAGACATTAGTCTTAGGAGATATTGAACAATTTTATTTTAGGCTATGATGAAGGACTGCCCTAGGCTAATAACTAGGCCTATGTCTTTATGATTTGTGTTGCAAGTCTGTGTTTGTGTTAAGGTTTCAAGCCTTGGAGGTGGTTTGGAGATTTAAATTCATCCTTCAAATCCTGGCCAGTAGGCTACCAATATTTGAGCGAGAATTAACTTAGTCAAAGTGACCTGATTTCAGACTGTGAAAAACGCTGTAACCGAAGCCGCAGTCCTTGATAGCAGGCACATTAGTTTTAATGTTTGATCGATTTGCAACACGTATCGATCACTTAATTGAACTGACTGCCTCATTTGATTTTTAATGGCCATTAAAAATCAAACGAAGTTGGCAATCTTTATAGCCTAGTCTCTTCAGGTGAAACTTTTTTACCTGACTCCATCGTTATTATCAATGGTTAACAATTCGATTTTGCAATTAAATATTGCTCAGTGAAAACTATTGAACAGCAACATTGAGGTAAGAAGTGCATTAAACAATATATTTATCATGTTACCTGTTTCCTATGATGTCCTCTTCACAGTCTCCAGGATTGGAGTGCTTACAGTGCTTCCTCTTCGTCCCGTTGACCCAGTAGTGTAGGGCGTGGGATACATCAGGACAGAATTATAAATTCTGCTTACTTAATTCTATTCTATCTTTCATTGAGACAGGATTAACTTTAGATCTTACATAATTCATCCACCTCATACACAGATTTTTCGATCAAAAACTTTTCAAGTTGGTTCTTAAATGTACTTATGCTATTGCAGTTGGTAATATGTGATGGAAGAGAATCTAATATTTTGTTTCCAAGATAAAAAGGTTGCTTTTCAAACATTTTTGTATTGTGGAAAATAGCAAAACGGTTCTTAAATCTAGTATCATGTGAATGATCACGGACAATTGGATGTCCGTGGACCTTAGCATACAGAACAACTTCAAAAATGTAAAGACTGGGAAGTGTCAATATTTTGAGTCTTTTGAAAGCCTCCCTGCAGTGATCACCAGCCTTGAGGCCAGCAATGAGTCTCACCGCCCTCTTTTGCAAAACAAAAAGACGATTGACGGACGTTTTGTTGGCCATCCCCCAGAGTATAACAGAGTACCTGAGGTGGGTCTCAATGAGGCCATGGTAAACTAGCATGGAAAGACTCTTGATCCCTAATTTTGCAAAATTTCTGAGAATGAAAATTGAGGAAGAAATCTTTGAATGAATTTTGTCGATTTGATGCTCCCATGTCAGATTTGTCAAGAGTTATGCTCCAGCTGAAGCATGAGAGTCCAGGAAGTGATGATTCATGATCGGTAATCCGGGCCTATAGTTAGGTAGCCTAATCAAAGGATTCTTGTGTAGGGAATAATAAGGGTAGGCCTATCAAAAAGGTATTATTTGAGTTTTTTTCAAGCTTTATTTTATTGATTTGTTTTAGGTTTTCTAAGAGCATGTTAAATAGTTTTGGACCAATTTAGGTTGGAGTTTTACTTGTTTTCTTTAGTCTATGCTGTAAGAGGTTTAGATTATTGCACTTGATCTTAGGTTATAATTGTGGCACTAATTTCTTAGTTACCCTATTTATATTTGTTAGTTTAATCAATTCTACTATATAAAGGGAGGTGATGGTAAGGATTTGATTGAAGGTAAAGAATTCTCTGCAAGACCGTTGCAGGTGTAGATTATCCAGGATCTGTAAAGCCTTTTGAAGAACTAGGAGTTTCTATAGATGGGTTTCTCCAGTACTGCCCCAGGCCACAATGCCGTAGAAACAGAGATGGGCTTGAATTGAGTGTAGTAGGCTATTTTTGTAGTCTCTTTATTGGTTATGTTTCTAATTCCTCTTAGGTCATATTATCAGTGTTGGGGAAGCTACTATTTAAAAGTAGCTAGCTACAGCTACAGCTACTTTTTCAAAAAAGTAGCTTAGCTACAGTTACATTTTCAAAAAAAGTAGCTAGCTACAGCTACAGCTACAATTAAAAAGTTGCTCGCTACAATTTAAGCTACTTTCGCAATCTGGTCCTGTTTTTCTCTTGTGATCTATAACCACCCAATTTTCCCACTTAAAAGTAAAATTAATTTTTTAAATATAGGCCTATACCTTTTTTTTGTTGGTATATTGTGTTTAGACATATTTTCATTTTAATATAATAATTTGTGACTCTTATGGAGCCTAGATAATGTAAACAGAATAGTGGTATGAAAATATTAATTGGCGAATAAAAAGACTTAGGTACATCAAAGATGTAAACAACAATATTTATTAAGTTATCTTCACAAGTTTATAACATTTTTCTTAGACCAGCCATGGTTGGGGTAATCTGGCGTATGCACACAAGAATTACTAGCCTCTTCAGTCTTGTCGCTAATCTCACTTTAGGCCTACTAATTGCCATGATGTCGGCTACAGAAACAGAATATAAGTATGAAGCACTCTGTAAAGTATTAAGAACAAATTTACAGAGTTCGGGAAGTACGGTACCGTACCCTGATACGGTACAGTACCGTAAACGTTCACATCAACATCTAACGTCAATCAAAGTGGTTGAGGTTATGTTGTTGAGTCGTTATGCCAGTAGTGAAAATTGGCTATTTATTTGAACTCGTCGACGTCACGTTGTTTCTCATTTTTGTAAACCTTTCCTTAATTCCTGACCTGAGTGATCCTGGCGGTGTGCAAGCATAGTGCAGCAGTTTAGTTTCTATTCTATAATATAGGCGCATGGTAGTACTGTATAATACTATTAGCGCATCTAATGGTCAGCAAACACAAAGAGAACAAGACTGGTGATTGTCATTTTGTGGTTATGGTACTCGATTGGAACGTCTGGCAATGGATTTAAAGTAATGTTGAATTCCAAAGAGCGAAAAACATAACAGCTGACTAACCTTTTCTCGTGTTTATTTGGAAGGCATGAATGATGAAATGTAAACAGAATTATTATGTTTTATTGAAACCAAAGTAGCGAGTAAAGTAGCTAAATAATCCGCTACAACTACTCTAAAAATGTAGCTCGCTACAGCTACAAGCTACTTATTTTCAAAAGTAGCGGAGCTACACTGACGCTACTAGAAACGTAGCGGCGCTACAGTAGCGCGCTACATGTAGCGCGCTACTCCCCAACACTGCATATTATATTGGTGATAACTTTTTGTGAAGGCTATTGATGTGGTTTGTCCAATCTAGATTGTTTAGATCCAAAATGATTCCTACAAATTTTGTTGCTGCAGGTTGATGATTCACTTCAATGACAAGACAAGCCTGATTGATTTTAACCTGAGGAAAGCGGAGGGTTCAACTAGTGTGTTCCTGGGTGAAACTTTGGTTGATTCTTGTCAGCAAACCAGTTTTCTAGGCTTGATTATAGACTCCAAACTTGATTTTTCTGAACATGTAGCTAAAGTTAGACGCAAGCTCAACAGCAGTATCTTCATTCTTCGAAGACTATCTAATTTCGCAAATACAGATGTACTTCTAACTGCTTACTATGGGTGTTTTTATCCTCATATAAGCTATGGAATAGCAATATGGGGGTCTGAGTCAACCAAAACAAAGTCACTCTTCCGTCTTAAAAAAAAAGCAGTACGTTTGGTTTTTGGCCTCAAGAAATCTGAATCTTGTCGGGGTATTTTTTCCAAATTTAATCTTCTCACTTTTTCTAGCTTATACATCTACGAATGCCTCTCCTTTTTCATTAGAAATAAACACATGTTTAACTCCCGGAACACTACTCATTACCAATTCAGAAAGGTTGTATTCCGGGCGCCTCACCGGGTTTACCGGTGACTAAATTGTCGTCTGCTAAACAATGCAAATGCCTTGTTAGCAGACGACATAGCAGACGAAGTTACCGTTTTGGTGACACCGGTGAGGCGCCCGGAATACTACCAAATACTTGTACATTGGCTATTCCGAAACATAAAACCACCTTTTTTAAAAAACAAACACTTTATAACATAATTCAGCTACACAATGCTTTGCCTTCGGAAATAAGAAAAGAAGCCGACCTAAAACGATTCAAGAGTCGTCTGCGAGCGCTCCTTCTCAGCAAAGAATATTACAGTGTACAGGACTTTTTAAATGATAGGAATGATTTTAGTTAGGAAATTGATTTGTGTTTTTTATTCTATAATGTATACTGACAATTGTCAATGCTGTATGAACATCAGTTTACGACAATAAATGATCTTGATTCTTGATTCTTGATTCGTGGCTCACTTCATATATGAGCAACAGATACCAAATCACCGAAATTCAAAAAGTTCTTTCATCAAAAAAACTCATCACCAGTGGCGTCCCGCAAGGATCTGTCCTTGGGCCTCTCCTCTTCTTGGTGTACATTAACGACATAAAAGACTCTGTTCCGGAGAGCAACGTCTACCTCTTTGCGGATGACACAACATTGTTCGCAAGGGGATCAGACTACGCATTACTGGAAACTGAGTCAAATGAAAGAGCAAATAACTTAGCAGATTTCTTTTCTTCAAACAAACTGAAATTAAATTCTCAAAAAACAGGGTACATGTGTATCCAGACAGCACAGAGACAAAATTAAAAAAATAATAGGACTCCGAACCTATTTATTGGGGAGGACCAAATCAAAATCTCAAAAACTGCTGACTTCCTGGGGGTGAGATTGGATGATAGGCTGGGTTGGGAAGAGCAAGTTAGGAAGTTGGAGGGGTCGCTGGCCCGAGGAGTCTTTGTCCTGCGAAGAATAAGGACTTTTGGAAGTCTTGATCTCTCCAAACTTGTTTATTTTGGGTTAATAGAACAACACATTTCTTATTCGATTATTTTATGGGGAGCTGGAAAGAAAAACATGGACCAGATCTTTGTTTGGCAAAAAAAAGCAATTCGAACAATGCTAGGTATGTCACCTCAAACTAGCTGCAGAAATGCATTCAAAGAACTTGGCCTTCTCACAGTCCCTTCACTTTACATCTTCGAATTAGTAAGTTACATAAAATCCCAGAATATCACACCAATCTTCACAAATCACAACTACAACACCCGGAAAAAGGGCATTCATGCAATTCAACACAGATTAACCGTCTTTGAACAAAAACCAGATTACATTGGAATGAAGTTGTACCAGGCCTTGCCGGAAAAACTACGAGAAATACAAAACATTAAAAAATTTAAATCAGAAGTTAAGAAATACTTGGTGGAATCCAGTTTTTACGATGTTGACAGTTACCTTAATGGTAATAATATTAATATAAATTAGACTAAGTTATTCTTTGTTGTGCTAACCTTGACCTATCCAATTCCTTATGGCAAAGGACTACGGATGGAAACATCATGTATCATGTTTCATGTATGTAATGACTGTTATGATAGATGGTTGTGTCATCCGTTGAACATGATGCAGGTTGTGTCTTGTGCTACGTTTTTAGGGAATAAATTTTTATATTAAAGATAAAAGGGGGCCTAAGATTGAACCCTGAGGTATTCCTGATATAGTTGATTTGATATTTGATCTATTCTTGATTTCCTTGTTGTTTGTTAGATGTTCAATTTCTACTTAGCTCTGTTCTCTATTTGGCGAAACTTCGTTATCCGACTCCACCGTTATTATCGATGTGGAAATTTCGATATTGCGATTAAAATTGTGTAGTGAAAACAATCGAATCAACAACGCTATTGAGTTAAGAAATGTATTATAATAATAATCTAACCTAACAATCTAACCGTAAACCTCCGTCACTTTTATTGACAGCGATGTTTATAACAACCAAATCAATGGTGTTTGAAAACATTAAAAAAACACATATTTCCTCAATACAATAGAAAAAAAATACCTTTCTGATTCGTATTTGGAAGCATTTGTGTGACGCCATTTTAGATTTATCAAAGTCTGCTTCTCCTCACAATCAATTAAGATAAGTTTTGCACATACACAATAAACTTGGGTAGTTTATTTTGTGTTGATCTTTGATAATGTTACAGGTTATATTAGCTAAAATTTTTACTTGTTTTTATTTATTTTCAGTTATTTGTTTGCAATTTGTTTTATTTTCAAAATGTATGTTTTAATTATATTAAACTATATCAGGTGATAAAATCGTAATCCTATCGTATAATTATATCATCGATATTCCAACAATCGAATAACTTAGTGCAATACTATCGCAATATCAAAATTTCCACATGGATAATAACGATGGAGTCGGATAACGAAGTTTCGCCTTCTATTTTGTAGATAACTAATGATCCAATTTAGGGCATTTTGTGTTATATTCATTTCTTTTAGTTTGTTAATTAGAATGTTTCGATCGAGGCTATTGTAAGCCTTTTGAAGGTCGGGGAGAGCTCCAACTGCAGATCTTTCCTCTTCCCAAGCTTTGGAAATTTTGTTCACATAATTAATTGGGTGTCGTGTTCACTGATTTTCCTTTTCTAAATTTGTGTTTTCTGTCGAAGAATTCCTGTGATTTTTCTAGGTGTTGAAGAAGCTGGTTATAGACTGTTTTTTTCTAGTTATTTCAATGTTGTTGGTAATTATTGAGATTGGCCAGTAGTTTTCTATGGAGGTTGTTTCTCCTATTTTGTACTTAGGATAAACTATTGCAGTTTTTGTTTCTTATGGTACCATTGCTCAAGAGAGAGATGAATTTATTATATTTAAAAGTGGATCTTAAATCTCTTGTTGACAAAAAGTTTTTTGAAATTTATTGACGTAGGTGAAGTCTTTGATATGTTTATGGAGAAGATAAAAAAGTTTCATACCTACATTAGTGTAGGATGTTTTCTTTAGTTTGTGTTGGTTTAGGTTTAAGCTATTCCCTGCTCTAATATTGTATTTTTAGCATTTTGATCTGTTTTTTTGGGGTTTAGTTTGGTTATGGTGATGGTATATAGCAGTGTCTCTCAACCGGTGGTACGCGTACCACTGGTGGTCCGTGAGAGCATTTCAGTTGCTACGCGAGACACAAAGGAAGAAAAAAATTAAATACACGAAAAGTTAAATACCCCCGTCGCAGCAGACCTGCGTACTCAGCGGATTTCCAAATTAGTAGTATTTATAATGACCAGATAAACCTGTAAAACAAATATCATCACAAGCTCATAAATAGGGAAATAAATGTCTATTCTCCTTATGTAAATGTAGGGAAAGAGTATGCAGGTATGCTGCCATGGAGAACACTTAAAGTAGGTTTTTAGCATAAAAAAAATTATTTTGACCATATGAAGCCATATACTAAGTTTGTAATTTGTCCATTGCTAAAGGAGTTTGCCTATTCTTCTTATGATTAACATGGGAAAAGAGTATGCAGGTTTGCTGCCATGATAATCACAATACACCCCGTCGCAGCAGACCTGCGTACTCAGCGAATTTCCTAATTAGTAATATCAATTTTGACCAGATAAACCTGTAAACCAAATGTCATCACATGCTCATAAATAGAAAAAAAATGTCTAGTCTCCTTATGATAAATAGAAGAGTATGCAGGTATGCTGCCATGGGGAACACTAAAAGTAGGTTATTAGCATAAAAACAATTTATTTCGACCATATAAAGCCATATACTAAGTTTCATCAATATCTGTCCATTGCTAAAGAAGTTTGCCTATTCTGCATATGATTAACATGGGAAAAGAGTATGCAGGTTTGCTGCCATGATAAGCATAAAAACCAAGATTTTTTACTATAAATTGATGAATCTCAACTAAATGATTATAAATACCAAGTTTCATCCAAAAATATTGGTTAATAAGTGAAATATTAACACATCCTTATTCTCCAGACGATTAACATTGGAGCTTCAAAATACAATGTACTGTCTTTAGACTTTTTAATATCTCGGTAACCAATGAAGATAGAGCAAAGCTTCAAAATACTAAATTGAAATATTCGGAGGGTCGGTAAGGTATAAATATTTGAGGATCTCGGTCCTATTGCAAAGTCCCATTATCCCATTTCATGCAAGCTAGGTCCTACTTTGGATGACAAAGTTAGTGTACTAAACCGGCGATTTTTGGAGATGTAGGCCTATACATTGCTCGCGAATGGCGGGAACAACCGAGGATAGCTGTTGGAGCTTCGGGCTCGCCAACATTGCGCGGCGCGCTAATCGACATTCTCGACAGTTTGGCTTCGCCTGGTATACATGCAGTCTTTGAATAATTGCAACGCAAACGCAGATTGCGCAAAACTTGCATACTTTGATATTAGGATGACCAGCTGACGACTGAAAACATCAAAAGCCAAAAAATTTTCCCTGAATCCATAATTAATTTTTTAATATTGTAAGTACTTTATCTATTCTTATAATAATTCAGTTTTAAAAATCTTGGCAGAATTGATTCTGGAGTTCCACTGGACCGATTTTAATTTTTAAGATGTCGTTGGAAAGCTCTCATCCTGTAGATTTGCCAAAAAATATGAAAGATTGATGTTTTTTAGTTTTTATAGTGAAAAAATAAATACCCCCGTCGCAGCAGACCTGCGTACTCAGCGAATTTCCAAATTAGTAGTATTAATTAAGACCAGATAAACCTGTAAACCAAAAATCATCAGAAGCTCATAAATATGGAAATAAATGTTTATCTCCTTATAATAAATGTAGGGAAAGAGTAAGCAGGTATGCTGCCATGGGGAAACCTAAAAGTAGGTTTTTAGCATTAAAAAAATATTTTAACCATATGAAGCCATAAACTAAATTTCATCAATATCTGTCCATTGCTAAAGGAGTTTGCCTATTCTCCATATGATTAACATGGGAAAAGAGTATGCAGGTTTGCTGCCATGATAAGCACAAAAACCAAGATTTTTTTACCATAAATGGACGAATCTCAACCAAATGAAGCTGAATACCAAGTTTCATCCAAAAACATTGCTTAATAAGTGAAATATTAACACATCCTTATTCTCCATAAGATTAACATTGGAGCCTGAAAATACAACGTACTGTCTTTAGACTTTGTAATATCTCGGTAACCAATGGAGATAGAGCAAAGCTTCAAAGTGCTAAATTGTGTGTTTTTTTAGCTAAATCCAATGGTCAAAATAAAAATACAAAATTTAAAAAAATTACAAATGAAAAATGTAAAAAAACCCATTTTTGGGGTACAAACCCCCCCAAATCTGCCCCTTCCGATAGGTCGTTATGTCTGGTTTACGAACTCATCCGAATAAACGTAGGATTACACATCTCTACCAAATTTGGTGTCGATCGGACCAATTTTACGAGAGTTATCGTGTCTAGGGACACATACATAAAATACATATATACAACAATTTTAATGACTATTATTTTTGGTCTCTGGGCACCTAAAAACGAAAAAGTAACATGGTCCCAGGCTTAGGTCTTACCATGAGACCTACGGTAATAGCTTATTCCCTATGGGAAATTCGCTAAAAAAGTTTTTGAACATCGTGATGCCGACAGAGCCGTTTTGGTCAGCTCAGTCCTGCGTAACAATGCCTTTCCACATAATTTGAGAGACTCCAATAGGTCCTTTTCATTGCTAAAGCAATTTCGTACCAACTTAACAATTTAAATTATTTTACGTTGAGACTCTCGTTTTCCGAGCACCTTTATACTAATGACTAATGATTTTGTGTCCAGTTACTTGATTTAACTTGAATAATTTTAATTTCAGGTAAAATCAAGATCTCAAAGCAAGTTCTCTTAAAAGTTTTGTATTTTACCTCGTAGGCCTACAACAGTATATCAAGTTACGAGACACGCTCCGCAGAAACAATGAAACGAGAGGGAAAACTTATTTGGTCATATTGATGGAGAATTTTAAGTTAATCACTTAGTAACACTGAAACACATATGGTGTATTTGTTCGATAAAGCCCAGCGAGTGATTTGTCAATAGTTTGTGTCGTGACAATTATTTGATTATGTGTAGAATTTGTCCTGATTATTAATTAGTCCCCTGACATTGATCTCTCCTGAGAAAGAAACAACATCAAGTTTCCAATTGACAACCTCTTTGCTGTAAATTTGGTTGATTATGGAAACTTTGTATTTTTATCGTTTTAGTAACTTTTTTAGGAATGCAAAATAACTTTTTTTGCGCCTTAAGAGTGTAGTTGGAACAATTAATTTCAATTTCATTACATTCAGGCTAACAGTTTTTAGTTTCAAACTGTAAAACATAGTTTACTTATATCGTTACATTAACTTATAATCACATTATTATTTGTATAGCTTCGAACTAACATGTTAATCAAAATTTATGTTTATTCAATTAAATTATACCTTTTCCAATTGTTGTAAATTTGTGTTTTATTTTTCTCACACCACTCATTAGGGGCCTATAATGAAAAATATTGAAAAAAATTATAACAATGATGTCATATGCTCTCTCCGGCAGTATCTATAAGGTTGTGGTGAGGGGGGGGGGGTATGTATGAGTTTGGGTGGTACGCCAAAAAATGAAAAGCCTCAGGTGGAACGCGGGCACAAAAAGGTTGGGAAACACTGGTATATAGGATATATTGTGAGGTTGGGTTAGGATGTTGTGTTTGACAAAAAGAGGCTTGCAGTGTTCCAGTTGATTTACTCTTTCAATTATCCGTATGGCTTTCTTTTGTAGTATGAAGACTTTTTGTAGGTGGGTTTCACCGGCTCCTTTCTAGGCTATCAGTCCAAATTTCATATGCAAAGCAAAAAAAAAAAAAAAAAAAAACATGGTAGGCTATTTTTATGATAAACTTATATTGGTTTTTTCTCTTATTCTTCTGAAATAAGCCTGTAGATAGTTTTTTGTACAGTACTTCTATGTGTGTGGTTCCCAGGTCAGGTTGTCATCCAGGATGATGCTGAGAAATTTTTTTGTTTTGGATTCGGTGATACCGTTGTTTAGAGGATTGAATCTACGGCTGTATGGGTGGTTGAGGTTATCAATCAAAAACTAAATCAGGAGTTAAAAAAAAATCATAATAGTATTGTATATTCGTACTGCCGATCAAATAGTAAACGCACAATAAAAATGTTAACCATAGATAGTAACAATGGAGTTTTATAACAAAGTTTTTCCGTCTTCTTTTGATTGTTATAATACAACTATGACTACCGATACCTATGAAATTTTGCATCTTCTCCTTGCAAATTATGCTATTTTTAGGGCTGCAATAACTTTTTTGGTCTCTTTTTAAGGTAAACCTACCCAATACCGAAGACTTTTTTAATCCTCTAGGTGTCCGCTGATAATTAAAACTTAAAGAGTTAATAAGAGTCTGCTTTACATATCGGAAGAAACTCAGTATCAACATATTTGGTGTTCTTTGACCTGAGTGGTCTAATAATATGTACCTTACCTACCGGTACCTATTCCAGAATTCTTATCATTTAAATAAAGCTAAGAAATTATCTAAATTTACCAATGTTACAGTAGACACCAAAGTTAAAGAGACTGGAGGCAGGTAGTCCTGGCCTGTCCTAATCCTTTGTTGACAAAACATCCCCTATTGTAGCGCAGTCGACCAGTTGACATTGGAAGACTGTCTGGGTCTCAAGGAATTCTCAGAATTTTGACCACTGCCTTAATTGTCCAATAATCGAACCAATGCACGTACAATAACAAATGACAGTTTTTGTTGTTGTTTTGATTAGACAATTTAAAAATTTTTAATCAGTTCTACGATGTTTAATAACAATTCTGAGTCCTCTTTGTATGAGGTTTATCTGTTTTTAGAATGGTTATTAAATATCGTAGAACTATGATTCAAATTTGGTTTTAATCATCTAATCAACACAAAAAATATTAAGCTGTCATTTGTTATTGTATGTACATCAATTCAATTATTGGACAATTTAGGCAGTGGTAAAAATTCTGAGAATTCCCTGAGACACAGGCATTCTTCCAGTGCCTAACCGGTCGGACGCACTATAATAAGGATGTTTTCTCACCAAAGGATTAGAACTGCCGGGACTACGTGCCTCCAGTCTCTTTACTTTGGTGTCTACTGTACCTTCAGTAGTTATTGTTATTTAACAGTCGGAGTACATTTATTATTTACCATCAAAAGTGCTTCAACAAGTTATCAAACATTAGTACATCCATTTTTAACATTTTTTATAAACATTTTAGGTATATAAGGCGTCATGTGTGTTTTAGGTAACATACATGTAACAGGTTTTTTACATGTTATGAGATGTAATATACCTGTATGAGCTCTGATCATCACCTATGAGCTCTAATCACCTTGTGTTCGAGCTCTGAAGGCTTACCAGCTTTCTGGTACATAGTGATAAAATGATGAAATGCTTTACTTTGATTTCTATTTTCATGGAAGCCTAACCTGTTAATTGGGTTAGGTTCTATTGTATAAACAATCGCCTAATTTAAAATCCTTAAAAACATGTTTACAGTAATTTTGCTTCAATGTGGATCTTTAAATTTGTATGGAACTTTGGAAAAAAGTTTAGCTGTGTCATAAGCCTAACATAAATTGGTGTTAACTCAAATTGGATTTAGGCCTAGATCCATCTTGGTATTACTGTTTGATTTTGTGCTTGCCTATATTCTACATGATTTGATGCTGTAAACTATTGTTTTTGTGGATTTTTGGGTGACAATTTTTATTGCAGTCAACGATGGGCGGACGCCGGTGCCGCAATACCATGGGTTAAGAAACGCCGTCACCACCATCTTTCGACAAGAAGGCCTCAGAGGTCTTTACAAAGGGGTCACACCAAACGTTTGGGGCTCTGGAAGTGCTTGGGGATTTTATTTCTTGTTGTAAGTCTGATAGAATCGCTGAATTATTTTTTATCTGTGCAATGTCTTGCAAGGCAACGTTAGTGTTTGGAAGATTAACTCTTTGGTCATAATTTTTGTGATTGTCTTATTAATCCTACTAAATATTATTTTAATTTTGTTATTTGTATTTGCATCATAGCCCTTTAAATTGAGGTTGATCAGGATCGATTATTAACTTTAGGCCTTAGATAAAAAATCTCAAAAACTTAGGCACACTTCTAGTAACACCTATAACGAAACATCGGTCATATTGACCGATGCGTAATTTTGCCCTGTAATAGTGGCTAAATTTCTTGACCTTGGGAGCTGCCACTCTTATTACCTAACTAACTCCACAATACTCTACCCTTCAAGGTTATATTCACTCAGTTTGCCAGACAGTGTTGTGTACGGACCAGGAGTTTTTTTATGAACATGGACGGTCAGATTTACCGCATGTTTCGCTTATCGGGTTGTTGTGAAATGCATTGTGTATTGCTGTTTTTGTAAGTAACTCAATGCCTAGTGATACAGATTGGCTAGAGGTGGTTCTAGAAGGGTTGTAAGCCCTGGTGTACCAACTTTTAGTGACCAGATAAGTTACGAAGATACATGACAGACAACAGTGAAAATAATATTGACTTGGAGGGTGATGATTCGGACGATCCGGACCATGTTTTCTAATATTATAATTCTGTCATCTAATTTTTGATAAATAAATATTACTTTTATAGATTGTTGTAAAATAACACTATAACTCCTGTGTGTGCCTATCGATACATAAAAACAATAATAAACATACACAATACAGTAAAGTTAAAAAGCAGAAACGGTGAAATTGGCCGTTTGTTTCTCTTAGCGTTTAAAAAACGTATGTTTCGTTATAGGTGTTCACAAGTTAGACCTCTCGCTGAAAAAATTATTTTGACGGGTTTCGGTGATACAGTAGAACCTCGATAGTTCGATACAGTCCGTGACAACTTAATATGTCAGTAACGACCGATGTGTCTGTGTTGGAGACAGAAAAAGCTGAAAATGTAAACAAAGTAGCAAGTGATTTGAATGTTGGTTATGTTAGAGTTCAATAAAGCTAGTGTTTTATTAAAGGTAAGTTTATCCTAAATTAAGCTCTTGATTTTTATACTCCGCTTGATAAAATTTCCCAAATACACCCTATAGTTCGACATTTCGATAGTTCGACACTTACTAAGTCCACAAAGTGTCGAACTATTAAGGTTCTACTGTACCATTTTTCTACATCTCTTAACTGATTTAGTTTAACTGTTTGCTTTAAAAGGCTTCCTACCTAAATTAATAAAACATTCTATGTACAGATATCTATATGACAACATTCGTAAAGGGGGTGGGATACATTTTAATTACTTGTTGGTCATCTAAGGAGAAAAATGTTATGTGATGTGATTTTATACATCAGGATATACATTATTTTACTCCAACTAAGTTACCATTGCAAATTTTAGAATGATGTAATTCACTTATTGTGTTTTTTGTAATTTATAAATAAGTACGGTATTCATTTGTTTAACGGTGATTAATTAGCCTACTACATAATATTATTAAACTTAAATCGTTAAGGCTGTGAATGGAAACATTTTTTCCTAACTTTTTTTGCCGTAATCTACCTCATAGGTTGTAACTAAGAAGTACAATGTATTTATTAATTAATTTTTTTTGTTTTGACAACTACGTTACTTTAATGGCTATGGAGGTCAGAAGTACTGAAATCTGCGTAGATCTGAAATTTTTGGAATGTAATTGATGAAACCTAATATAAATTTAACTACTAAAAAATTAAACTTTCCAAATATTTTGTTCATTTGCTTGAATTTAAATTCAATTGATTTTTAAAAAATTATGTCATATAGAGTTTTTAAGTTAAGTAGCATCTAAAAAAAAATTACCAATTTATTTAAAATGGGCCAACTCTTCTTGGTAGAGTTGAAAAAACAAAACAGAATTAACGCCTGCGTTACATGAGCAGGCCACCCACACTTCACATAATAGATTATGGATTTGTAGCGCGCCACTGGTGGTGCATAGCGTCGTCCAGGGAACTACCGCCCCTGTTGCCAGAGTTAGCTCGTGGCTGCGCACAACCTTAAGCATAACATACTTAACAAAACATATACAAGGTATTAAACCACTAACAATCCAATGACAGTGAATCAAATAAAAATAGTTATTCTTTCTATTTGATTATTTTCAAAGCAAAGCCAGAGTTTGGGTGTCTATAACACACATAATCCGGTTAAATCCATAATACATATACACATATTTCTACATTAGATTCACAGAAAATACTAAACTTATTGTTTATGTTTACTCTAAAGGAGAGTTTATTATACTCACCTCAACCAAAAAATATGCTTTGCCACATGAAAGTATATTGGACAAATACGAAAATAGAGTGTTGTAGACCAAAAACATCTTGTGCATTGGAGCTTTTGTTTATACTTCACCTAAAAGCTTCTGATATTCACTACCCTGATCAACCGATTAATGGTATACGAAGGATCCACTGATTATGGCATTAAAACTACAAAACCATTCCACAAGTTCTTAGCCAACAAATTTTTAGCTTGTAGGTTATAAAAAATAATTCAATTGTTAAACAGATTGCCAATTGCAATGGTTTATAAAGTAGACTCCCGATTATGAACAAGTGGATTATTGGCTTTGAAGCTTACCAGTGAAATTTTGAATTTTTACCCTATTTTTCTCAGTTAAGGGAAGTCAAATACGTTTCTTTTTTCATCATACATGTACATTTATACAAAAATACAAGATATTTTACAAAAAATTTACAGAAAATAAATAAATTTGCAGTTACACACAGTGTGAATACATATATATAACATTTATTGGTTTATTAATATTTTATAATGGATGAATAATTATAGGGGCCTCCAAGGCAATGCCAGCAATGAACGATTGTTTGTCTCATTTAGCAAAAGCTTTTTACTGTTTTTAGGTTATTATAGGCTGTATTTGGAATAACAGTGAAATCTATTAATATAAAAAATGGTATGGCCTTTGATTGTTTCTGACAATTGTTAGTCTATTGTATAATAGAAATTCTTAAAAAGCAGGAATATAGATTATGAGAGCTTTAGATTGTCTTTAGAGCTATAGGGAATAACTCATTTACTTGAAATAAGAAAATTATGGTTTATAGTTATAAATAAGGGTTCATCAAGTCAGATTTGGTTTGCCAGGAATGTTATTGGTCACAAGAATCATTTTACAAAATGAAAAGTAAAAACATAATTTTACTATTTTTAACATTGTATATAAGTATATATAAGTAGATCAGTTAGTTGTCCAATAAATAAATAAATAAATTATTCATTACTGGTATGCTGTGGGACACATTTAACTTTCTTATGAGAAGTAAATCCAACATGGTGACACTCCCATGTCCTCTCAACAACATAAAAAAATTCTTTGTAGACTTAAAACTGCACTTACAATTTCTGAGATTCCTTGAATCATTTAAGAAGTATTGTGTATCCTTGACTTAAATTTTATAATTTGTATTATATTGGGTAATAATTGCAGGGTTTCTACGGTCAGGGGAAGTCAGGGAAAGTCAGGGAACTTGGTCATAATGCTTACTTTACGATTAATCGATCCCACAAATGAATAAGTGAACTACAAGGTTATAGGAAATATGATATGCAATTCTTAACTCCAAAGTGCATATTTAAAAAAATGTATAATACTTTTGTAGTGTGATTTGATTAAGTGGCTTAACAAAAACTTAATAAACATGCAACTTAACAAATCTTAATTTAAAATCCACCATGGAATCAGCCGACATATGCGCAAGCCTGTGCGGCTGTTGTGTTGCTTGAAAGAAAACATGTTGAGCATTGTTGAAATGCATTACAGTAACGGTAGTTGGTATCAACATCAAAATGCTAATGATTATTTTCCTGTTTGTCTACTTTTGGATAAAAAAGTTCGACATTCTACATTACTGTAGTATACAAAATTTTAATAAACTGCAGTACTGACAAAATATTAAAATTAAAATTTTTTCCTGAAATTATTTGTTTTTATTAACTTATTTTATTTAGTGAAATTAAAGTTTGTTTTAGGGTAATATGGAGCCTTGACCTTTTACAGTCAATACCCGCAACAATTTGAGTTTCCTCCATTTTAAGTCCAAAATTTAGTTTTTTTACCCGATGAATATTTCTCAATCTCTATCAAACTTAAATCTTCTGTTGGCTACCTTTTTTATTTTCACGAACATTATTAATTACTCTTACCTGCTATGTCCTGGGATGTACTTATAATGGATTTGTTAGGTGGGCACTCTATAAGCTGCAGAACGTGTGTTTTTCACTTTCATAGAGCCAGTTTAAATTGTTTTGTCTCATGATAATTAAACTTATTAAAATACACCAAAATAACAAATTTGCAAACAGTAAAATATTTATACATAACAAACACACACTACTCACTCTTATATAAACACACTTTGAGTGCAAAAGGTCAATTTTTTTAATTTATTTATTTATGAAATAACATTTTGTATGAAATGTAGCTGCTTCTGCTTTGTTAAATATTTTTTAAGAGGAATTGAAAATAACTAATTAATACCTAACATTTATTTTTTGTTCTGTTTATCGGGGTAATTTAAATTTTTTTTATTTTATCTTTCTATCTGCCATTTTATCAATGTGGCGGCCACCTTAAATTTTTTTTAAAACTAACCCTTAATTTTGTGCTGTACGTAAATCTTAAATTATATAAATGATTTTAAGACCTTTTCATTACTTATTTTTTGTAAACCTAATGGTTAGGAGGCTGGGGATAAAAAGTACAGCAGGTTAGGAACTGCTGGTGTAATGTATGGCTTATGGGCCATAGTTCAGATAAAATTGAAATGGATTTTGTAATTTTTATTTACAAATATAGATTTTACTGTTTTTTACAAAATGTCAATCTAAGACAAACAAAATCCTAAAAATAAAATTTATTACATGTTTTTACACGCACATACCGTACTTAACTATAAAGCTAAAATGCCGAGACCTTGAGGTGGAATTCTGGTCAGGGGAGTTTGACAGAAGAGTCAGGGAAATGGAAAATTGAAATTCTGTAGAAACCCTGATTTGTCTAAATTTCTAAATGTTACCTAAAAAAATAAACAATTTAATTAACTTAATTACCTTAATAACTGACAGACCCGTCAACCTGGCAAGATGCCAATGGAGGAGTTTTCCTAAGTTGATCTTGCAAAAATGCGTGAGATGCGGAAAAATACAAGTCTTCAGTCAAAAACGTTGTTTTTATGTTATGATTAATAGTAATACTATGAACAATGAGCAAAAACGTATCATTCATTATGTAATTGACAATAAACTAACATATTTTACATTGGTTTTGAGAGAAATTAGACGATACAAATTAATTTATTCAAGTAAACAAACCGGCAAAATAATACGTTTTTGCATACCATCTAGTTGCCAGCTAATTAAAAACAAGCAGAAGCTCAAGCTCTTTAATTGGGTCAGTTTTCCGTGTTTAGTGCTAATCTTTACAAAGCAACCAATGACAGAAGCCCTTTTATCATCGTATGGCATTCCAAAATAACCAATTGAGTAGGCTGTTTATATTTAGTGTTGCATAGTTTTGCCAGAAGCTCCTCTGTCAGGTTTAGTTTTTGTGATTACAGACAGATAGCTTTAGTTAAATTGAGCACCCTCACAATGTGTGACTTTGCGGACGCTTGGCGTGAGAGCGTGAGCCTACGATAAAATGCGTGAGACTCACGCACTTTGCTTGAGAGTTGACAGGTCTGGTTTAACTGCTCATAGCATTTTAATACAAACTTAAAGTAATTTCCAATTTTAAACATTTTACTCATGTTAAGATCTTTAGATTGATTTATGTTGAAGATTTCCAGACTTAGTTATGAGTATAAACAGGTTAAAATACCTTAAAGCCTACAACTCACTTAGCGCTTAAGGTTGACTTTCATTTAACACATTGAAAATTTTTAAGAATTTAATTTTGCTAAATTCATTAATGTAAAAACTTAAAAGTTATCATTCTAAGACTTATAGCAAAAAGTATTTCACTGTCACAGATCACTGAAACTGAGTTCTGTTTGGCTCATAGACCAGTAAACTGATTTACATAGAAAGACTGAATTAATTGACTTATGGTGAAATCACTAAGTAATCTTTTTAGATGGTATAAATGTCCAGCCTAGTAATATAAAGTCATCATAGTTTTAAAATGAGATATTCCATTAAGATATGTTTTCTAGTCTCTTGTGCTATAATCTTCCATAAAGTCGATAAAACATTAAATAAAAATGAAATCATTAAAACATTCTCTCTGAAATTAGTTAAATAAACTAGAAATATAAGGATTATATTATTATTACAATTTTTTTTAAAACAATCTCAATGTACAATACCAAATGATCTATGTTCCAGCTACAATTCAATCAAGAACTGGATCCAGGGAGGCAACTCCAAGACGCCGCTGGGCCCCACAATGCACATGGTTGCTGCTGCGGAGGCCGGTGTGCTCACGCTCGTCATGACAAACCCTGTCTGGGTCGTCAAAACCAGGTGCTGTACTGTAACCTACCGAGAAACTGGCAAGAGGCTGCCTTATAATGCTCCCCCCTTCTTCTAAACAAAGTGAACACCAGGCTCTTGACTGGCGTTAGAAGTTTATCATAAGCTTTTGTGATATTGTCCTATTGCCTTTATTGCTTCAAATGGATAAATAATGTCATCGTTGATGTACTATCAAAGTCAATAAAATGTTGCATCTTGTACTACAGGCAGTGCACAATTAGAACGAAGAAAGCTAGTACAATACCGGGTGAGTTTCCTAAAGTGATCCAATAGCTAACTTTTTTATACTTTATTCTGACAGTGTACTTCCTATGGGGGACTCCCTTTACTTTTTTATGTTGCTTTCAGATGTGTATTTCACTTTTCAAAATTTCCTGCCATTTTTCCAATATGGCGGCCAATTTTGAAATTTCTTATGGAACACCCTACATTTTATGGTGTTTTTGAAATTTCCATGTAATTTAAAGACTTTTTTATTCTTTGACGTTTTTTTCTAAACCTTACGTTTAGGGAGCTAGAGGCAATTAAATTTCATTTTTAGTTCCATAAGAATAACATGGGGCAAACTTTATCTGCCCATATCTCTGTAACCATTGATTAAAATAAAAAGTACTCAAGAATAAAAAGTCTTAAATTGATGTTTTAAGAACATATTTTTCATAATAATATCAATTTTTTTTTAAATTTCATTTCTTGTCCACACTGGAAAGAAGTTAATTTATCAGTAAATGAGTAAAATGTTCTAAAAAAATAATTCTTAGAGCTTTGTATTCTTTAGTACTTTTTATTTTACTGAATGGTTATTCGGAGATATGGGCAGATAAAGTTTGCCCCATGTTATTCTTATGGAACTAAAAATGAACTTAAATTGCCTCTAGCTCCCTAACCGTTAGGTTTAGAGAAAAATGACAAAGAATAAAAAAGTCTTACAAGTACATGGAAATTTAAAAAACCACTACAAAATGTAGGGTGTTCCATAAGAAATTTTAAAGTTGGCCGCCATTTTGGCAAAATGTCGGGAAATTTTGAAAAGTAAAATACATATCTGAAAGCAACATAAAAAAGTAAAGGGAGTCTCCCATAAGAAGTATACTGTCAGATATAGTATAAACATTTTAGCTATCAGATCACTTTAGGAAACTCACCCGGTATATTTTCACTGCAGTGTTCAGTTCTATTCCCAGATTTTTGGTTCCTTGCAATCAATGTAGGCCAACTGTGATGTTTACGCTGTTTTAGTGTTTTATTAATTAAGTTAAGTAAACCCCTAAAAGTTAAACCTAAATAGTAAAGCTTATTAATACTATACTGGTATTTGTTTGTTCACAGTACACAATTAATTATATGTATAGTTAAATAATTGTGCAATTGTGTACACCATAATTGTAGTGGCCACTTACTTCTATGTCTTAAATAAATAATAAAGTTTAGAGATTTTAAAATAAAACATTATTTTACAATTGCCTAGTCCAAAGACAAGAAAACTCACAATTTTCCTCATAAACCAATCTGTTTAGTCTTAGTACCAAATCAATCTGATTTTAAAGGGAAGCATCCTCTGTTGAACTAAATATCAGTTTGTTTTATGATCAAGAAAATTTTTTTATGTAATTAATACTGTACTGCCACGTTAATTGAATTCATACAGCAATGTAGTAGTAGACATATTTGGACAGAGGATCTGGGAAAGAAGATTGATTACATGGGGGTTTGGGTTACATAGGTTAAGTACATTTTGGTGTATTTAATAGGAAAATGTCTTTGTGTTTAGGACAGATTATAGTTAGGTTTTAGTAGGTAAGCTTTGTGGCACATTATTTTTAAATTTATTAAATTTTGTAGCTTTGAAAGCATGATTGTTGAGAAATACAGGTTTAATTTGTGGTTTTGCAGGTTGTGTCTGCAGTACGGACGAGAGATTGATGTGTCCAGCAACCAGCAGTATTACGGCATGGTTGACGCTCTCAAGAAGATCTACAAGGCTGAAGGTGTACGTGGACTGTACAAGGCAAGTATAACCTTCATATCAAGTCATAGATCTCCATTCATCTTTGGTTGTCTGCTTGGGACTGCAGGTTAATTTACAAAGCACAAAAACGCACATGACACAATTACAATTGCAAACCTGACAGGACCAATTCAACTTGAGCAGACTACCAGTGGTTAGTAAAGGCCACGTACAACGTGTCATTCAAATAACATCACTTCATATAACTAAGGCATACTGCTTAAAAACCATATTTTTCATGCATGATATTGAATTGGTGCTTTCTTGTTCTCTGGTGAAAAAGATGCAGTTGTCGTGCTTTCAGTTGAGTGCCTGGATATTGAATTTCAGTCATCACTTCAAAAGTAAGAAAAACTGTTACAGATTGATAAACAAACAAACCAATCTTAGTAAACCGAGTACCTATGTAACGGGGGAAGGTTTTAAGCAAGAATAAAATAGAAGCAACGGTGGAAGAAGTCCTATAAAAATGAACAGGTTCTTGTTATGTCATTTATTTCATTTTTATATGTGTCTTTGCATTTAATGTCCTAAAATTGACTTTTCAATATAATTTTTTCTTGAGTTTGCTAAATTTGAGCTCACAGCAACAATCTTCTTTTTTGACATTTGTTAAAAATGATTTATTTTTACATCCAAATATAATAGTACCTTGAACAAAAAAAATTTTTTTTTAAATCAAATTTTATACAATAAATAAATTTAAATCAATAAATCTACTCTTAATTACATATTGCTCCTCTCTAGACTGTTTGTTAGTACCAGAACCTCAATTTAACGGGGACGGATCAACCGGGCGGCCGATCAACCGGAGTCAAATCCGGGAACATGAAAATAAAATTTTACAGTATAATTTTCATAAATTCTTTAATAATTCTTTCAATTATTCTTAACTAATAATTCTTTAAAATTACATTACAATTATTTGACAACTAATAACAAAATATTTGTAGTTTGGATACCTCCCATCAAGACAAGGAAAAAAATGTCATAAAATTATGTCCTAAAATGCTTCGCTAAGCCGCTCCGCCATTTTGTTTTTTGCACTTATTACTTTTTACTAGTCTACTTGTTGCTCGAAATCGAGCAATTTATTTTGATACAGTAGAAAAGTTACATTTTGTTCTAAATCAACGACATCCGACCAATCCAATATTGTGAATATCAGTAATCACCAAAAACTACAAATATTTACAGATGTACATTAACATATGTTTTAAATGCTCAACCCAATCCCAATGTTATTCTAATGGGAAAATTTCAAATTTCATTTGTGTATAGCACCCTTATTTTAAGTCCGTCTTTCATCATTTTTTGGCGGAAACAACTTAAGACCGAGCCCTATCCAACGACACCAAAAACTTGAAAATCGGTTGAAAATTGTAGGAGGAGTTCTCAACACAAAAAAACCCTTGGCGTATTAAATAAGTATAGATTTTAGTAACGGTTTGTTGTATTAAGTTTATATTTGTCATGGACTTTTATCCCAACAATGTTTATATAAAAAAATTGGCTACCGTATTTATAAATTTTTATGGCAAATATCTTAAAGTGGTACATTTTATAAACATTTTACAAGAGACAAAAACTTCAATTGACTAAATAATTATACCACGATTGCATTGATCGCACAACAATTAATGGAGTAATTGTGATTTTTCACTGAAAGCATTTACATTTGTAATAATCATGAGGAAAAAATTGACTTCTTTAATAGAAAATTTTCAAAAACTACATTATTTGTTGCATAGTCAATACTTTGGTATCATTGTTTAGATACAGTAAAACTTGGATAGTTCGAACCTTAGGGACCAGTTAAAAACTTTGACTATTTAAAAATTAGAATTAAGAAAGGTGTTAATAAATACAGTAAAGTCCCGCAAACCCGGACTTTGATAACTCGGAAAGCATGCTCGGAATAACTCAGAAGCAGTTAAGTGCACTGGGTTTCCAAGTGCTAAGCGCCATGGCATCGGCCTGAGCATGATGTAGTGTTTTTAAGTTTGTTTTAACACATGAGGATTAAGTTTTTAGTTTTTTTTATTATGTAAATTATGCAACAAATACATGTTTTTATAGGAATAACATAAACTGTTTATACTCTTTCTTGTGTTTACCATACTCTTTTCGTTTCTTTTCCCAATAAACCGGAATTCTCTCAAATCCGGACATTGTTCGGTCCACATTAGTCTGGGTTTGCGGGACTCTACTGTAGGACCAAAACAACAAAACATTATACTTTATAATCAAAACTCTTTATTAAAATGACTCTTTTTATATATAAAGTGGGTACACTGATTTATTTCTATTAACAAGATTAAAATAACCTAAAATAACAAAGATATCTTTATTAACAAACTACACAAAGTAAAGTGAAATTTAAAAGTAACCTTAAAATTGTGTTGGACAATATCTGTACTGCTGCAGACTACCAGCTTAACTCGTACTCGTACACCATTATTAACCAGACAAATAAATGTCATAGCTCAAAATTAAAATGGAAACCAATTTCAAATTTTTTCTTGAAGAATTTTTCCACTTTGGGGGTCAGCGGTGCACCGAAAATTCGGTACGGTACTGTTAAAAGCATCCGTATAAATCCAGTTCGGTACAGATTAAAAATGCCAAAAATATTAATGTATCTAATACTTATACTTGACTTAAAAAAACAAACGGAATTACAGTAATTAATATTTTTGTCATTATCTGTTTGTTTTTATGGATTGACGCATAAAAACAATGGCTTGACATCATCGCTCAGCAAAAAGAGTACTAGTTAACTAACGATGTAGCGTTCGCCGACTGCCGAGTCCACATACAGGAATACAGTTTACAATTGGCGGTCCAACGCCATTTAGACAATCATGTTCTCGTTGGCAACAGCGCTCATTGTGGCTGATCAAAGTACATAAGCTCTTATTCGGTGTTAACTACAACAAACTACAGTGATATGAATGCCCTCCGCCAGAGACACTAGCATCAGTAAGAACAGTTGTTTCATGAGGAGTGACGAGATCTGTATCGGCTGCCGAAGTGGCGATTGAAAAGATATTTTTTTCTAACCTCTAAAGTGACCCGGATTAGCTGAATGCATTCAGGAAATAATACACGATCGCTTTACGCAAAAAGTAAGACCATCCAAAAGCTGTTTGTTCATATGAATTTATATCGATCAGAGAAAACTAGAAACATTGTAAATTTTTTGATTTGTTTGGCCAACACCAGATTGGCTTTTAAAATATGTTCAATGTTTTAGAAATAACTTTATTTTACATTGTTATATGTTCTTTCCAGAGGTTTAGATGTTGTATAAACGTATTCTGTGGCGTTCACTTTCTCGTTGTACTTTGCCTACTCTTGATTCATTGGTTATTATGCTGGCTCTGTCTGTAGTCAGGCCTACTAGCCTACTAATACATTGCGTCTTTGTTTAATGATAGTTGCCGTGGAAGTTTTGTGAAATAAGTTTAGGATTTCAATTCAATCAAATGTAAAGCACAAATAGTTTAGTTGTAAATAAATAATTAATTGTAATCATGAGTGATTCTAACATTGGCAATACAGCTCCAATGAACAACAACAATGAACAACAGAACAACAATGAACAACACAATGAATCAACAGCTGGAGTGGGGGGTAGGGCCCCAGTTCCTCCCCGTCCACCTCCCCGCAATGGTTTTATATTAATCAATGAATTGAAAAAAAGACTGATTCAGCATGTAGGCTATAGGCTTTCTTTTGAAAATCTCTATTTATGTTTGCAAGTTTTTTATCAACCAAAAATAAATCTAAGTTTTCAATAATTGTTGTGATGTTGCTACTCACTTCATGTTCATTTTTACTACTTAGCATTGATATCACCAGTGTACATGCACAGGTGTGAAGTACACGGACTTAAACTTAAGTGATTATGATATTTTTTCTAATAAAGTTGTAACCTAGCAAAGTTTGGTAAATAAATGAGGTAATTAGGTATTTGAAGTGTTAAACATCTATATCAATACTGCTAGGCCTATATTGATAACGTGTACCGTACTGTACTGATTTTGTACTGAGAACCGAGGTACAAAAAAATTGTTCCGCACCGAACCGTACCAACCTAAAAATTGTTGTACCGCAGACCCCTATTTCACTTCTCTAATTACCGCTACATTCAGGTAAAAATTTTATGGGCCTGGGATTTTGTTGACAAGGTTGGTTTCATGAATGTTGCACTCACATAGTACATTCACTAATCGGTACTGAACGTGAAATTACCTGTAATAATTTTCCACAACAAAATAAAACTAAGGTAACAATCTAAACAACAACAAAAAAAACCGAAATTTACAGTTGCCTGGATGACCATTCAGTTGCACTTGAATGTTTCACTGCAATTCTGAAGTCAGTTTGCAGGCAGGGGATGGGGAGGGGGCGAGTACAATGACCTTGGAGATAACATGGCTGTTTTGTTGCTACCTAGGGATGTGACGGTCGGCATGGCGTGGCAGGGGGGAAGGGGAATGATGAGTCATTTTACAATGGCACACATTTGGTCTAACACACATAATATCATTAGTAATATGTATTTCCCATTAAATTCACAATTATTTTGAGTCGCAGCTTAAAATTTATACATTAATTAGACACGCAAACAATTTGGATTATCCAAGATTTTTTTGTATGTTTTGATACAAAGTGCTAGGACCAAGAGAAATATTCGAATTAAAGAAGTTTTAACTATCAAGGTTCTACTTTAATTGAAAACGTCAACTTTTTTGTCTCTTGTAAAATTTTGATAACATTTCCCTTTTTTAAGATTTTAGCCTATTAAGTTTGGATATTAACTTTAAAATGGCCTCTATCTTAAAAATACACATTTGAAGAAATTATTTTTTTTTAATGATAATAAACATAGTTGGGATAAAGATCCATGCCAAATATGATGTTAATATAACAAGCGGTTTTGGAAAGATAATTTATTAAGAGTAAGAAACAAAATGGTGATTAGCAGCATAGCGAAGCATTTTAGAACATATTATGTTTAAGGTCATGTTTTTCTTGTCTTGATGTGAGGAATCATCTAGTAAATTATTTTACACTTTTTGCAAGTCACCCTTGTAGGTTGCTATCACGAAATAATTTTTACAATTACATGGATTAAGTTATGAGACTAAGATATTATTATTAGATCAAGTTATTTAAATCGTTACACATAAAAAGTATAATCATGATTATAAAATATGTAATAACAGCCTGCAGCTGTTTACTGGTGCGGTATTTACTGCATGTCTGCATGTGTTTGTTTAGTTCTGTTCAGCCTTAAAGTTACAATCAGCCGGTTTACAATACAGCTTGTCTTTTCAGCCTGTTTACAAATACTGAATTCACTGTACATTTGAATTTTGCCATACCAAAATGATTATTACTCAGGAGTATATCTATCAAAATAAATATTTTAAGAATTTTATAACAGTTTGACAATCAACTAATTTTATTTTAAAATCTAAAGTCCTCTACATATGAATATGTTTATCTATAGGACAGAGAATTAGTTACATATTTGTCAACTTTAAATTTAATTTGAATTGCACATTTTAGTATTACAATTTCAGCGTTAAAGGTAAGAAATATTGTGTATGAAAAAAGTAGAAAGAGAATTTACCACCACAGCAAAGTACTGTAGGCCCTGTCTTAACCGGCCGTCACGGGACCGGAACTAGGCCAGATAATCAAGGTATATCCTGGTTAAACAAAAAATTATTTAAACATGTAAAATACAATGAAATAAAACTTATTATTGATACTTTATGAAAAAATAAATAAACGTCCCGTCCTGTATGTCTACACTCGACACTAGGTAGAATAAAGCTGACGTTAGTGAACATTCAAAAATATGTAGTAGTCTTAAGTTTTGGGTTTTCCATGCAATCTAAATAATCCTTGAAAGGATTCGTTTTTATGTCAATAAAGCGATAAGGATAGGAACGGAAATCTCTCAATTCCAAGAAAAGCATGGTTAAAGCGACCAATTTTATAGTTCAGGTCGGTTAAACCGAGCTCTCTTTTGTCTCCTGGTAGAGGCGGTTAATCCGGGCGCTGGTTGATCGAAGGCTGGTTAAGAGAGGGTCTACTGTAATTATTATAGTCATAAGTAACAATAAAGTTAAAGCGTTGAGTGCTGTGTTTGCATAAGCAAAGCAGAGTGTAAAGCAACTCTAACAAAACATTTTGAGTTTGTATTAGCAAGCCTACCCAATGAAGCACGATTCTGCAACGTTGTGTTAAAGTTGATTCCAACATTGATTTTGCAGGGTTTCATCCCAGGGATGCTGGGGGTGTCACATGGTGCGTTGCAGTTTATGACCTACGAGGAGATGAAAAACTGGTACAATAAATCTCGACATCTGCCAATTGATGCAAAAATGGTGATTATTTAATAATAACCTAAACTTTTTTAATATTCTAAGATAGTGTAACTAAAAGATTAAAGCTAAGCTTTTATGTACAGTTGACTCCTTAAAGGGCATTAATGGAGGATGCTCGGTTAAAAATTTAGAGTGAAATCGGCAATGAGTCAACATTTCCATCATTTCTGTGAACAATTGTGATGATATTTGCTTACTTTGCGTGGCAATAAAATAGTAAACAAAATCTTAATTAATAGTCTTAATTATACTTAATAATTGTCAGAAGGCGTCTATGAGTGAAACAAGTAAGATAATCGTTAACAATTATGGATATATTTTAATACGATCTGCTTCTGTCTACTACAACTTATGTCTTATAGAATTGTCATTCAGTTAACTATACACATTAATAATAATGTAGAGATATTTATTTTAATCTAATAAATTTGTTTGGGAGGCGGCATCTGGGAGTTCTTATAGGAGAGCAGCCACTGTTGATAGACATAAAATAATAATTATAACAAAATAAAAATGTTTATTAAACTGTCTGCTTTCTTCACAGGAACACATGTTTTGATTAGGAAAGCTAAAAAATTATGAAAATTAGTAAAGACCATCTTTTAATTATAACTTGGCAGTGCTGGTTTGAAATTTGGTGATGCTAAATTATTAGAAAATTTGCTTAGTGCGCCACTATTTACTCAAGTAATGGATAAAAGATTGCCAAATGATATATGATTAACACTATTAAAAGTGGACTAGAGATCGCCCTCTAATCAAAATTCAGCTGAAAATTCAATTAATCTGGACCCATTTAGTTAAAAAATACATTGTAAATGGAACTAGTTTTGCTAGTATTTTGTTATTGCAAAAGTTATCAAAATATAAATATTCAATCTAACCTCATTCTTCCTAAGATGAAAGCCTGTGAGGCTGGGGCCCAATGTACATTATAATGGGGTTCTGCTCATATACAGGACACTACCTTTCCTAAAGTATTCATGGCTTTCTCCTACAATGTTTATTAAATAGATTTCATTAAATAGATGCTCGCTTACAACACTATTTCACTCCGATTCATCAAAATCGGAGGCTCCTTTCAAAAGTTAACAGACACATATATGAAGTTGAACAAATGGTGTTTTAAGCTTCAATGTACCTCAAAACATAAAGTTAACTTGGTGTTGGGAGTAAGTTGTACTGTGATACTACTATCATGTGTGGCAGGGCACCGCCGAGTACCTGACTTTTGCGGCGCTGTCCAAGCTGTTTGCGGCGGCCGTGACGTACCCATACCAGGTGGTCCGCGCCAGGCTGCAGGACCAGCACCGCGTCTACAAGGGCACCTGGGACTGCGTTGACCAGACTTGGAGGTACGAAGGCACCCGCGGGTTTTACAAGGGTCTCCTCCCATACCTGCTCCATGTCATGCCCAACATCTGTCTGGTCCTGTTAATCTATGAGAAATTCACAGACAACAGTTAACTCGAGACGGTACTAGTAAAATTTGTAAATATTCATCTCGGTGCTATCAGTTTCTTTTTTGGTCGCTGTCAGAATTGTTTCTCACATCGACCTGACATCTCCTTGCCATTGTGTGTCGGGATTTAGTTTAAGTCTGTTGATATTAATTATTTAACTATGAGAAATGTGGGGCATTTCTTTTCTGAAGAGCATAAAATAGTGAATATTATGTTGCAAGGTAGTAGAAATATGTTTCAAAATTTTTTTCTCATTGTGATCAGGTGCAAAATAATATATTTTTATAAAACTTTTTAAAAATAAAGTTACACCATTAATTACATTTTCAAATAACTTTAGATTTGAGTGATTGTATTCGAACAATATATAGATGTAAATAAAATACTTTCATGAAAGAAAGACTCCTTTAAGATTCATCATGCTTTGATTAAAATTCTTTACAGTAACATCTTTACTAACAGGAATTTTTATTTTACTTATTACATAAAAATCGGACAATTTTTACATAGTTGCTATCAAAAACAAATTATTTTAAATGTGGTTCCAATGTCCCAGTTTATCACGAGAGGAAAACTTAAACCTTTGAATGCAAAACACTGATTTATGTTAATTGATTATTAATTTGTTAAAAGTTCAAACTTCAAAGTTAAGATTTTAAAGTTCTAGCGTTCAGCCATTATAAATTATCTTTTTTATGGTTCACAAAATGTATTCAAAATTTTATTCAAAATCCCTTTAAATAAATTGGAAGTCATTTTTTTTTACTTCATGTTTGAATAGAATGGTTAGACTAAAACACTCTCAGATGTGATCCAAAATTGAAAAATAGCTAAATAATATACAGGGTGTCTCTGAACTCTTTACCGACCTTTTAAGGTATTATTCCTGGGCCAAAGACAAGCCAAAATATCGTATGTAAAATTTCCAAAACTCCATAGTTAAACTAACCTGAAAACCGAGCAAGATATTATTAGGATATATAATATCCTAAAACATATTATTACTATATCAATATGCTATTTCATAGCATACAAATAGTCACGCATCTGAGCGGCGAAAAGCGAGGTTGCGGGTGGTTGCGGTGCCAGTTCAACGATGGATGTCGCATCAAAACGCTCCCGGTGAAGCGGTACGACCGTGACTAGCCTCAGTTAAATCACTCTATCTCGCTTATTTATGAACCGATTTTCATAATTTTTTCATCGATGGATTGCAAATGAAATTTTTCAAAAAACTTATAAGGACATAAAATGTGCTACCCTATGTAGTTTTTATGAAATTTAAGGTGAAACATTTTAAACAGCCGCCATTTTGAAAATATCAGTGATAAAACGTTGATTATTTTTTTCCATATAGGTATTTATATAAAAAATCTGTGTACCGAATTTAAACTTATTATGTAGATCCATTCTTAAATTTAAAATTTTTCTTAAAAAAATACAAAATGGCGGCTGTACGGGTAACTATGGAGTTTTGGAAATTTTACATCTGATATTTTGGCTTGTCTTTGGTCCAGGAATAATTCCTTAAAAGGTCGGTAGAGAGTTCAGAGACACCCTGTATAGCAGTCATTTAAGTTCCTTAAAAAATTAAATTATAGTTTAACAGGAGGATATTAAAACACATTTATCACTGATTCATTATTACCTGTTACTTAAAGTACCACAGAGTATCTAGACGTGGTTCAAGTGAAGTTTTGAATTCTCCTCTAGAGATTAAATTTTGAGGAGCCTCCTGCAAGTTTTAACATTAGTTAACCCTCTGACCATTAGAAGTCTCTACATAGGCTTTGGCTGAAATTGTATTGCCCGCCATGAGGCTATTGTATATTCAGGCTTGTTGGTAGTGTTGAACGCCAATAGAATATTTAATTTTTACAAAGTTATTTTTTACATTAATCAAACCATATCATATTTATGATATAATACAACTTATTTCTTTGGTTTGTTTTATATTGGTATATTATACCTCCATGAAAATGCACTAAATTCAAATGTTAGTGGCGAACATCAAATACACAATCTTGTATGCAAATAGGATGTAGGGCAAAGAACGTTCTTACCTAGTTAGATTATAAATTTTTTTTATTTGTTTTGGGTCTAAACTTGCACTTTTTTTACATAAATTATGTAATGTTTTTTTGTCAGTTTTACTTTAAATATTTTTTTTTATATTTATTTAGCTCCTACATGTTGTCACTTTTATTGCCAAAACAAAATCACAAAAAATATCCCTTTACCATTAAAACTCACAGAATGACAGTAGTTTAATATGTAAAGGTATGATAGGGTCAAAAGGGCTTGGTGAGTTAGCTATCTCGCAGTGTAACACGCCTGCCTAGTACTTACTTACTTACTTGATACTTACTACACTATAAACTAACTTGATACTTAGTTTATAGTGTAGTACAAACTAACAGTGGTGTGTTGCTATAATAATAGCTGGTGCGGTGATACTCGCATCTGATATTTCCCTGCGGTCAAAGGGTTAATAACTTTTAGAACTATGGCTGTAAGTACCCCCACGTAACTGGGTAGATGATTCTGCACTGCTGTTCAATTTAAGTATTGGATAATCCATTATCATGTTACGCAAGCCTGATGATTTTAGAAAAATGAACCCTCCCCCTCTAACCCTTTCCAGCTGTTTAGAAGTAGTTTGTAAACTTAACTGGCAAACCTAATAATTATCTAAGAGTTTCTGTTTTCATCGGCCTAGAAATGCATTTCACCTAAATACATAGTTTTAAAATGGAAATATTGTTATGTTATTGGCAACTAACTTATATTTACTCATAGCTAAAATAGGTTTCTATGATGTTTTTGAGTATCAACTTGTTAGAGTGAGTGGGGTGCCTTCTCGCTCATAGTCTAAATTTACATGCTTTTCTATTAAATCTAGAGACATACATAAATTGACTGTATGCCTAACACTGACTGAAGTTTGCCAGTTGTGTTTGTTCGATGGTCATGCCATATTTATTTTGCTTATAATCCTAAAGTTTATAATACTTCTAAAGCCATCAGATCAATAGATAGTGCTTCAGTGATATTTTGTTAAAGTAATAATGAAGTATTGTCATTAATAAGTTGGTACTCACTAACACCAATTTGACTGCATTTTTTTTAGGTATGAGCCTGTTACAGTTTTATTCAGTGTATTACCTATTTTAATGAGGCATAGAGTTAAACTTGTAAATAGCTTTAATATAGGCTACTTAAGTTGAATATTATTATTTTCCAAAGATTGTATAGCACCACTCAAAACTTGAATTTTATAGCCAATAACATTAAATTTAGACTGATCAATGACCCCAAAAAAAGCTGATTTAAAAAGCTCAAATTAATGAGATACTATAAAAGTTCTTTTGTTAGTTGGAGTAATAATTTAATTGAAGCTTCCTCCCTAAATTTATCACAGAGAATTTGGTATTTATTTTATTAAAGAGCTACTGCATTGTACTGCAAGTTATTCCTCACATAAAATGTCACTATATTGATTTGTACGTTCCCTGTTTTAACATAAATGGGATTTCACAACTCTTACATGACTGCCATTAACCATATCTGTTTAGGTTAGTTTTTAACACCCTACACCTTCTTTTTACTCTTAGGGATTATCATGTTAGAAAAATATATATCATTAAGATCCATGCCCTCAGTTTATAGTAATTATTCTTGAGGTGCTATATTCAATTTTGAGTTTTATTGTTTACTTTGAAATATATAATCAGAAAACATGCTGTAATTGATTTATTTCAACGGTGATGTTAGGATCAGATATTATCATTACTAATATCAATCCTAAGACAAGCAATGAAACAAGTAATCGAAACTTAATAGGCTCTTCTTAAGCTTATGTTAGTTAATTTTGAATCAAATATATATTTAATTTTTCATTGCTTAAAAAGTTAAAATATTAAAGATTATCAGTCCGCATAACTCGGAGTCTGGACAAGGCGGGTCTGAATAAACGAGAGTGTACTGTATTTTTAAAATGTGCTATTTATTAGAATTATTATCAATGTATCCAGAACCAAATTAGTAGGGACAGCCTTACGGGAAAGTGAAAACTCCATCCGCAAAACACAGATAGCAGTACCACGATTTAATTTATAACAAAGAATTGAGCTGATTGGCTGAATAGAAACAGATGGATGGAATGATTTTGCAGAAATTTGTAATTCTTTGATATTTTTGTAAGCCAATATGGTCATTTTGATATTTGAGAGGTGGAAAGAAGAGCTTCCCATGGCAATTAATTAGGAGAAGTAATCCTAGCATCAGTGCTTTATTTTACTCTCATTTTCGGGGAAAAGCTAAAATTTTCCCCTGAAAACCAGAGATACCATTGTATTCCATGGACTGTCCCTACTTATTGGGCCCTTTATACATTGATTATGATGCTGTATACATAAAAAGTAAAAAAATTTCAAGAGTACCTTGTTTGATTCAAATGAATACCAAATTAGTATATGTGGTTTCCTTCCTTTAATGCAATTGAAAAAAAGTGAATGAAAGTTTTCTGGTTGTTTTGACATTGAACTTTTATAGTTTATCTAAAACTTTTAATGTACCTAAGGTAATTCAAATTTGATGAGTTATAATTTTATTTTGACCTAAATATTTAATACTACAGATTAAAAAATTCAATCTTTTATTTAATACTGTATTTTTATTTTTACTTGTATTCTAGTAAGCAAAATCATGTTTTTTTTTTAATTTTTCTTTTATGTTAGGCTTCCTGTATCTTTTGAAACCCATATAACCACAACATCAAATAATTAATGATTATGATTTTAGATCTTTTCGCAAGTCCAAAATCTATGTGTATGTACTATAAGAATATGACAATTTTTGGTTGTGATAGTAGGAAGGATGATCTATAGCATGTGCTGAAGTACTTATGTAGTCTGTCTATAATAGTTTGACTGTGATGTAGTGGCTGGTCCACTTAATTGTTGTGTGTTACATTAAATGTATCACTAAGCTGTGTTTAATTTTATTTATACCTGACCACAGCTTTTCACAGTGTCCTCTATAATTACTAAATAAATATTTTAACTTTCCTGAATTCGTTAGGGGGAGTTTTGAAATTTTTATCAACCTTTTTTAGTTGCTAAGATTTATCAATTTTATTGTTATCTGCAGATATTAAAAAAATAGCAGGGGCAAGAACTTCGTGGACTCCCTTTAGGAATATGGATACCACACACTACTACATTCAATCTGTAGGTTGACATTAGTGTCAGTCAATTTTTTATCAATGATAAGTTTGAGAGAAACCTTTGACTAGCCTAACAGACTCTGTCTTCAAATTCCAAATCAAGAAACCAGAAAGCTTAATACTGTTACAAATATGATATTGTCAGTGGTGACATGCTTGATTCCCGTGATAGCCACAAAAACAAAAAATTGGTTGGCTTTGGATTGCTTTCCCAAAAGGCTTTAATGTGTAAATAGTATAAAAGTCTTGTAAAAATGTCTCAGGCTTAAACAAGTGAACCAAGTTTAACTGAAGTGATAATATTACTTGTTTTTGTGAAAAATCAAAATCATAACCATCGTTTTCACACAAGGCATAAAAAATCATATAGCCTATGTATTGAATTTTTATCAAAATTGATATGGAAAAAGAAATTGGCTGTAACTTTTTATTAATGGGACATAAATTTATTCAGGGACTTCAAAATTATAAAAAATATTTATATATTGTTGCCCTAGACTGGATATTTACTGGGTTTACTCTATGAAGTGTATTTCTTTCAAAGGAAATGCGCGAAAATTATTTGTTTAAACGGAATAAAAATGGTGACCAGCAATAATTTCTTCCTATACTTCTTGTTTGAAAGTATAAATACGTGTTTAAACAGAATAAAAAATCTATTTTCCTTCGAAGTTATTTAATTTTTATTAAAATCGAGATGAATATAACATTTTCTCGTTTGATACAAAAAAGCACAGATAAAGTTTTGGCATTGGCTTTTGTGAGCCACGTGCCCCAAAACGTGGCCTGGTGCCAGTTGGCATCTTTTAACTCTTAAATTGTTTCTACTTAATACTTTCATTTCATTACATCCCATTCTCACTACTAGGTCAAACCAAAGTAAAAAATTTATTATTAAAAAGTTCTTAATTTACGTTCACTTTCAGTTCTCCGGGTTGGACTTAAATAGATAATTTTGCAACTTGGAGGTCCTCAATTTGTTGCAACTACTGAAGGCTACATTTTTGTGTGTTTTTGTTTTTCGGCACTCTTTTTTCTATTTAAGTGTGGTTGCACCATAATAGCTGTGTTACAGTAACTTCTGTTGTTGAGTCTTCTAATGCCTTCACTTTTCTTACTATTTTAATTAAGTTTTCTAGTACATGAGACCGTGCTTGATAAACACACTGCTTAATAAGGTCATACATACAAACAGGGTCTTTTTCAGCATTTTAACCATGTTTCAAAACTAGTACAAGATACAGTACTCTTGCAAATTTTAACAAAATATATGTTGTTTTTTTGGACTCTCAATAAAATGTATTCACTATATTCTTCATAAACTACTCAACCATGGCCGAAAGCTCAATAATGAAGTAGAACTCTTAGACATAATACAATCGTGATTGATTTCAACTCCTTCAAAATGAAAAAAATCTATATCAATATCAGTGTTGTGTAAAACTTTTTTGTTTTACAAATTCCAAATAACAACAGTAAAATCGGACATTTGGTTGGTTGCAGGCTGGAAGGCTGGCGAGGCTTTTACAAAGGTTTAGTCCCAAATCTAACCCGCGTAGTTCCTGCCACGATGGTGACGTTTGTCGTCTATGAGAACGTCTCCAGGTTCTTGTTGAGCTATCGGCCGTCTTCTGAGGTTATCGTCTAGTCCGTCCCCGTCTCTGTAGGATTCCTCTTTACACCAACCTGTCCCTCATTAGACACGTACCCCAAAGATACACGACCCCACTACACACTACCGTGTAGACCTTATTGTATCCTCAAAGGTTCTTAAAAGTCAATCTAGAATTATTTAGCTCACCTAAACCATGTCATGGATGATTTGTTATTGCCATTCCTTTAAATTCTTTTACAATTGTAATAAACTTACTTTTAGTTTATTGTTATGATGTCTTCATATATATTTATGTTTATCAAGTATAGTTTGTACTGCTCATAAAATGTATTTAGTTCTACTATCTGTTATAAGAAAACTATTCTTTGTCGTAAGGAACAGAGTAAATTTGTCCACAGTAAAAATGTGTTTTTAAACTTTTTTCTATTACAACTATCAAGTATTTTAGCGCTATGGAATGATGTATTGTTGCTGTGGTGTTTTCTGAAAAATACCAAGCAATAATGCAATATAGGACTCTGCATTAGCATTTACCACTGTGAAAAATAGTCCCAAAATCTGGCTAACCTAACGGTTAGTATCTTGCACTTTGATTCAAGAGGTAAAAATCTGGCTAGCCTAACGGTTAGTAGCATGCACTTCGATTCAAGAGGTGTGCGGTCTCATTTCCAATATGCCTAAAACATTTAATAAGTTTGGATTGATTTTATTTAAAAGTGTTAGTTGTAATCAGAACAATCTTTAATTATAAATGGCTTAGCTTTCAAAACATACTTTTTTGTGATTTAAGTTTCAGTCAGTCAAGTTACATTCATGTACTAGCCAACTATGCAATCAAGAACTTGGCAAACTACACCATCAACAAAGACATACACTCTCTCAACACCAGGAGTAAAAATCACTTAAGTTTCCATTTTTGCCTGGCAGCCACACTACTGGTAAGTTGGGCAGCCACACTGTTCTCTCCAAGAAAGTGTATAATAAGCTGAACAAACATATTTGCGTGTATCATGCTGACAATTTCTTGAATAAACTAAACACTTGGTTGGTGAAAACCCTTTTAATAATATCAATGAATTTTTTGAATGCAAAGAAATACTATTGTAATTTTGCTAAGGAAACCCATAATTTCTTGCTGTATTATTGTTTTTTTTTTTTTTTTTTTTTTTTTAACATTACATATTTATTTGTATTCTTCCAGGATAGTTTCCACACCACATTAAAGTATTTTTTAGCCATTTCGGTTTGAATGGGAAACTGATGAGTGTTAAATGTTGAACTTAACCTTGCTTGAACCGCCACCTCGCCTCCGCACCGAGCCTCACTACAACGACGACCATGAAGCGTGTCGCATGTGGGCGGAGACAAGGAGGGGCCCACAAGCCTACCTAAAAAAAAAAAAAAAAAAAAACAATATGTGGCGGGGGTCACTCCAAAGAGACTAGTCATTGCAGGCCAAGAAAAATTGAATTTTTATTTTTAATCAACAAGAAACAACATCTTGAGAGAATACCTCCTTAAATACAACATTAGGAATATCTTTATTTTTTATTTTATTTTTTTTGCAACCTTGACCTTTGTACTTACTTAAGTCATTTCCAAGGGGGCCTCTTGATCAAAATCATTTAACAAGACCGATAAGTTACAACAAAATATCACAGCTGGGTTCATGTGGTGCAGTCAGGTACTATGTGCCTTAGGGGCGGGGCGTGTCCCCATCGGGTCACTCAAAGAGACTAGTCATTGCAGGCCAAAAAAATTGAATTTTTATTTTTAATCAACAAGAACAACATCTTGATAGAATTCCTCCTTTAATACAACATTAGGGATATCTTTATTTTTTCTTTTTTTTTGCAACCTTGACCTTTGTACTTACTTAAGTCATTTCCAAGGGGGCCTCTTGATAAAAATCATTTAACAAGACCAATAAGTTACAACAAAATATCACAGCTGGGTTCATGTGGTGCAGTCAGGTACTATGTGCAGGGGTCCTTAGGGGCGGTGTCCCCATCGGCCCGTGCCAGGCTCAAGTTCCTCTAGGACCTCATTCGTCAGGTGCCACTTGGAATCACGGAAGCATCGTGGATGAGTGGGAAATCGTGAAACAGTTCATCACACTCTGGATGGAAAAGGATAAAATTTTACAACTCTACAACGACGCAACCGTGGCAGTGTGCTCGCTCCTTATCAGACAGAAGCTTGACAGCTCCAAGTCCCACAAAAGGCTGACAAACACTTCAGTCAGGTGTGCCACTCATACGAAACAAAATATGAAAAACAACTGCACAATATACAGAGACTGTTCAACATGTTCAACTGTTCAAAATACAACAACTGTTCGCATGGCAGAACAGTTTCACGGCTCAACCTCACATGTTTTCACTGCCATTGACTCTTGTCCATGCTTGTATTTGCCGATGACAATAAATATATTGATTATTCATTACACCAGTATATTGAAAATGGCTGTACTTCTACTGTGAAAAGCTGGGATACATAATGAGTGCAGATCATCAATGAAATTTCTCAATAGCTTAGGCCTAAATAAAAACATCAATGACATAGTTACAATTGGTTGAATTTTGTCTGGCAGCTGGCATAGCTGAGAGATCACCGTGTGTGATAGTTCAGCTGCCAAAGTTGTTCGTTTTGCACCACCCAGGGAGTACGTGCAACTTTAATGGAATGCTGCGGACGTGAACAACATCACCCCCCAAACTATGGAACACGTAGTCTCAGAGTGCGCACTGAGTGCTTTCCCCGAAGAATTGGCCGGTCTGCATAGCTCAAGTGAAGCTGGGCTGCAATGGCTTAGCCCCCTGGATTTAGCTCTATAAAGAGAGATCTAATTTTTTATTTTAGTGTTAAGTTTTTTTACACATACCGACTCAGGTGCTCTGCACCGCAGAATTTATTTTCTTATTTTTAAACCTTGGTGGCTGGCTAAATGAGCCATAGGATATATATATATAGTTGGTTGAATTTGAATTCACCTAATAAAAAACCTTGAGAAGTCATTGGATCATAAATTTTGATGATTCTAAAGTACATTGGAACCTTGATATATCGAACTCCTCGATGTAATGAAGTATTTTTATTCCCCTTCGATTTAGATTGGGTTTGGATTTAGATTTAGATTGGATTAGATTTTGCCTATTAATCTAATGTTATTTTTATCTCAGTATATCAAAGGATTAGCCAAGATCGAGTAGTTTTACTGAAGGCTAATAATGGGGCTTATCGTAGGTTTTTCACATTTTGTTCTTTAAAATTTTTAATCAGTTGCCATCAAACTTAACTTTATCAGAAAGGCCTAGTAAATTCCTAAGAAAGCTAACAGAATGGCTATTTTGACATAAAGATATTGAGTTTTTGTTTTTGTAAGAATGAAAGTTCCCTTTTCTGTTTCTTTTTTAGACACACAATAGTTAACCCTAGAGAGGTCGCGCGGCGTCAAAAGTTTCCGCGGCATTCCGTTTTTTAAATTTACTACGCAGTAGGGTGAGGCAACGCGATGTCAGACAGTGTATTCTCCCTCCACCTTCCCCTACCCTCACCAGCAAAATATCGATCGCTCCGCTGCGAGCATTCGATCTGTGCGTACGTTTGTTTGTGGAGCGCGGTCGTTTTGACACCATGCGACCAAATGTGTCGTGGAAGTTTTGTTTATTAAGAAACAACTAAATTTTATTTTCCTAAGTAATAAAATATTAACTATATAAATATTACATTGTCTAAGTAAATACAAATTAATTACAAAAAGATTTGATTACTATTTACTGCAATATACCCCCAATTTACAATTTGTGGTCAAAAAAAATTTAAAATTTTTAATCAGTTGCCATCAAACTTAACTTTATCAGAAAGGCCTAGTAAATTCCTAAGAAAGCTAACAGAATGGCTATTTTGACATAAAGATATTGAGTTTTTGTTTTGTAAGAATGAAAGTTCCCTTTTCTGTTTCTTTTTTAGACACACAATAGTTAACCCTAGAGAGGTCGCGCGGCGTCAAAAGTTCCGCGGCATTCCGTTTTTTTTTAATTTACTACGCAGTAGGGTGAGGCAACGCGATGTCAGACAGTGTATTCTCCCTCCACCTTCCCCTACCCTCACCAGCAAAATATCGATCGCTCCGCTGCGAGCATTCGATCTGTGCGTACGTTTGTTTGTGGAGCGCGGTCGTTTTGACACCATGCGACCAAATGTGTCGTGGAAGTTTTGTTTATTAAGAAACAACTAAATTTTATTTTCCTAAGTAATAAAATATTAACTATATAAATATTACATTGTCTAAGTAAATACAAATTAATTACAAAAAGATTTGATTACTATTTACTGCAATATACCCCCAATTTACAATTTGTGGTCATTTTAACGCCATGCGACCAAATGTGTCGTGCAAATTTTGTATATGAAGAAATAACTAAATTTAATTTTCTAAGTAATAAAATATTAACTATGTAAATGTTATATTTATGTCTAAGTAAATAAAAATTAAGTACGAAAAGATTTGATTACTCATTTACTGCAATATATCCCAAAATACATTTGCAGTCATTTTGACGCCATGCGACCAAATGTGTCGAGCAAAAAGTGCGACCTCTCGAGGGTTATTTGTGCTTCTAGGGACTAAAGTACAATTTTTTCTCCCTGGAGGGAAACTGTTGTCGCCCGAAGGCGAAGCCGAGGGTGACAATTTCCCTGAGGGAGAAAAGTACTTTAGTCCCTTGATGCACATAACATTTTTCCTCCACCTAAACGAATAACATTTAGGCCTAATAGGCCTACCGTATTTAATTTACACGAATAAAATTTAGGTTTAATAGGCCTACCGTAGATAATTTAACTTTACCTTCACATGATCCCTTGCTCCGTCAAGCTGGATCTGTCACATCAACATAAAAAACACACAAGGTAGGCCATATCAATTTTAAAGAACACGAAGAAACAAAATATAATTTAAGCCTAGTCAAAAGTTTTACACTTATGTTTTGGACTTCTTAGGTTAATAGCCTACCCAAGCGAAATGTAAACAAACACCTACACTGCCACGGCCATCTCTAGTACTAGAGATGCTGCTCACTCACTGCTGACTGAATGGTCAGCAGTGAGTGAGCAGCAGCTACAGCTGCTATTTGTCAACAATGAGTAACGAAACAAATACAAGTAACAGCTGACTGTGGCTCATGTTCTTTTTAATCTCTCTTTTAATGTTATTCTTATGTAACTAACTTTAGCCCCGTGGTACGAAAAAACTTGAGTTTTCCCTAGGTAGAAAGATTAAGTATTCAAGTCACATGGGATAGAAATTAGTACTTTACTACTCTATTCCAAGGAGTAAAATACGACTTTAGATAGTAGGTGGAGGAAAAGTATTTTATTAATATATTTAGTATTATTAATTTTTTTAAATTAAATTCATTTGTGTTTACTTTAATAAGCACTCCTTACTGGAAATATATTCATAAAATAGATTAAAATACCAAAATTGTTAATTAGGGGGGTTGCTCGGCACTAGTCGATTAAAAATTAATGACTTCCAGTCTGGGTAGGTTACTTCAGGTGCACCCTGTACATTGAAATTATCATCAATGGATAGAGCGCAACTGGTTTACCTATTATGCCACAATTTGTTTTTGTGAATAAACAATTTTGTAGATTTTAAAAGGGGTGTACGGGTGGTCTGGGACACTCGGTAAATATATATATATATATATATATATATATATATATATATATATATATATATATATATATATATATATATATATATGTGTGTGTGTGTGTGTGTGTGTGAGGGTGTGTGTGTGTGTGTGTCCCTGGTACTGATAACTTTGGAAGGGAACCCATGATTTTGATGAAATTTGGTATGAAAGTGTAATACCAGGTCTATTCAGGTTCGAGTTTCCATGAGTTTCGGGTTCGAATCGACTGTCTATGAGTTTGCGAACCAGCATGATCGGGTTATGGGAACAGGGTTTTATGGGGTTTCAAAGGGGTCAAAAATGGATTTTTGGCATTTTTGGACCTTACTTTCCAAAATTCAACCATTTTAACTGAAACCATTTACAAGAGTTCAAAAAATCAAACAATTTAGTATTTTGAATGATTAACTTGGCTTAACAGGTTACGGAGAAAAGCCAAAAATAGGATTCCCATGTTAATCTTATGGGAAATTAACAAAACCCTGTATCTCGCTTATTTATGGGCATAACTTGATAAAATTTGGTATATACATTCACTAGGTAGGGTTTAACTGATATTTGCTTACAACACCCATATGGCGGCAAACCTACATACTCACCCCCATGGGGTTTATGGGGAAAATTAAAAAGTGTTGAATATTGCTACAAATTAGATTTTTACCTTACCTAACCATTATATTTCCTAACAACTATACCCCGTTCAAAATAAATGTGCAATCGAAACACAGATTTCAATTCCCCATTTTTCCCGTTCCTCCCGCTGCCAAGAATCCAACCAATCAGAATCACTGAGAATTACTACAGCTGTTTAATATCTCATGTCACTTAAGCCAATGTTTTGCTTTTTCGTAAACAAATATTCCAAATTTGACGTTTGAGATGTAATAAGGTGCGCTTTCAGTGGCAAGTAAGGGAAGTTACATGATCATCAGCGCCATTTTCTACTCTGAATTTTAAGGGTGAAATTAAAATAACATCTGATTGTGAAGAAAATCGGGGAATTCGGGAAGGTATTGAGGTAATATTCCTTGTATTGGGAAATAAAATTCTGTCTTTCGACCGCACTTTTATTTTGAACGGGGTATAACATTGTTTAACAACATTCTATGGTAGTAAACCTACATAATCACTCCTATGGTGTTTATGGGGAAAGTACAAAATCACAAATTCCTATGGACATTTGCTGAGTATGCAGGTCCACTGCGATGGGGGTGTTTATTTTACTGAATGGTCTAGGAGATACAGGGGATAAAAGTTTGCCCCATGTTATTTTTACTGAACTGAAAGTGAACTTCAATTACTTGTAGCTCCCTAACCGTTAAGTTTAGAGAGAAATGTCTTATATACTATAAAAAAGTCTTTAAATTTCGTATACAATCCAAAAATGACTTAAAACTGCAGGGTTCATATTTGAAATTGTTGAGATAGAGGTTGTGGTGAGAAGGTGGTTGATGAGGGGATTAAATTTTCATGTTAAATTTTTCTCGGTTGTCAACTTCTTACGAAGATTGGTGATTCCAAACTGGTCTTTCTTTAAAAAATTATTAACTTATATATTTTTAAAATTTTAAATCTTAGTGCCTTTTACCATAAAATATTGTTTGGCATACCTTAACTCTCCAGAGGTCGCTTAAAATTTAAAACGCCGTCTCTCGCTCAAGGAGGTTTCCTCCCTGTTTTAAATAAATGCACAAAATGTATTCTAAATACTTTTATTGTTTGAAATAACAACAGAAAATGATTGTAAAATAGATTTCACGCAATATCCTTGCAAGACAGAGCAAGAATGGTAAAGTTAATTTAACAAATAAAATAATTATAACTATTATGGATTATACAAAACATATTTCACTTTTTTTACTTAAAACTTAATATTTTTCAATAGCAGTTTTGTAAAATAGTATGAAAATAGTAAAAATAATGTTTTAGGGTACAAATAAAAAAGATTTTGTATAAAACTGAACTATCAGATTATATAAAAAATACTATGACGTGTTCCTGCATAAACCATAAATTAAATGGTATAACAAAGATACTACAATCAATTCAAATAGTTATACATAGAAAAAAAAGTTACTTCAATTAAAAACAAATCTAAAATGGCAACTACTGTAGCCTAAACAATTACAAATAACCAAATAAAAAACGATCGCACACAGACTCTTCCTCCGGGCAACCAAATAAAAAACGATCGCACACGGACTCTTCCTCCGGGTTCACAAAACACACAAGGACGCTCACGGAGGAATCGTCCAGCACCTCAGGACAGCGCTCGCCAAACTGACCCTGGACGCTGAAAGCGGGATAAGGGTACTTCAAAAACATGGTGAGGAAAGGGGCTACAGCTACATAAAAGGACAGTGCTGTCAACCAAAATATAAACATTTCCCATAACAAAAAATATTGACCCGGAGGATTCCTCCGCTTAGCGTCCTCTCGAGGGTTAATGACATATCTCAATAACCAGTCCACTGCCACATGACACCAAAAACAATTAAGTAACAAAACCCTATCATCCTCTGTTTTTAGCAAATTTCCCTATAGGGAATACGCTAATACGGTAGTAGTCACGGTAAGACCTTTGACCGAGACCATGATACTTTTTTTGTTTTGAGGTCCCTAGAAGCCAAAAACACCGTTCGTTCGTATGAATGATCGGACCACGGTAACGGGGTTTTATGGGGTTTCAAAACAGTAAAAAATGGGTTTTTGGCTTTTCTCACTTCAATTTATAAAATTCAACAATTTTATCTTAAACCATCTAAAAGAGCTTAAAAAAAAAAAAAACAATCTGGTATCTTGAATTTTTTACCTAGCTTAAATGGAGAAAACCCAAAAACTATGTTTTCCATGTTATACTTAAGGGAAATCAACAAAACCTTCTATCTCGCTTATTTATTGTCATATCTTGATAAAATTTGGTATGTTCATTCATTATTTTTATTTTTATTTTTTATTTTGGGTGTATCTACGCCAGTGGCATTTTTTACCTTTTTGAAGGGGAACGGTCCAAACCCCAGTCTTGTTACTATCTAACATCGACCAGTTGTTAGAAAGCATCATTAATTAATAGCCCAATGACAAATGGCAACTGGGTCCGGAATCGAACCTTAAAAAAGCTACAAGCTTTTCTCAGGATCGAGCCGGCAACCTTTGGATTCAAATGCGAGCACTATAACCACTCAGCTACCCAGCCAGTTATCAAGCGTTTAACTGATATTTGCTTACAAAACCCATATGGCAGCAAGCCTACGTACTCACCCCTACGGGGTTTATGGGGAAAATGAAAATAACACCATAACTTGATAAAAATTGGTATTTACATTCACTAGGTAGGATTTAACTGATATATTTACAAAAAAATCCATATGGTGGCCAAATTACATACTCTCATCCCCATGGGTTTTATGGGGAAATAGAAAATATACAAAAATTCCAATGGAAATTCGCTGGGTACCCTGGGTCTGCTGCGACGAGGGTATTATATATATTTAAATCTATATTGAATTGTTTTAGGATATTAAAATGGTTTTGTGAATAGTTATACTTATAAATTATTGAGAATAACAAAATCTAATCACCACTGGAATGACTTTTTGAATAGCTTCTTTCTGACTATTCTGTTCATAGATAATAAATAATATCTTTATATACTGTAATAATAATAAAAATAATAAAAATTTGGCGAGTTTGGAAGTTTCGATCTATCCATTGATGATAATTTCAATGTACAGCGGTGTACCAGAAGTAAAACCTATCCAGACCAGAAGTTAATAATTTTAAAAATGAACCCCACTTTTTAGGGTATTTTTGGTTTCTAGACATAATTTTAAGACTACCCATACAATTTAATGTGTACCCATAATCTTAAGGGTTTGGGAGATGATGGCAGATTATGGCGGTGTGTAAGTTTTGTTTTTTCCCTTAAGAATAACAAAGGAGTAAATTTTCATATCCATTAACCCTGAATGTTTTACCTTTTTATAACTGTTTAGTAATATAAGTTTATTTTAAATAATATTTCATCATAAAATACCGATAAGTTATTCACATAATTAATTTTAGTTTTCTACACATTTAAAATAATCTCCGCCATTTTGAAAATTTAATGGAAAATAAAAATAATTTATGTTACTTAAGTGTTTAAAAGAAGAAGCTAAGGAATTGTTTTGCTATGTCTTTTTAGTTTAACGGGAAATGTACAAAGATAATGAATGTGAAATTTAGCCCCATATATTATTCTTAAGGGAAAAAAGCAAATTTTTACCTCAATTATCTCCCAAAACTGTTAGGATTAGGGGTTCACATTTAAATGTAAGGTTGTCTTAGAATTATGTGTAGAATCCAAAAATGCCTTAAAAAGTGGGTGTTCGTATTTAAAATTAATGACTTCCGGTATGGGTAGGTTCTGGTACACTGTGTACATTGAAATTAACATCAATGGATTGAGCCGGTTTACCTATAATGGCACATTTTTTTTTTTTTTTTAATTAATTAGATTTTAAAAGTGGACTAATTAGTGGATTAATTAGACTATAGATTTTAAAAGTGGTGTACGGGTGGTCTGGGACACCCGGTATAGCAACATACTAAGCATATGATTCCTTAGGCCGGGGCCCACCAGCCGATACCGGTTGATCACCAGCTGGAAGCCCCCCTCTAGGACCCCTGCCCGTCGGTGGGGGGGGGGGGGGGGGGGGGAATACCACATTCTAGTTGCGGGTCTTTGGCTTCTATTATGGAAAATTATTTGACAGAAAAATCGTCAAACCCTTAGAATTTCAACGTGGGAAATAACATTTCAAAATTTACAGAGAACCAAATTCACAAGAATAGTCCAAGGCAGTCAGAATACTAGCCTAATATTACCTGAAATAACACCTTCTTGGTAGTGATGGCAAAATTTCTTGAAAAATCGATTTTTCGATATATCGATGTATCGAAAGAGTAAAATCGATTTCGATAGAAAATCGTGAACAAAAAATCGATGTCAAAAAATCGATGTATCGAATGGTAAAAATCGATTTTTCCGAAAAATCGATTTTATTTTGCCGTCACTATGATGGCAAAATTTCTTGAAAAATCGATTTTTCGATATATCGATGTATCGAAAGAGTAAAATCGATTTCGATAAAAAATCGTGAACAAAAAATCGATGTCAAAAAATCGATGTATCGAATGGTAAAAATCGATTTTTCCGAAAAATCGATTTTATTTTGCCATCACTACTTCTTGGTCTGGTACCCACATTGTGGGATTTACTACGTCAGATGAGAGTTCATGAGAAAAAAACACATAACTTACAGTACTCCAATAAAAAACACACAAACGCGTGTTTTACAAGTGTGAATTCGTGGCTTTGTATATAAGCTTATTGGAAAATAAAGTTCATCAACAAAGTTTAGAAAAGCAGAATCATATCCACTTCTCATCCAAGCACGTTTGACATAATTGGCAAAATGAGACTATAAAATGAATGGAACTGAGAGACTACATTTGTGTTAAAAGATTTTAGGACGGGTACAATAATACTCTGACTCCAGCATTTATTAGACAAACTATTATTGAGTCATATTGATCTCATTACTGATCACCATTGACATTTTATATTTAATGAATTTAATTTTCCAACGGACAACCGAGGATTAAATATTTATAAAGGAGAGAAATCGAAAAACATAAGGAAGATTAAATTTTCTTTTAGTGTGGCAGGCAGATAGCAAGAGCCTTCACTTGTATTTAACAGGCTGTGGCTGCGCAATAATACAATTTCTACAAAGTAGTGCCCCAGCGTTGGGAATTTCCGGGGAATTCCACGGAATCCGGGGAATGGGAGAGGTCTCCGGGTACAATTCCGGGGAATGGAGTAGTTCCGGGGAATTTCCGGGGAATGGTCCATTTTTACGGTAAAATTCCGGGGATTGCGCCGGACAACAGGATTTGATTCATTAATCTTCAAAATGACATTCATATTACTCTTTCCATGAATACTATGATAATATGGTTAATCGTATGGATGTCTAAATAGTATGGCTATAAATTTTTATGGTTATGGTTTTAGTAAGAGGCCTGTAATAATAGACATCAATGAATTAAATAAAGTAATACTGTAAGTTACTTTGTTGCCCCTACTGTTAACTAGACGCAGGTTAATTTGTTGCACACTGTTGACTGGGGCCTCACGATTCTCGCCGTTTTCTTGGTAATGGTAATCATGGGCGGAGTTTCGGGGGGGCCTGGGGGGGGCCGGGCCCCCCCAAAAATTTCAAAAATGTTATGTAAAAAACAAAGTTTACGAGCTAAATAATTATCCATTCAGCTAACGTTCAAAGTTTTATCTCACTTTAACTTACTTTAAGATAACAATATTTTCTATATTTACATTTTTTTACCTATGTTCATGTACGATTCTAAAAAGTAAACTAAACAATAATAGATTATCATAAATTAAACACTGTTTGCGCGAACTACTAAGTAAGGATATTTCGTAGATCGCTAAGGGAAAATATAACCTTAGGCCCTACAGTTGGCACAACTTACCGTCAAACTCAGGTGGGTAGGCGCCGCCGTGCCCCGCTACGACGACGCTTTAGATAATGTATCTGTAAAATAGCTTTATTTTACAGTTAATGTAAATTTTCTTTACATCCCTATGCCACTGGAGTTTTTATGCATCCGTAGGCTACTATCAGCAGAGTTTAACATCAACATCACGATACACCGTACTCATGAATAAACTCGTACGAACTTTTTTGGTTATTTTGACCCAATTAACCATATTGTGAAGTTTGGTGACGTAGTACTTTAAAGACACCCTGTATATGATTTTTTTTTTAAATCAAAATTTCGTGCATCTAATACTTTGACAATCCTTTACTTAAAAAACAGTTCAAACAGGTAATCAATCACTTATTGGTATTCTATAGACAAAGGGAGCACTAGTGCAGTTCCCCATTCCTATGGGTTCTATAAAACCTGACCGATGAGTGTCATGACTGTATTTGTATTCCTAAAATACTTGTTCAGACTGTGCTATCCACCATAAGTGTTTAGCCTACTTCGAACTTCGAACGCCACAGCCTAGTTAAAGATGGCTGTGTGTCAACCTGAGTATAGAGGATATTATGGTATTAAATATCCTTTATCACTGACCCCCGGTGGCCCCCCCCCCAGCATCAGAGGTAAACTCCGCCCATGATGGTAATTACCCGGACTTTACCCTCGTTTCCTTGGTTACCCCTTTTAGGTATTCTGATTGGTTAAAGCTTCTCAAAATCACAGATTATTTTAAAATCATATCGATCATTTGTTGTTTGTTTTTAAAGCCACTTTATGACCAAATTATTGAGATTAGTTACAATAGAGACGTGTCGTTTTGGTGTGTGGGTAAAATGGCAAATAACGGATAGAAAAATGTAAAAAAGGACTGGTTACCAATGAAACTGCTCTAATTGTGGGGAAATGGCACCAATCAACCGGGGGCAAATCTCACTATCTTTGTAGCACTTAATTAATTGTAGTTTGTTATCTACCGTAGTTTCATCTCGTTGATAGCTAGACCTATAACAAGGCCAGTAGTTGGGCTTGCCTATACCCTCTCCCCCACGGTGATTTATAGTGTTTTATTGGTTTGTGGGCTTAAAAATTTTTAATTACATTTTTGAATGATAATAATATAATTGGAAAACGTATTTAGTAGTGGCTAGCAATGTAGTTACAGCGATTTGTAGTGCCGCTTTTACTTTATTAGGTCTCCAGTATGAGTAATGAAATGGTTAAAATACCGCAACGGAATTCCGGGGAATGCAATTTTAATTCAGGGGAATTCCGGGGAATCCGCTAGTGGATTCCGGGTAATTTAATCTCGAGCTGTTCCCAACACTGTAGTGCCCAGCCTTTTCGTCTAAATCCCTAAAGAATTTTCATTGATCAATGTTTTGAGGTGTGTTAGGTTTATGTTTAATTTTGAAGTGTTTTAAACAAGTATTATATTTTGTAGTCATCTAGTACTTCGGTACTAAATTCAGGTTGGAATGTATTTAAGATTGAACTGTTTATTAGTCTGTATTTTAATTTCCCTTGGCATTGAACATACGACAGCGGAAGACGTAAGTACATATCTACATAACCTTTTTTATATGTCAAACAACTTAAAACATCAATGATACAGATGTTTATGTATCGAACTACAGGATCTTTTAAACATCAAATTATAATTATTCATTAATTTGAAACTCTCTTACCCTATTTTGCCCTTGTCTTATTGATAGCTACACAAAAAATACAATAGGTAACTTCAATTTATGCTTGAATGTTATGCTGCACTGCAGAGATTGTTGGTATAGCTGCACATCATCTGCTGAATATTAATGCTTAACCTTGTTGTTCATTGCTTGTCTTACTTAGTATTAATAGTTATGAGGCTGATAATTTTTAAAATTAAGTTCAGGCCTAGCCTAGTTTAAAGTTAGTAGACTAATGTTATAAAGGAAATCAGCAAAATAGGCCATCTTCTCTAAGATAAAAAGATCCTGCCAAAGTCTAGTTATGCAATGAAAAAGAATTTCATTTTAGGTTCTAGGCCTAGATGCATTTATTGGCCATATGGTCATGGTAGACCCTATAATCATTGGATTACCGTAGCCCAGCGTATTATACATTTCATCATATATTTACTCCGTCATAGGGTGCAGTCTTTTTGATAAAATAAACACAGAAGGAACAAGTAATTTGAATGTTGATTTTTAAACAAGGTTTTATTGAAACATTTGACCCTCCCTGCCAAATGCTTAAAAATACAAAGACAGGTTGATCTCTACGCCTACTCATTATTCAGTTTCATGTAAGTTAATATTAAATTTATGTTATTATACTAGGCCTTGGCCTATTTGCAGTAAAATTATTAATCCTGCTGTATTAATTAGAAGCAAGGTGATTATTAGCCTATGCATCCTCTACAAGGGTACTACAGTAGAACCTCCCATATCCGACCATGACAGGATTGGGCCATGGCCGAAACGGCCAAAAAGTTGAACATGGGGAGAAGCAAATTAAACGCATGTCTTAGGTAGAAAAACAGTTGATATAGTAGATGTGCTTAATGGTTCGGCCGGGGTCTCCTTATCCACTAATAATAACAACAAGACAACAACAACAACAACAACAACAGCTGATACAGTTTTGTAATAATAGCCTTTAACTATATTGTATCTATAACACATTAATTGAAACCTCAAGATAATAACTAAAAAATGACAATATACTGATTGTTTCTACAAATAACAAATAGTTTCACGTTTCGACAGGCTCAGCAGCGACGGGAGCGCGACAGCTCAGATAGACTAGGTCGGTTATCGGGCGGAGTTGGTTATAGGGAGGTTGCATACCATAAGAAGGAACGGTATTCTACTGTAGCTCCTAATTTTATAAACTCTATCCATGTAGATTCTATCATTAGCTGAATTTAAATACGACTTTGAGTAAAACTTGTAGGTTAAGAGTATTTTTTTAGTCTGCTCATTTTGGGACTTTGGAATTGTTTTCTTCAGCGTCTAGGAAGAGGGAGAGAGCAAGAGAGAGAGGGAGAGCGAGAGAGAGAGCGAGAGAGAGAGAGAGAGAGAGAGAGAGAGAGAGAGAGAGAGAGAGAGGGAGGGGGAGGGGGTTTGCTGAAGCCTGCGGTCCTCCCTCCACCCCTGGCCTAAGTAGCAGACCTTTTCTTAAAGCCGCTTTCCAAACAGGCTTAAAGTCTTTTTTGCCCTCCTTGCGTCTGCTTTTCCTAACCAGGCACTATTCTAGTGCCCAGTCAAGACACTTCTTCCTCCGTCTAGTGCCTGAGCAGTAGGTTATCAGGATATTTTTTTCTCTTCCTTTCATATTTTTCCTTTTTTTATCTCAAGCTGCACCCACATCTTCAAAAAATTCCTTCAGTTCTGTTTTTCTCCTTCAAAAGAATTTACACTCCATCGGAATGTGTTGTGATGTCTCTAGTTCATTACAATGTGTGCGTCTATCGTCATCCACTATGTTGGAGCTCTTCAGTTTGGCATTGAATTTCCCATACAAGGGCCTATGACAATCTTCCTATACTTAACATCTGGGACAAACGCATACAGGCTTCTCCTTTGGTGCTGGTTTCCCTTCTCCTTCTGCCATTCCTTTAATGTTTCTTCACTTTGAGTCCTTTCACTTTCCATATCATCCACTCCTAATTCCTTATGTCTACTACGTATTAATCTGTCTTCGATCAAACGTATCCAACGGGATCACTCCTGCTAGATCACACTTGTTATACCATTCACTCTTTGTGAGAAATGGTGCTTCATTCCTTAGTCACTCCCAACAACTATATCCTCTGCAGGCTCATCAACTTTGTTTTCATTCCTCTCCCTTTCATGCTTTGTTCCCACATTTCGCATCCGTACAGCTTCATCGGCTCCAAGGCTCCTATTTAATTATACCCATGAAACCAAACAGTCTTTCTACACCTCATTCGGTTGTTTACCTTTGCCTTGTTAACTCTTCAAATGCCTTCATCGTCTTTCTCAACAATATGCTAATAGTGTCCTGCAAACTTCACACCGCTTCTAATTCACTACACTACACCATTGACTATGTACACTACCATGAATAGACCTCTCATCCAATGCATTTAGTTTGAGACAAAAATTTGGAAGTTTCGTGTATGCCGGCACCAGAGTCACTGCCATCGATGTTGTTATTATTTAGCTAAATTTACAGTGCTGCAAAAACATTTCATCACAACATAAACAAAAATCTCCATTGTAAAATGTTTAATCTTTGATTGAGAAGAGTGGTAGCACTGACTTGCGTATCATATGACTCTTGTACTTCAATGTACGCCCGCACGAGATCACACCACCGTCAATATGTTTCAAACACGCCTGTGATATGAGAAGTCTACTCACGGTAGTGTACATAGTCAATGACTACACCTAAGTACTTTGTCTCGTTAGAACACGTAATCATCTCATCGCCCATGATTACTCTGATGAATATTTCAACTAAATTTTCTTTGAGAAGCACCATTCACTATTTTCTCCTTCGAGAAGGTGATTTTTCTTTTTTCACTCCACCTGGTTCGACCATTTGTAAGGCTCCGATAGCCTTACATATCAACTCTGGACTCGAGTTCGCCTTGACTAGAAGCTGTAGGTCGTCCGCATACACCCTCGCCATGATGCCTTTCTTTAACCGATGTCGAAGAAAGCCATCAAACAAAATGTTCCACAACAGTGGGCCCACAACTGATACCTGTGGCCAACTTTTGTGATGTTCTTGTTGACCTCTTTATTGATTAATATTTTTATCAAAATGATTAACTAGCCTACTGGTATATTAATTAATTTTATTAAACTTAAATCATTAGGGTTGTGCATGAAACAATATATACCGGTACAGTAGAACCTCCCTTATCCGACCTCCAGATAATCTACCTAGTGTCCGACCGTCTATCTGTGCTCCCGCGCTCCCGTCGCTGCAGAGCCTGTCGAAACATGAAACTGTTCGTTATTTGTAGAGACAATCATGTATAAATATTTGTCATTTTTCTGTTATTTTAAACATATCTCAAGGTTTCAATTAATGTGTTATAGGTACCGGTACAATAAAGTTGAATCACAATACTGTATAGCAGTTTTTCTACCTAAGAATGCGTTTCATTTGCTCCCCCTGATATCCGACTGTTTGGCCTTTCCCGACCATGGCTTGGTCATTAATTCTTCTGTACATCCTTTTGACTGCTTCTCCTTGATTCCGTCACATCCTGGGGCTTTCCTTAAACTGTGAAATGCTGCGGTATCCCATAGGTACTGTTTCAGTCATTGTTCAGTTTGGGTTTTCTAACAAAATAACAAATAACAAGTTGCATTTCCTCTTTGCCTTCCTCCACTACTATCTGGCAGACCTTTCCCCAGGGGTCCTTCCTCTATACAATAAATTTCTCTCATATCTTTTTCATTTGTCTTCTAATACCCCAAATGTATTGCGCCCTAGATCTCACAAAAGCTCTCCGATTGTCTTCTAGTGATGACCTCCAAACCCTATTCCTTCTTCTTAACTTCACCTGTAATTCATCTAATTCATCACATCACCAGTAGACCTTCCTTGTTCCTCTTGTCACTTTTGGGTAATGCTCCTACAATCCCTTTTTTTTGTGGTGCCCTTTTTTTGTAATTAGAAGAAAATAAACAAAATATAAAGTAGTCCTTAGTCACACTTTATGGCTTACTTAAGTCATAATTACTGAGTGGTACTTTAAAACAAATTAGGCCTATATTGTTTACGGTATCTTAATTTTTCCAGAAAAAATTAGCACAGTCACCCAAACAGCAACTTTGGCAGCCTACAACATCAAAGGATGACATATATATAGACGATGAAGCGCTGGAAGGCTCAGGAAACCGTGAGATCAAGTATGATCTGGAGTCAAGCGGTTCAGGGTTCGGACCTGATGATGAGGATGGGGATGGTGATACCGACAATGGATCAGGTAATGTCAGAGAGTTTCTATCGTTAACTAACATTACATGATCAAATTAAATTCGTTAGTTTATGAAGTAGTCAATAATCAGTGGGAATATTTAAATAATTATTTATATCCTGTTGATAATTGCACATCCATTGGAATACACGTGTTAATAAAGTGTGCTTGGTTTTCATTTTGGCCATTGACAATGATTTCTACACTGGCAGTCTAGACCACACTTCTGTCAGGTGTATATGTCGTATCCAGTCCCGATGTTTTCAATGTCATACCTGTTATTTTTACCGTTTTTAATTTGCCGACAATCTTCAAATGAAGAGCAGATTTAAGTTCCTTGTATGGCCTGATGACTGAGGAGTCAAAACTAGTTGCCATATTGCAACTCTTGGATTACTTGATGCAGGTATTTACACCGCTTTAAGAAAATGAAGGCATAACCGATGGGAAAATCATGAATTAATTAATTGCAAAGAAATATACGGGAAATATGTGTATTTAATTTTGTGGACACCCTGTTCTATTTCCTGAAGGGTAAGCTGTGTGCTTTGCTTGAAAAAAGCTGTGTTCTGTAGTTTTGGATTTTGTAAGAGCAACAAGTTGCTGGCACATTCTGCCCCACGCAAATGATTTTTTTTCTGTAGGCCTAATTATAATTGGTTTCATTTACTTTCAATAGCTGCTGAATATAAAACTTCTAAATGCAGTATGCATTGTATATAATATTTTAGGATATTTAAAAGAGGTGTAGAGGATAAACAATTGTTTTAAAACTGCCCAAATCTGTTGTTTGTATTGTGTGCAGTTTATAAATAACTTCAGTTTTCAATACATTTTTTTATGGCAGATTTCATTAGTTGGCTGCAGGGGTGGGCAAGTAGTTGCTTTTTTATTCGATCTGTGTAGTTGTTTATTTACTACAATTTTCTAAACTGTTTTTAACAATAGATTCTATAAAGTAGGCCTAGTTATAAAATTATTTTGAACTGGAGGCACCATAAAATTAAATAATTTTGATCCAAAAGAGATAAAATTGCTTCCATGGTAAAAATTTAAAAAAATTTAATTTGTTTTTTGGGCGTGCTTTATTTTTTTAATAATCTGTCTATATCAGTGTTTCCCAACCTTTTTATGCTCGCGTACCACTTGACAGTTTTTAATTTTTGGCGTACCACCCAAATTCATACCTTCCCCCCCCCCCACCCAATATAATATCCACCCTTGCGATGCAGCCTGGAAGAGCATAGGAGCTCTCTTTAATATGTTTCACTATGGGAGCCTAATTAGTGGTGTGTGAAAAAATTAAAGACAAATTTACAACAATTAAGTTTGAAAAGTTCTATTTTAATTGATTAAACAAATTTGGAATGAACGTAATAGTTCGAAGCAATAAAAATAAGGAGGGCATATAAATTAAAATAATAATATAAAATTGAACTAAGTTTTCATGTTTCAAATTAAAAACTGATAGCTGCAGGTTTTATAAAGTCGAATAGGCTTAAAATAAAATTGAAACAAATTGTGTCAGCTATACACTTAAAAGAAATTTACACTTTACATTTCTACTAAAGTAAAATAATAAAAATACTATAAATGACCAAACTAATAAATATTGGCAGCAAAGAAGTTGTTAATGAGAAACTTGCTGTTGTATCTTGCCCAGGATAGACTCAATTCCAGGACTAATAAATGATCAGGGCTAATTATACACATATAAACATAAAACATATGTCAAAACACAAACTATTTTGACGGATCGCTCAATGGGCTTTACCGAACAAATACACAGCAAATTGCTGTCCAGTGTGATAAAGTGGTAAAAATAAAATTCTCTGTAGATATACAAAATAAATTATCCCGCATTATCATTTGTCTCGTAACTTGAAATAGGAGGCTAATTTAAGTTTAGACGAGTACAGGACACAAAATCATTATTCATTGGTATAGTGCTCTAAAAACGGGAGTGCTAAAATAGTGCGAAATTACTTTAGCTATGAAAGATGCTACCTATTTGAATCTCTCTAACTATGTAGAAATGTGTTTTAATGCAGCACTGAGCTGACCAAAGCAGCCGTTGGCATCATGACGCTTTCTTTTGATCGGAAACGCTTTTTTAATTTTTTGTGGATTTAATTTTTTATTTCTTTGTTTGCGTCTTGCGTACCACCTGAAATGCTCTCGCGTACCACCAGTGGTAGGCGTATCACCGGTTGAGAAACACTGGTCTATATAGTAAGGTTCTAATGAAATGAGTTGTTACAGGCATTATATCTCCAGACAAGGGCCGCAACGTCGCTGTAGACAAACCAGAACCTCCTCCTGTCAAGGAGCCGCCCATCACCAGGACCGATAACGTGAGTCCTTCACTTTGTTATTACAGTAATAAAAAATTATTGTGTTGCTTCTTACGTGTTTTAGATTAGACCTAGCCAAGGATTTTTACCCTATACCATAATACAGTTATTTCAATCTTTTTTCATCTTTCCTTTTGTACCCCTTGACTCTGACCAATGCACTTTAGAAAGGGTATACAAGTCTTCTGTTTATTCACTCCTAAATGTAAATACATTGATTTTTTAAAACTACTATACAATTTTTTAATTTAAATTGCTATAGACCTATTTGAAGTTAATGCTGGTTTAGGTGAGATCTCTCACTTTAAATAATGTTCTTGGCCATCTTATTTCAACACTGTAGTTTAGGGTTTCTTTAATCAAGTATTAATATTGATTGTTTTTATTAAAACTATTTAATTTTAGTATTTGGTGGAAATATTTGTTTTTGATATCTATTAATATGAGTAAATAAATTTGTAATTAAATTAAAATTTTTAAAACTTTAATTAAGTGCAAAAAAACTTAAATCTGTTTTGTAAATTCCCATACAATGTACAACTTTGTTGGAGGAATAAAATTATTATTATTATTATTTATATCATAACTAAAACAAAATCTTGATTTTAATACTTCATCATCGCAATTAGTTAATTAATTGAAGTTAAACAAACACTAAATGGGGAAAAAGTTTTGATTATTTGTATTTTTGTAGGAATTTATGAAATATCTGGGAAGATATGAATAAAACTGTTGGTCATAAAATCCAGCCAGTTGAAAAAAATTTAGAAACACCCTCAAATAAAACCTCCCTGTCTAAGAAATTTTTAATTATGTGTTAAAGAAATACTTTTTGTCCCAATAATTATTTTTAGTTTCAACTCTTTTGATACATTTAAATGATAATTTGATTTCTATAGTTAAAAAATGTACATTTAAAAAAAGTATCGTTGTATTTTAAGCTTAATATTATATAAACAAATTAATAACATTAGTCCACATTTTTTAACTGTAGGTCATACAACTTTGATTGAAGTTTCTTTAAAATCCTTTAAAACCAGACAAAAAAATATGAGCTATTGTTTTTGTAAGACAGTTTGATCAGTAACTAAAAATAATGAACTAGGGAACTGATGAGGACATATATCAGATAAGCGACCCTGACCTACGTTGGCAGGTGTTGCGGCTCATATATCAATTAATTGTATTGTTATCTTAGAACCATGGGTGTTCTTTAATTTATAATTGATTTCTGGTGGATGTTCTTTCCTTAATAATTTATTTCTGTTTACCGTTGTTTATTTGTAAAAGGATTTTTTTGTATTTTGAAATTATTAATTCTTTACTAGATGATTAAGTTACATTCCTTGATGCCGTCGCAAATCCTGTTTCTTCCAGATAACTAGTTTTGGCACTGCTGTCTCATTTTCAAATCAGTAGAAACGTCGTTAAAACTTTTAAAACATAGTCATAATTTACAGTTAATACACATAACACAACACACTCGCGAACATTTAAAAGTTAATTTGAGGTTGGCCGGCCAAGACATAGATTAATGTACATACAGACAGGATGACGGATGCGACACGACTAGCCGATGCCTGCTTGATGACGTAGGTCTGGGGGGGAGGTGGTCAGCTGATATGCTTTATCGGTATTCCTATTGTCATTGCCTAGTGCATTAACTCTGTCAAATAAAATATTAGAATGGAAATTAAGTTTTTCGGGCATCGGTTAGTCGCGTCCCATCCGTCATCCTGTCTGCGTAACATATTATATCTTGGCTGGCCAACCTCAGATTAATTTTTAAATGTTCGCGCATGTGTTGTGCTATGTGTACTGTAAATCATTACTGTGTTTTAAAAGTTTTGACGACGTTTCTACTGATTTGATAATGGGAAAGCAGTCCTGAAACTAGTTATCTAGAAGAAATTGTTTAGATTGACGACGGCATCAAGGTATGTAAAGTAATCATCTAGTCATTGATCAATCCTGGAGGCAAATATGAATAAAATAATTCTTTACGATTTTTAAATTTGTTAAATCTTACCATGTCATTAAAATAACAACAATGTTATGTGTAAATGTACAACACACAATATTTTACACAATGTAAAATTTATCTACAATTGAAGGTTGTGAAGGTTTAATTGTGTATCGATAAATTATTAATTGTGTACATATACTGTATTTTTATAGCAACAACATAGTACATGAACATTGTATATTTGCTACACACCAAATTAATTTATTTTGTCAACATGCTACACGCCAAACTCTTTTTACTCTCGTGTCATTATTATTTATTATTCCAACAATTAACATCATTTAAAATTTTTTTTACATATATTCAGGTTACAGCTAACGAGATGGTAAAAACATAATGTGCATGCAATAATTAGTAAATAACACAAACTGCAACATTTGCAAACTAAGCTAATATAACCAATACTGGACATATTAAAAATCAGCAATAGCAATACTTAATTACAATAGGCCTACCACAAACAACAATAATATATGAATAATTTAAGTTGAAAAACGAGCCATGAAAAGTGATAAATAATTAACAATCGACAATTAACGATGCGAGAGAAACCAAATTATCAATGAATCATGTATTGAACAAATAATGCTAATGTTAACAAAACGAGTACTAGATTGTAATTTTTTTGTATAACTATGAATACAAAAAAATAATAAATATTTGGCAGCAACAAAACAATAATAAACAATATAGACTATATATAAAAGATACATAATGAGCTATACACGCCAATGTAAATTAGTAAATACCAACCATGAAATATATAACAGATAACAATAACAGAAATTAAAAAATCTAATTAACAATAACACACTCGACTAACATTGTTGATGCCGGCCCAATGCACTTAATCTAAATTTGCAGAAGGTTGATGACCATCCTTCTAAAAGACAACAGTGGTTCTTGGAAGAAGTCTATTCTTGAGCTAACTTCATTCCCAAGACGTTGCAACCTGACCACAATTGAGTGCTTAGTTGGTTGGTTGGATAGAACAAGCAAATGTATCCGAAGATCTAGTGCCTCTTGGTACCAGAAAGTTGAGCTTCTGAAGCAGGCTGTATGAGTCAATTCTACCATTAACCAAGTTGTGAAGAAAAACAAGGTGCATAACTTGCCATCAAACATGCAGAGACAAGACATCAAACTGCTCCTGAAGGTCCAAGACTGGTGAGGTAAGGTAGTCATAACCCAGGCGAGCATCAAAGATCCTAAGAAAGCGTATTTAGACTCACTTTAGCAGTTCAATATGGCCCAACTGACGGGAGGACCATATAATTGAGCAATATTCCAAAACTGGTCGCGGAAGAGATTTGTATAGTACCAGGAGTGTCCCTGAAGAACGAAAGTTTCTTGAAGTTCTCACAATAAAACCCAGGGCGGAATTAGCTCTTGCAATTACGTGCTCAATGTGCTCAACTGGGCTCAAGGTGAAGTTAAATATCACACCGAGGTCCTTCACACGGTCCACTCTTCTCAGAATCACGTCACCAATGCAGTAGTCATACTGTATGTATAGCATACAGTAAGCCTTGTAAATGAGACGACATGGCACTTACATACATTTAATACCATGGATGCCACAACATTGGTGAGGGACTATTGAATATCAAGTTCATCTGAAGATGACGTGACCCAAGAGAAAATCTTGAGATTGTCTGCGAAAAAAAAAAGTTTGATGTCAACATGCTGGTAATATCTTTGATAAATATGTTGAACGAAAAGGGACCTAAGTGTGATCTCTGGGGAACGCCAGATAAAGCCTTAAAAGGTGAAAGAAGGGTCCCTTTGCATTAGAAGACCAACTCATGATTTTTGAGGTAACTCGCCTGCCATTTGATAAGATGACCACCAATACCATAAGCCGCAAGCTTAGCAACTAACAAGCCATGGTAAACCTTATCAAAGGCTATGGAAAAATCTAAGTAAATGCAGTCAACCTGACAGGAATTGGTAAATGCAGAAATGACATATTCTTGAAAAGTCAATAGATTAGTCACATTGGAGCGTCCTCAAAAGAAGCCATGCTGGTTGCATACCAAGTACTTCTTGAAGTAGCTAGAGAGATGATCCAAGACCAGGGATTTTAAAATCTTGGCTAAAGCAGATTGTATTATCATATTTCTGTAGATAACTATACTGCCACGATTGCCAGATTTGAAAAAAAAGGCAGAACAAAGCCTTGTTTTAAGACATAAGGGAACATTCCTGCAGACACCAATGTGAATAAAATAGTCAGGTGAGCAGCAAGAACAGGGGAACAGTATTTCAACACGCTCAAGGGGTATGCTCTCAGGGCCAGCGCTTTTATATGGATCAAGATCATTTAGTATTTCTGAACTTCTGTAGCAGAGACAACAATTGATGAAAGTGAATCATTACTAGTGATATTTAAGGATAATAATGTAATATGACTCTGCCTATTGTACAAACTATGTATTTAATGGCAATAAACATTTCTGATTTCTGATTACTCATCAATTGATAACTATATCTCGAACTTCCTGTTGGTCATGTTTTTCCTGTGATGCTAAACCAAACTATGATTCAACCTTGGATGCTATTTCATAAATAATTTTAATAGACTTTATTAAAGTATAATACATTAACTGTAACTAATCAGAAAATAGTTGTTTTAGGCCTATTAAACAAAAAAACTACAATTTAAGAGTCGGGCCTATGTTATTCTCCACCAATAATTGTGTATACACATTAGCAAAACAAAAGGCGTACTCTGAAATATTCATAGATTCAGCAAAGTCAATAAAAGACGGATTTAGGAACAAACTACTATTTGTTTGAAATATTTTGATCTTGTTTTGTTAAATTTAAATTACATTTACTGAAAAGCTTCGCCTCTGATAGTCCCCCCCCCCTCACCAAAAAATAAAAATAAGTTACAGTTTTTTCACCTGTATTTTCACCTGTAGAATCCATTACAGTTACTGCATGTACTTACAGTTTACATTGTACCCATGCTTTGCTTCGGTACAAATTATTGAAGTATCAGAGTTGCATCTTTTGTGACTTCCAACTTGTTTTGGTTACATATTGTAGTATGCAGAATTTCATACTTTGCACATTAACTCTGTAAATGCTAGTTAATCCATTAAAACTCATGGTGTTTTTCAGACTAATGTACATTCGATAAACGAAAATGAGATTGGCAGCCCCAGCCACAATAATGGTGATAACGACAATAATGATGACAATGCAGCTGGTAATGATGTTTACATCATGAATGCCAAACATGAAGAAAGAGCAACTTCATTCTTTGCGCAGCCTGGTATTCTAGCAGGTATGATTTTTTTAATAAACTTATAAATTAAGTTAACAGGCCCCTACAAATTTAATTGAAGTTTTATTAATATATTATTATTATAGAAGCATGTATGCTTCTTTAAATTGGAATTGTAAGTTACAAGTTAAAAAAAAAATCATAAAATTACTTGGAAAGGAAAATGAAAGCAATAGATAAAAATCTCAATACGTATATAATTAGGCTTTGTATTTAATAGACGCTGGCCTATTCTCAATCTTATGAAGTATCTAAAGAAAACAGAAAAACTACTGTTGTAATACACCATTGGAAAATCCTTCAATCAGTTGATGGTTCATTGAAAAGTGAACTGTTGTTGGCTAATACCAACCAATTGTAACGTTATCACTGCTTGATTAGCATGGTTTTACATTCGTAAGTAGGCAAAATAATAAATATTAATGGCAGTGTCAGTAGAATTAATTTGACCATGAGCTGTTATCTTGCATTTGCCATTAGGTCAAGGTCAGCGTATTTTGACCTGTGTTTAAACCCAAATTCTTGTTTTTAGTTGTTATTTATTAATTTATTGTAAGTCTAAGGGCCTGTTTCTCCAAAACACATAACTTCAACTCAGTTTAATTTAATATTATACATATGGTCAACTTTGGTTCAATCTTGAATTTAGTTTTAAACTGACTTGGAGAAAGCGGCCTCGAGGCTTCAAGAAAATACGAGTTTCTTTCTTTAAAAAGTAGCTGACTAAAAACGTTTCTTTCATAGGTAAATAAAAAAAATTATTATCTTTAAAAAAGTAATCAACAATAAAACAATTTATGAATAAATTTGTTAAGTATTTAGTTTATCCACTAAATTTGTTTTCCAAATTTGTATATGTTAAATCTAAAGTTTTCTAGAATGTTTTAATTTTTAATTTTTGAGTTTATACATGAGGTTTTTGGCCGTGCAGAATTGATTTGAGCTGGTCACAAGGCTGGGTAAATCCAGTTTCTATCCTACAACCCTTCAGAGTACTTATGTTATTCTTATGAATATTTTTTATAGTACTAAATTGAACTATGAAATAACTGTAGAAATAAATTAACCTAATACATTTTCAACCTGTTGTTCAACAAATTAATTCCAAAGTATGGAACCCTAATATTAGCCATTTTATATTAGAAAAAATTGGTAGGTTTGAATGAAAACCCTGATATAGAAATACATGGATACAACTGCTAGGTAATGCAAATTAGTCTCATATCTGGTGATAAGTTATCCCCACGATTGTCAGTAGATAAACAGTGACTCACATTGTTAGCTGGCAGTTGTAGTTCAGACTATACAGTGTCTGTTTTATTGAGTCTCCTCCTCACTGCAATGCTTGGTTAGATTCCTTATTATTAAAACCTGCTTTATGTTTGATCTAGAGTTAAATAATTTGTTGAAGTGTTTGGACGAGGAGAAATTTGTATTAAATGTTTCAAGTCATCAAAGTGCCATATGGAGTAATACATACATCAATACATGCATACATACATCAATATGAATAGACTCTCATCCTATGTATTTTGTTTGATACCAAAATTTGGTTGGTTTGTGTTTCCCACAACAGAGGCGTTGCAATCAATGTAGTACTTATTCAGCTATTTGACAGTGCTTCAAATACACTTAAATCACACCATTAAAATAACCCACAGTAGTAAAATGTTTCATTCTTGGTTGATTTACCTGTCATATGTCATTTGTACATTATGTCCCCCACGTAAGATTGTGCCATCGTAAATTGGTTTCAAATACGCCTTTGTATGAGAGGTCTACTCATGTTATACAAAATATGTTTACATAGTCAATGGTATTACCATAAATTCTACCGCTGTCATGATTTGTAAACAAAGTAATACCGGTAGCTAAATAAAAATGAAATCACTTACACAATTAAAATTAAATGATAGAAAGATGCCGAATGGTAGAATTAAATGGTTTGCTACACAAGTTGATGCCTGGATTCTCTTGTCTGTGGTACTTGGTGTGTGGTGAGTGATCTGATGTGATGTTGCAGCTGTGATCGGTGGCGCCGTCGTCGGGCTGCTCTGTGCCATCCTGGTCGTAATGTTCATCGTCTACAGAATGCGCAAGAAAGACGAAGGCTCATATGCTCTAGAGGAGCCTAAAAGATCACCCACCGCCAATTCATATACCAAGAACTCTAACAGGGAATTTTATGCCTGAATCCGCCATATAATTTTATTTTAATTTACATCCAGACTCAGCGATGAGATACTACATGGTAACAAATGTGCATGATTTTTATATTTATTACGTCGCGTCCGCAGTTACATTCCCGGTGACATGTAACTGTCGACTACTAACCTGTATAGTAACGCACATCGTCCAGTCAGCTTGTGTAGGTGCGCTCTCTAAGATATTCCTCCACCGTTGTTCATCTTAACCTTACTCGTCGTGGCATGTAAATACCGATTATTGTTTTGTTATATCCTAGTTTGTCGTTTGTGGCATTAAGATATCGTCCCTTTTATATAATCAGTCGTAATCACTAAGGAAAATCGTGTTGTATCGTTGAATTGTGAGTATTTTACCAAATGTTTACCGGAATGTAATATATCGTATCAAATGTGGGTCTATGTAATTTTTCCTAATATTAGTTTTCTTGTTTTTAAATATATTTTTGTAACTCACTACCCGAACAACAGCACAAACAGAGAGACCCATCGCATTGACTTGTACATATGTGTTACAACTCTTCCTTTCTCTGTACATACTCGCCTACACACACTGGACCGTAGGCACCAGTCCATTAAATGTATATAATCGTATTTACTCAATATATATTTACTCATATTAATATAGCGTAGCTACTATTATTAGATACATTACTTCATACACCCTCCCCAGACTGTGGGAAGTCAAGATCTGACTTTAAACCAATCATTCTAAAACTCTTCAAGCTCAAAATTGGCTTACATGAATTATGAACAATAAATAATTACATTTCTTGATAAAACCTTATTTATTGCATTTGCAAAAATAAATTTGAAAAACCAACAATTTAAAGTTTACTTAAAAACTCTTGCTATAATTAAGTCGTGGATGAAAAAGAAATCAGTTCCCATCCAAATAGACTGGATCGCGACTTGCCCCACTACATGACAGCAGGGTTCAATGTTTTGTTTGTTTATTTATTGTTACAATGTCACTCGTGCCGTACTAAGCATTCACTAGATGAACTAAGTGGATGTATGTTATATGTAAGAATTATTTAGTTGTAGTATTTTTAACTCTATTTATATTAGATGAATTAGGTAAATGCAGGTATTTATCAATTAAAAACATAATTTTAGCATTTATTAACATTCCTTTATTAAAATTCCGCATGTTAGTGGTCACATCAGTATGAGACAAACAAAAGCTGCCAAGCGGTTGCTAGCTATGTGTTGACACAGATTTTATCATTGAACAAAAACGGATCACTTACTAATAGTAGCCTAATATTTATAAAACTGTTTTTGTTGACAATACATTTTATTTTTAAGTAAGATGCATTTATGGCTACGCCACAACTTTTCTTTGGCATTAGAGATGATTGATATTATTCCCATTCATTTAAGGACAATGAGGCTTGCAGTTCTTGCTTATTTATCCACCAAAGATAAAAACTTAGTGTAAAGCATTTATAAGTACGCAATAACAAAGTAATAATGTTTTTGTGTAATTGTATACGATGTATTTTTTAAACCTTTTTATCGGTTTATTTTATTCTTTCAATATTTTTAAATGTTTCATATAGTTATTGTTTAAGCTAAAATTCATATTGTAACCATAAAGAAAATGAAAAGTAGAGGCAGCTTGTGTTAGGATTGTCACCCGCGCAGGACCTAGGCCAATTGTTAGGCTGAAACAGCACAAAGTTAGGGCCCTTCATTTCAATCATCTCTATTTGTAATTAACAATGTATAACATTGATGTACTATTATTGAGTTTTGTCACCAATGATTAAATAACTCTTTTTATGTTTGTGTTGTCTTTTATCCCAAATGCTGATGGTTCTAGAAGTGAGTTATGTACCATACATTAGTATGAGCCCATCTATTACGAAAATCTGCCTATTCCAAATACACCGGGTGTTTCATAAGTCAGTTTTCCGAGGTGAACTGAATGAAACACATTGCTTTCGTTACTAATGTTGCACAACCTGTTTTTGAGCAATTACAAAACCAGCTGTGAAAAATGCATGGAAAGAATTTGAACAATTCTTCTAAGTTTACAACCTATGTGTAGTGTAAATTCAGTTTCAATTATATTATAAATAAAATGTATTTATTGTTTGCTTCTAACAAATACACTTACTCAGTAAACTGACTTATGAAACACCCGGTAGTTTGTTGGAAAATTTATTTTTTATTTAAAACTAGGATTTTTTTGTAGAGGTGTACCAAAGTATCAGTAATCGCTACTTTGTAATCGGTACTCGTCTTTACAACAGTATCTGGATACTGAAAAGCAAAGTATCCAGATACAAAGTATCCACGAGTGCAGCGATTACAAGCATTGACTAACCAACCTTAGACAGAGATACCAAACGATTCCTAAAATAAGCGACTCATCCAAATATCTAATATGCTAAGCGGTGCATGGATATAGCTGTAATCGCGAATACTTAAGTATCGAGCAACCATACTGACTACGCTGCTTAGCGTAGTAGGTATTTTTGTACACGGATACAAATCGTCGCTTAAGAAACAACACCGCCTAAGTGACATTTTTGGCAAAATTGAGATTTTTGCATCTCTATGGAAACATATGCTTTTTACACGTCCTTGCGACGTAGTTTAGTGAAAATCCAACAGAATTCGCTGCTATCTTGATTCTTCTAACACTGCCTATCTCACTAACTAAAAAAAAAACACCGCCAATATCCACCGCCACCAGTTTTGATCTAGCATGGTAGTCAACAAGAGATGGATTTCATTCTGCATAAGGTGAAACTTATTTACAGCTTTGATTGATTTCCACTGATTTTCAAAAGATCATACATAGTGTTAGTTATTGTCTTGGTTATAAAAAAACATTTTAAGAGTCAAATTAATAGCTTAAAGTGTTTTTTGGAGTTAGGCGGAGTTATATCGTACTTTTCTTGTAATACAACACGGCCTATATCCCTCACGAGTTTTTTGGCTCTCCTGAAAAGTTTGCTTTTTGTCACTTAGGCGGTGTTGTTTCTTAGGCGACGAAATGTAATCGCTACTCTGTACTCGCTACTGGCTTGTATTGGTATCTGTTGTATTCAGTACCAAAAAGGAATCGTCTAGTCCACCTCTATTTTTTGCGAGAAAATATTACTTTTTCTGCCAAGCATTTTAATAAGTGTTATTAAGTTTATGGTTTAACACAGCTTATTAGCGAATTTTCTATAGGGAAGTAAACTTTTCATGTGATCCCAATGGTGAGACAAACCCTGGAACAACATACAAGTTCCTAATATGGCCTCCTAAACATGATGGACCAATTTCGGTTCTCAATTCCTTCATACCTTAGATTCTGTCGGTGTTACTAAATTTAGGCGACAAAATGTTCGTTGTGGAACTTTTAATATTAACAAATTCATTCTTAATTCTATTCTGGACAACAGTGGTTGTATCACGCCCTATTTTATTGTTTAGGCTCCCATCGATTAAGTTAGGCGTGAATGACAAAAGTTTCTTCAATTTATACGATGTTTTTTGCCTTCACTCACCTTATATGAACAACTAAAACTAAAAACCATATTTTTGACCCAGATGATTGTACTAAAAAATTTACATTGCCGACATGAGGTCTCTTATTTGCTTCCTGTCTCACATATGTTTCCTTAAAGGCAATATGAATCAAGTAAACCTTTTTGACAAGTTTTTGAATAATCACACACATCAACAACAACAAAAGCTGTCTACTTACCATGCCTTTGGGCAAAGTGTAATAAATACATCAAAGGGAATGGCCTAAATTGAAAAAATATTTATATTTAAATTACTATATGTGCTAAATTTTGATTTGTATTTTGATGCATATATACAAGATATGTGTAGACACCTTTCAGAGCTCTACCACTGAGCTACGGCCGCTGCCTATTTTGGACTTTCAGAGTTATGAGCTGTGAAAAGTGTGAACATTTCACAAAAATTTTGTCATAGTGTAAAAGGTGAAATTTTTACGTGTTACTTGGGACATTCAATAGAAGCACAGTTGGTTGCACGAGACGTGAGACAGTGTACCAGATGCTCGGGAGCAAAAGAGGCTATTGCGCATGCCCGCCCACTCGCCGCTAGAGTGCAGCACCGCCAGTCAGGTGCCGTTCACTAAAAACATCCTAAAAACATCGACTCAATAATAGTCAGTGAAACATTGAATTTGAATCAACTGAATATCAATAACTGTTTATAGTTACTGTTAATGATGGTTGAGCTGTATTGTATTATTACTTTTTTGTTTATCTAACATGTTTAATGATTATTTTGTTACCGAAATCAAAGCTAGGACAATTTGGCGAATGTGCGCTGCCAGGCTAGTACACCGTCGGCCGCCCCTCCCACTCCTACTCCATACCCCTCCCAGCCCTCTTGCTCCTCTCCCCCATGCGCGGTCTGTCTCACGTCTCGTGCAACGGCCTGTATTTCTGGCTGTCAGACACTTTGTGCGGTTGCAACACCTGTCTGACAACCCGGAAAGTGTGGTGAAAAGTAGGTCGTACTAGATCATAAGTATATAATATACCCCCGTCGCAGCAGACATGCCTACTTAGCAAATTTCCAATGGCTGTTACAGTTTAATCTATTTGGTTTTAAGAGAGTAAGTAATGATTGAAGTAATAATATATTGAATATATGTAATGTAGAAATACAATTACAGTGCACTCTTGTTAATCGGAACTAATGTGGCGGACGGCCAGTTCGGATGTCGAAAATCATTGAAGCGGAGTCCGTAGTGTCATCGTTTTTTCCGTTACGGCGACCAGTTATGATTATATTCATTATTGTTCGTGAGATAATACAAGAGGTTTTCTGAAAATAAGAAACTGAAACTTCGACCATTGTAAAAATAAACTTATTGGAGTAGAAAACAACGCCGGAAATAAAGATCCCCACAACATATTTCATAACAATTTTTTTGCCGACTCAGTGGCATAGATTCTTTAATAGCTTTAAGTTCATCCTTGATAGACATACAACCTTTTTCTGCTTTTCACTCATATTTCAACAGTCTACTGGCATTCCACGGAACACACTCGCGAGACAGACAGACAGTTTAGGAAGCGGATGTTTACTTCCTCCCCCCTTCCTATTCCTTGCGAATACTTACATGGCCTCAGCAATCACATCGAGGGATGCAGGTTATGAAAAGTGCGAGGTGACAAGTCATGCAAAATGTGATATATTACTGTATTGTGGGTATAATGAATTGGAGATTGAAGGCACTAAAACGTATAAACTATACAAGAAAATTGTAATAATATCCAGATCATCAGTTCCGATAAAGCAGAGTTCACCAAAAATTAACAGATGTTATTTTGGAGCTCTTTTAAAATCCTACAGAAAACGAGAACTTTGCGGACTAATTACTAATGACCAACAAGCCAGAAAATAGCTGTTCTCAAAGCTGTCCCCCCCTTTAATTCTTTTATTTGTTCAGCTAAACAAATATCGTTTGGGGGGTGATAGTAACTTAACACAAAGTACCTTTTGACAATATCAAACATTTTTAGTCATGTTAGGGGGACGGCCCACCAGGAGTCAGAAGAAAATCTTCAATGTAAGCATAGGTTGATATGTACATCAAATTAAAGGTCTCACTTGGTAGAGTTCAATGTTGCAAACTAGACTTAAAATGGATGGTACCACCCAGACAAAAATGGGAGGCGTTCAAAGTTTCCATTAAAATCATATGGGTAAAACTTAAAAATGCAAAAAGTTTCTTAATACTCAACCTTTTGACATCGAGTTTGTGGCTAATTACTCCAAATGCAAAGACGTTTAAAATGGCGTATGATGTGACAGAGGCTAAGGAAGTGTTCCAATTTAAATATCCTCTATGGGATGTCCCCCATTGTTTTAGACGTCTTCGCATTTGGAGTAATTAGCCACAAACCTGACGTCAAAACGTTGAGTATTAAGTAAATTATTGCATTTTTTAAGTTTTACCCATATGATTAATGGAAACTTGAACGCCTACCATTTCTATCTGGGTCATCCATTTTAAATCTCTTGTTTGCAGAATTGTACTCTGTCAAGACAAACCTTTAATTTGATGTACATATCAACCAATACATCAAATTACCCTAACATTACTAAAAATGTTTGATAATGTCAAAAGGTACTTTGTATTAAGTAACTATCACCCCCCCCCCCCCAAACGATATTTGATTATCTGAACAAATAAAAAAATTAAACAGGGGGGGATGGACTTTTTTTTACACCCTGTATAGGTGGTGCTATCTGTATGTACTGCCATCCTTGTTTGGTTCTGTATACATTCACATGAGCTATTATCTATATTTTATTATTAATTTTTGTGGTGTCTTATGTCTCATGAGATATTTAGAACTCGCTTCTTGTGTCCTAAATTGCATATCACTCCGTGACTCTTGGGCTTTTATAATACAATCATTGCATAAACTACTACAAACATGGAATAATTTTAAAAATGCAGTAAATTAAGAGGTAAATCAGGATAGTATAAAAAAGATGAAATTCGGCTCATGGTGGTGATCAATTTATTATTACAAAATTAATAAACAGCAACAATACAAAGGCAATTTGACTCTGAACAATAAGGTAATCAATCAAAATATCAACAAATTAAGAAATCTAATCTGACTACTTAAAATAAATAACAGAACATTCAGTTTCTAAAATAAGGTTAAATAAAATTATACAAAAATTATATTTACTTATAAATTAAAACTGATTATATCACAAAATCTGGGTATTTTTACAATAAAATTTGATTCTTGGTGCAATTAATATGGCAACAACGGGCACAGATTATGTAGTTCACGCGGCATTTTTACTTTAACTTAACCAACAACAATAATTACAACTGTCTCGAAGTAGTAAAAAATAAACCTAGCATCGGTTACCCAGTCTTCAATTATTAAGATTATACTAAATTAATATGTACACTTTACAGATGAGACTATGTACATGCAATGGCAACCATATTCTAAAGGGCACCGGCACATATATACCTGAGCTAATTGCAAAAATAGGGTTATTTTTGGATCAGTGAAGTTTGCTACCACACGAATAATGTGGATTATTACACAGTATGTAACTTGATAAGAATTGATTGAAAACCTACAAGACTACGAGATTTGATAATGGATAACAAAATGAATTGTCATGGTATTAGTGTCTAGCAATCAGACATTTTAAAGCAATCCAAATTAATCCCCTTAGAGATTAAGTCCATTTCACCCAGTTGTAAAAGAATGATTGCGTACTAGTTTTTTATGTTAAAATCTTCAGATTTGATCATGTTTTTACGCAGAAATTTGGGGGAAAACTACGGTAATTTAGGCACTAAAAGGGTTTGAGATCATATTAAAAGTAGTTGTCTAATTTAAAAAAATGACTGATTGAAATTCCTGATGAAACATCGTGACCTAAAAGCACACTTTACGATAACTAAATACCTTTTTTCCAAATTTATTGATTTGAAACTGATTTAAAATTTTTTCTTTAATCTTGCGACATTGGGTATCCACCTAAAATAAAATTAGATGAAAGCCTTAAGTTTTTTTTTTTTTAATCACCCAACGGCTTTGTTTTAAGAGTTTGTAAAGCAGGACAGTGAGATTTAAGAGCTTTATTTAATTTTGGTTCCTGTCTAGTACATAAATATTCACGACTTCCCTGTAACTGCATTGTATTAAACCAAGAGAGAAGTATCAGAGAAGAGGAATTAAAGAACTGTAGGAAAATGCCCCACACACATTTTTGGTTGAAACTATAATTTATCCAAGCCATTATTTCACAGCTGAATATTTAATTTAAAATTGGTAACGAAAAAATAATTCTGAAAATAAGATGAAAGTTTGTAGACGCTTTAAGCCTGGTTTGTAGTAGAACTAACAGCTAGAGATTACATAGGCATTTACAATTATACCCCATTCAAAAATGATGTGCTATTGAAAGACATTAATTTTATTTCCCACCACGAGTAAAATTCCCTCAATATCTTATTGAATACCCCTAATTTATTCACAATCAGATGTTACTTTAATTTTGCCTTTGAAAATAAGAATAAGAATATTCGAAAAAAGAAAAACATTGGTGTAAAGTGACACAAGACATTAAACAGGTGTAATAATCCACAGTAATTATTATGATTGATTGGATTCTTCTCAGTGGGAGGAACGGGAAAATGGGGAAATTGAAATCTGTGTTTCAACTGCACATTTATTTGGAAGGGATCTAACTAAAATTAATTTGAAATCTACAATAATAGCTAACTAAAATTCATGTCATAAAAATGCTGCTATCAACATTTTGTTTTGATAACAAATAATCTTCAATAGCCAATATTAAACCAATGTTTCAAACGAATCAAAACCATTAAACTTAAGACATTTCTTTATGAACTCAAATTTTCAGCTTGAACCTTGTTGACAAGTATGGTTGCAATAATTAAACAATTTATTTTATAAAGATAAAAAAATTACAATGCATATTTTAAACAATTTTCTAAGATATCTTTGCTTTTTAGAAGGAATAAGCAAAAACTGTGAGTTTAAATATACCAATATTATTTTATGATGGAACCGTCTTCTTTTAAATTTGAGATGCTGATTTTGTGCAAGATATGTTATTAGTTATTTTTTACACAAATTCTGATTTTTTTGAGATTTTTCAATGTAAAAGCTAGGATAAGAATTTGTATACTTTTATATGACCCATTTCCCCATCCATATGCTGTGCACGGTGATTTGATATTCAAATTTAATTAAAAATAATATACAGGGTGTCTCTGAACTCTCTACCGACCTTTACAGGTATTATTCCTGGACCAAAGACAAGCCAAAATATCATATTTAAAATTTCCAAAACTCCATAGACCCGTACAACCGCCATTTTGTATTTTTTACAGAATAATTATTAATTTAAGAACGGCTTGGCGTAATAATTTGAAAGTCGAAACACAGCTTTTGAAGTAATGACCTAGCTGGAAAAACATAATCAACTTTTTATCATTCATATTTTCAAAATGGCGGCTGTTTAAAAAAACTGTTTAAATAAAAACTACATACAATCGCAAACTTATGTGTTAAGTAACTTAACTTTATGTGTTTTATGCAAAATTTAATTTAAAATCCAACGATGTAAAATTATGAAAATCGGTTCATAAATAAGGGAGATAGAGCAATTTATCTGAGGCTAGTCACTGTCGTACCACTTCACCGGGAGCAGATTTGGTAAAAAACCATTGTTGAGCTGGCGCCACGACCGTACTTTTCGCACGGCAACCAGCTGTCAGATGCGTGACTATTTGTATTAAAATCGTTCTATCTCGCTTATTTATGAACCGATTTTCACAATTTTTACATTGTTGGATTTAAAATTACATTTCCCATAAACACATAATAACATAAACTTTTCTACCTTATGTCGTTTTTATGCAATTTAAGGTTACAGATTTTTAACAGCCGCCATTTTAAAAAAATATGATTGATAAAAATTTGATTATTTTTTTCAGCTAGGTCTTTACTTAAAAATAGCCGAGTACCGACTTTCAAATTATTACGTCAAGCCGTTCTTAAATTAATAATTATTCTTTAAAAAATACAAAATGGTGGCTGTACGGGTAACTATGGAATTTTGGAAATTTTAAATATGATATTTAGGCTTGTCTTTGGTCCGGGAATAATACCTGTAAAGGTCGGTAGAGAGTTCAGAGACACCCTGTTTACTGAAATTAGTTTTATTAAAACAATAATATCATTGAAAGAATTAAAGAGTGCACTAAGTATAAACTAAAAATAATTCCCAGCAAAATTTTAAATACATTAATTAACGACATGTAGGAAAATATATATTTTAAGGAATACTGCAACTACATCTTCTAGACATTAGTAGAGAGTTTTAATACATATGGTAAACGCTATTTTAAAATTGGCCAATCTATGAGTAATACCTTATGTAACATTATTAAACTGTATAAAGATTATGCAATGCTTGCTATTGATCACTTTTCAGAAAAATTTTGTAACATTAAGCTGTAAAAATAGCTAACTACTCCATTATTTAAATAAATAAAGTTAGCATTTATCAAATTCATTTACCATATGTTGCAAAAACTCTATATTGATAACTCATGGGCCTTACGTATCAAAATACTCACAAAAGTTTGATTTCAACATGTACTTTCCATTAACCAACAGCAGTCTAAAAAAATAGGGACTTTGAACAGTATTATAAAAATGTTGATCTGTTTAAAATACTCATTTCTCACAAAGGCAAAGACCTAGGGTTGGGACCATGTAATCTTAATTTTACATAGCTTACAGACCAAAGTACCCAACTTGAAACTACACAGTAGAAACGCACGGATTGGCAAGTGTGAGAAAGTGGAGACAACTCAGTTTATACTACTACTGATGCTCTAAGCTACCCTGTCACATAGATCTACCAACTCCATTTTAGAAAATTTTACAAAGACCCATTTGCCTTTCTATCGACACCAATATTTTAACTGAATTCCAATCATTCTAAATATGGTCTAAAGCCAAATACTTTATTTTAGAGATATTTTTTATTTTATTACTTTCATACTAGCATTTGTGTGTATATTTTTAACAAGTTGCGTTTAACATCCCGTTTAATTTAATTCATGATATTTGTCAATCAGAAGAAAGCTCAAATCATGTACATCATGGTACTAAAATTAAATGGAAACATACGTTAGTGATGTACCCTACAATCGGATAGTTTTCAATTTTTTTGTAAAAAATACATCTCTGAATACTGTTTGCAAGTAATAAGAAGAAACCTGGTCAGTACATGAATACATTGTTGTCAAGGCTCTTCTCGTGATTTTTCCACAGAACTAGAGGTGTGCGGATATCCGAAAATTCGGTTCGGTTTCGGATCGGATCGGATATCCGAATCCGATCCGAAGATTTTATTAATATCCGTATATTCGGGTCGGATATCCGACTTTCCCGGATAGACTGTAAATCTGGTGTTAAAGACAAGATCAATGTACAAATATTGTGTTTTGCGCGATGGCCATTCTGCATAAAATGGTGACGATGCGACAGAACGTCTAAAATGGCGTCCAAAGTACTGAAGCAGACTTATAATAAGAAGTCAGATAATAGAATAACGCGAAATAATCACGACACCCAGCGACCAAGGTTAAGTGTTTAACATTCAACTGCACAATTGACAAAGTGCCAATTCTGAACCCTCTCGCTTGGAGCGCTAGCAGTAAAGATACAAGTCTCAGCCAATCACGGCAGCTCGAAAAGCTCTAGTTTTTATTCCACCCGCCTGAATCGCTAGTGTCGTGGTATTTTGAGCGCTAGTTGTTGGGAACAATTCATCATCCGTAGTTTCGTCGTTTCGTGACTCTATATAAGATTTAATCTAATGAAGATTACGATCGCGTTTGACTATGAACTTGGGAAGGCATTGGATCGCGATCGCGATTCAACCGTACGTTCTGTTGTCGTCTGTAATTATTTCCTCTTTGATGTTGATAGGTTATGTCTTTATACCTCTGATCGTGTTTTAAACTGATTTGAATATTTTTATTGTCTCTTAATTATTCTTATCTACAAGGAAAAGAAAGAGTAAATAAGTGTTATATGGAAGTCTTTTGCTAAAACTGAAAATGACTGTTTACAGAATGCTTTGTATGCAAGCTGAAGCTAGGTTATGTTTCCTACCATCATTTTGGTTTCAAATAAAATGATATTTTGTTAAAAGTCCTACTTTATCATATTGTACACTGGGATGTTTGCCTGGTGAGTAGTTTTGACCTAGGCCTATGGCAACTCTCTTTAATTAGAGCTTAGGTTAGGTGTAGTTCAAAATAATGTTGACATCTTCATTTAGGTAGGCCTAGGGCCAATTGATGTTTATGTTGATCATAACAAATTATAAATTGACTTTGTTTTAAAGTTTAAAAATAGTTGAATTGTTGTTAATTTGATTGATTTTGATATTCCTAAACTGTTTTTATAATCAAGGCCTAGACCAAATTAAAAAATTGTGGCTTTAAATTGGTTACTTGTTTGCCTTTCTGTTTACTGCGCAAAAATCCGAATCCGAAAACTATCCGATCCGATCCTGTTACTATCCGATCCGAACCGATCCGAATCTTAACTATCCGAACCGAATCCGATCCGAAAAAAAATTTCACTATCCGCACACCTCTACACAGAACGTATTCTTTACTACAAGGTTCTATTTTACAGTAGCTCCATAAAATGAGCACCAGGATGTATAAAATATTTTAGTTGTATTTTGTTATTTATATATCTGTATCAATGCACTTTATTATACTCTTGATCTGTGCAAGAATAATGGATAGAAAAGACTTGCATATACATGACAATTAGTGTGAATGAAAAGAGGAAAACAAAGCCCTCCTCATTCAAACTATTTAATCAATCTTATATTTTTCTAAAAAGTATGAGATTTAAGCTACAAAATTGTATTTAAATGCTTGTATGAGCATATCTACAAATTTAATTCTGAACAATGTTTATTTATTTAACTTTTTTACAATTTCATTAGTCCGTTTAAAAGATAACTTTGAAAAATGTATATTGTCAATTGTCTAACCCTATAAGGTTTTAACAAATCTAATGTACTTGGCAAGACTATATACTTGGATTGTGATAGCATTGACTATGTACACTAATGTGAGTAGACCTCTCATCCAAGGCATTAATTTTGCAGTGCAAAAACACTTTACCACAACATAAACATAACCCTCAGTTATAAAATATTCCATTCTTGGTTGAGAAGAGTGGTAATACTGATTTATATATCATATGTCACTTGTACTTCAAATATGCCGCAGAAGAACGCACCACCGTCAATGGGTTTCAAACACGCCTATGCTATGAGAAGTCTATTCGCGGTAGTGTATATAGTCAAAGGTGATAGGCATATTGGTTTTAAGAGCACTAGGTCATAAATGACTATAGATGTACCTACTTTCCTTTAAAATGTAAAGCAACTTTACAACTTGAAAACACATCTTTAAAAAGTAGAATACTTTGTCTTCTGACATTCAAAAGAGAAAAAAATAAGTAAATAAAATAAAAATAAACTTTCAAAAGTTACAATAATTCTCGCCCAAATTACTAAACTAAGAAAACTCATTTTCATGTTTAATCTTGCTGGTTTCACAGAAACCCAATAATGACAAACCTTTCAAATGAACACCACATGGTGAATGAATATGGTAACTTTTAATGAGAAACACAACCCTGTTAAAATTAGAAGAGAACATTTCATTTTAAAATAGGAAGACTTTGAATATAATAATAATTAAGATTTACAACGCATGCCTGACAATAGAAGCCAAAAAGGTATTAAAAAATATTTTGCATACTTACTTGTAATTTTAAGAAGGTTATTTCATGATAGGGAATTAAGGAAGAAAAACCTTAACAGTTTTGTCCTGAGGGCAGATTGAGATATTCTTCCACATGAAAAATAATTAATACAATCCAAATTATTGTCTCTAGAAACAAAACTAAGTGTGCATTTCCATTTGAATAAAAATAATGAATGAAATACATAACACACTAAAGAAATAAATGGAGGATAAGCAAGCTTACCTTTGAAAGTGAAGGGATACTTCTATAGCAGACAAAAATACATAATACTAAAAAATGAAAATTTTAACTGATTAAGGTAATCAGTGGAATAACCATCAGTGGAAGTTTTCAAATCTGATAATTTGACGGATCCTACTTTTAATACTTGAAAGGTTGTGCTAAAAGTAATGTCTACCAAACTAAATCATTAAACAATCATACAAAATCCTTCAATTAATTGTTAATTAATGACACATGAATAGTTGAATAAAATAAATAGTTGCAGCATTTTCAGATTTTTTTAGGCTGCTTTCACTGTCCTATATGAATATTAGAAGCAAGACGGAAAGCCCGAACATGCTTAGAAGTTCTGTTGCCTTTTGCGTTTCTGGTCCATGGCGTCTAGTATGGGCTGCCGTTTTGTTTGATATCGTCTCCGTAACTCGTCAATTTCTCTTTCCATTTCTGCATCCAAACTTGTCATCCTCTGCTGCAGTTCATCATAGCTCAGGAACTTTAACTGGTAACATAATAGATCATTAACCATAAAAATGTCCCATGAAAAGGTTTTTTTAAAAAACCAATAAAATAAAAAACCGACTTAAACAACCGGCCGATCACTATAATTAACTCTTGCTGATTCAACAAATACCAGACCAAGAAGGTACCAGATTAGTGGAAAAGTCAAGTTGCTCAGAGTCAATTTCATTCCACTGCCATGTACTCGCTATGCAGAATTGGTTCTCCAAAATGATATCAGGGAAAAACAGCCGCTAGCGAGGAAAAAGAGTTTAATGGCCTCAATCACCTATCGTTCATTGTAAAGTAGTCAATGAATGTCGTTCGAACAGCAAACAATTGGTTGCAATTGTAACAAATCACATATAGTTACCTAAATTTAAAGAAATTTATTGGAAATCGAGCTGCGAACTACTGGAGGGTCTGATTGGTTAGTAGGTGGATTACAGAGAGTGTACTGCAGTGAACTTCTTTCATGTACAGAGGAGTCCCGCTAATCTCCCGTTTGCTCCCGATGTTTACTAGAACAAGGCATATGGTACCGGAACACAAAGAAAATTGTACCTCAAATAGTATTTGCTAGTAATAGAACTGCGTTTAACAGCAGAAAATACCAACGGAACATTGTAAACCACAGGAAAACAGCCGCAACAGCATCTGAATCGGGTGTAATAACCATAAATTCCATGTAATATCGACAAGATTTTACAATTATTCTTACTTAGTACAGAAACCAGATGGATGTATTTCTCAGATAATGTTTCCTCTTTGTGGTCAGGGCTCTTTATGACGAGAAATTACACCCACATAAAAACACCTCAATGCCTCATTTTACAATTCTTACTTCAAAAATTTAAAGTTCTTTAAATCAATTGAATAATTCAAAAGCAACTACTAAATTATGACTTGACAAACAAATTAATGATGCATTTTAAGATCAAATCAAACATTAATATCACCAGCAGTTAAACCAATCTGTAAACAAAAATTACAAACATTACATGAGAAGTTAACAAAAAACTCATATTAACACATACGCTGCGGGTGGGTCACCGGTGACGCACGGCGCGCCATAGCGAGAGGCGCGTGCGTCACCGGGGACGCAGCGCGCCATGTTTCATTTACGGAGCCAGCGTGGTTTAGCCACTCGTCGAGGACGGTCGAGACGCACTAGCATTGCGTCTTGGATACCAGTCTGCCGTGCAGTGTGTTTCGTTCGTTCGCCCGGGGTGCTGCGTGCGTCTCCCGTGACGCACAACTTTTTTGTTGTGAATCGTGTTTCCTGCTGTATATATTAGCGTTTATATGAATTATTTTAGTGTTTAGCTATTGTTTTTATTACAATGGATCATACAAAAGCCGTTAAATCGAACTTGACTGCTCTGGAGAACGTGCCTTACGGCGGCCTTGCAGGCGGTGAACTGTGTCCGCCTGCGTCCTTGCAGGCGACTTTCGTCGCGCAATGCTGCTGCGTCACCGGTGACCCATGACTTTCGGAGGTCCAGGAACCAGGATGCTGTCGTCCAAATATGGTTTCCAAGCCATTTTATGGTCTTTCAATTACTAAAGGAAAGATTCCATGCAATAACTATTTTTAGCTTCTTAGGTAGTTATCGACATTTTTGGCAGCAGCGAATGTGTTAACAAGAACTTTTCCCAAAGAATGTCTTTTGAAAAAACGTGCTACTGTAAGGTTAGAACTCCATAACTGAACAGGGTGTCCTGTAATTACTGCCAGGAATATGCTAGAAAGGATGCACAGTTTTCCACACAACTCTGCCAAGTAAGGATAATGGACAAGTCTCGAAATTACTCAAATTTTCAAGAAAATTTAAACTCATTAAACGAGACGGGATTTTTTTCTCAGGATTTTTTAAGGCGGGAAATATTTTGTGAATAACGTTAAAAACGGTAGGCCTATAAATTATCTACGAATTGCTAGGCCTATTTCAATAGCAATTTAAAACTAAAATACATGATTTTGAAGCAAAGTGAAATTTTATAAGAGGGCCGTTTTTTTTATCCTCCAATAGGCTATAAAGAAAAGACATGTTCATGTAAAACAATAATTTTACCACCAAAATATTGGTACACTTAAGGTTACTTTTTTACATAATCACCGAAGAGATTGAGAAATTTGTCATATCTATGGACAACCTTTTCAATACCCTCTTTAACAAAAGTTGGCGCCAGCCAAAAATTCCGTATTCAGAGCAAAAATTTAAAAAAATTCCAAAAAGTAAAAAAAAAAAAACATTCAAAAATTTTGTAGAAAAAGCAGTAATGGTGAACCTGTGGTTTTCTTTAACAAGTCTGTCAAGTCGTTAAACCAAGTCATTTAAACTGACCTGGTACTACAAGTTGACAGAATTGTTAAAGAAAACCAGACTCACCATTACTGCTTTTTCTACAAAATGTTTTAATATGCTTTTTTTTATTGAAAAAAATTGAACTTTTTTTAATTTTTGCTCTAAATACGGAATTCTTGGCTGGTGTCAACTTTGAAGAGGGTATTGAAAACCTTGTCCACAGATATGACAAATGTCTCAATCTCTTCAGTAATTATGTCAAAAAGTAACTTTTTTTTTTGTAGGGAAAGGCAGGAAAAATGCATTAGCCTACGCACACAGGTGGCCAGCCTGTAGTGTAGGGCTCCCCTGAAAAACGGGTTTACCCACTAAAGAGCCTCCTCTAGGCTTCTAGGATAGGAAATTTGGCTTACGCCCGTGGGGCTTGCTCCTTATCCAGCCGCTCGATCAAGGGATCTGGGCCACTTTGTGGTCCAGATCGGGTTTTCCTTTCCAGGAGGATGCCCCTGATGAACTGTGATAAACAATCCCAGTTGCCCTCATCCTCCAAGATCTTTTGGCAGACCGAGTCCACCAAAAATGCACAAAAAATTTGTGTGGCTTCCAGGTGGGGCCCTTCCCAACGGTGGCAGCGGAAGAAGGTGTGTTCCGCATCGTCGGGAACGCCCGGGCAATAAATGCAGTCCGGTGAACCGGTCTTGCCCATCCGGTTCAGGTACGACCGAAAATAGCCGTGACCTGTCAAGAATTCTCCCCATGCTGACGTTCCACCCATGGTTGGACCTGCTTGATAAGTCGTGCAGTCCATCGTCCTCGGGTGTTGTGCTCCCAGCTGTGTTGCCACTGCTGAAAGGTTCGGGAGCGCTCTTCTGTTCTTGCCGTGTCCTTGCGGATCTCGCCTTGTCTCTGATAAATCGCCTTCCTCTCTCTTGCCAAGAGCTTGACAGGGATGACTCCGGCGACAACCAGGACGGCATTCTCGATTAATCAGAATGAAATACCAACGGCTAATATGTTCTTAAAATACTTGTTGATATATAAAAGTAGCTCTATTAAAAATCATACTATCAATTTCAACCTTGGTACCTATAATAAAAACCCCACTCTGGTAGGCGGAGCACACCCGGAGCGCCACTTGACGCTGAACCCGGGTGACTCGCAACCTGCATAACTCTTTATCGAAAGCGTCTGCCCACACCTCTGCTCCTCTTCTGCTGGATCGGGGTCCCCCGACATTGGCCATCAGCCTACAAAGTAAGTGACTACCTCAGTGGCCTTGTCCACCGTATGGAAGATCTGATCCCTCCAACTTAACTTGGTATTCACCACAACCCCGAGGTACTTGGCAGCACGAGTTGATTGGACCACCTCCCTTCCCACTCGGAACGGGACGACGGTGTCCATCCTCTTCTTTGTGAGGATCACGATCTCCGTCTTACTGAGAGCAAGCGAGAGACCGTGATCGGACATCCAGGTGTTGACCACACGCATGACTTGGTTCAACTTTAGTTGGGCCAGCTCAACGTTGCGTGCAGCAATGAGAGCTGCGACGCCATCGGCGTACCCAACCAAAGTGGTTTTCTCAGGCATCTCGGACCTCAGGAGGCTGTCATAGGCAACGTTCCAGAGATCCAGGCCGAGTATTGAACCTTGCGCCGCACCAGAAGTGACCTCCATCGTCCGCGCTCCGTCCCTTGTGTCATAAATCAGGCTTCGAGAGCCGAGATAATCCTCGATGAGCTGCAACAGATATGCAGGAACGCGAAAGGTGTTGCGAAGCGCATCCCACATATCGACCCACCTCGCATTGAGTTAAAGGCATTCTTGACATCAAGCGTAACAAGAAGCACTACTCGGTGAGAGAAATGGTTGTGGCTCTCGGCTCTCTCCACAGCTCTCTGGACTTTGGTGATAGCGTCCATCGTTGACCGTCCCTTTCTGAAGGCATTCTGACGGGAGCATAAGTCCCCGGCAGCTTTCACGGCAGAAGTCAGGCGGGAACGGATCAGCTTCTCGAACGGCTTCCCAGTTGTGTCCAACATGCAGAGAGGCCTGAGGGACGACGGCAGCTCGGGATCACCTTTGCCTTTGCTGATCAGTACAAGCCTGGCGGTTTTCCAGGGAGCTGGAAACACTCCTTCTATTAAATAGGCGTTGTACATTCTCAACGACAAGTCAGCGTTAATTGAAAATACTTTCTTTAAAGCTTCACTGGGAATCCCGTTAGGGCGAGGAGCCTTGTTGCTCTTCAGGGAGAGAACAAAGAATTCCAGCTCCTCGAATGTGAAGAGTGGAACGTCCTCTACCCGTCCGAAGTCAACCGGCGGTCGCTGTGGATGTTCAGGAAACAACGCAGCGACGATCCTCCCCGACGTAAGGTGGAGAGCGGGCACCGAGTTTCTGTGTTACAAGTTTGTAAACCAGGCCCCATGGGTCGGGGTCAACGTCGTCACGAAGTCTCCTCCAGCTGTCTGTCAACGTAACCTGTCCTCCAACTGTTGTTTAAACGTAACCTTAAGTCTACCAATCTTTTAGTAATAAATTTATTGTTTTACATGAACATGTCTTTTATTTGTAGCCTATCGGAGGTTTAAAAAAAAAAAAAAAAAAAAAAAAAAAAACGGTCCTCTTATTTTTCCTATTTGTACATTTACATCCCAAATAATTAAAATAATTAAAAGTTTTTTTATTGGTCATTTTTGTCTATGTTTATTTTCATGATTATGACTGTCATTTACCATAATTTAGTTTTTCATTGTATTTTTGAGAAGTATTGCTAAACGTGACTAGTGTGAGACACATTTAACTGAATAAAGCTGAAAAAAAGACACTCCACAAAGACAAGACTGAAATTGTAATTTAATACCTAACTGATAAGACTGGGGTTTCAGTATGGTATATTTTGCAATTTCAATGTTGTACCCTAACTCTTATCACCATATCTTAGCTTTTAAGAGCTATTTGTAATAAGGTACTTAATACCTGTATTTATATGATGTATTTCAAAGATTATTGTATTACATGGATCTGAGATCTGGTCGCTTACCAAAAAATCAGAAAAGAAACTTATAATCTTTGAAAACAAAGTTCTTCGATCAATTTTTGGAAAAATCCAAGATCAAGGAACATGGAGGATAAGGACCAACAGGGAATTGAGAGTTCTCTACCAACATAATGACATCGTTGTTCAAACCAAAAGCAGAAGACTGAGATGGGCAGGTCATGTTTTAGGTCACGTTAATAGAAGGGAGCTGGATTCCACACTAATAATAGTTTTAGAGAACAATCCACGAGGCAGACGGCCATTTCGGTGCCCAAGAATACGATGGAAGGATCAGGTGTGGAAGGAACATGCAAAAGCTAAACGTTGCACCAGACCTTATGAATGACCGAGAAGGATGGCGAGCAGCTCTTGGCGAGGCCAAAAACCTTTTACGGTTTGAGTAGCACTTTCTTTGTAGCACGGTCTTGAACACCGTGGTAGTATTACAGGCAACTAGTTTGGGTTTGTTTAAATCCAATGTTATCCGGTTCGCCTTATCTCTGACTGGACTTTTGTAGCAAAGGTGAATGTTGGATCTGCTTATCTATATTGTTGGCGCCATGTAGTCAGGCTATCTTGTTTACATTCTACTGTTATTTGAACATTGAATATTTTTGTTAAACAATTTATTTATTGTTGCTGCAATTATTTCAACCAAATATTATTTACAGTGACTTGAAATATTTTTATCAATATTATTAAATTTGATATTGTAAAGAATTTACAATGAATTAATTATTATGAAAACTTTATTATAACCAGTGATAAGGTATTACTGTTTGTTACACAATAGATTATTCACAATCTCTTGAGAGAAATGGTTGTCCAAAAAACATTATCTCTAATCAATTGAAATCCAAGGATAGCCCTACAATAAAAACTAGGTCTTATTCTCAAAAAAAGATAGATCATCAAACTCAAGTTTAAGAAAAAGTACTCCTAAAAATACTAAAAATGGGAATGTTACTGGAACAATTAATGAACAAAAAATTAATACTGAGAGTAGGTCTAAAAAAACTGACAATGAAGGAAACAGTAAAGGACTTCATGATTTAGAAATTACATGTAAAGAACTGCAAGACAGATTACAGGATGCAAATTAACGAATTGAGTCTTTAAAGGTGTCACTACATGACATGAGAGAAAATATGAAAAATAACTTACTTAAGCCTGTCTGGCTGACTGATGATCATTTGCATAAATATTTTGAAATGTTAAATAGCAATATATTGGGCTATAATGCAAGTGCCTATGTAATGGACATACTCATTAGTCATTCATATTCAGGTTAAAATACCCACTGTGGGAGGTCCCTGTCTCAAAATAGTGATTTAGTGATTTAGTCATGCTCTAAAGTCTCCTTCGAACACAGACCATCTCCTAGAGCCTCTTAATTTGAGACAGAAAAATATTATCATCCTCCCTGTGAATGACTCAACTGACTTTGAAAGCGAAAGCGGATCACACTGGAGTCTACTCATTTATAACAGAGACCTTAAGAGTTTTTATTATTATGATTCAATTCCGATGAAAAATATTGAACAGAGTAAGTATATTGCTAAAAGACTAATGGATTTTCTTGCTCCCACACATAGCTTCAAGTTTAACATTGTAAGTGGACCCTCTTAAAACACTTCATATTATTGCGGAATATACCTTGTATTAGCCGTAGAACATGCCATACAAATGCACTTGAAAAAACTTAAGTTTTCTTAATTTTTCTGAGCCACACTTTGATGAAGTAGATTGCATAAAAAAGATATGTTTACTTACCTATGTTCTTAATAACATTAGTGATACAGAAACCTTGAAATCTTTGATGATTCATAGGGTTAGCTCCGACTACGCACACTCCTTTGAAGTTCCAAGGAACACAATTAAACGACTCAATGGAACTGACAAGAACATTCGTGATTTACCTCTGTCAAACCGATTTTCTGTTTTGTCTGAAAATCATTCGTCACAAGAATCCCTAAGATCAATCCACTGTATCTTCCGAAGATGATACCCCTCTCAATCTACCATCACCCAACAGGCATACAAATAAAGACGTTGTAAGGCAACCAAAAATTGACAAGAAAAATAATAATAAAAATCATAAGGGTGTTTCTACTACTAAAAAAAGGAGATCACTGGATTTCACCAAAGAATACAAGGAAATAACGTCCAAGAGGAAGGTACATGTATATGCAGGTAGCCATGGAAAAGACCCTGGGCAACCTTCTGGGGCCACTTCTACCAACAACCTTTGACACCTTTGTCAGTGCCAGCTCTGGGGCAACAATGGACCATGTTCTTAGCACAGTCAATCCCTCAATAACATAATACACTTCTGAGGATACAATCGTCATCATAGCGGGTGCTAACAATGTGAGTGACACCACACATGCAAACAGAAAAACAGCTAATTACATGTCCAAAACATTTAATGAGTTTGTAACTGCCAATGACCACACCAATATAGTTTATGTGACACAATTACATAGGCATGATCTACCATGGGACGATGAAATCAATAAAAAAATTTACAAAGTTAACTAAGAGCTGAAACAATCAGAAAGTCTAAGTTTAATCAACGTTAGTGATTTTAAAAGACATTTATTTACCCGCCATGGCCAACACCTAAATAGGTTTGGAAAAAGACTCCTTTGTAGGCGAATAGTAGACTTTGTCTTAAATCCTGATTTTTATAAAAACAACTCACCACTGATTTTGAAACCACCTATAAATGTCATTGACGTAGATATGAGATCGGTCATAGAGGAATATTCGTGTAACACCAACATAGCCTTTGCTCACTGTATTTCGGCAGATCTTGAAAGTCATAAAAATATGAGTGAAGGAGTGGCCGTGACCTTCAGGGAAAAATTTGGGAAGCCTTCTGAAAATGATTTTTGTTGTAAGAACCTTACCTTCCAGAAATCTAAGGAAGGAGCTGCCATATACAGTTTGGTAACCAAACCAAAATACTTCATGAATTCTAAAAAATTTTCTGGTTACAAAGAACTATATGACTCTGCATTTGAACAAATGACTCAAGACTTTAAAACTTGTAATTTGGACACACTATTCTGTTCTCCTATGGGCTGTGTCCGTGATCATATCTTACCATCTCATTTTGTAACAAACCTCCTCAACTTCAAGCGGAATACCGGGGCTACAATATTTATCGTTACTTCCAATGATACCTCAAGACGCAGGCTAAGAAACTGGATGCCACACACAGCATTTATTGAAGAGCTTCAGAAATTAATCTATCTAAATGACAAGATGACTTCACGATTCTCATCAGACAGAGAATACAATGCTGACTCAATCTTGTCATCCTCCGCAATGGTAAGCTCAGCCTCAACGATGTCCCCAGAGAGCTCAATCGCTTCAGAGAGTTTGCTGCCTCCTGAGAACACCTTTCCTGTGGCTGCAGTGATCAGTGATGTGGGGGGGGGGGATAATGTCAATATCTGTGAAAGTTCCAGTGCCAGTCTAATTAATGGGTTTAACAACAGTTCATTTCAAAGTGTTGGCATTCCCTTTAAAGGGTGGTCTCCTCAACCTTTTCTTAATTGTAATTCAGTTCACACCTTGGAGTCAGGTGTTGTTCCTGAGCCACTGGTTTCCTCTTCAAACTCGATGAACATCACATTAACCCCAAAAACTTAACACATCAAACACCTGTTTTAAAAATTTTTCATCAAAACATTGAACATTTAAGATCTAGAATAGAGCCTCTTTCGATTATACTTGATGAATTAAATCCAGACATATCTATATTAACTGAACACGATTTGAAGGAAAACGAAATTCCCAGGCTTAATATACAAAATTATGAAGTGACTAGCTCATACTGCAGAGAAATGTCGAATAAGGGAGGGGTTTTAATGTTAAGCAAATTGGGGTTAACTTGGAAGCCGGTGGTTGTTCCTGACTCATTAGCAAAAAAGGTTTTAGAGGAACTACAATTTGAATTCTGTGCAACTAGCTATACCTGTTCAAATTATAAATTATTAGTCTTAGGGGTTTATAGATCTCCAAATTCCAACGTGTCAATTTTTCTGGATAGATTAAGTGCATTAATTGATTATTTTAGTAAAAAATATAAACAAATCATTCTTGGTGGGGAAATATTAATGTTCTAGTAGACGACCAGCCCCACAGAATGCTCAGAGATACTTTGAAAATACTTGGAATGAGATACCTTGTAAACTTCCCAACAAGAGTAACGGAAAACTCAGAGTCAAGTATTGATAATTTCATAATTAGGAACATACCCCAGCCTTTAATCTTTGTAGAAGGTATTGTAACCTGCTTGTCAGACCACGATGGTCAGTTACTCCATTTAAGAAGTTTTAATTTAAAAACTGAAAAACAACATTCCTTAAGGTGGGAAAAGCGTAAGTTTTGTACCCAAAATGTTAAACATTTTAAATATTTGCTACAAAATGAAAATTGGCTTAATGTGTACATGGCTCCGGTAGAGAAAAAATACACGGAATTTTTTCTATACTTAACTATTATTTTGAACAGGCATTCCCAAAGACAATAATTAAGGAAAATAAAACAAAAAACCGTTGGATAACAGGAAACTTAAAACGTGAAAAAAGTGAATTAATTCAACTTTCTAAAGCATTGAGAAGTAATAAAGATCATTTATTGAAAAAGAGCCTAAGAAGGAAAAATAAAGAATACAAAAACAAATTAAATAAAGCCAAAACAATATTCTTTGAAAAACAAATAAAGGAATCTTCTAATGTTCAAAAAACAGTATGGAATATTATCAACTCTGAAGTTGGGAAAAATAATGCGAGAAAGAATATAAACATTTGTTTAACAAGGGGAACCACACTCATTTCCGATCCTAAAACAGTTTCAGATGTTTTTAATGAGCATTTTGTAACTTGTATTAAAGATTTAGGAGTAAACTATGTGTCTAACAGTTTAAATCATTTTGAGAAGCAGTACTTTGAACCAACCTTTACATTAAGTCTGTCAGTGAAGGGGAAGTGGAGAAAACTCTTGACTCCTTAAAAAATAAGCATTCATGCGGATATGATGAGATTCCTATAAGTTTAATAAAAAATGTTAAGGATGAATTACTAAAAATTTTAACTCATTTGATTAATTCATCATTTGTTAGTGGAATATTTCCTGATGAGCTTAAAAAAGCTAAAATCATCCCAGTACATAAAAAAGATGATAGGACAAACCCTTCAAATTATAGGCCCATCTCTTTATTGCCAGCAATCTCCAAAATATATGAAAAAATTAATTGTGAATCATTAATTAGTAAATTATCTCAAAAGTAACAAATTAATAGATGAAATTCAACATGGGTTTAGACCCGGAAGATCAGTTGTCACTGCAGCGGTAGAATTTGTAGAATCTGTTGAATCAGTAGACAAAGGAAATGTTACTTTAGGAATTTTCATGGATATGTCAAAGGCATTTGATAGTGTGAAACACCCTTTGTTACTACAAAAACTGTCATTCTTGAGGGTTTCAAAATTAACTCTAAAATGGTTTGAATCATACTTAAGTAATAGATACCAATTTGTCGAAATAAATCACATTACACCCAGCAATAAGGTAGTAAAAGTCAAATCCTCAGATAAACCTATTAAATTTGGCGTACCCCAAGGATCAATTTTAGGACCCCTTCTTTTCATTTTCATTTGCTACCTCAAAAATATTAATAATACACTTTCTTTTCCTGCGAATAGTAACCTATGCCTCTATGCTGATGACTCTAATCTTGGATTATCTTCAAAGTCCATCGAAGAAATTGAAATTCTCTCATCCATTGAATTGGGAAATATAGGAAACTTTTTAGAGATGCACAACCTAATTTTAAATACACAAAAAACCAAATTTGTTCAATTTAGAACATTTCAAAACAAAAAGATGCAGGAACCAATTATTAACTATGACATGCAAATTATTAAAAACAAAAAAAGTACTCAATTTCTTGGTTTTACAATAGATGAAAATTTAAGCTGGGATGAACACATAAACAACATCTCAAAAAAATTTGTTCTGGTTTATATGCACTGTCAAGAATGTCATTTTTCTGTAATATAAACATTTTAAAAAAACATATATTTTGTTCATATTCATTCTCATATTACTTTTGGTGCATGCTTATACGGAGCTACCTTGGAGAAAACTTTAAAACTACAAAAAAGAGCAATCAGAATTATTTTAAAACTAAAGCATGATGAATCAGTAAGAGAACATTTTAAAAACTTAAAAATTCTTACAGTTTATGGCCAGTATGTGTTTGATTCCATCTTGCTGGCACTAAAGAGTGAAATAAATTCACCTACACAGCCTGAACCACATCCATACAACACAAGAAACAAAATAAATATCATTAAGGATCACCACAGACTGTTTTTATGAAAAAAAGCCAACTTACATGGGAAGGAAATTTATGCAAAAGGTACTAAAACAAATAATGACCAATACAAAAAACCCAACAAAATTTAAAAATGAACTAAAATCCTTTTTACTTGATAAGTGTTTATATTCTATTGAAGAGTACTTTTCCACTTCCCCAATTAAAAAAAGAGGAGGGTTGTAGAGATAATTTGTAATTTGTAAATGTGCTGGGAAAAAATGTAAAATTAAGTTTACATTATTGGGAAATTAATTTTGTTTTAATTCCTCAAGTGTTTCTTGTTTTGTTTTTTTGTTTTTTAATTATCTATAGGCTACTCTTTTTCTGTACTTTACTTTTAGGGTGAACTTTGTTTATTGTACTACTTTGTACTGACACTATTCAGAAATGTATTGTGTACATTCAAACGAATAAAGAAATTTGAATTTGAATTTGAATTAGCTACACAGGTAAAGTAAGGTAAGGTATTTTAAAGATAATTCAAAATAGAAGTTGGTAATCAGTCCTCCTTGTTTTAATTTACATTTTACATAAAATTATATTTCATTAATCAGGGTTTTAAAAAATATCACAAAATCAGATTGAAATTCCGAACGCTCATTTCCTGTTATGTGCCAGAAGGGAAATCCTGTCTCGATCTCATCTTGAAATTTATAAAGATTAAAAAAACCTGTCCCATCTCGAACTAAAAACCCAATCTCGTCCATCCCTATTGCCAAGATAATACCCTTGCCACATAACTTGACAAATGAATTTGCACTACTATTCAGTTAAAATTATTGGATAATCAGCTGTTCTATGAAAATTAGCATGTAACGTAAGCTCAATGTTTTTGGAAAAGTTCCCCCTTTGCCCCCCTCGCCAATCCCAGCTGTTTTTTGGCATTCGTCATCTTATGTGGCGAATAGAGTACCAGAAGGTTATAATCAACAACTGATTGTAGAATGATAAAACTACTCACAAATTCAAAATCACCATCAACGAATGCCGAGTGGAACTTTGGCTGGTTCTCCTGCGTGGGGACCATGATGCTGTTCCCTCCCCCGATGGCCACCAGCACCCGTTGTCTCTCCTCCACCCCGACCCCCACACCGTCGTGGTTCTGCTGCAACATCATGTTAAAGCTTGTTCACTTGCCTTTCTTCTTAAGAACTTCGGCTTACAGTTTGGGCTTCAAATTAGATTTGAAAAAGGTAACAGATCCACAAAATCACTTTGCTGAGCTAACTCAAGTGTCTGTACACAAAACGACTTAATTACAAAACATTATTTCTCACTTCTAATGAAATTATTTAACATTCATTATTTATTATTCTCACTTCAGGGAGCTTATTTAACATTCAATGAACAATTTTACATAAGAAAAATATTTTTGCGTTTTATTGATGGTTTTTAAATAAATTATGGCATATCTTGTCTGCAGTAAAATAAAAACATTATGTTTTAGTTAACTGTCTGGTGTTTTAGTAATAAGGTAGACTCCCTCGAAACTGGTCACATTTTAACGAGACTCCACTTTAACGAGCCAACTTCCTCACAAAACCAACTTACTTTTAACCGACCATTTTTAACATATCATCACTTAAACCAGTCTTTCATTGCTAGATATGTTGTTTCAACATTTCATACATATCTTTCAAATCAATAATACTTCACATTGCTTTTAGTTTCAGAAAACAGTTCTGGCGACTTCCCTGAATGGAAGTGAACACCACCAAAAGTGAATATGTTTGTTTATCTTAGTTCAAGTAGGTCACAATACAAATTTTTTCAGTTTAGTCTTTTCAGTCTATGGTTATACTGAGATTTACTTTTGTTAAACCGGGAAAAAGTGTGAAATATGAATAGTTAGCTTTAATTGCAAACAGTTTTATATTTAATATTATTTTTCATTTTATTCCGGTAATGGAAAACTATAATTTATTGTTGAAGGTTCAACGGTTAAACCAGCCAACTCGTTATCCGGCCATTGTCGTCCCAAGGTGGCCGGTCAAGAGGGAGTCTACTGTAATATTTTTTAGTAATAAATAATTCAATAATATTATGTTTTAGTAAACTGTCTAATTTTACAGTGTTGGATTTAGTCTCATGTTTTACTTTAAATTTACTGAGATTGAAATAAACAAATAAAAAAAATATATATTTATGTGATATGACTAGAGATATAACAGGATCACAAAGAATAAAAAGGGCTTAAAACTATGTATACAATCTAAAACTGACATAATAATGGGGTGGGGGCAGGAGTGTTTGTATCCAAAATGTTTAAGTTGGCCACCAAACAGGAAAAATGGTGGAAAAAATAAAAATTGAAAATGACTACAACATACAATAAAAGAATCCATGGTAGTTGCTGTTAAACTTTTTTCAATTCCTTTTATAGTGTTTGAATAAAGCAGATTTCACACTTATATCAATCACCTGTATAAAGAGGCTCCTGACCAAGGAACTAATTAAGATAAGGTAGGGGTCAAGACATGCAACACCCTCTATGCACCAGGTATTCTTTTGCACATATCACGTCATCATTTTTTGTTTGTGGTCTTTGACTTTCGTGGATTGACGTGAATTCTACCTAGTAGGTTCAAAATTGTGAATTTTTAATATTTTACGCAAGTTTGTTAAATTAAACTGATAGAAAGTACAAATTATTTTCTAATGAATCAACTGGGACATTAATCTAGTATAGTTCTGTGAATATTAAGTATTTGTTCTTCTGCCGACCTGCCGTGCTGAATTTGAGGTTAGACTGCCTGGCAACTACTGAATAAACTTTATATCAGGACTCACTTCACAAATTGGTATGCCAAGAAAATTGTTCTTTACCATGTTGGAGAAACTGAATGTGTAATTGTTATAAGCAAACCAAGTAAGTTTAAAGTTTGTCAAGTAGTCCTAGTTCATCTAGGCTCAACGTTCGAGGTTAGGCCTTGTTCACATATTTGAACAAGGTAGGCCTGGCTGATAGGAATAGGACTAGTTCCCATTCATTGCGTGTCTACTTGATAAATGCAATTTTGGTCAAATAACAGTTATTAAAGACAAAGATGGGTAAATATCCTTGTGGGACATGTGAGAAAAATGTGAGGTCTGCTGGGATTTTGTGCACTGGAGAGTGCAGCAACTGGATTCATTTTAAATGTGCCAATTTAAGTCTCCATGATGTAAAAGTTATGGAGGATGACAATTCCATAAATGAATGGAAATGCTTAAAATGTCGACTGATCGTTTCTAATGATCCAAGTACAGAATCTGAAACCAACGTTACCAGTAACATTTCAAAAGACTCATTTGATTGTTCATCCCTTGCTGATGAGATTAACCAGTCCATACTTAATGAAAATGAATTACTTAAACAAGAAATTCATAAGACAAAAAATAAAAATTCTCTGTATATACTTGAACTTGAAGATAAATTGAAACAAAATGAAGATTGTATAATAGCGGCAAAGAAGGCATTTGAAGACAGAGAAAATGATCTCTTATCACAGATAAAATCTCTTGAGATTAAACTAAAACAGGAAAAACAAGTGAAAGATAATATAATATTGGAAGTGGAAAGTAGGCCTAGTGATATAGATATGTCAACACAAAATGTTATGTCAATTAAAACATGTAATGGCTGTGTGATATATAAAGAAGAGACAAAGAAAATGCTGGACTCAATTAGAACGTTTGAAAAAATAATTAAAATATTAGAAACAGAAAAACTTGAACTACTAAGGGCTCAAGAGAAGAACGAGTGTAACAAGAACAAAATCGTAACCGAAACCTTATGCGACAACAAATTGAAGGCTAAAGATGTCAAAAGAAGATGGGAGACGGTGCCTCGAAGAAAAAATCATCCCTATCAAAATGGACCAGAGAAAAGTGCAAATGAAACTATATCAACGCCTAATGACTATCCACCGCTACATAACAGATTTAGTGTCCTTTCATTACCTAGTGAGGAAAACAAAACTTGTGAAGAAGATCATCAACCTAGTCCTACTTCCTTGCATGGCATGGGATTAGCATCTACCGGCTCCAAACTCAACGAAGAACTACCACGAATTCCAAAAAAAGTTAAGATTAGGTGCTTCTCGGATAGCCAAGGTAGGTTTGTAACAGATGAGCTGAGGCAAAGCAACAATTTTGGACTTTGTTAATGACATTCAGTTGGCTGATGAAGTAGCCAAGCACCCTATTCCAATGGGCTTTAAAGACAGTGTTTTTTTAGTATAGGCCCTAAAGAAAACCCCAACCCAGTGAGTGACAGTTCTGTGCAATCAGTTACCATGAAATATAGGCCTGTACTTTCAACTAGAGTTAGTAGGTCGACTTCAAGCATTTGTGATGGACGGTTAGATATTTCAGTTACAAATAACCTTCCTTCTGTGATGTTTCTGAATATTCAGTCCATTAGGGATAAAACATTGGAAATTGATGTAGTTTTAAATGAAATAAATTGTGACATTATGTGCATTTCTGAACATTGGCTTAAACCGGAAGAAATAGACTTTTATAATATGAAGGATTACCATTTAGCTACTTCTTATGCACGAGAAAATATGGTTCACGGTGGATCAGCAATATATGTGAAGAATGGAATGGAATACAAAGTTATTGATGTGAGTAGTTTCTGCATATCACAACATCTTGAAGTTGCTGCAATTTTACTTGAGAGCAATATTGTAGTGGTTAGTGTGTATAGGTCTACCAATGGGGATGTGCAGATATTTTTGGACCAATTTGAAAAGCTGTTAGACCTACTGTCTCGAAAGTCTACCCTTCACCTAGTACTGGGTGGTGATTACAATGTCGATTTGGTGGCCAAACATACCAAACCAATTCAGCGAGAGCTTGCTAGGCTCATGAGGCAGTACAATCTTCATTTTACTAACTACACACCTACAAGAGGTAAAGCGGTCCTGGACAATGTGCTAACTGATCTTGATTATGGAACTTATCACACTTCAGTGAAGGAATTCGGTCTTTCGGACCATGCAGCAGTAATATTTAACCTAGGCACGATAAGAAATAACTCGATTCTCAATAATAGTCCACACGCCTCTGTGACCTACCATAGGCCTATAACTAAACCTAAGCTGGATAACTACATTCAATTTTTAAGCGGTGTAGACTGGTCAGTGTTAGCCCAAGGTGAAGATGCTGAAGAAACATACAACCTGTTCTTTGATCAAATTGAGAAAGGTTTCAATGAATGCTTTCCACTAGTAAAAAAGCGTTACTCTAGTAAGCCTAAAAAAACCAGCCAAAAATGGTATAATGAAGGACTGAGAAAGAGTAGGCAAAACCTTTTAGCTCTCCACGATCAGCATAGAATGCTTAACACTCCAGTATCCCATTCAGCATTGATCAGATACAGGAAAAAATATAAACAGGAGCTGAAAACTGCAAAGAAAGAATATGTGGCTGATTGCATCGAGAAATCGGACAACAAGTGTAAGGCAGCTTGGGAGGCCATCCGTAAAGAGACAACTAGTCAACATCAACCTTGTATACCTGTGGAGCCTGATGACTTCGACAAATTCTTCATCGACTCGGTGTTGGACGTGGCAGAGAGGTCTGGTGGAGTCCCTTCTGCAGCAGCAGAACTTCTGAAGGCCAAAGATGTTCCAGCACTCAACTTCGAATGGAAGATAGTGTCTTGTGAAGAAGTAGTGCAACATGTGAAGTTCATGAAAAGTTCCAAAAGTCGTGATGTTTATGGCCTGTCTAGTGATATGCTCAAGTCAATGTTACCTGTGATATTGGAGCCTTTAACCTTTTGTGTTAATCGGTGTCTCATTGAAGGTATGTTTCCATCTAAGATGAAACTATCTAAAGTAGTTCCTATCTTTAAGAAAGGTTGTAGAGATGTTCCTGCTAGCTATAGGCCTATATCTTTGGTACCAATATTTGCTAAAGTACTAGAGAGAATTATGCATAGTCAATTGTACAGTTTTTTTGAAGTGAATTATTTATTTTCTTGTTCTCAGTATGGTTTCCGAGCTGGGAAATCCACAATTCAGGCTGTTTCTTATCTTGTAAATGAAATTCATGAAAATTTTGAGTTGAAAAACGATACTGGAGTCACCTTATGTGACCTCAGTAAAGCATTCGATTGTGTCTGTCATGAAACTCTTTTGACCAAACTCGAGTTTTATGGAATTAAAGGTACAGCTTTGTCACTCTTGAGGTCTTACCTTGAAAATAGGGAACAGATTGTCTCAGTTGACAATAAGCTCTCTGATAAACGTCATGTCTCCTGTGGGGTACCGCAAGGATCGGTGCTAGGACCTTTACTGTTTTTAATCATGGTCAACGATATTGATGTGAATGTCCCGTGTAAAACTGTGTGCTTTGCTGATGACACAACCTTATTTAATTCTAGTCCAAATGTAAATACTGTAAATATAGCTTCTAGTAATGCCCTTAGTAGTGTGTCTGGTTGGTTTGGCACAAATGGCTTTGTACTTAACAATGACAAAACTCAAACAATAGTATTTAGTAATAAGAACCTTAAGGCTAGTGATTCAAATGTCTGTGATCCGTTAGATAATGTTAAATTGTTAGGTATATTTTTAGATAGAAAGTTAACATGGCATCACCATACAGATTTTATTTGTAATAAGTTATCAAGAGTTGTTTATTTATTAAGGTCACTAAATAGGAATGTGCCCAAATCTTACCTTAGGCTTGCCTACAATAGCTTCTTTCAAGGTATATTATTGTACGGTATTTGTCTTTGGGGTAATTCTGCTGGGGCACAGGATGTGTTGTTAATACAAAAAAAGGCTGTAAGAATTGTAGCAGGTGCTGACTACAGAGATCATTGTAGGCCTATATTTATATGTGAAAATATTTTAACTGTTTTTAGTTTGTATGTTTTGTATGTCTTATTAGATGTTAAGAGAGATTCTGTTAATTTAGTAAAGAGATTGAATGTTCATGGTCATAACACTAGATCAAAAAATAATGTTGAAGTTCCTTTTTGTAGGTTGACTAAAGTTGCTAAGAGTTCAAAGGTACTTGGTCTGAAACTTTTCAATAAGCTTCCTGTAAATTTGAGAAATATTGAATCCTTGGCTCATTTTAAATTGGTTTTGAGTAATGGGTTGCTAAAGCACCCTTTATATTCAGTAAAGGAATTTTTTGAATTAAATACAGTTGATTTTAAAGATTTTAAATAAATGTGCTTTTAAAATTAATTGTAAGCAAGATTTTGTTATTGTTTAAAATATATATATATATTTAGCCTAGTCTTTCATGAACTGTATGTCTGTTTTGTTACCAAGTTTGTAAGTCATGTCCAACTTATTTTGACAATGTCTATTGCACAACTGTGTTTAACGACAATAAACGATTCTTATTCTTATTCTTATTCATTATCATTACCAGTTTAGTAAATGGTGAAGTCATAGGTGCAAAAGAAAACCTGGTGCATAGAGGGCGTTGCATGTCGACCCTTACCTTCTCTTTATTTATTTTAGTTTCCTTGATCATTATCATATCAGTATTAGTAAATGGTGATGTAATAGGTGCAAAAGTACACCTGATACATAGAGGGCATTCTATGTCTTGACCCCTTTTACTTTTTACCTTTTTTTTGTTGTAGTAGATCAATAAAACACATAACATAATACTCGTGATGAATTGAACTATTGTAATATAACACATTTTTTGCTTTTTGTTTTCCTGCCAAATAGTATACACTTCCTATAGTCACTAGTGGAGGACATGTGGTTTAATCATAAAAAAATTGCAACATAATGTTATATAAAAATAAAAGATGTAAATTTTTATCGTAATTAAAAGGTAGTACAAACAATATTTTTTTATAATATAAAATTAGTTTTGAATGACATTTTTTCTAGTGGGTGAGGTGAATACTATTTATCTCTTTCCTATTCATGGGCATCACTCACCTTTTTTTTGTTTTGTAGTGCGAGACGACAAGTCCAATAATCCATTGGGAATCCAACTTTGTTAATTAAAAGTACACACACACACACACACACACACACACACACACACACACATATACTGTCTCTACGCACTCCCGATATTCCGCGGAACCAAACAACGTTCCACGTCTTCAGGAGGGGAATTCCCTAGTTCGCCGGTTGTGTAATCGGTCCGAGCGCCTGACCACAACTGTGTACATGTGTGTGTGTCTGTATGTGTTTGTGTACTTTTAATTAACAAAGTTGGATTCCCAACGGATTATTGGACTTGTCGTTTCGCACTACAAAAAAAAAAAAGGTGAGTGATGCACATGAATGGGAAGGAGATAAATAATATAAAATTATTCGTGTTTATGTATTTTATACACATAGGTCCAAACTTGAACTTATTTAAAATAAATTTTTTAGGTTAGGCTATAGTATTTTTGTATTAGTTTTATTAGAAAGTTTTTATTTTGTTTTCTCATGTTGATGCTTTTATTGCCAAAACAATGGTAAAAAAATATTACTGTCATAAAAACTAACAAAATGATAGCAGTTTTAAGTTTAAAAAGGGCCTGGCTTTCTAGCACCCCAGCAGCGTGGTGGCACACACACCGATATTTGTCTAACCTTCTAGCACCCCAGCAGCGTGGTGGCGCACACACCCGATATTTGTCTGGCCTTCTAGCACCCCAGCAGCGTGGTGGCGCACACACCTGATATTTGTCTGGCCTTCTAGTACCCCAGCAGCGTGGTGGCGCACACACCTGATATTTGTCTGGCGTTCAAGGGGGACTGCCAAAATGGGTAGTGAAATGAAGATTAGACACTAATGTGTCATGCAAAGTTTGTAAGTGAGAAGAATGTAAGTTTTTAATTGGTATTTACAAAGAGTAAGAGCTCAAATATGTGATAAGATGAAAAACAAGTGTCAATGGCCCAAACTAACCCCAGTGCAAAAGGCATAATGTGAACTATATAAATGTGTCGTGAGGCTAACATGCTTTGAAATAGTGTGTAATTTCCAATATTTGGGTTAGTTTAAACTAAACCAATTTATCTTAAACTGTTTTAATTAAAATATACATGAGCTATACTTGTAAAGTCTTAAATAAACTAGAAGATATATCATGGTCACCTGATTGTTCTGTTGTGTATTCTGTACATTGGAGTTGTGGTCTGCCGTGGTATGGTGGTTGGCCAAATTCGTCACAGGAACTTGTCCATTGCCCTAAGATAAGAATATTTGGATAAAATTTGAAGCACATTAAAAATGATTATAATACTAGAACTGACTGTGATAACAACTTTCATTTGAGCAGTTTGGTAAAAGTTCTTATAATAATTGTATGGCTTTTAGTGGAGGGAGATCAGCAATTATCAGATAGTTCTCCTCGTCTGAGAGGCTTCCACTTTTGCACTGCACTTGCACTGAACTATGGCCGCTCCCTAAAAGTTCTCATAAACTCAGTTGAGTAGTTTTCTGATAAACTCCCTCAATTGAAATCGAAATAATTCAAGTGGAGTGACAGGACTGAGAACTTGGAGAATAGCTTCTCTTTTAGCAATTCTGTATAGGGGATTCACTATTACGGCAGTAGCCATGGTAAGACATAAGCCCGGGACTTACAGTTGACTCGTGATATTCCGATAGTTAAGAGACCGAGAGCATTTTGGATTACAGAGAATGTCGGTTAACCAAAGGTTAGTTTCTTTATACTGGATTTGAATGAAAAAAAAGGTAGGAAAATTAATTCTTGTTTTATTATTATTTATACGTACTCTTACCAAAGGTATGAAATAATCAATTTAATCATTATTTCTTACAAAAGACAGATTTATTTAATCTAAAAGTGAAAAAATTTCTATTGGATAAGTGTCTTGAGTGTTTTCTTGAGTGTCTTACAGCATTAAAACATTGTTAAAGTCAAGTTTACGCTCCTTGCACAAGCGTAGATGCAGCCGACCCAGTCAAATCTATACAGTCACGAGACTTCTATTGAAACTACAAGTGGGTGTCCGCCACATGGGACCACCAGTAACGATACCAGTAATGATTATACCAGTGGCTTGGAACAATATGTGGAACAATGTGCTCGCCTTTGAATCCAAAGGTTGCCGGTTCGATCCTGAGGAAAGTTAGTAGCTTTTTAAAGGATCGATTCCGGACCCAGTTGCCATTTGTCATTGGGCTATTAATTAATTATGCTTTCTAACAACTGGTCGATGTTAGATAGTAACAAGACTGGGGTTTGGACCGTTCCCCATCAAAAAGGTTAAAAAGTGCCATTGGCGAAGATAGACACAAAATACAAAATTAGTAATATTTTGCTAGCGGGAGTTGTGGTTAACTGCAGAGTTAACTTGGATGCCATTCACAACGCACGCTAGTGAACCATTGCTCCAAGCCACCGGTATGCTTGTTACTGGTATGTCTGGTGGTTTCGGCGGATACCCGAGGTGACCAAGTGTCTCAAAATCACCTATATTATTAGACTGTGAGCCGACATAACTTCCTCACAGCTGATGATCGTGAAGTTTTAACTTGGCTTAGGTGGATTTTAGGAATTTTTATTTAACTGTAAACTTATTTATATATTAATAGGCAAGCAGTTTCTTTTCCTCTTTTTTTCTCCGCTTGTCTGCATCATTGGGGAAATCCGTGCATACCGTTAGAGGTGTCCTGTAGGTGAGCAGAAACCCATTATAATTCACACCAGTTTCCAGGGATCTGCCCTACAGGCTTTTAAAGTAAAGGGTACAGGGTAATTGCTTGAGTCATAAGACAGCTGTTATAGTAACAAATCCTAGCAAAACAAGAAAGAACAGATGTTTCAGTTATAACATATTTTAAAACTAATTGGGTGTAGATCAACTGAAATTTTGTATGAATTTATTGAATTTTTACCAATGAGCGATTTATATTTATTATTAATCTGGAACTTATTATTTAACTGGAACTTTTAATGTATTTTTGGATTTTCTATGTGGTTACACATAGAAAATCCAAAAATATGTTGTACATGTTATTCCTAAGGGAAATCAACACAACCCTTATTTATTGAAAAGACTTGATAAAATTTGGTATGTTCATTCACTAAGTAGGATTTAACTTATATTTGCTTACATATCCCTTATAGCAGCAAACCTACATTTTGGGAAAACTTACATAACCCATGGGAAAGATAAAAAATATCAGAACTTGATACAAATTATTATGAAGTGCACTGAGAAGGAATTATCCTATATTTGTCTACAACAGCAAACATACATCCCATGGCAGAAAACATACATTCTCATTCCCATGGTGTTTATGGTGAAAATAAAAAATACAAAATTCCGTTGTAAATTTGCTTGAGTACCCAGGTCTGATGCAATGAGGGTATTGATCTTAATTCAGAAATATTGTTTAGTGACAGATTCTAAAGAAAAAGACAAAAATACATAGGGAAGGCTGTCAGTTGAGTCACCTCCTCGAGAAGTGGTTAAGGGCTACCCAGCAACACTGATTAGCTATTTAGAGGTGGTAAAAGTCCTGGTAATACAATTCAGAAGAAAAAATCTCACATCCGTTTCAGTGATAAAGTTGCGGATTCGTGCACTTTGATGACTGGTACAACATTTAGCAGGCGCCAAACCTTGCTATCCTTTCATTCTGCTGTGGGTCAACACAGCAATGTCTGTGCTGTGCTGCTCCCTAAATGAAATTATGACCATTAATGTTATGATGCATCATGATATCGGTTAATGGTAGAAATTTAAAGTTGATTTAATTTTGTTTGTTTAATTTGGTCATATACAATACAGTAGGGTTATTTTACAGATAACATGGTGACGTTTGAAGAAATTAAAATAACTTACTTTTATACTTTCCGCTTCTTTCTTGTCAAAATGATCCAGAAATAGAGGTCTATACTTTTTACCAGACTCGCCAGGTCCTGTATCATGCCCTGTAAATAAACAAATAGAAGACAATAAATATCAGTTCTTTAATATGAAGCTTACACCTAACCAACAAACACTACTGCCAAGAACATAAATATCTTTAGAATGAATTTATGCAAATTGTTTTGAACTAGTAATGAGCACAATCCTCTGGCATTAATTACAACTAAACAAATTTTTATCCGCCAATTACATAAAAGTTAGTGGGCATAGTATAAAAAAAGTCTATCTGTTTTTTTATGAAGTTTTTAGGTTCTGCTTTAACACTTTGTTTTTCTCGGATTGCAATTAACTCCATCATCTACAAAAAATATCATTTAACAATTTGTAATACCAGATGATTTATTATAATAGCATTTGGTAAATTGAACATACTCATTAACTAAGAATTAATTTGTATTTTTTATTTTGCTGTAGTGGGCCTAACATGTTTATAACCTAAGCCGAAATAAAAAATAAAAAAATTGAATCTAAAATTATCTAAAATTACTTAATGAAAAAACATAGCTGACGAAAGCCGTAAGCAGATCCAACGAGGGGCAAATGGCTTTGTAAACAAAACAGATTTGTAATACACCTTTTGAAGCCTACCTGTACAATATTCAAACATGATTGGTTTGCAAAAAAATTAAATAATTTTTTATAACATAATTTTGTAATACTGTTGACTCTCGCATACTCGAATTTCACAGGACTAGTATATTCTTTAAACAATTCATAAATTGACTAGGGAAAAAGTTGATTTCTAAGGTGAATTTTTGTTATTCAACTTACACTAGAAAGGATTCGTCACCAACTTGTTACAACCTGTGTGCCAAGGTTTTCACTTACTGCTTTCCGTTTGAGATATAGAAGTAAACTTCCAATTGTGTAGGTCGACTGCAAAGGGATTCAACTTATCTACTGATCATTGAGTAATAGAATTTTATTCAATATATTTTAATTAATTATATACCCGTCCCTTTAAGTAAAGAGTACTGACTTTTCATGGTGGACTCGTCTTCCGGATCACTGTTGATGACCATGGTGCCCAGCTCGTCTGTCAATTGTGAGCTGACCAGCGTTCGGTCCGGCACCAGAGTCCCGCTGTCTACCTCGCTGTAGTTCACCATTGTCTTGCTGCCCACATCGTCCTCGTCCTGTCACACAACATAACACCTCTGGTGGTTACACAACTCCGGATCACTGTTGATGACCATGGTGCCCAGCTCGTCTGTCAATTGTGAGCTGACCAGCGTTCGGTCCGGCACCAGAGTCCCACTGTCAACCTCGCTGTAGTTCACCATTGTCTTGCTGCCCACATCGTCCTCGTCCTGTCACACAACATAACACCTCTGGTGGTTAACAATTCCGGAGCACTGTTGATGACCATGGTGCCCAGCTCGTCTGTCAGTTGTGAGCTGACCAGCGTTCGGTCCGGCACCAGAGTCCCGCTGTCTACCTCGCTGTAGTTCACCATCGTCTTGCTGCCCACATCGTCCTAGTCCTGTCACACAACGTAACACCTCTGGTGGTTACACAACTCCGGATCACTGTTGATGTCCATGGTGCCCAGCTCATCTGTCAATTGTGAGCTGACCAGCGTTCGGTCTGGCACCAGAGTCCCACTGTCCACCTCGCTGTAGTTCACCATCGTCTTGATGCCCACATCGTCCTCGTCCTGTCACACAACATAACACCTCTGGTGGTTACACAACTCCGGATCACTGTTGATGTCGATGGTGCCCAGCTCGTCTGTCAATTGTGAGCTGACCAGCGTTCGGTCTGGCACCAGAGCCCCACTGTCCACCTCGCTGTAGTTCACCATCGTCTTGCTGCCCACATCGTCCTCGTCCTGTCACACAACGTAACACCTCTGGTGGTTACACAACTCCGGATCACTGTTGATGTCCATGGTGCCCAGCTCATCTGTCAATTGTGAGCTGACCAGCGTTCGGTCTGGCACCAGAGTCCCACTGTCCACCTCGCTGTAGTTCACCATCGTCTTGATGCCCACATCGTCCTCGTCCTGTCACACAACATAACACCTCTGGTGGTTACACAACTCCGGATCACTGTTGATGTCGATGGTGCCCAGCTCGTCTGTCAATTGTGAGCTGACCAGCGTTCGGTCTGGCACCAGAGTCCCACTGTCCACCTCGCTGTAGTTCACCATCGTCTTGCTGCCCACATCGTCCTCGTCCTGTCACACAACGTAACACCTCTGGTGGTTACACAACTCCGGATCACTATTGATGTCCATGGTGCCCAGCTCATCTGTCAATTGTGAGCTGACCAGCGTTCGGTCTGGCACCAGAGTCCCACTGTCCACCTCGCTGTAGTTCACCATCGTCTTGCTGCCCACATCGTCCTCGTCCTGTCACACAACATAACACCTCTGGTGGTTACACAACTCGGGATCACTGTTGATGTCGATGGTGCCCAGCTCGTCTGTCAATTGTGAGCTGACCAGCGTTCGGTCCAGCACCAGAGTCCCACTGTCCACCTCGCTGTAGTTCACCATCGTCTTGCTGCCCACATCGTCCTCGTCCTGTCACACAACATAACACCTCTGGTGGTTACACAACTCCGGATCACTGTTGATGTCGATGGTGCCCAGCTCGTCTGTCAATTGTGAGCTGACCAGCGTTCGGTCTGGCACCAGAGTCCCACTGTCCACCTCGCTGTAGTTCACCATCGTCTTGCTGCCCACATCGTCCTCGTCCTGTCACACAACGTAACACCTCTGGTGGTTACACAACTCCGGATCACTGTTGATGTCCATGGTGCCCAGCTCATCTGTCAATTGTGAGCTGACCAGCGTTCGGCCTGGCACCAGAGTCCCACTGTCCACCTCGCTGTAGTTCACCATTGTCTTGCTGCCCACATCGTCCTTGTCCTGTCACACAACATAACACCTCTGGTGGTTAACAATTCCGGATCACTGTTGATGACCATGGTGCCCAGCTCATCTGTCAATTGTGAGCTGACCAGCGTTCGGTCTGGCACCAGAGTCCCACTGTCCACCTCGCTGTAGTTCACCATCGTCTTGCTGCCCACATCGTCCTCGTCCTGTCACACAACATAACACCTCTGGTGGTTACACAACTCCGGATCACTGTTGATGTCGATGGTGCCCAGCTCGTCTGTCAATTGTGAGCTGACCAGCGTTCGGTCTGGCACCAGAGTCCCACTGTCCACCTCGCTGTAGTTCACCATCGTCTTGCTGCCCACATCGTCCTCGTCCTGTCACACAACGTAACACCTCTGGTGGTTACACAACTCCGGATCACTGTTGATGTCGATGGTGCCCAGCTCGTCTGTCAGTTGTGAGCTGACCAGCGTTCGGTCCAGCACCAGAGTCCCACTGTCCACCTCGCTGTAGTTCACCATCGTCTTGCTGCCCACATCGTCCTCGTCCTGTCACACAACGTAACACCTCTGGTGGTTACACAACTCCGGATCACTGTTGATGTCGATGGTGCCCAGCTCGTCTGTCAATTGTGAGCTGACCAGCGTTCGGTCTGGCACCAGAGTCCCACTGTCCACCTCGCTGTAGTTCACCATCGTCTTGCTGCCCACATCGTCCTCGTCCTGTCACACAACATAACACCTCTGGTGGTTACACAACTCCGGATCACTGTTGATGTCGATGATGCCCAGCTCGTCTGTCAATTGTGAGCTGACCAGCGTTCGGTCTGGCACCAGAGTCCCACTGTCCACCTCCCTGTAGTTCACCATCGTCTTGCTGCCCACATCGTCCTCGTCCTGTCACACAACGTAACACCTCTGGTGGTTACACAACTCCGGATCACTGTTGATGTCCATGGTGCCCAGCTCATCTGTCAATTGTGAGCTGACCAGCGTTCGGTCTGGCACCAGAGTCCCACTGTCCACCTCGCTGTAGTTCACCATCGTCTTGCTGCCCACATCGTCCTCGTCTTGTCATACAACATAACACCTGTGGTGGTTACACAACTCCGGATCACTGTTGATGTCCATGTTGCCAAGCTCGTCGGTCAGTTGTGAGCTGACCAGCGTTCGGTCCGGCACCAGAGTCCCACTGTCCACCTCGCTGTAGTTCACCATCGTCTTGCTGCCCACATCGTCCTCGTCCTGTCACACAACATAACACCTCTGGTGGTTACACAACTCCGGATCACTGTTGATGTCCATGGTGCCCAGCTCGTCTGTCAATTGTGAGCTGACCAGCGTTCGGTCCGGCACCAGAGTCCCACTGTCCACCTCGCTGTAGTTCACCATCGTCTTGCTGCCCACATCGTCCTCGTCCTGTCACACAACATAACACCTCTGGTGGTTACACAACTCCGGATCACTGTTGATGTCCATCGTGCCCAGCTCGTCTGTCAATTGTGAGCTGACCAGCGTTCGGTCTGGCACCAGAGTCCCACTGTCCACCTCGCTGTAGTTCACCATCGTCTTGCTGCCCACATCGTCCTCGTCCTGTCACACAACATAACACCTCTGGTGGTTACACAACTCCAGATCATGTCCATGTTGCCAAGCTCGTCGGTCAGTTGTGAGCTGACCAGCGTTCGGTCCGGCACCAGAGTCCCACTGTCTACCTCACTGTAGTTCACCATCGTCTGGCTGCCCCCACCCTCCTCGTCCTGTCACATAACACTCATAATACGTGACAAAGACTATTATCATTAACAGATGTAATAATGACCACTATGACAATGCAGTAAACTGTAGGTTATCAAGCATCTTGTAGCCGATGGCCGTTGAGGATAGCAAAATGCAAGAGACTGCCTTAAATAATCATTGCACCTTTTCTACTACAAATTTTCAGGTTATTATTGGATATGAAAGCTATTACAAGATTATTCATGAGCTAAATACCAAACAGAGCAAAATATTCTATGCTGAATTTATCCACGCTGTTTCATCGCTTGGCATTTAAAAAGATGTCAATGCTCTAAGAGGTGTGAAACTAAACAAATTTTTTGAAAGTTTACATACCGATTCCAAGTGGTTCTGCTTGGACACCGCTGCGTTGGTCGTGTTGTTCCTACAACTTTGATTTTCCCGAATCTCCCTCGCCTCAGCGATCATCTGGCTCAATATCGTTGGAGGTTTGGCATTGCCTGTTAAACAACATCTAGCTGGTGAGTCGGGAATCTGCCACGAATATAGTTGCAATCCTTATTCTAAACACATTAAGAGGCAGCCTTGCTATTCCGAACAATTTGGAAAGGGACCTTGTTTATTAAAGCAAGGTTTTCTATTTTATGAGTCCAGAAAAATTGACTCTCATACTCAATCTGGATGTATAATTTCGGCACTCATTGACCAGACTGGAGAAAAGGGGTAGCTAGTTGAAACTGTTCTAAATAGTGGCAAATACAGATCGAACCATTTAATAAAGCTTGCATTTGCTACAAGCAGAGGCAAAACCACATAAAAACTTCATTAAAATTAATTTTCATTTTTAGTCCATTGTGTTGGATTTCTTTTTCTCTTTTCATTTCTTTCTTGGCCAAGAATTTTGTGTCCTGGATAACTTCCGGTGCTATCCAGAACGGTGTAAAAATATTTTACACTCATTTATTTGCAAAGATACATGGTTAAATCTTCTATAGTGATTTAACCATAGCAAAAATCTATGTCCGTATATTCAATGCAATATTGAAGACCTGGTTTATCTACTTTCTTATGTCACAGAAAAAAATCTGTATTTTTAAATTGTATGTATTTGGAATAGATGGATTATTGGAGTAGTAGGACTGTACTGTATACAAATTGGGAGCGATTGAAAGTGTACTAATGGGCAAACATGATTTAGGATCTTTAAATCTTATACTACAATACGAGTAAGGTATGCACTAAGGATCTCGAAAACGGCTCAAACTTTGCAAATAACTTAGATTCTGGGATGCTGTTTACTAAATGTATTTATATTGTGTCTACTATGATTGCAATTTTAAACATAGGAATGCAGCACACATGTACACACCGTTGGAAATACATCCAGATCAGGTTGTAAATATCTGTAATACTTTTCTTGCAATAAACAATTTTAAATATGACATTTTCAAATACATTAGTGATATTAAATTTTATCATATTAACCAAATTAACTTATGAACGTTTGTGACCACAATAATCCTACACTCTAATCCTAGTAAAGTACAGGGTGTCCAGCTTCCACCTTTACAAACTTTTCCAGGTTATTAAGCATGCCAAAACAAAGAGAAAAATCATATAAACATATGTCCTAAAATGCTTCGTTAAGCCGCTAGCCGCCAATTTGTTTTTTTTAACTTAAGAATTTTTATTTCCGTAACGGTTTGTTGTATTGAGTTCATATTTTGCATGTACCTTAATCACACCAATGCTCATTAAAAAAAAATTATTTTTTCCGATGTATATTTTCAAAATGGCGGCCATTTGAAATTTTTAAACTCAAATATCTCAAAAACAATAAATTTTATAAAAATGTTACAAGAGACAAAAAAGTTGAAAAATTAAATGATCTAAACAGTGATACCAAGTTTGTAAGAATATTAAATAAGTTTGTAATATAAGTTTGTTTAAGTTTGTAAGTTTGTAATAAGTTTGTTCATATAAGTTTGTACAAATAACGGAGTTATTGTGGTTTTTCTGCAGAAAAACACTGATTTTGCACAATGATTAATGCCAATTAAGGTTATTTTAAGAGAAAAATCTCAATAAATCCATTATTTGTTAGCAGATCCTTACAAACTTGGTATCACTGTTTAGATAAGTTAATTTGTCAACTTTTTTGCCTTTTGTAACATTTTTATAAAATTTACGGTTTTTGAGATATTTGAGTTTAAAAATTTAAAATAGCCGCCATATTGAAAATTTACATTGAAAAAATGATATTTTTTCTAAAAATGAGCATTGGTGTGGTTAAGGTACATGCAAAATATGAACTCAATACAACAACTTGTTACGGAAATAAAAATTCTTAAGTGTAAAAAACAAAATGGCGGCTAGCAGCTTAACGAAGGCATTTTAGGACATATGTTTATGTGATTTTTCTCTTTGTTTTGGCATGCTTAATAACCTGGTAAAGTTTGTAAAGGTGCAAGCTGGGCACCCTGTATATTTGTATGTAAGTATGTACATACAGGGTGATTCACGACAAAGTGCAGAAATTTCGGGAGCTGATTCTACACATGAAAATAAACAAAAAAAGTCATGTAAACATATGTCCTAAAATTCTTCATTTAACCGATAGCCGCCATTTTGTTTTTCACACGTAATAATTTTTATTTCCGTAACGGATTGATGGATTTACTTCATATTTGGCATGGACCCTTATCACAACAATGTTAGTTTTCAGAAAAAAAAAATTATTATTTTCCAAGGTGTATTTTCAAAATGGCCGCCATTTAAACATTTTAAACTCAAATTTCTCGAAAACGGCATATTTAATAAAAATTTTATAAGTAACAAAAAAGATGACAAATTTTATTATCAAAACAATGATACCAAGTTTGTAATGACCTGACAACAAGTAACGGAGTTATTAAGGTTTTTCTGTGGAATAACATACATTTTGCATTATGATTAATGCAAATTTAGGCTACTATAATAGAAAGATCACGATAACTCGGTTATTTGTCATAAAATCTTTACAATCTTGGTATCATTGTTTAGATTATAAAATTTGTCATCTTTTTTGTTACTTATAAAATTTTTATTAAATATGCCGTTTTTGAGAAATTTGAGTTTAAAATGTTTAAATGGCGGCCATTTTGAAAATACACCTTGGAAAATAATAATTTTTTTTCTGAAAACTAACATTGTTGTGATAAGGGTCCATGCCAAATATGAAGTAAATCCATCAATCCGTTACGGAAATAAAAATTATTACGTGTGAAAAACAAAATGGCGGCTATCGGTTAAATGAAGGATTTTAGGACATATGTTTATATGACTTTTTTTGTTTATTTTCATGTGTAGAATCAGTTCCCAAAATTTCTGCACTTCGTCGTGAATCACCCTGTATGTATGCACACGGATTTCAAGAATGCGCTAACGGTTTTCTTCAAACTTAGTTACTTACTTAGTTTACAAATTACCTAGTTATGGGATAAAAATAATATATAAATATGTCTCTATGCTAGGAAAAATCTCATTTCGTTATATTCAAAACAAAAAATTTCTGAAAGCAGCAGACCCAACTGTCAAAGCACAAACCACATGCTCCAGTATAAACATGGGGTTTTTCAATTTTAGCCAGTTACTAAATTACTGAATGATACTATGATAAAAATCAATTATCAGTTATTAAATAGTACTTTACACTGGTGATGATGACTATTTAGTTTAATAAAAGTAACGTAAATGGATAAAGCAACCAAGAGATCTGTAGGATTGCATTTAAAAGCAAAAGAATTAATAACAATGCTGTAATCAGCTACAAAAATCCACAGATCTACAGATAATGATGTAGAGGTAAAATCCACGTGTTAACAGTTTCAACAAACTCATACCAGAGTGGAGCACCCTATTTCCAACATAAAACATCCTGTAAGGCGAGTGGGCAAAGTGAAAGAGTTTTTCGTGGTCGCGAGTGTGCAGAGCGAACAAGCTTGTCTTGAAATAAAAGAAGCCTTTTGGGCTTGGAATTTTAACATACAGTCTGTGAGTGATATTGCTATGATTACACAGAATTGTTACGTTTAACGAGCAAATGCTCTGTCCCCATGCAGGCTACTGTTACTAGAGAAAATTGGATTACGACTCAGAATATACCAAGCAGTACATATTGTTATTGTAACAGAATTTTTCTTTTCTTGAGCTTATTTCTTAATAGCTAAGTACCCGGGGGCCGAGCATTTTCTCAGTAAACTCAAACAATCCTTCATAGTAATAATATCAGTATTACATGTTGTGCTAACATGCCATGTGCAAAAAGGCTTGTTCCTATTAAAGACGAACTCGCCTTTCAGAATGGTTAAATGTAGGCCTATGAATGTATGAATGTTGCACTATGGTATAAATTTGTTGAACAACAAGTTGAACTGGAACAAATGGATTTTACTTCTTATCATTTTGACTTAGGTTAAGTGTAACAGAAAGTAGCTACATTAAACTCTTGATATTCCAACATGTTTTGTAATCTGATGATGCCTCAGCAACAATAACTCTTGTCAGTTTGATTTCTTTATTTTATTTGAGAAAAACTTTTTTTAATATGTTTTAAAGATAAAAATTTTGTTTCTATGTTAATCTAACACAATTGTAATAAAATGTTGGTTGTATGTAACCCATTTAAACTTTTTTTAAATTATTCTACCTCTTACATTCTTTCTTTACCTCTTACATTACGCTTCATCCAGTGATCTATAACCTTCTATAATCTGACGGGGTCCTGGTCCCATATGTGCTGGATAACCGCGAGTCTATGTAATTTGGTTCAAAAATAAATACCATATAAATGTCTTAACCCTTTGAGTGCCGCAGCCATTCTCCCAAGTCATATGCATAAATTGCCGTGCTAAAATCTACAATTTTGCAAGGGTTTGGAAAAATATGTGTATAAAATAAAGTATTCAACAGATTTTAATAATTTTTTTTTTATTTTCTTTGTAATAAAATGGAGAACATATGGCATATAAATCCTTTCTTCTAAATTTATTTATATAAAAAATTATGTGTTATAACTACAAATAAAAAATAAAAAAATTCTAAAATTTCAAGTTTGAACCAAAATTTGGTATATATAGTATTTTTATATATATTTTTTAGTTAGGCCTACACCTTGTAAAAGAGCACGAAAAACTGAACAAAAATCATACATAATATGTTATGTTACAGTATAAATTTACATTATAACGCACTACAAACAATAATAATATAATATAACATATAACATATATAACAAGCAAAAATAGTATTCATACAAAATACGACCAATAGCACTGATAAATCAATAATTTCACTAAACACAATAATAACGAAGTATTAGGAACAGTTTTTAGTGTAAAAGAAGGAACATAAACAATGCAACTAATCAAAATACACAGCTGTTTGCAGCAGGTAACAATCAGCTGTCAAAATGTTGCGTCATATTTTTATCATAATGCCAAGTGACTCCAAGTAAGCAGTGAAAGTGAAAAACCAGTACTATACGAAAGTTTGGAACCTGTAGAATGCCGTAAAACGAATAATCAATTAAAACTAATACGTACTATATGAAATAATAATAAAATACGGATCGTCTACTGGGTAGATGCCGGCAATTTATGCATATTTTATAACGTCTACTATGTAGACGCTGCGGCACTCAAAGGGTTAAATCTCAACAGCTTAAAGCAAAAAACTTACCAAACACCGTTGTATCATACTATTATCTCTAAAATGAAACTGTTTTGTCAAAAGTCAATTAATGATAAAATTCAGTTACTATTTTCTGGAGTAACAATAAAATTAAAAACCTAAATTTAGGATGGATAACTTAATATGATAAACACAAAATATGAGTATTTAAGATCACATTTAACTCTTTCTCAGTCTATTACATTCTTTAGAATTTTATTTAAAAAAATTGTAATAACCAACAACAAATTTTTTACTAGTCTGGGGTACGGTACTGAAATTAGTAACAGCCTGTGACCTATTAAATATGATTTTAAGAAGATGATACAAATTTTTAATGGAAAATGATTAAAAACTATTAACCTATGAACTCATGATGGAGCATTTCGCTGGCAGTGGCTCTCTCCTCGGGGTTCTTGACGAGACATCGGCTGACAAAGTCTATGAACTCCGGGGACCACTGGTCCGGCTCCCGGAACGACGGCGGGGGCTTGGTGGGGATCATGAAGATTGCTCTCATGGGGTGGATGTCGCCGTACGGGGGCTTGCCTTCCGCCATCTCCAGTGCTGTTATACCTGCGGTAAATGAGCCACGTTCCATTATTCATAGTGTAAGTTTGATTATTAAATTGAGTTAATTGAAATAAAAGTCTAAAGCAGATCAATTTTACAGTGATGATCATGATGGGTCTTTAAATTTAAGTTGATAGTAATTTTAAGGTGATGTGGGAAATTACAAATATCTAAAACAGCTTTAAAGAAAAAAAAAAAAACACTTTTGATATCCACAATTATAAGTATATTTAAAAATATCTTCACAATATAATATCATGTTGAAAAAACTAAGATTTTTAGGTCACCTTAAGAGTCATCTTCACCTTCGGGCTGGTAGCCCATTGTTGCGCAGTCGGCAATGTTAACCATATGGCTTTTATGCAAAACATGGTATTTATTACCCTGATTCAAACCCTGTTTTTCAACCGATTTCCTTTAAACTTGATAAGTGTTTAGTTAAATAGTTATATTAGGTCCCTCATACCTCAAAATTTTGAAAACTTTAAAATATTACTCTCTGTTACGTTGCAATGTAAATAAATTTCCTTAGTAATATTTTTAAGTTTTCAAAATTTTGAGGTATGAGGGACCTAATATAACTATTCAACTAAACAATTATCAAGTTTAAATGAAATCGGTTGAAAAACAGCATCCCAAACAGGGGAATAAAATACATGTTTTGCATAAAAGTCGTATGGTTAACATACCCGACTGCGCAACAAAGGACTACTGGCCCAAAGGTGAAGATGACTCTTAAGAGTCTGCACTACCTGCGCCATCTTGGATTTTTAGTCCCATAAGAACAATGTTAAATTAAAAACATTACTGTTGTCTTTGAAACACCATATCTCGATAATCTTACTTCGGATTTGCATGAAACTTGAATATGTTCACCATAAGGGAATGGCTGAGTGCATGACGTGGATAGATTTTCAATAAACCTACTAAAAATTGTTTTAAAGTGGTTTTAAAATGGTGTAAAATATGTAGGGGTGGGCGAGTAATGGTTTTACGATTCGAGTCGAGTCGAGTCGAGTATTGCATCAACTACTCGGATATCGAGTCGAGTCGAGTAGTAGTGTGAAAAAGTTTAAAATGAGTTTTTAAAAATAATATTAAATAACAAAAGTAAAAGTATTATTAAATTCATCTTTATGCATGAGAACACTGAAAGATAACATCAATTTAGGGTACGACAATAAGAACTACTAAGTTAAAAGTTGATAAAAAAGTAAGTATATTTATTTACAGTTTTCCTCTTACAATGTGTAGTACAAATCAATTTCTGAGAATTAGGCCTAAGTAAAAAAAAAAAAATTTCATCAACAACAAAATTAGGGATGGACGGGAATGGATTTTTAGTTTGGGACGGGAATTTTTTTTTCCCGTCCAATTTGGGTACGGGATTGCTCTTTTCGACGCTATCAGGAAATATTTGTTTTGACTTTTATCTGAGTGTCGTATAAAGAAAAATGAATGTTAAATATCATCTGGTTTTGTTTCCAAACTGTTCCACTTGTTTTTTGTATAAGTTACAATGAACCTCCTTGAGTTGAAAAGATTTTAAATATCTCATTTTTATATTTGCAGTATACAATAAGATAAGGATACAGTACAAATTTTCTTGTAACCAAAAAAATTAAAATCAAATCACTAAACAATATACATATACAAATGTCCATTAAAATTTTATAAGTTTTGTTGAATGAAATATTAAACGTTTTGCACAAAGAATTAAAATAAAAATTATGTAGATCAAAATATAGATTAAAACAAATGGAAAAATTGTAAAGAAAACAAAACTGTATTACATAAATAAGCCTATGGCCTGCTCAGTTAAAAAATAGCAAAAAAAAAAGCAAAAAAAAAACAAGCAATTGAAATTATAATAAATATTAACACTAAGGAATGAAGTGGTTCAACAAACCAACGCCATTTATAACCCCAAGAAATGTTCTTTTTTTACTTGTTGATTTAACTGAGACAGGTTCTTACTTAGAGATTACCATAAAAATTTAACTTTGAAAATATATACTATTAGACCTAATTATTTTTATTTTTATTTCTATGTATTCATTTAGCTTTTTTTGCTATATTAAAAAAGGAGTGTATGATGAAAAAATCAATAAAAAACAATGAAGGTTTTAAGTTAGGAACCTCAAAATCTAATAAATGTATTTGTAATGTTTAAAAAAAAAATATATATTTAATGGGATTTGAAGTTTTTCATTTAAAAATTATATTAAATTATAATAATATACTTTTAACATTATAAAACAGTAATTCAATTAAAGATTGATTTATTTAACAACACTTTGCCAATTTCCTTTTGGAAAGTCACACAACTTTGGTTGACGTTTTGTTTAATTTGTAAGAATTAGACGAATTAAACGAGCCATCCCTTAGTTTTCTACGACAATTGGTTCAGAAAGTAGCATTTGGTACTAGGAGCCAAAAACACCCCTCTTGAATAAATTACTGCCGGGCGTCGTCGAACAATAGATAAGCTGAACAATAGATCGTCTCGGCCGGGCGGCCGGCCGTGTTTTTGTGCTCGTTAGCGAGATCGCCGGCCGCCAGACGTAAACAACTATTGTCACGGCTGCGGGCGCGCGCCGCCGGGAGTGACGACGACGACTACTCGACTCGATTCTCGAGTATTTGCAACTACTCGACTCGAGTTCGAGTAGGACTAATTACCCGAGCCACTACTCGAAACTCGAGTACTCGCCCACCCCTAAAAATATGTTTACATTTTATTCGTTATTCGAGTGAAAAAATTTTTTAATTAATTTTCGATCACGTCAAGCACTAGATACTATGGTAACATTTAAAATGACATCAAGTTTGAAATTTTCCGACGAAAAACAAACTCACAGTGATGTTTCAAATTTAACATTGCTCTTATGGGACAAACTGCCGAGATGGCGCAGGTAGTGCAGACTCTTAATGTAAAATTACGCAAACAAGCAAAATATATTTATGGCAATTGATTTTATGGTGTACTCAAATAAAATTCTTGTGGTCAGAGTTTTTAGAGTTATTAATATAACATATTTTATTACATAATATATGTTGGTGATATTTAAATTTTAATCAAGAACCATCTGATGCTTAAAACTGTAACATATATCCGTATTAAAGACAGTACAGATTGACCACATACCTAAACTCCACATATCCGCTACACAATCGTAGCCAATCTCCTGTATAACTTCTGGGGCCATCCAGAACGGTGTTCCTATCACAGTGTTTCTTTTGGCCATTGTGTCCTGCAATAACAACAATATGATAAAACAGAAACATTCATGCTAAATAAATGTTCCTTTATTTCTTAGTAACATGTGGGAACCAATTAATTTTTTTAACTCCTGAAACAGCTCCAAGACTCATTGAGAGGCCCGAAAAGTTAAAATATTGCTTTATAGCCCTGACTTCTGAATAACTTTAATTTCATGGACAGTTTAAAAAATATAAAAGCCAAAATTATTCAGTAGCAAAAATTTTCTTCCGTTCCTAACCACAGATTGAAAATGATATTGAAGAAATAAATTAATTCTAGGCTATATCATAAGAAAATATTACTAAAATACGAAGAAAATAACTTATATAATACGTGAGGAGTTAAGGGTCAAGTCACCAAAGAATTTTTGCAATTGCCGATTCCAATTCTCATTCCATGATACCCTTGATACCGGCGGTATCAAGGAATCGTCGATACTTGATACTTGGGGTCTTTGTATTCAATACCATTTCTGACCTAAAATGTTCAAAACAATATGGTTTAGTGATATTTCCCTCATTTAATGTTGAGTGAGCAAGATCATAGCCTTTTAAAACCAATTATTATTATCAAGAACATATTAACTTTGACCTTCACTATCACAAAACTTCCATGGGATGATGCAATACATTGAGAAGTTATTTTGGAGACAGTCGTAAGTAGTTTGGCTTGTTGTTACAGTAATTTTCATAAACATATGCATATGAAAATATTAAATGTCATTTGTGTTGTATTTTATTTCAATCTAAATCCGATTTAATTATTAAGTCAAATAATTTACCAGCCTACTTCTAACTTTGGTCATGGTGACAACACAATGTAATGTCTAAAACGATGTCGGGAAATAGTCACGACACCATTATTCAACTGAGCAGTTGTCAAAGCGTCAGTAATTTTGAAATCTCTCGCTTGGAGCGCTAGCAGTAAAGATACAAGTGTTTCAAGGCTTGTCCAATTATGGCAATTCTAGATGCGCTAGTTTTTATTCCACTCGCTTCAATTGCTAGTATTGGCAGTGCAGGACAACTCATCACTCGTTGTTACATCACTTAATATAAGATTTAATCTAATGAAGATTATGAACATGTTTAACAACGAACTTATGAAGACATTGGATTGGATTCATCACGATTGTTGTCTGCTATTATGATCTGATTTTGATATTAGGTTAGGTCTTAAAAATTATTATTGCACTGCCTGTCACAAACTCTCTCTTTGTTAGTCAAGAGGATCTGTGTTTGATTTTTGTTTTTTCCCTTGGATAGAGTTGGTATTAGCACTTGGCCTGTTGTCTTTGGACTGTAGGACATTTATTTTTTTTAAATATTATTTTCTGTTAAAATGAAAACGGGTTTTCATGATGTCTAGGAGTTTTTATCTAAAATAGGCCTAATATTTTAATGTTTTTCTAATCTTAGTAATTCAACTGTCTTTTCTATTTTTACATAGGTCTATGATAAATATATTTCAGTTATTATTTTTAATCCTGTGATCCCCCCCACAATATATTAAGCCATCACTAAAATTGGTATCGAATGCAGAATCGAGAATCAAGATTCAAATTTTAGAATTGGAACCGGAATTGGAATCGAGAAATTGTGGTAACGGCCCATCACTAATGGTAAGCATTGTGATCATTCGTTCTGATCCAAATTCAAATTCAAATCTCTTTATTCGTTTTGTATTACATACATGAATAGAGCCCAAGTAGCCTAACAAGGAGTGATAGCTACTTATAATACACAGTTAACAGAGAACTGTGAAATACCAAAACACAATTACCAAAAAAATGTACCACAAGATACACAGATACAAGATACAGATACAAGATACACAAGATACCAAGCAATGAGATTTGATAAATAGGCCTACTGCCAAAAAAAGGTAAAAGGAAAAATAAAAATTGTCCTAAAGTAAAAAATTATATTAAGACAGATTGTTTTTACAGAAATGAAATATATAACATGCTACAACAAAATTCATCCTTACGTTTAGTTAAAAATTCTTTTACGGAATAGCAACTTTTTTGCAAAAGATATTTTTTAAACTTGATTTTGAAAGAGCTTTTTTCTACATCAATTATAAGATCTAATGGTGATTTGTTCAAACATTTCAGTCCCATATAGGTTGATTTTTTTTCTGTAAAATTCTAATCTATGCTGTGGGATGTTTATCTGGTCTCCATTTCTGGTAAAATAATTGTGAATATCCCCGTGAGAAACTTGTTTGTGGAGCTGACTTTTAAAGCAGATAATACAATCCAGAATATACTGGTCATATACAGTTAGAATGCCTATTGAAGAAAAAAGATTTTTTACTGAGTCAGTATGGTCCAAGTTAAACATAATTCACAAAGCTTTTTTTTTGTTGTAATTTTAGAATTTTTTCGATGTTTTGTTTTGTAGTGCCCCCATAAATTGCCAAGCCGTATGATAAATGAGAATGTATGTGAGCAAAATAACTAGATAAACTTAAAAAAAATAAATAAATAGATCGTAATGTGTCAATACTACACAAGAATGACATTCTTTTTAAAATATATAACCCAGAAGAAATCTTTTTAATAACTTTTTGTACATGAATATCCCAAGTAAGGTGATTATCATCTTGTAACCCTAGAAATTTGGTAACTTTAACTGGGCTAATCAATAGTTATGATCAATAGTTAGGGACATTTTTGGCCTTTCTATACTCTGCACTGTTGAGAAAAACATTTGATAAGATTTTGTTGCATTTAAAAATAAACTATTCTGTAAAAAATACAAATGAAGAGAATTTAAATGATTCCGACAAGCATTTTCAAGATTACGGTAATTTGTAACAGAGGTCACTAGGTTAGAATCATCAGCATACAAAACTAATTTGCTGTATGTGCCGTTTACATATTTAGTATAGATGGCATCCCTTGTACATAACATAAAAATAAGAGTCGTTCTAGAATGGAACCCTGAGGGACTCCGTGTTTAATTTTTTAAATTTTAGAGTTAAATTTTGAAATTTTATTGTTTTTTGCAGATACAATTTCAACATATTGAGTTCTATTAGAAAGATATAAATCAAACCATTTTAGATTTAAATAAGTCACACTCAGATATTTTAATTTAGCCAGGAGCTTTTCATGTGATATACTATCAAATGCCTTGGTTAAATCCATAAAAATGCCTGCCAAAGTCCACTAGTTTCATACCGTCAGCTGGCCAGCCACGCCAAAGTCGGCCAGCTTGGCGTGGCCCTCCGTGTTGAGCAGGATGTTGCCCGCCTTAATGTCCCGATGGATCTTCCGCCGTAGGTGCAAGTACTCCAGGCCTTTGAGTGTGTCGCAGAGGATTGTCGCGATCTCATCCTCTGACAGAGTCTTTTTGCGCAGTCGCATGATGTCAGAGACTGAGCCGGCACCACAGTACTCCATCACAATCTGGAGAATGCAGCTAATGAATTACAAGGTACAGTAGCCTCCCTCTTAACCGGCCACCTCGGGACCAGGCCGCGGCTGGATAATGAATTGGCCGGTTAAACTGATGTTCATTTAAGAACGTCAACCTACAATTTGATATGGCCTTAATATAATTATCACTTGAAAACAACTTTAAATACATTAGGCCTTCTGTATATGATTTTTAGCTAACATCAGACACCCATGAAATCCACAACAAACCTAAACTAATAATAATTTGTTTCTTTATTATGATCAACTGGATAGTAAGTCCAAACACATTGAATTCTGTTGGCATTCACTTCCGTTCAGGACATTACATTTGAATTAGATTGAGAACGTCAATATGAAATAACGTTGAATAGAATGATACAGTAGATAGAGAAACTACGTTTCCGGCGAAACAAGCCGGTTAAAGCGATGTTGAGATAAAAATGGCCGGTTAAAAAGATGTTATTTTTGTGTCAGGTTAGGCCGGTTAAAGCGGAGACCGGTTAAAAGGTGGACTGTTAAGAGGGATTCTACTGTACAATAAACAAAAATATTATGCAAACCAATATTTAACATAACATATTTTTTTCAGAAAATTCTTACTTTTTGGAGGGGAGAAATGATTTCCATACTTGACATAAAGAAGAGTCTCTTAGAAAAATAGAACTAACCAATCTTATTTAAATTCTTTCATTAAAAAAAAAAAAAAAAAAAAAAAAAACGATTTTGACTGGACACACCGATCATCATTAGGCACAAAGAGAGAATGATAGAACCAACATGGCAAACAATAATACAAGAGACAATATGGCGTCATAGTCACATGACTTCCTTCATTGCTATTGGCCAAAATTGTACCAACAGAGAATCAAAGTGTACAGAAAAAGGAAATAAATTTCCAAAATGACAACAAAAAAAAAACAATATAATAAAATACAAAAACATACAGAAATAAAATACAAGTGGATATACAAAATAAATTAAGGAAGGAAAGTCATGTGACGATGACACCATATTTCAATGCCTGAGAGAGTAAATTATGTCTCTTAAGTTTAAAGTAAATAACAAAGCATTCATTAGGTGTTAGGCTATTCTTGGTACTTAAATACACCCTATTAGTTCAGCAATAGAACACACGTTAATAGGTCTCTAATTACAGTTGCTTGTTTTATAAACCGCCAGTTAATCCGGTCATTTTGAAATACAGCTGGGGATTTCGTCCTGAGGAGGGTGTCCTAATGTATTGGCAAATTGATTCAATATGGATATTTCAGGGTCTGGAATTGACCGATCCAGGCAATAAAGACATCCATACACATACATACATAGTCCACAAACACTAATCAAAAAGGAACATTAAATACCATCTATATGCTAATAGGCAAGCATGTTTCTTTTCCTCATTTTTCCCAGCTTGTGCGCAACGTAGGAGAAATCTGCGCATACTGTTAGAAAGGTGAGGAGCAGAATCCTTTAGATGAGCAGAATCCAATTATAATTCACATTGGCCCCTAGGCCTCCCTCCATCCTACAGGCTTTCAAAGTTTCAATGTTAATATTATGGGAGAAGGATAATTGTTTGAATTATCCAAGTTTTAAATTGTTATTAGACAGCTATTAATAACAAATACCAGTGAATCACGAAGATCAGACATTTCAATTATAAAACATTTTTAATGTAATTTTTCTCAAGATAAACAACTGACTTTTTGGTAGAATTTTGACCAGTGGGCGATCCCTAGCATGTCAATAAACAGTCAGCTGCACTACGCTTATTCACTTTTCCATATTGTCTACACTTACCCAGAGATCAGTGTTCTTGAAGTAGGACCCATAGTACTTGACGACGTAGGGACTGTCACACTGCTGCATGATTGAGATCTCTTTGATGATCTCCTGCAGGTCAGTGTCCACCGGCACCTGCTTGATGGCCAGTACCCTGCCCCGACTCCTTGTGTAGTGCCTTGTAAACGCTCCCATATGACCTGTGGACACACATACTGTAGTTAACTGTCATACTGCTGTATGATTGAGATCTCTTTGATGATCTTCAGCAGGTCAGTGTCCACCGGCACCTGCTTGATGGCAGTAACTGCCCTGACTCCTTGTGTAGTGCCTTGTACATCCAGGTAAGTCTAGTTGTATAGCTGCAGAGCAAATTCTCAAATGCTCAAGTGCATATCAAGGAAGGTTGGTCAGCCAGCACATTAAAAAAAATAATAATAAGGCTGGGCTAAAATGACACTCCAATTTAAAATGGAATATGTGATTTTAATTTTAGTGGTTTTTATTTCGGTACACTTGGAAGTAAAATCAAGATTTTTATCTCTTAAAATTTACCTCAGTGCACTGCTAAGCCATACGGTATAACTTATTACAATAGAATTAATAATATTATAATAGAGAACAGTAATATTTTACTTACCCTTCTCCTAATTTACAAATAATATCAAAAACTTCTTCCGGTTGCCTTGTGAGACTCTCTTCCGATAATTTTTTGAGCTCACTGAAACAAAAATACAAATTTTAATAACAAAGCAAATAAAAATATTATCTTTAGAAACTTTGGAGACAGTGAACATTCTTAAACTATAGGCCTATTAACTCAAAATGAAATCAATTCAATTTACAAGACTCTTGTGTGAATACACTTCTTGAATGTTATATAGAGGGTTATTAGAAATAAGGTTCCTGATTTTGATTATAAATATTACTGGGTTACTTTGTCTTATAATAGTCTAAGAACCAGCAAGGACCTGACCTTCGTCATTTTATAAAACCTGAAAATTTGCCTGTTTGTAACCCTAATGAAATGAAATGAAATTATTCATTTATTCATTACAACTTTGCCCATAGGTGCCCACTAAAATCACTTTTGAAAGCATCTTTAGGGCTTCGCCCCACGGGACTCCAAAATTACTTTTGGGGCCTACAGGGTTGAATTTTGGCATTTAAGTTCCTCTTTGCTTGTAGGAGCTCAATAAGGAACGCTTTCACAAAAATCCCTTCAAGGCTCCACCCCACATGTCTTCATAATTTCAATATAATGTTACAGTTATGGCCAATTACAATACGATTTGAAAGAAACATCGAATCTATAAACTATCGGACTTCGGGGTTAAAATTTGGAGTAATCTCTTGGTGATAAGTGCTCAATAAAAAGTGTGGTTTACACATTTCCTTCAGGGCTCTGCCCCAAATAACCTCAAGATTACTATAGACCCTACAGGGTTAATTTTTGGCATAGACGGTCATCTTTGTTCATAGCTATTTACTAAGATACTAGATACTGGAGGGGAACCAATAAAAATACTCGAAGGACCTGAGGTAAACTATTAAAAAGAAATTAAGACCTTGAAAAGAGAGATGAGATGGAGGTATATTCAAAACAAGAGTAAAGAATGTTATAAACAATGACATGTGAATTAAAATACAAATATTGAAAAGATATAATTATAGTAAATTATTAAACTAATGGGGTGTGATTTGCTCTATGAATTACTGTATATGAATTGAACAAAAAATACTGTTTTTCAAATATAGTTTTTGAAGTCCTTTAGGGCTTCACAACACTGGTCTTAAAAATTATTCTATGGCCTACTGGGTTAAATTTGACATTGATGTTCCTCTTTGGTCATGGGCAGTCACTAAGAAACGATTTTGCGAATTTCCTTTAGGGCTCCAACCCACAGAACCTTTAGGTTACCATAGATCCTACAGGTTAAAATTTGACGAGGACATTTCTCTTTACTCAAAGGTAGAAAGAAACGGATTTGCATATATAGTTTTTTAACTAATTAAGGGCTCCGCCCCTCAGGACTTAAAAACTACTAGATAGCCTACGGGGTTGAAATTTGACATGGATGTTCCTCTTTGCTCATAGGTAGTCACTAAGAAATTGTTTTGGAAATATAGTTTTTGAATTCATTTAGGGCTCCGCCCCACTGGACTTAAAAATTACTCTATGGCCTACGGGGTTAGAAATTGACATGGATGTTCCTTTAAGTTACCATAGATCCTACGGGGTTGAAATTTTAAATGGAATTTTAAATGGGGTTGGTTTTAAATGGACTCTTTACTCAAAGGTACAGTACTAAGAAACAGTTTTGGAAAAATAGTTTTTGAAGTCCTTTATGGCTCCACCCCACTGGACTTAAAAGTTACTCTATTTCCTACGGGGTTAATATTTGACATGATCGTTCCTCTTTGCTCTTTGCTCACACTATTCCAATGTATTAATCTTAATGTACATCTTAAGGAAGAAGATTTCGTAGGTCTTAAAAGAGATGAAAAACAAATTCAACACGGGCGAAGCCGTGACGGGTATCAGCTAGTACTCTAATATGAGTAAGGTATATTTGTATGTATTACTCGGATCTCAAAAAACAGCTAGAACAATTTTCTTAAAACTTTGCAAATAACTTAGTTCTGGGATGAAATAATATAAATACAGGTCTCTATGCCAGGAAACATATTTAATTATAATCTTTCACTGAAAAATTTTTAGCATTGTTCATATAGAGTTAAAAATCAAAATCAAAACAAAGAAATAATGAAAACAGCTGACTCAAATGTCAAAGTGCAGACCACGTTTTGTAGTAAAAACATGTGGTTTTGTATTGCAGCCAGTTACTAAATTATTATTTGGTACTATGTACGGTACTTACTTATTTGATAAAAATTATGTAATGTAAATTTAAATTGCTAAAAGTTATGTAAAAGTATGAAACAAATAATAAATTTGTAGAATAGCAATTGGATAAAAAAAAGAATTAGTAACAATCATGAAATCAGCTATTAACTAAATAATTAGAATTCACGTGTTAAGCTGCATCCGCACACTGGCCGAGCAAAGTTCTTCCGAACTTTTGCTTGTTCATTGCTAACCTTTTAGAATATAAATCATATGGCCGGTAATTATTCGTTAGGAATGTTTGTTGATTTTTTGTGTTCGCCAAACAAGTTCGCCTTGAATGTTCGGCCAGTGCGGACATGGCTTAACAGATTCAATTTGGTTCAACAAATATACATCATGAGTACAGAACTTGTAAACCTACATGGAACAGTGTAAAAGGCAAGTGAGCAAAGCGTACGAGCTCGTCTTGAACAAGAAGCAAGCCTTTTTGCACTTGGCATTGTAGCGCACCATCTGTAAGTGATATTACTATAAACAATTGTTTTAAGTTTACCGAGCAAATTCTTGGCCCCCAAGTACTTATTATATCAACTAAATATGAGATATTGTTTTCTTTAAATATTTTATCTGTTGTTATTGCCTTTACAGTAAAGAGTCGATTATCCGAACTAATTGGGACCGGGGTTGATTTGGATAACCACACTGTTTGGGTGATCAAATAGAAAGTTATTTACTATTTATAACCAATAAAAAGTTCATTGAGTGTTTTTTAATGAAAAATACTTCTAAACAGGGACGTATTTAAGTATTTGCCGCCTCTAGGCAGCGACGTTTTCCGTCGCCCCCCCCCCCCCCCCCCCCCACCCAAACTTGTCAGCGCGCTCCCCGACCTCACTACACAAACCCTAATACATGCCGGATCAGAATGCCGTGATTTTGATGAAAAATAATAAGTAGCCTAATTGCGTTCTGAAAATGCATCAACAAACATAATACACTTTGAGCACTTTTAAGAACGTATTTGTTGCGCCGTTCTCATTCAAAAAGTGAGTCTCATTGGATACATGCTGGAATGCAACATTGTTGTATCCAATCAGAAGTCATACTCGCGTTTTACGGCGCGAAGACGGCACATGAAAACGTCCAACGCTATCTTGATCAGAGCGTCTTGATCGGCGATCACAAGCGTCTCCAAATTACAATTTTTTATAACTTTTAAGACTAGAAGGCAAATTCAAGACTAATTTCAGACTTTTCAAGACTATTGTTTAAGTCAATACTAATTCAAGTATTTTCCAGATTTACAAAACTAGATACCCGGTGTAAATTCATACTTGGAGACAAACATTTAAATTAAACACTTTAACTCATGAGTATGCGTTACAAGTTGGTAGAAAACACAATTGAAGTATAGGCTACCTACTATAGACCACAATGTTTACATTGACAATTGGCGCCTGACGCTTGACGCTGCCTAGTGGCGTAGGCCTACGAGTAAACACGGGATTGCGGAGCGAAAACCCACGCCCGCGACCGCGAGCAACGATAGGCTACCGACATTAGTTCGCCAGACCAATTAAAGGAAAAATGCGGCACGGAAATCCTAGAACATCTTTGTAGTGAATAAATTATTGACGTTTAGTTTTAACTTAAAGGTGTTTTTGAATAATTTTATACTTAATGAAGGTATTTTAAATAGCCAAATTGTTGTTGTTCTCAAAATTATTTGCTAAACATTTTTTTTTAAATATTAAAACTTCAATTTTTTAATTATTTATTCCCCTAAATTTTGCCGCCCCCCAAAATTTGCCGCCCTAGGCGCGCGCCTAGTCCGCCTATTCGGAAATATATCCCTGCTTCTAAATAATCTGTGGGCTTCGATAAAAAGAGAGATAATAAATAGTACACACTTTCTTTAAACTGTATATATGTACTAGGGTTTTTTTTTTTTTTTTTTTTTTTTTTTTTTTTTTTTTTTTTTTTTTTAATACTGTACACTGAGTTAGTATACCATTCAAGGGGTTTGATAATAATTGACTGATGCTTAATCTATGGTTAAATGCAACTCCCCGGATCCTTAATTTGTGGTTCACTCCTTCAAATCAACACAACAAAATACAGCTCTGATAAAACAGCTATACAACAAAATTTCCTTAATCCTTGAAGCTGGGGGTGGGCCTAAGGACAAGAATAATGTCTCTGAATGTTTCTTCATATAGCTACACTAATTGTGTGAGGGAGGGGCCACCTTGATCCTGACTGAGGCATCGTTAACCATCCAAAGCTCAACAATCCTCTGATGCAACTCTATTCTACCTCCTAAATATAAACTGACAGCTGCAACTGTTTAGAGACAAATTAGAAGTGTTTGTAGGCTATTAACACTTGTTGTAAAACATTATGTTGAATTTTATATATAGGAAATTCTTTTTCTGATTGAATTTTGTTTTTCAGGAATGTACGTGTCAGAAACTTTTTCATTTTATTGATTCATATTTTGTTGAATCATACCAATGACTACGTCTATAGTCAAATATCACTAAAAATAAATAGGTATAATTTTTTTGTGTACCAATAAATCGGATGGATTAAAATGGTTATTTATGAACTACAGAAGATATTGAGCGTGTAGCACATCCTATTTGGCCTTGTTTCTGGATATCAAAAAATTATTTGGAGTCATTTTTAAAATTTTGGTTTCACTACAGAAATGGTTTTAACTAATTAATTGTTGTGGTTTTTGCCCCACGATTGACTGATTATTAGTCGTTTACGTACCTCCAGTGTCGTCAATCCTAATAGTTAACGTGATGGGTTAGCAAGGTTTCAACACCGTGTCATGTTCACGCCCAGAAGAGAAACATCAGCTAAAATTCTAACTGAGGGAATCAACTAAAAATTCAGTCCATTGGATGTCATTTCATCAATAAAACATACACATATGCAGTTCACAAACACAAAAAACGAAAACACACATAGTTTTTTCATAGAGAAACTGACCTTTATAACCAGCCGGTATGCTGGAGACAGGAGTCTATGTTAATCTTCAGGGAACCGGCTGGTGATACAGGTTAGTGCATCTGTTATAAATACTGTAATAGTAATGCTTGTTTTCGTGTTTTGTGTTTGTGAACTGTGTATATGTAAAGATTTCAGAGATAAAAAACGTCCTGTAGACAGAATTTTGAGCTGATGTTTTTCATTTGGGTGTGAACAAGACATAATGAAGTTGAAATCCTGGTAACTGTGTATATGTAAAGATTTCAGTGGTAGACAAAGTCCCTTGGACAGAATTTTGAGCTGATGTTTCTCATCTGGGTGTGAAAAAGACATGATGGAGTTGAAATCTTGGTAACCCATCATGTTACTAGTAGGATCGTGGGCGATAACGGTACCACTAGCATTTTTTATGTTTTGATAGGGAATAGTCTAAATTTCAATCTAGATAATATATAACATAAAGCTGTTGTTAGATAGCATCATTAATTGATAACTCAATGAAAAATGGTAAATGGGTCCACAATCTATCCCGTCGAGAATCAAACTGGCAAGTTCATGCTCGTGACATGAACACTACAACCATTCGGGTACCCCATTATATATTAATATTACAAAATTTATAAATAAACAGCATAACAATTATACTAACCAAGGGGTATGCCACTGTTACCCCACAGCCTCATGAACAAGAATATTGCTGAAAAGATAAAATAGTATCTGAATAAGTAGAGGTCTAAATCTGACAAATCGAATGTTTGTAATTGCAATGGTCAAGTGGAGGTAGCCGGTTTACACACCAGGCATCTGAGTGGTGCTGCGGCAACGATGCGGTCATGAGTCTCTTGAGCCTCCGCGCTCGACAAGTCTGGCAGTTGATGGTGGGCATCGACGGCTCAAACACTCCTCCATTCTTGAACACCAGAGTGTTCTCCATCACTCACTCGGTGCGCTCAGCCCGATGTGTCACCGTGACGTTTTTACCGTCCTTGATAGTGCCATTGGCACATGTCCAGCTTACACTTAGTAAATGATTGCCTACAGTTCCATTTTTGTGTTATTTTTTGCAGTAGATCTCTTACTATATTTGACAAAATTATACAGAAAATCACATTTTTAGCGAATTTCCCTATAGGGAATACGCTATTACGGTAGTAGTCACGGTAAGACCTAAGCCCGGGACCATGATACTTTTTCGTTTTGAGGTCCCTAGAAGCCAAAAACACCGTCCATTCAAATTGATATATATGTATATATATATATATATATATATATATATATATATATATATATATATATATATATATGTGTCCGTGACCACGATAACTTTTGAATGGAACCTCCGATTTTGATGAAATTTGGTGCAGGGGTGTAAGCCATCGTCTACTAGGTTGAGTTCGCGAACCAGAATGATCGGACCATGGGAACGGGGTTTTATGGGGTTTCAAAAGGGTTTAAAATGGGTTTTCGACTTTTTTTACTTTTATTTAGAAAATTCAACAATTTTAACTTAAACCATTTAAAAGAGCTTAAAAAAAACAAACAATCTAGTATTTTGAATTTTTTACCTAGCTTAAATGGTTATGGAGAAAATTCAAAAAGTATGTTTTCCATGTTATTCTTATGGGAAATCGACAAAACCTTCTATCTTGCTTATTTATTGACATACCTTGATAAAATTTGTTATGTACATTCATTAGGAAGCGTTTAACTTATATTTGCTTAGAAATCCCATATGGCGGCAAACCTACGTACTCACCCCTATAGGGTTTATGGGGAATATATAAAGAACACCATAGCCTTATAAAATTTGGTATTTACAATCACTAGGTAGGGTTTAACTTATATTTACCAATAAAACCCATATGGCGGCAAACCTACATACTCTCATCCCCATGGATTTTATGGGGAAATAGAAAATATACCAAAATTCCATTGGAAATTTGCTGAGTACGCAGGTCTGCTGCGACGGGGGTATTTTTTTAGTATCCCACAATCATTTAACCAAATTCTACAACTTATTCAGAAGATAGAAATGAATAAATTAGCCGTTAACACATGTTGTGTCAATAATAGAACATGAGTGTAATTTAATAGAGGAAATACAGACAGACAGACAGACAAAAGGGAAAATATTGAGATATGGTACTTGTCCTGAATATTACTTTTTGTTCAACCTTCTAAATGAACTAGTAAAATTTAATCATATGGTTGAGGGGCACCTTGCATGTGATATGAAAAATTCACGTGAAGTGGCTGTTCTGAAGGATTCAAAATAGCCACAAAAAAGCAATTACAAAAATAACGGTGACATAGTATTGACGCCATTGCTTCTCTTTATGTTATGTTGATAAAGAATTTGTCTATTGTCTATTACCTTCCATCTTAAATCTTATTCTTTAGATATTGTGTTGGCCTATAGGTGTTTTTGGATGCTTTATATAGAAGTACCTGGGGGGTAGAGCATTTGCTCGATTACTGCTCAATTCTTTATTATCTCTAATAAAGTTATCCTGGAATGCCAAGTTCAAAAAGTTTTCTTATTTTCATGACGAGCTCATACGCTCCACTCACTGACCTTTTAACGTTTCATTGTTTTAGTATACGCCTTAGAGTCCTGCACTCAGGAATTAATTTGCTAAACCACATGTTGAAATCGTAACAGGTGGATTTTACTTTTTCAATTACAGCTTATTTTACTGTTGTTAAACATTATTATGTTTTTGATTAATTGTGTCTCAAAAAAATGTAGTAAAAACTGATAATTTATTTTTAATATGTTGACGTGTATCCTATACTCTTATATGAGTAAGGTATATTTGTATGTGAAACAGAAATCGAAAATGTCTCTGACGATTTTCTTAAAACTTTGAAATAACTTAGTTCTCTATGCTAGGAAAAATCTTATTTTGTTATAATCTTGAATTGAAATCCTAAGCAATGTAACAATAGGCTTTTGAAGTTAAAAATCAGAACAAAAAAGTTGCTGGAAATTTAAGAGTCAATGTACAAACCACGTGCTTCAGTATAAACATGCAGTTTTCCAGTATTCAGACACTGAATTTCTGAATAAAGATACTATAATAACAACCATTTATCATTCTAAACTTTACTTTAGACTGGTAATCAAGGATGTTTAGATAAACAAAAGTAAAATGAAAGAATAAAGCAACTGAGCAATTTGTAGAATTGGAATTAAATTTAAAAACAAAAGAGTAAATAACAATGATGAAACCAGCTGCTAACCACAGGAGTAAAATCTATGTGTTACAAATTCAACATGTCGGAACAAATTTATATGAGAGTGAAGAACCTATAGGCCTATATTAAAACATTCTGAAACGCAAATGTGAGAAGCAAGCGAGTTTGCCTTCAATAAAAACAAGATTTTTTTGTGCCTGCTATTTTAGTGCACTGTCTATGACTATTACTACAAAGTACTCATTCAATAATATATAGTAAATGGCGTGAGTTTTGAGATCAGTGTGCATAAATACGTTTATATCTTACTCATGTTAGAGAATGGCATTAATATATTAGTTTAATAGAAAAGTAAGATAGTTTTTCAGTTGAAAGATCTATCCAGCAAGTTTGCCAAAGATTAAGGATTGGTAATCGGTAACCCCCTTGTTTCCTAATTTTATTGGTTAAAACCACAAATAAATTACTTAAAAAATTATCAAGAGTACATTTTAACTGAGTTACTTGACTGTAAGGAAGACCAAGTTCAATAATGAATTTGAATGTATTCAAACATATTGATTGTCGAATGAACTTGTCACAGTTTTCAGTGCGAGTGAGTGAATGCGAGCAAAAGGTACAGAAATAGTGTGACATCGTGCCAAGAGTGTCTGCGTCAGAGGCGGGGATGGCTTGTGGTTGTGACGGACAACATTGACTCTCCTTATACCAACAGTGACACCAACCGTTCAAAGTACTCCCGGAACTGCACACTTATGAATGGTGGCAACCAATAAACATTATTAAGGAATTTTGTAGTTTTTAAAATTGTGCATGCTTGCATAGAAATGAATATTAAATACATGGTTAACATTTATTTAGACAGTGTTTCTGAGCAATGATATTGGTGGTCATATCCTACAGGAGTGGGCTGAAAAGGTCAGGCACAGGCCTATGTAAATTAACACTGACTGGCATGTTACAACAATACAGCCATTCGGGATTGAAGTACTGTAAGTCCATGCAACATTAATTTAGTTATAATTAATGCAATAAATCAAAATTCATAAAATGGAAAGTGTGTCATTTGATCTATTTTACCTAACTTATACAACGGACAACAAAAAGACCAGAATGTTTAACAATAGTAAAATCAGCTGATAACTAAATAATTATAACCCACATGTTACAGTTTCAACACATGGTTTAAATCAAATTAATACTAGAGTGTAGCACCTTTAGGTTTAGCTATATTAAAACATTCTGAAAAGCGAGTGAGCGAAGCGAATGACGTGGTCGTGGAGAAAAAACGAACTCGTCTTGTAAGGAAACAAGACTTTACAGTCTCGGCATTCCAGTATATCATTATATGATCGAGATGATTACTTAAAAACAATTGTATAGTTTGTACAAGTTACCTAACAAATGCTCGGGCCCTGAGGTACACTATTTAAATGTTCTGGGAGGCGAATGAGTTTGTCGTGGAGGTGAGCGAGCAGAGTGAATGAGCTTTTTCTGAAAAGAAAAATGTCTTTTAAAGCATAGCATTTGACCGTACTGACATTATTACCACAAACGAATTGTATGAGTTTACCGAGCAAATGCTCAGCCCCTCGGGTACTGTACAATAGTAATTGATATCAGTGGTACAATACCTACCCAACTTGAAATGGATAAAAGTTTTGAAAATGGTAGTTTATTAATTAATCTTTAGATTGAAATAATCCTTCTATACAGCCAATTAAATGTTGAATGAGAGGACACTCCCATAAAGTCTTAATTTTCAAGTCTTTCCTTAACAAAAAGTGAGGATACTTAGTGGAAATATGTAAAACACGTTTTACTATGAAAAGACAATTTTATAAATGCTAAGCTATTTCATAAATTGTAATGAAATATGAATGAGAATTTAAAGCATAGCAGGTCAGCACCAAAAATGAAAGGTTTAGCGCAACAATGAATGGAAGCAGGAGAGAGTTCAGTGGGGATTGGAAGGGGGTGCATTTAAAACATTAACAAGGACACTGCAGGGCAAGTCAGAAACTGAAGGGGTGTGAATAATAACTGAGGGTGGTCGGGGAGGTGGGGGAAGGGTGGGAGGGGTTAACACTTTCACTGGTCTGCTGACACAGCGACAGCGACAGCTGCTGATACAGAGACTCCCTTCCTCCTTTCACATAAAAGCAGGTCAAAGGTGTTAAATTGAGTCAGATTAATTTGACCATTTATATATTCTTAGGCTCAAAAGTAACATATAAGTCGTTCATTATTTATTTTACAAGGGTCACTCATTCATCAGAGAAAACTTCAATGGTAATAAAGATTATAATAGAAAATATATTGTAAGTGCACAAAAAATTGCTTAAAGAGTCTTGTTGTTAAAGTGTTAATGTTGACTTTAGGGCTAAGAAGGGTTATGTTAACCATACGCCTTTTGGGAAAACATGGTATTTTATTCCGACCCTGTTTTGGACGCCATTATGAAATATTATGTAAAAACTGAAAGTACAACAGTGTTTAGATCACGTTTCACACTCTACTCACTTCACCCTAAGGACTTCTCCGATTTGATTTCATCACACCAAACACATTTAGAGGGAATTGGCATTTCATATGAGGATCATTTTTTCCTCTTAGATATATTACGTTATTGTTTTGGCAAGAGTCTGATTAAAAGGTTTAAAAGAATATGTACTATTACATGGGAGAAGCTGTTAACAGAATGTTATGCGACAAAATGTCTCTTTCTGAAGTCAAAGTACCAATAGCTTTGTAACAAAGCTTGTTAGATATATGAAAATAATTTATACGACAATGATGTTTTTAAAGTTGGGAGGGGTGCTACTCCATGACTTATCTAAGTCTCATAAAATTTGCAAAGTGTTCTAGTAATTATTTACTTCGTTATGGATACAAAAAGCATTCATTACTAATAATTAATGATGATATTCAGTTACATTTATGAACCAAGTGACAAATGTTTCTTCTGTTAATTCGTATCACACCTGTAGAGTTTAACATTAACAACCCCTCTAAATCAGCGAACTGAAGAAATGAGCAAAAAAAAAAAAAAAAAAAAGAAAAGAAAAAAAATGAGCAACCAAAAGTAAAGGCCTTATCGATAATTTTATAGACTAACAATTGCCACCCTTGGTTCAAGTAGCGATAAATTCACTTCCGTTTGAACGTTTCCGATGCTCAGTTGATGAGCATGTGCTCGAACAAACATCAGAGAATGTCGGCGCGGCGACGGCATATCTGTTGCTGTTCGGCTGTCAGAGTAGAGCCCGACTGTGACGTATTGGTCGGTTTCCCGGACATCGCTATCACACTGATAACGGCTGATTGTGTGGTCGCCTGGTCTCGTTAACATTGTTGTGCCCATTACGGAGGATGTACAAAGCTGTCAGGCATTTCTTAAAATTTATTCAGAGTGGTTATATAATACTGTAGTCACAAAAGAGACGACTATTTGTTTAGTTTTTACAGTCTATTTTCATTTTGTTTCCATCCACCAAGCTCATTCAAATTGTAATGATAAATTCTGATTAAATGTAGGCCTAATGGGAAAGCGATTAATAATTGAGAAAAACTTGATTCAGTTTGGGGTTTATTACAATTATTTATAAACTTATAAACCGAGAGCGAAACCTATCCTTTCAGTACAGTAAGTGTTTGTATCCAAATCAGACAGAAAATGTGTGCATTTATTTCTCCACAGTAATGGTTTGGTATTATTTTCAGATATATTGTGAGCATACTACACCATTAACAGGTCCGTGTCGCCACAGAATTATAGGGGCCTATAGGCTTTAACTTGGCCATCATGGCGAATATTAGTGCAAGTCGCGTCCGCATAAACTTGAATATATCCTTTATATCTGTCACGATGTACTAACAATGATACGAAACTAATATATCAACCATGTGAGTCCAGTCTCCTGCTGTTCTGTCAATAATCAACGCCGTCAGGTCAACTGTCCCTTATCTTATCGGAGGGCTGTTTGTTTGGCCGCATCTATCAACAACTACTGTCTACAATTCCTGGCTAGATTCTATATTATCTAAGTAAATAATTTAACTTTCAAGTGTAGGCCTATATTTTTTTAATAAAAAAACATGAATTAAGAATAACTAATTTTTCATACCCGACTCAAAGAATTTATTTTTACACAATAACTAAACGATTATGATATACAGAGTGATTAAAATACAAACTAGTCTTAGCCAAGGGCACTAATCGCCGTCAGATAATCTGAGGAGAACGACTCAATGACAATGGGCAGCTGTGTTGCCATGGAGACGCTCGAGTCCGTCCGTCTGCTGCCGCGTGTCAACAACAACTCAACCAACCTAGTGCTATTTGTAAACTCGGTGGACCTACATACAATTTGCAGCGGTACTAAAGTTCTTTATATAAAATTACAGAAACTTGTTTATGTGACAGAAATAGCTATTGTGTATTAAGAGCACAAAGTACGTCATTGCCACTCGAGAATTGTATATGGCCGCAGCTGAGTGCGGCCAAACATTTCAAGAGCGGCAATGACTTTTTGTGCTTGTAATACACACAATATTTTACTACTACCATAATTGTAACAGATTAAATGTTTTATTGTATACAGAAAGTCATTTAGGTTGCGTTTTATTTTGTCTCTTCAAACACACTGTTAACTATCAAACGACAACAATGGCCAACAGATGTGGCATGGTTTGTATCAACAGCTGATCTTCAATTACTATTTGATTTAGCATGCGGGAATGAACACTACCGCAGTAGAGCGGGAATGGAACGAAAACCGGAAATTAACTGTTTTGCGTACGATTTACAAGTGTGGAGAGGAAATATTTCCATGCAGTGGTAGGAAAGCAAATTTTACGAAACAAAAAGCTTCGATACCGAATAAATTTTAAGCACGTAAATCAATACCCGGACTCACATCGTTGTTTTAACGATATCTATTTGAATTCAGAGTTTGAAGATGTGTAAGAACTATATAATGGGTTCAACCAAAGCAATACTAGATTACTCAGGCCTAACTGCTAAATGGCCATGACGTCATTTTGGGACACGTATATGACGTAATAAGTTTGGACATAGCTTTCTGATCTCCAGTTGGAAGCACCGTCCATGCGGGTAGCTCTGAGGAATCGCTACCCGCGTGGACGGTGCTTCCAACTGGAGATCAGAGATCAGATGTCCAAACTTATTACGTCATATACGTGAACCAAAATGACATCATTGCCATTTAGCAATTAGCCTTGGAATAATCTAGTATGCCTTTGGTTCTCTGGTTTTAGGGAGGGCTTAACTTTGTCTTAATTTACAATTCGGCACAGGCATAGAAAATTATAGGTTTTAAATAATTTGTTGACATAATTGTCTGCTGAAAGTTTAACGCCGTGTGTAATGGGTTGCTCAAGAGTGACATAATTATGGCTTTGATTGCACATGTGCTGACAATGTTTTAAAATTCACTTCCATGAAATTGTGATATATAAGGAAATGCGCATTGCTAGACTGATTAAAAAATATACATCTATAATCAGCATAAAATCATGTGTAAAATATCAGGCATAGACCTACGTACAAAAAATAGAAATATACGATTACTGTACTTTTTGTTGCGGTACTATTTACAGATAGTTAAAAAAATACATATTTAAATCAAAAGAACAACATTGAAGTCGCAGATCTAATTTTCATTATTCATAGTCTAAGTATACTGATACAATATTGCGCTTACAACACTTATTATATTCCTAAAAGAATATTTTCTCCGTTTTATATGATTTCATTTAGCCAATTCGGACAAAATCTATGATTGGAATCAATTAAGGCCTTCTAATGTATACAAAACAAAAGGGTAAAATGCGGGTAGTGTGAATGTATAGTTAGGGAAGGGCTATAAGTAAGGGCGAGCGATGTTCACATTCTCAATATCACAGCGATGTTGCACCGTGAATCAACAATACAAACCGACACAATTTTCCCCGTAAAATTTAACAATGACGCGCTACATATAGTTGCATACGATTCACAATTTAAATCGCCAAAACGAACTTCACCACACCGGTTACACTAGAGCACAGCACTCGCGACGCACCGCTGAGGGTATCCCGACACTCGGCACTCGCTACCACGACGACGACACCGGCACTGGCACTGGAGTCGGAGTCGCAGTGTGTCCGAGGGACGGAAATAGAGCCGACACGGACACCCGCGCGGCAGCTGATCTGTCATCACACTCACACTCGACTAGTACAAAGCAAAACTGGTCGAACCAATCGCCTATAACTGCTCGACAGGACACCAAACAAATTTTTTATATCGATTGAGCGGTTTTTTTAGCTTTTTAACTAAAGACCATCAATTTGGTAGTGTACAAAAACAAAGCGTAGGAAATAAGGTTTCGTGGGCCTGTCTTTACGATTGTAACTTTAGGCACAGTTTTCATAATTACAGTTAAGATAGTGAGAGACCTAGTTCCAATGTATGACTCAAACTGTGGAACCCAAATGAAAATAGTTGTCTTTAAGTATAAACACAACATGACAATTTATACAGTACTTGGGACAGAGATCGTTTAGCCGATTCCACGATCACGTAATATTTATTTATAGTTTGCAATTAGATGCAAATTTAATAATTTAGGATTATAAGAAAAATATTGAATGTACGTATGCTGATATAAGGAGTGGGGCAAAGCTCAGCATCTCGATGTACTATAAGAAAACTTCGATGTTAGTGACTATAAAAACCTCTACAGTGGCACGACCTACACTTATTCAATGAAGTGAAATGAGTAAAAAAGATGGTATTTTAGTAAAGATCTGCAATGTATAATAAAGCATGTACACTGGTAACGGGTCAGTCGATCCTTTGAAAGAATGATATCCAGCAACCTCGATGTAGTTGCGAGGGAAGATACACTGTATACAGAAGAACAACGATAGTCTTCTTTCTTACCAGAGCCAATTCAAGCGGTCGACGTCGAGTTTGCTTGGCTAAAGCCTCTCTCTCATATTATATAAATGTGCAGCCGCCACCACTTCCGTTCGCAGCCCCTAAGATGCGGTCCAATATTGCCGCTAGAGACGCACTCAGTGAGGGGAGTCATAAGTCCAAATACCCTCTTAATACTCTATAAAAATATACGTTTTTACACCAGTTTCCCCTTCAAAGGGAACATATTACAAGTGTGAATATGATAGGCTCTTATTGATACGTAAAAAATTATCATGCCTTACGGATGGTCTCACGACAAGTTTGCCCTCAAAATAATATGATCTATGGTTTTGCTTAATATGCTCCTAAAATAATTTAATACTTAAACTGTGTCCAGAATTTAGCATTTTTGAATTTTCCATCGGAATAATTAGATTATTAATTGTACTTTGTTTGCATAACACATGGCCAAATTGCCAATTGGTGTAGCCACAAGAAGCAGGCAATGGACGTTTTTGATTTTGAAATTGTTATAAAAGATTTTAATGAAAAGTTAAAATGCCAGGCATTTCCGGTTCGGTTATCAGATTAAGGTCAGGTTGCGGCATTGTGTTCTGTTAAGCGAGACCTTTGATATGAGGTACATTATTGCCCTATGCCTACACTTAAAATTTTCTTATGACTTCTTTAATGGGCCGTCCCTCATTGGGGCTAAAAAATCACATTGTACCACAAAATGTGCCACTAATGGCCAAATATGGATGTTTGAAGTTCCATTCCTCAAAGTCATCCCTTATAGAAAAAATAAGAGGGGAAGACACTAAAATTAAATAATGTCTGTTCTGAAATGTGGCCAAGAACGGAGACTTTTTTCACTGTCACCGTAAAATCAAATAAAATTTTGCTCGTTACCATCAAACCAAACATAGTGATATTATATATCATTGTAAAGCTAAAATAATTCTCTACATACTTCAGATTTACTGTTTTACATGTAAACTTCAAACAAAGGAGCTGTAAGGGAAGGTTTTTATATGATGTAAAGAAAAAAATCTATTTTTTGTTTGTGTCGATTTTGCCACAAAACTTTAAGGTTTTTGTAAAAGTGGTAATGACAATTGTTGTAGCAAATGTTATTGGGAACAAAATAAAAGCAACGCCACTTCAATTGCTTTTCTCCTTACGAAACTATATACTGCCACTTTAACTTTAAAGGGGCGTAGGACGGAAAGCTCAAGAAGGATTTTTCGGGACTTTAGGGAAAATGCATACCTTATCTTATAGTCTATCAACTGTGAACAATTCAGCTCCTCCGGAATTACTTCCGACACGAACCTATTTTGACTGGGCTAAGAAGTAACGGATGTACATCTATAAGCAATGATGTACATAAACAACAGTTTGAATTTAAATTGCATTAAAAGGTCTTAGTCGTTTAATATATTTTACATTACGGTACTTAATAATTTAAATTTAACTAATCTTGCTTGGTGAATTATTCTAATCTTTCGTAGTTCATATACAATCATTTTAACCAAACCTGTTACTGCAATATTGTTAGTTAACAAAACGTGCCTTATTATTGCGGTAGCGGCGATTGTCCTGCTGCTTCCTCAATATAAATGTCAAGAGAACCGAGGAGACGTACGCGAAGGCCGCTGAGCCCCGTAGAAGGCTCGTAGACGTAGTGTGTGCGAGTAGTGAGTAGTGCAGTAACGAGGTCGCGGCGACATTCACACGGCCCGACTCCACGGCGTGGTGGAGCAAGTGGACAGTCGGGGAGTTCTCATGTCACAGAAACCAATACGGCTCGTCTCCGGTGTCCGATGGCACTGATACGCTGCCACGCGAATGTACATGCACAGCCCAACTATCATACTTCTAACATTCTGATGGCTATTCTAATTTGAGTACTCCTGTGGAGAGAAACTGGACGTGTTTGGATTGACAGGATTGGCTATTTGAGGCGTTGGTCGAATGGGTCGGAAAATAAATGCTTTTCCTCTGAATGTAGTTTACTGTATTTGTAAGTGGGAATTAACAACAAATGGGTATACCATACCCAAAATGCATAGGTGTGTTATAAACGACTCATTACCCCTGTAACTTACACAAATTGAATGATATAAAGAATGTAAGGGACACACTGAATACTACAACCTTGACTGATGTCATTCAAAATAAAAAAGGAAAAGCTACCTCAAATATATCTTTGTAGGTGATTTTTCAGTATTCTCATAAATTTTGTTAATTTTTAGAATTTCCTTGACAAGACTCCCCTGACTATCTTTGGATTTTCAGATTGTTAACTGCTTATAAGAATCAAATTATTGAGTTATACAAACGATTCAATTAACAACAATACAACTGATCAAAACAGAAAAAGACAGTACTCGCTCGCTCGACCGCATTGGTTGGACTCAGTTTGGGAATGTTGGACGCGGTGAACCGGCGCCTTCGAGCGGTTGAGTTACCCGGTGATAAAATAGGGGAATACGAGGTAATCGGGCGGTCGGAGGTAATGACGTAATGACGATCAGAGCAGTACACGAGATCACGCCACGCAGTGCCGGTCCGGTGCGGCGTTATGTAAAACACCTACATCACATGTCGCGTCGGCCACGCTGCTGATTATTCGCGGAAAAAATCAATATAAAGCCCCTTAAAAAGCTAAATTTACAGATTCATTAAGGAAATATAGTATTACGCAGGTCTTAAAAATAATTGTTTAATGGTGGGCGTTACAGTACAGGTACTGTACCTAGTTGAAAATGAGGCCTCGTGATGAATCATACCTTTACTCTCTTTCTAAAATACGTTGTTACATAGAATCTGGGATGTGATCCCATTTTTAAGTGATGGTAGTTTAATAATTTTTCTACGCACATAACAGACTGGCATGCATTTGCTGCAGCTAAATGCGTTATAACATGACACGGTAGGTTGACATGAACCACAATGCAATCCGTATTTGTAGAAATCGGTCACTCACTTGTAATGGTTAAATGGCTTCAAACCGACTTACATCTGTTTGCTACTGTACGTAAACATCGCCGACGCCCGGCGTCGGCAGGTGCGAGTGAGAGGGCCGCGGGCCATGTCCGCCGTGATTCACACATCGCCAAGGTCGGCCGCCGCCGCCGTGACCGCGCCGCGTTGTGCCGTACTGTACCTTCTAGAGTGCCGTATCGCGATGGCACATACAAACATCCGATCTATTATTTATTTTGTAATATACCAAAGTTACTATGCAATAAGAACTTGGTGAAAACGGTCTAAATGAACACGAAATAAAATATTTCAAATTTTAAAAAGAATCCATAATAGAAGATTTTCTAATAAAAAGTTAAAACACCCTAAAGCTGGTATCGCGCTGGGGTTGTGGGGGTGTGTAGGTCGTGTTGTCGTTTGTCATGTTTATGTGGCGGCCGGCGCGGCGCCCGTGTATCCCTCCCCTCGCGGCTGCGACTGATCACCCTCTGTAGTCCTGTGTCGGTGGCCACCACCACTCTGTATACACAATCCATAATTAAGAATCTGGAGGCCGAGCATTTCCTCGTTATACCTAACAATTCTTATAGCAATAATAATATCGGTCACATCCAATATAAATGCCAATTCCACAAAGGCTCGTTTCTTTTCAAGACGACCTCGTTTGCTTCGCTCACTTTCCTTACAGAATGTTTTAATGTAGGCCTAAGGGTGCTGCACTCTGGTAAATATTTGTTGCATTACATGTTGGAACTGTAACACATGGATTTTACTTCTACGGTTATCAGCTAATTTTATCATCGACACTTTGTTTTCACTAGCATTTGCCGCTTGTTAAAAAATTATTTTTTACGAAAATACTCTGTTTAGGCTATTACATACTTTGGTCTTTGATTTTTTCTGATTCTCAACAAACCCGATAGTTCCATAGTTTACAGGAGATCTTCAAATTATTCTCACTGATTGAGAAAACCAACAAATTATAAATCTTTATGGGTTTCTTATTATAGACTTATAAGTAACGTATATTCATCATAATTTTTACTCTTTAACAAGGCAAATCAATGTTAAAAGAGAAATAAATTCGCAATTGAAGTACGCAATATCCGCAGAATGAATGCGACTCACAGACGACAAAAAACCACACCGAGCGAGCCAACAATGCAAATGACAGGAACAATGGGCAGCCAAGACGAGACGAGACGGGCGAGGGGACGCTGGCGAGCGGTTGGCACCCTCACTGCCACCTGGGCATGGTATGAGGTGCTTACACTGGTGATGCGGGAACAGTCGTGTATAAGCCAACTGAGAAATTTATTAACTTAATTTAATATTATATTAATATTGGACCTTGGATTTTTGCTGTCGATTCAACTCTTTAAAAAGCAGGGTGGCAAATAATAAGCCTTTCCACCCGCCGCGCCGGCCAGCACACATATCGCACCCACCCGAGCTCCCATCAGCACACTATATTTTTCTTGCTTCCCGAATATATTAAATATGAATTGTGAATTAATTGAGCGTGTGGTCGAGTCCGCCATATCTGTGTGGTGTATGCTCGGAGCTGGGACTGGGAGTTGGCACAATCCGCGACTGAACTATAAACAACTCTGCCCTCGGCTGAGGCCGCGTCCGTCCACGCTGCAACGCGCACCAGCTGTGGCTCAGGCTACTATAATTCGATACTACTTGCTCATCGTCCCGCAGATAGGATAATGAAATTTGAAGTTCTTTTGCCGACAAATATTAGATCGAGCTGATAACAACACATGGTAAAAAATGCATACAGTAAATCGAAAGACAGGAAGGACTCGAGTTGACTTATTGTTAACCTAAGAAAGCGTAAGTGTAATTCTCACGAACAAGCTAAATTATACGCCATGGAATGTTTTATACGTATGCTAATGTTGGAAATTACTTGCATAAGATTGGCCTTGAATCAAACTCCTTGGAACCCCTCACACAAGTCACAAGATAGAGGAGTCCGGTGTGTATTATTAATATTCATATTATGCAATTCAACCTGAGTTATCCTTACTGTAAATTAACATTGTTTGTTAGTAGATGTTCTGTGGTTTGTGTTTGTATCACAGAGTTCTCTGTGGTTTGTATTACATTTACATTAGGCCTATGGTAACAGCATTTTAATGAACATATTCACTTTTGATTCTAATTTGGTAAACTTTCTCTATTCATTTACTAAATTTTATGCTCCATTATGTTAATAATGAATATAGACTACTAATTTGTATAAACGGTAACTATTGTGGCAATGCAAATTTAGAATTTTTTGCTGGACTTTTTTCCCACACTATACAATACACCTAAAAGAGTTTTTTTCAAACCCAAAGGGGATCACGTCAAAAGGCTTGTAATGTTGTAATGAATTGATATTATTACCAAATAAATCCAAAACTGTATAAGAGGCATTAATGTAGATTATTGTCCGGGATGAACAATGAATGTTAAGTTTTCCTTGCATTATAGCTGGGCCAAAATAAAACACACCGCAAGACAAATAATTTTACTTGTTTCAACTTCAACAGCGGGACAACACAACAAAGCGTTTAACTGAAAGAAACGAGAGGTAAACGGTCCATTATCTGTTCGGTTGAGACTCTGGGGACAATCTGTGTTTCCTAGCCCTAGAGAATTGGGGGAGGATGAGAAGGGGAAGAGGGAGGGAGGGTGATGAATTCAATTTTGAATAGCCTACTCACGGATCACGCAATATAAAGCCACTACTTAAAAATTAATATTTGTTATAATTGGCCCTTTTTGAATCCTTTGGTAGCCAAACTACGTGATTATGATATTGTATTTTTGACAAAAACACTACAGTATCGGCAAGCCTCAGTTGCGCTTTACTGATATTACCAAAGTAAAAAGTATAAATTTTAATAAGTACTGGAGTATTTTTTTTACTATATAACAGTAGGCCTATATTTCCTACGCTATTTATTGCCGTAGTTTAAAACTAAACATCCCAACTGATATAAGATGATTTATCTATACTTATTTCATATGCTTATAATCTTTTTTTTTTGTATAACTGGAGCTCCTGCTCCTACAATTCTCAACCGTTTTTCAAGTTTTTAGTGTTGTTGGATAGAGCTTAGTGGTAGGTTGTTTCCGCCAAAAATGGATGAGAATCGGATTTAAAATAAAGGCACTATCACTATCAATACTTGAAATTTGAAAATTTCCCATTAGAATGATATTGATTAGGTTGAGAATTTTAAACACCTGATAATGCACAGATGTAAATAAGTGTTGTTGTGGGTGATTACTGATGATCACAACGTTCGATTGGTCGGGCATAATTGATTTAGAACTAGCTCGATTTTGAGCAAAAAGAACTCCAGTTAAATTTTATACTGTTCTGTAAATAGACTTTGAATCAAATACCTACTATTTATCTATTAAACACTTTTGAGACAAAAAATACTTTCCAGTCTTTCAAAAAATGTGAGGGGCTCTTCTTGCCTCATTATTAATCAAAACTCAAAACCTAAGTGCTGATCATCTTTAGGCCTTGTTGTAGTCCTGAACGGTTTTATGTCATTTCAGTTAGCTCATATAATCATAGGCTATTAGACTACTAGACATAATTCCTGTGGTCCAACGATAACCGGTGAATTAGAAACTTGATGAATTAGAAAAACATGGACGAAGTAAAATTTGTCAGAAACGTCAACAAAAATAGATCCTGCACTCTTTCAATCATCTAATGACCAAAAGATAATATCCAATATGGAGACTGGAGACAACCCTTTTCTGTTGAAAAGCTGATACCGGAAGACAGAGTATCTCACTGTACTAACAATGAACATTTGACACTCAGGACAGGAGAGGGTAACAAACTGTAAGTATTGCGTAGAATGATTGATGGGAGAAGGAGAAGGCTCTAATTATTGGACTGAAATACCCTTTTCCACCCTACCTGCCCCATTAATGCTCAACCGCTCATACACAACACACGCGGTCATAAATAAGAGTGCAACACACGAAACTACAGAGGGAACCCTGGCCCGTTACTGACAATTTTTTAAGGCTCCGCTCTACCTGAGCCCGAATGCCACCTCGCGGCCGTAGCGCTAGGCGAGTTTTATGGCTGCAGAGTGCAGAGGTTTACGAAAATCGTGTTTTAAAATTAACTAATTAAGGAGATTGACTCTTAACTTCTTCTAAAAGTACGAGTAGAAAGACTGATCTATTTTTTGCGGTTATAGAATTTTTAAATAATATTTCCAAATTTAGTTATACCGGTAACTGTCTAAAATCATCTGTTTTTCTCTAGTGGCGAGTTTTATAGCTACAGAGGTTCACGAGAATCGTGTTTTAAAATTAACCAATTAAGATAGAGATTGACTCTGAACTTTTTTTTAAAGTAGGGAGACGGATCTCGTTTTCTGTGTTTTTAGAATTATATTGGTTTTAATGCAACAATTACAAAAGTGTAACAGAAGAAAAATTAGTACCGTTATTCTCCTTTAATATGACACCTTATTTATAGCTCTAGATTGCATTTAGCAGAAGATAACACGATTCCAAAAATCCCTTCCTAAATAATATGTCAGCTTTTACAATCTCCCCCTTTATAAACAGGGTACACTATAGTTAAGAACTCCTTTCCATTGATGTAAGTAATATACATGATTAAAATTATAGAAAAATAGTAGTGGCATTTTAAAACTTGTTTGTAAAAGGTAGGCCTATATGAAAGTATTTTAAAACATTGGGTTGAAACTTGTTAATCTACTACATTGTAAGAAAAGACCAAAAAGTGTTCTGGCAAGGGGCAGCTGGAAACACTAGACCTAACCCTTGTGACTATGTACTCGTTCCCAAGCTAAAACCAAATGTGGTAATAATATAAAGGTTTTTTACTTGCACATCCACCAGGTTGGTTTATATAATTATTAACTTTCAATTTGAAAACGTCTTCTTAAAATAGGACTATAATGAAATTTTGTATACAGCATTATGATAGAAATTAACTAATTTTTTTACCGTAATGATAATTAAATTTCTATAGAAGGTTTTTTTTCAAAAAGTTGAACGATTTTAAGTCTATAAAGCATGTTGAAAATGAGTTGTTTAACCTAAAATAAGGACATTTTCCTTAGGAAATTTAGTTACAATTTCAAAGACAAAAGATAAACTTGAAAAACACACACTTCCTGAAATGTTCCTGTACCCTAAGTATTTTGAGGCGGCTTTTAATTGACAATTTACAGTGGAATTCCTAATCAATAGTATGGTTTATCATTTGAAAAACCTTATGATTTTAAAGAAAATATTGAATAAAGAAAAAAAGACAAAACCACAAAATACCGGTGTTCTGGATGGTATAAAAACAAAGAAAACTCCCACAGTGAGTCTTGATTATAACAAGCCTAGTCTTTGAGGGGAGTAATTAAGTGTGGCAAAAGTGAGAAATAAGAAGAATCAGCACAGACACGGTCTACTACAGGACTGCGGAAATTAGTTGCTAATTAGGCACAGTTTGATGAGACATCTACACCACACCTTCTTTGCGTTTAACTTCAAAATTAGTTACTTCTCTAGGCATATTAAGTTACTGTAAATAAAAATGTTCCAAGTAAGGTTAGTTTCTAGTTTTTTACCTATATTACAGTAAAAATGTCTTTGATTGTAATAGGTAGTGTATTATGATGATGAATCTTAGAAATAAAAAATAACTTCTCTAAATTTTATATTTCTGCCATTGCTGGTCTTTATATCTTACTGTCTTGGGTAAAAAATGTAACTTTAGGGCCAATATCTGGGGGGGGGGGGTTAAAATCCTCTAAATACATATAAACTGATGATAACCAACTAATTCAAAACATTTCATACCCATATTAAATTAGTAGCCCAGCTCATAAAACTAAACATCCTCCTCTTGCATTCAAACTTTAACTACTCTTAGTATCTGGCATTACTTATTACTAAAACCTTAACAATAAAATAAGCTAATTTAGTAGGCATTGATTATTGACCATACAGTACTTAAAAAATGGTATTGTGTAAAACACTACAGTAGTCAAACAGTTTCAGCAGGGGTAGAGATTCTTCCTCACTAAATTACATTACCTTTTGGTGGAGAAATAATAAAACATTTCAGTTGAGCCAAACAAATCAATATAAATGTGACAAGTAAGTAAAAATATTAATATTTTTATTTTTGAGAAAAATAAAATTATATAAGTTACCAAAAGGTTTATATATAAGTAACTCTGTGAGTAGGGTGAGTATTTTAAAGCATTTCTTGTTTTGAAGAAAAAAAATTTGGCTTTAAAATATTCTTATTGTACTTAGTCATTTGTACTTGCAATGTTTGAACAGCTTTGAGTGGTCCATTTCAGAGGGAAGGACTGGAGCTAAGAGCTCTGCAAATAAGCAGACTCAGGTCTATTTATGAATCTCACCTTGCTAGCTAGAAGCAAAATTATATTTTTCTATCTTAAGATTACTAAAATGCTACATTCAAGATTGTAGTAGACAAGACACCTTAAAAATAAATGCTATCTACGGTTAAATAAGCGAAATTTTCATCACAAACCATGTTGGCTTTTCACATATTGTAGGATGATGAGAGAGGACTCAAATTTATAGGCTTGATACACGGTACAAAGGGAAAATAGCAGCATGCCTAACATATTGAAAATATTATAAATATATATATATATATATATATCTCAAATACTTTCCATAAAATAAACGTGGCTTCGTAAATCATCAACTTTTTTACAGAAAATAAAATACTGGAACATCCCCCCCCCCCCACCGCCCATTCGATTTAGCAGTAATGAAAATTCTTTATTCCATAAAAAAGGTCAAGACAATCCAGATGATACAACATTAAGAAAATTAATACAATAATAAAAGTAACTATACACAAAACAGAGAAATAATAAGCAATGCTTGTGACAAAAAAAAAAATAAATAAAATAATACAAAAAAAAAAACAATTAGCCTACTGGATTATGTTACTTGATGTAATCTTTTTTATGTCATTTTTCATCCATCCTCCTAACTGGGGTTTAGAGGGGGGGGGGGGGGTGAGTCAACAAATTGAAATGGTAACTTACTTTGAGTGATGGCTCATTTTAAAGGGAAGTAAAAAGAGCGAGAATGGCAAAAGTTAGAGGTCTCTACCTAAATTATGTGCATAACAGAAGCTCATAATTTTTTTCTGCGAGCAGAGGGAAAATGGGATAGGAACTTTTATGATGGATATCTCAAGAAGAAAATAGTAAATTTGTCTTATTTATAAATATGAAATGTATCTAGTAAGTACAGTATGTATAGTACTTACTAGTAAGTATAGTATGTACCTGTACTATACCCCGTTCAAAACACAAATTTCAATTCTCCTATTTTTTACCGTTACACCCACTGCCAAGAATCCAACAATCACAATCACTGAGAACTATTTCAGCTTTTTAATGTCTTATGTCACTTTATTCCAATGTTTTGCTTTTCGTAAACAAATATTATTATTTTGACGGTTGAGATAAGAAATTGCAACGGCAACTAGGGGTATTAACTCGGGGATTAAATCATCACCTCTATTATCTAATATGATTTCCAACGTTGAAATTAAAATAACATCTGATTTTGAAAAAAAATAGGGGACTTACAGACGATATTGGGGGAATTTGCCTCGAGGTGGGAAATTAAATTCTGTCTTTCGACCGCAAATTAATTTTGAACGGGTTATAACATTTTGCAGTATGAGGACACTGGGCAAGCCCAAATGATCTTCATAATGTTGGGCTTTTTGTTTCAAGTTGGCTAGTGTCAATACTAGCCTTTATCACCTAGAGGGGGTGCAGCCTTCTTTTTGTGTGAAAACATGGAATATGTAGAATTTAAACATCCTGTAGTGCTTCCAGTCCCTAATGTCTGTGAGGTTGCATCAGTTTTAATACCAGAGTGGAATGTTATCTGTTTGGAAGTATGCTGGGTTCCAGATAATAAGACTAATTTGAATAAATTTAGGCCTATTGAATTTTTAGGTAATGTTTTATGTAATTTACTTGCTTATAATAATAAGTCAAATGCATCAGTCCTACTAGTGGTGACTCTCCTTGTGGAAGGTAAAATTTTGTCTATTGTTAAATAGTTTCAATTTAAAATGTACCATTTTAGATATTACCAGGCCTAGTAGAATTTCTGGTGGAAAATGTTCTTGTATTGACAGCATAGCAACTTCATTACATGAAGATAAAATAAATAAGGTATTTGTGGAACCAACTATACGCTCACATTCTGTTGTTCATTTCAATTTGTACAAGCAAGAAAACAAAAAAAAGCCCTTGTTTTTACTAGAATTATTCAGCCCATTCATGATATTAGGAATACTTATTTTGTCTTCACTGAAGTGAATTGGCTGTTTCTGTATAGATTGTTTAGGCGATAAGTTTGATAATTTCTTAGGATATTTTTAGATGTTGCTTTACCTATTAAGTATGTCAAGATTGGAATAGTTAGAAATAGGCCATATAGGACCTAGAAGCCTAATTGGTTTAAAAAATGAAAGTCTTTTTTAATGGTCAGAGAGCAATATTTATTTGGTATATAATTTGTTTAATCAAACAGTACTTATCGAGAATTTTATAGAGACTCTTATAAACTATTAAACAGGCTTGCAGTTTGTATGTGAAGCGCTATAGGCCAAAGAAATAATTGTGCCCTCTTCCCTTGATATTAATCACCAAATAAAAATACCCTAACGGCATAGGCATTTTGACGATTTTATACAAGTGATAGAACACTATAAACTTAATAAATGTGACCATTAAATTATTTTAAATCTAATATCTTAACATTTTGAACTAGATTTCAACGACAGCTAAGTTACAATCTCTCATTTGCCCGGTTGTCTGAACCTGTTAGGGGATTGATGAAATTCAGATAGTGACATGAACATATTACATTATCATATTGTAATTTTTTTAGGAGGAGAAAGAATGCTTTTAACTCACAGGAGGCCAGCCTATAATGTGAAACTCCTACAATATATAAGCAAATAGCCTACCAACTAAAAATATACTCCTTTTTCACTTTCGGTCACAAGCCTGGAATCATTTATCACATTATATCGGCACTAGGCCTATTTTGGCTTTCCCCCGTTCCAAGAGCTTACTCCAGATCCAGCTACTAGGCCTAAGTTCTCAAAGAAGATCTAGAGGGATCCCATCTAAATCGTTCTTCTTGGATCGAAGGACACTCTAGACGAAATGTGACAAGCAATCCCAGCTGTCCTCATCCCCCGACATTTTCATGCAGACCAAGTCCACTGACAGCACTCCGAGATGTCGAGTCGTGTGGCCTCCAGGTGTAGCCTTCCCAACAAGGACAGTGGAAGAAGGTGAGTTCCGCATTATCCGGATTATTACCCAGACAATTAAAGGAGTCATGTTAACTGGTCTTTATAGGTTAACAGCTCTATATTGGTACAAATCTAAATTTAAAATTATTTAAACACCAATATACTTTTTAGTTTTTTATTTTTACGGAAGGCCTTTCGATAGATAAGCTATCATCATCAGCCGTACCGTAAACTAAAACGTTTTAGTTTACGGTACGGCTGATAATGATAGCTTGTCTATCGAAAGGCCTTCCGTAAAAATAAAAAACTAAAAAGTATATTGGTGTTTAAATAATTTTAAATTTATAACTGGTCTTTACCATCCTATGCAGGTACGACTTCGATTAGCCATGATCCAACAAGAATTCAGTCTAGTAGTAGACCTAGTCTGCCAATATGCAATCTCTTGAATATGGAGGAAACCCCAGAAACATCGACACACATGAAATTTCTTGGAATAACTGTGGATCAAAACCTCAGCTGGAAAAATCACATCGATCACCTCACAAAGAAATTGGTCACATCACTATACGGATTGAAACGTATACGGAGTATTGCAGGAAGCCGCGCAGCACTAACAGCCTACCATGCATTATTTTCAACTCATCTAAGATTCAGAATTATTGCATGGGGAGCAGCATCCCACAACTTAATAGAACCAATACTTATAATCAGAAAAAAGCAATAAGGACAATCAATGGACTACCACCCCAAGAACATTGCAAGCCATTCTTCATAGAAAATAAAATACTGACCATCATTTCAATGTATATCTACGAAACTATAGCCCACTGCTTAAAATATCAGCTACAAACACAGAAGACATTCACCAATATGAAACGAGGAAAAGACACAACATAGATCTTTACAATGGACTGAAGAAATCTCAAGCTCACCCAAATTACATAGGAGCCAAGCTATACAACCACTTACCCGACAATATTAAAACACATGACTACAACAATAAATTCTTAAAACAACTCAAGCTATATTTACTACAAAGACCATATTACAACCTACAAGAATTTTTACAGAACACACCAGACAAAAAACATAACTTGCAACAGACTTAAACTATACCACCTATCCCAACTAATCAACCATCACCAAACCTATAAACAAACCCAGATTAACATAAACCCCTACCCAACCTAACTCTGACGATCCCCTGTCTTGAGGACGGCGGAGGAGAAGAGAAGAAGTAAGAAGTAAGTAAGTAAGTAAGTAGTCCACCTTACAATGCCGCCATTTCACCTAGAGTTAGAATGCTTGGTCGGTCTCCATAAGTTCATCATCTACGCTACAACTCTCCCCAGCTCCAAGCTCCCCTGCCATGTTTACTTGGTTTGCTGGCTTTCCTGTGTTATTGCTAGGTCTTGCCAAAATCAACATGCTCTGATGGATACTTTCCTCTTCCTGTAAAGAGGTCCACAGGGATAACTCCGGCGATCACCAAAACAGCCGGATCAGACACTGTGCGATACTGGGATACATCACTGGTGCTGCTTCATTCTGCACTCAAGCAAGTCTCATCTGGTATATAGGCCTACCTACTTTCTTAGTGAGAGCATCTGCCCCCTCTTCGGAGCTGTACAGAAGCACGGACTGCACTGTGGAACATTATCAGCTTCTGCTACTCTAACGCAGAAATGCGATATTGACCATATTTTGATATTGCTAGTTTGAGTGGGCGATACTCCTAGAAACCTTATCTGCCATATTTGAGTTTGGGTCCCTCCAGCTTCAAGGAGTTTTATGACGACTATAACCCTGATGATAGTAAGCAGCTTGCATGGACTGGACTACTCTGTTTGTTACAACTATGTGCGGGACAAAATCAGTATTTTTGGGTTTAGTCATATAAAAGACTGTGGCGTTAAATGAAGAAGGTTTTAAAATTTAAATAACCTCTTCAAAAGTATGTAACAGAGAGTGACCTTAAATATGAACATGTTTAGTATTGGAGGAAAATCATTAAAGCGTTGGCACTGAAATCACTGTATCATCACAGCAAAAGCTTGGATAAAACTGTTGGATGGTACGATAGGCCTAATAAGTTAATAGGATGAGAATAGGAGGTAGTTCTACTGAATTTTTATGATATATAAGTTAATAGCATACACGTATTTTTCTGAATAATAAATATCTAGGCCCTTGAACATCAATAATAAATAATACTAGGCCTAGCCTTATTGTTCACTATGAAAGAAAATTTGCCACCACTTTACAAACTGATGGTTGGAAGTACAAGTACAAAAAATTTTGTTAATCGTAACAAACTGAACACAATGGTAAAAGAGAACGAAGTAACGAAAGTGCCGAGGTCTTTCCTAGTCCTATGGCTTGTAACTTGTTAGTTGTGGAGACAGCTAACTTGTAAAGGTTATTATTGTCATAAAGTGAATAAAACTACTTACCTTTTGGAAGACATGGTGAATTATATCAGCACACAAAAAATACACAAAACAAATGGTTCAAAACAAAATTTCAATCACAGAACTTTTATTTACATTTTTAGATGCTTGGGAATCACCAAACGAGCAAAATCAATCACGGTTATCTTGATAGATAAATAAATAGACTGTCGTCTTTACTTGGCCACTGCCATTTAGTTATCCGATTTCTACCGAATAGTCAAAAAGGATATTATTACAACACTATATATAATTACGTTTCCTACGATGGTGTAGAAGGAAAAGAATAGTTTTTCCGAAATTTCCACTTAAAATCTAAAATTTGTTAGCTTATATCTCAAAATTTTTTCTTCAAATTTCATATTCTTTAAATGAAAAGCTTTTGACCAATGATCTCAAAGATTTTACTATCATAACCGTTTTGTGCATTTAAGTAAAAATATTTTTATTTAAAATGTAAAATTAGACTTTCAATCACTAACTTTGACTTTGTATAAATAATTTGCCTAAAACTCAAAGTTAAGTGTTTAAAACATAATATTTTACTTTAAATTCAAGTTACACATGAAAGCTGAACTAGTTGTTATTACAATTAAGAAGTAAGAAGTAAGTAAGTACCTAAGTAAGTAAGTTCCAGATGAATTTAACCATTGAATATACATCTAAATAGAATAGCCAAGCAATGCTTTAATTTGAAGCCAAGCTTTTGAGAGCGCGACTAGCGAACCTGTTGGATTTCAGCCAATCTCTGAGTTTTTTCCCCAATGCAGTGCTGCTTCCGTGGTCGTCCTGGAACTAACGGCGCGCCGTGGCATCGTCTGCTTCCCGGCCGAGATATTTTGGTTTGGCAATGCTCCTCTCCTCACCCCACCTCACCGCTACCGATGAGCCGGCCGGC
>CM061533.1:131542684-131874629 GCA_030545055.2 Neoaliturus tenellus
CTATAGGTAAAATTTAAGTTTTCGTTATTTCAACCTAAGGTCTTAGCTTTTCGCGTTTCAGAGTGTATTAAAGCGGTCTAGCTATTAATTGTAAAATTGATTTTTTAAAAGATAGTCATTTTTACGCTGGGTGTTGGTAAATTTGTTAGAGTCCAGATTGCCCATACAAAACCAAACTTTTTTATTATTCAATATTTCAGTCTGGGACTTCGGATTTACATGTTTCAGCGTATTTTAGAGTGTTTAAGCTTATCTTAAAAATTTGAAAAACTTTAACATTTTTTACTAAAATTTGCGAGTTGACTGATAGAATATTTCTATGTCAGGAGTGACTATAGGTAAAATTTAAGTTTTTGTTATTTCAACCTAAGGTCTTGGCTTTTCGCGTTTCAGAGTGTATTAAAGCGATCTAGCTATTAATTGAAAAATTGATTTCTTAAAAGATAGTCATTTTTACGCTGGGTGTTGGTAAATTTGTTAGAGTCCAGATTGCCCATACAAAACCAAACTTTTTTATTATTCAATATTTCAGTCTGGGATTTCGGATTTATATGTTTCAGCGTATTTTAGAGTGTTTAAGCTTATCTTAAAAATTTGAAAAACTTTTAACATTTTTTACTAAAATTTGCGAATTGACTGATAGAATATTTCTGTCAGGAGTGACTATAGGTAAAATTTAAGTTTTCGTTATTTCAACCTAAGGTCTTGGCTTTTCGCGTTTCAGAGTGTATTAAAGCGATCTAGCTATTAATTGTAAAATTGATTTCTTAAAAGATAGTCATTTTTACGCTGGGTGTTGGTAAATTTGTTAGAGTCCAGATTGCCTATACAAAACCAAACTTTTTTATTATTCAATATTTCAGTCTGGGACTTCGGATTTACATGTTTCAGCGTATTTTAGAGTGTTTAAGCTTATCTTAAAAATTTGAAAAACTTTAACATTTTTTACTAAAATTTGTGAGTTGACTGATAGAATATTTCTATGTCAAGAGTGACTATAGGTAAAATTTAAGTTTTCGTTATTTCAACCTAAGGTCTTGGCTTTTCGCGTTTCAGAGTGTATTAAAGCGATCTAGCTATTAATTGTAAAATTTATTTCTTAAAAGATAGTCATTTTTACGCTGGGTGTTGGTAAATTTGTTAGAGTCCCGATTGTCCATACCATACCAAACTTTTTTATTATTCAATATTTCAGTCTGGGACTTCGGATTTACATGTTTCAGTGTATTTTAGAGTGTTTAAGCTTATTTTAAAAATTTGAAAAACTTTTAACATTTTTTACTAAAATTTGCGAATTGACTGATAGAATATTTCTGTCAGGAGTGACTATAGGTAAAATTTAAGTTTTCGTTATTTCAACCTAAGGTCTTGGCTTTTCGCGTTTCAGAGTGTATTAAAGCGATCTAGCTATTAATTGTAAAATTGATTTCTTAAAAGATAGTCATTTTTACGCTGGGTGTTGGTAAATTTGTTAGAGTCCAGATTGCCCATACAAAACCAAACTTTTTTATTATTCAATATTTCAGTCTGGGACTTCGGATTTACATGTTTCAGCGTATTTTAGAGTGTTTAAGCTTATCTTAAAAATTTGAAAAACTAACATTTTTTACTAAAATTTGCGAGTTGACTGATAGAATATTTCTATGTCAGGAGTGACTATAGGTAAAATTTAAGTTTTCGTTATTTCAACCTAAGGTCTTGGCTTTTCGCGTTTCAGAGTGTATTAAAGCGATCTAGCTATTAATTGTAAAATTGATTTCTTAAAAGATAGTCATTTTTACGCTGGGTGTTGGTAAATTTGTTAGAGTCCAGATTGCCCATACAAAACCAAACTTTTTTATTATTCAATATTTCAGTCTGGGATTTCGGATTTACATGTTTCAGCGTATTTTAGAGTGTTTAAGCTTATCTTAAAAATTTGAAAAACTTTAACATTTTATACTAAAATTTGCGAGTTGACTGATAGAATATTTCTATGTCAGGAGTGACTATAGGTAAAATTTAAGTTTTCGTTATTTCAACCTAAGGTCTTGGCTTTTCGCGTTTCAGAGTGTATCAAAACGATCTAGCTATTAATTGTAAAATTGATTTCTTGAAAGATAGTCATTTTTACGCTGGGTGTTGGTAAATTTGTTAGAGTCCCGATTGCCCATACAAAACCAAACTTTTTTATTATTCAATATTTCAGTCTGGGACTTCGGATTTACATGTTTCAGCTTATTTTAGAGTGTTTAAGCTTATCTTAAAAATTTGAAAAACTTTTAACATTTTTTACTAAAATTTGCGAGTTGACTGATAGAATATTTCTGTCAGGAGTGACTATAGGTAAAATTTAAGTTTTCGTTATTTCAACCTAAGGTCTTGGCTTTTCGCGTTTCAGAGTGTATTAAAGCGATCTAGCTATTAATTGAAAAACTGATTTCTTAAAAGATAGTCATTTTTACGCTGGGTGTTGGTAAATTTGTTAGAGTCCAGATTGCCCATACAAAACCAAACTTTTTTATTATTCAATATTTCAGTCTGGGATTTCGGATTTACATGTTTCAGCGTATTTTAGAGTGTTTAAGCTTATCTTTAAAATTTAAAAAACTTTTAACATTTAATACTAAAATTTGCGAGTTGACTGATAGAATATTTCTATGTCAGGAGTGACTATAGGTAAAATTTAAGTTTTCGTTATTTCAACCTAAGGTCTTGGCTTTTCGCGTTTCAGAGTGTATTATAGCAATCTAGCTATTAATTGTAAAATTGATTTCTTAAAAGATAGTCATTTTTATGCTGGGTGTTGGTAAATTTGTTAGAGTCCCGATTGCCCATACAAAACCAAACTTTTTTATTATTCATTATTTCAGTCTGTGATTTCGGATTTACATGTTTCAGCGTATTTTAGAGTGTTTAAGCTTATCTTAAAAATTTGAAAAACCTTGACATTTTATACTAAAATTTGCGAGTTGACCGATAGATTATTTCTAAGTCAGGAGTGACTATCCCGAGTGGATATAGGTAAAATTTAAGTTTTTATATTTCAACCTAAGGTCTTGACTTTTCGGGTTTCAGATTTTATTAAAGCGGTTTTTATGTGATTATTGAATTTCTATTTAGGCTTAAATGTTTTTATCTAAAGGTAGCACCGTTTTGGTGCTACCTTTGAAGTAGTATATTTATACATAAAATCTTGCTTTAAGTTTTAAACAACATTATAAGCGTTTATACTGTGTTCATATCAATCTACCAAATATGTTTATATATATTAAACACAATTGTGGTTTTCACTTTTAACACTAAATTGAAAAGTTCTAATTGGGCTTAACCCATAAAAATGTTGCTACTTAAAGGTAGTCTCGTTTTTGTGCTACCTTTGATGTACTAATTTTATAAATAAAATTTTGATTTAGGTTTTTAAACACGTTTAAATGATTTTTAAGGTCAAACAACCCAATATGTTTATATATGTAAATTCCTAATAAAACCTTAAGGTTATTTTGTAACTTCCATTTCGCTTTAAACCCACATTAATGTTGCTATTTTAAGGTAGCACTATTTTGGTGCTACTCTTGATGTGCTATTTTTTATACATAAAGTTTTGTTTCAAAAATTTAAACAACACTTTAAAGAATAGATTTTAGGTCAAACTACTAGATATATTATTATGTATTTAAATTCTTAACAAACTAGTTTTCACCTTAAAGGTGACTTAGAAGTTAAACTTGGGCTTAACCCATATAAATGGTGCTACCTAAAGGTGCCACCTTGTAAAATATATCTACAAGTTTTTTAAGCAACTATTTTATGTACCGTTTTTTTAGTCAGAACTAGCATATATATATGCGTGTGTGCGTGTGTAAATTCTTAACCAAACATTAGTTTTAACCTTAAAAGTGATAAAGTAACCCTCTTTTGGCAGAAAGGGTAGCATCGTTGTGATGCTACCTTTAAGGTCCTATTTAATAGTGTTTTTTTTAATATGTAATATGTTTATAAAATATGTTAGTAAAACATAAAGCATATTGTGTTGGTATACAATTCTGATATATTTGTTTTTTTTTTTACAAGAAAAGTTTTAAATGTAATGTACAATTGTGTATGTCCTTTAGTATTCCTCTACTGCGCATGCGCAGAAGGTTTTTCTCCATTCTCCGTTGGGTATAAAAGCAGCTCGTTTAACCATGTCTTTCATTATTTGGCGAACTTTTGCCGAGTGAACATCTTTTTCACAACTCCGGTTTTTTCGGATATTTAAAAGGTGTATGATAATTTTAATATTCAATTAATATTTAAATTAAATAGATAACAAATTACTTTAGCATGTCTGCACTGCAGTGTTACATGTTTGATAATAAACCTGTAGCTGTCTTATTTGATAGTGAAAACAATCCATGGTTTAAGGCTAATGATATATCAGAGATTCTAGAATACAAAAGACCACGGAAAGCAATAAATGATCTAGTTAAAGAAAAATATAAAAAGTTATTTAAGGATATAGATGGAACTAGTTCAGTGCTACCCTCTAACTTTCAAAAAAGTACCACATTCATCAATGAACCAGGTTTATATTCCTTAATTTTATCGTCTAAGATGAGATTAGCTAAACGCTTTCAAGATTGGGTGTTCGAAGAAATCCTCCCATCAATTCGCAAGTATGGAGAATATAGAATTAAAAAAGAAAACCTTGAGTTGACTCACTCTTTACATAAAGTGTTGGCAAATAATCAAAAACTAATTGAAACGTTAATTAATCAAATACCTAAAGTTGCTGTTATACCTGATAATATGGATTTAAAACATATCTTTTGTGTATTGGAAAAAGACACATACTATGAAAAGTATGGAGTAATGGAGTATAAGTGCATTCGTACAGAAAGAAGACGATATAAAAGAGCGCTAAAGAGAGCTAAGAAAGATGGTTTTGTACCAAGTTTTTCAAGATATCCTGTGCCAAACAGTATAAATATCTTAAATAAAGCTAAAGAGGTTATGCATAGTTATGGTATGCATTATGAATCTTCATTAAATAACATATTGACCTCTCATAATTTTGTAAATATTGTAAAAATTGTTCTTAATGAATAAACTGTATGAGTGTATGTGTGAATATGGAACTTATTAGATTGAGAAGTTAAAGCTATTACTTTAGCTACTCCTTTGAAAAGTCTGGGGTGAGTGAAGGTCACTGGCGCGGTTGACTAAAAGACCCGTAAACCATGTGTGTGTGTGTGTGTGTGTGTGTGTGTGTGTGTGTGTGTGTGTGTGTGTGAATGTGTGGAAAATGACGTACATCCACCTCCCCGTGGTATTTTCTGGGTAACGCTAAGAGGTGTACATCTAATATTTTTATAACCCACGTGGACCAGTTAATGTAATAAAAGAAGGTTTGAAGCTAAAAATACACTAAACACTAATCTTAAGACCTATATGAACTATTATAAAAGAAACTTAGCATAAAAGTGGTTATCTTTCAAGAAATCAATTATACAAATAATAGTTAAATCGCTTTAAAACACTCTGAAACGTAAAAAGCCAAGACCTTAGGTTGAAATAACAAAAAATTAAATTATACCTATAGTCACTCGGGACTTAGAGAAGTATTCTATCAGTAAACTCGCAAATTTTAGTGAAAATTGTTAAAGTTTTACAAATTTTTAAAATCGTCTTAAACACTCTAAGACACGTTGAAACATGTAAATCCGAAACCCCAGACTGAAATATTGAATAATAAGAAATTTGGTATTGTATGGGCACTCGAGACTGTCGAATTTTACAACACCCCGCAATAATCGACTATCTTTTAAAAAATCAATTTTTCAATTAATAGTTAAATCGCTTTAATACACTCTAAAAGGCAAAAAGCCAAGACCTTAGGTTGAAATAACGAAAACTTAAATTTTAGCTATAGTCACTTCTGACTTAGAAATAATCTGTCAGTAAACTCGCAAATTTTAGTATAAAATGTCAAAGTTTTACAAATATTTAAGATAAGCTTAAACACTCTAAAATACGCTGAAAAATGTAAATCCGAAATCCCAGACTGAAATATTGAATAATAAAAAAGTTTGGTTTTGTATGTGCAATCGGGACTCTTAACAAATTTACTAACACCCAGCGTAAAAATGACTATCTTTTAAGAAATCAATTTTACAATTAATAGCTAGATCGCTTTAATACACTCTGAAACGCGAAAAGCCAAGACCTTAGGTTGAAATAACGAAAACTTAAATTTTACCTATAGTCACTCCTGACAGAAATATTCTATCAGTCAACTCGCAAATTTTAGTATAAAATGTTAAAAGTTTTTCAAATTTTTAAGATAAGCTTAAACACTCTAAAATACGCTGAAACATGTAAATCCGAAGTCCCAGACTGAAATATTGAATAATAAAAAAGTTTGGTTTTGTATGGGCAATCTGGACTCTAACAAATTTACCAACACCCAGCGTAAAAATGACTATCTTTTAAGAAATCAATTTTACAATTAATAGCTAGATCGCTTTAATACACTCTGAAACGCGAAAAGCCAAGACCTTAGGTTGAAATAACGAAAACTTAAATTTTACCTATAGTCACTCCTGACAGAAATATTCTATCAGTCAACTCGCAAATTTTAGTAAAAAATGTTAAAAGTTTTTCAAATTTTTAAAATAAGCTTAAACACTCTAAAATACACTGAAACATGTAAATCCGAAACCCCAGACTGAAATATTGAATAATAAAAAAGTTTGGTATGGTATGGACAATCGGGACTCTAACAAATTTACCAACACCCAGCGTAAAAATGACTATCTTTTAAGAAATCAATTTTACAATTAATAGCTAGATCGCTTTAATACACTCTGAAACGCGAAAAGCCAAGACCTTAGGTTGAAATAACGAAAACTTAAATTTTACCTATAGTCACTCTTGACATAGAAATATTCTATCAGTCAACTCACAAATTTTAGTAAAAAATGTTAAAGTTTTTCAAATTTTTAAGATAAGCTTAAACACTCTAAAATACGCTGAAACATGTAAATCCGAAGTCCCAGACTGAAATATTGAATAATAAAAAAGTTTGGTTTTGTATAGGCAATCTGGACTCTAACAAATTTACCAACACCCAGCGTAAAAATGACTATCTTTTAAGAAATCAATTTTACAATTAATAGCTAGATCGCTTTAATACACTCTGAAACGCGAAAAGCCAAGACCTTAGGTTGAAATAACGAAAACTTAAATTTTACCTATAGTCACTCCTGACAGAAATATTCTATCAGTCAATTCGCAAATTTTAGTAAAAAATGTTAAAAGTTTTTCAAATTTTTAAAATAAGCTTAAACACTCTAAAATACACTGAAACATGTAAATCCGAAGTCCCAGACTGAAATATTGAATAATAAAAAAGTTTGGTATGGTATGGACAATCGGGACTCTAACAAATTTACCAACACCCAGCGTAAAAATGACTATCTTTTAAGAAATCAATTTTACAATTAATAGCTAGATCGCTTTAATACACTCTGAAACGCGAAAAGCCAAGACCTTAGGTTGAAATAACGAAAACTTAAATTTGACCTATAGTCACTCCTGACATAGAAATATTCTATCAGTCAACTCACAAATTTTAGTAAAAAATGTTAAAGTTTTTCAAATTTTTAAGATAAGCTTAAACACTCTAAAATACGCTGAAACATATAAATCCGAAATCCCAGACTGAAATATTGAATAATAAAAAAGTTTGGTTTTGTATGGGCAATCTGGACTCTAACAAATTTACCAACACCCAGCGTAAAAATGACTATCTTTTAAGAAATAAATTTTACAATTAATAGCTAGATCGCTTTAATACACTCTGAAACGCGAAAAGCCAAGACCTTAGGTTGAAATAACGAAAACTTAAATTTTACCTATAGTCACTCTTGACATAGAAATATTCTATCAGTCAACTCACAAATTTTAGTAAAAAATGTTAAAGTTTTTCAAATTTTTAAGATAAGCTTAAACACTCTAAAATACGCTGAAACATGTAAATCCGAAGTCCCAGACTGAAATATTGAATAATAAAAAAGTTTGGTTTTGTATAGGCAATCTGGACTCTAACAAATTTACCAACACCCAGCGTAAAAATGACTATCTTTTAAGAAATCAATTTTACAATTAATAGCTAGATCGCTTTAATACACTCTGAAACGCGAAAAGCCAAGACCTTAGGTTGAAATAACGAAAACTTAAATTTTACCTATAGTCACTCCTGACAGAAATATTCTATCAGTCAATTCGCAAATTTTAGTAAAAAATGTTCAAAGTTTTTCAAATTTTTAAGATAAGCTTAAACACTCTAAAATACGCTGAAACATATAAATCCGAAATCCCAGACTGAAATATTGAATAATAAAAAAGTTTGGTTTTGTATGGGCAATCTGGACTCTAACAAATTTACCAACACCCAGCGTAAAAATGACTATCTTTTAAGAAATCAATTTTTCAATTAATAGCTAGATCGCTTTAATACACTCTGAAACGCGAAAAGCCAAGACCTTAGGTTGAAATAACAAAAACTTAAATTTTACCTATAGTCACTCCTGACATAGAAATATTCTATCAGTCAACTCGCAAATTTTAGTAAAAAATGTTAAAGTTTTTCAAATTTTTAAGATAAGCTTAAACACTCTAAAATACGCTGAAACATGTAAATCCGAAGTCCCAGACTGAAATATTGAATAATAAAAAAGTTTGGTTTTGTATGGGCAATCTGGACTCTAACAAATTTACCAACACCCAGCGTAAAAATGACTATCTTTTAAAAAATCAATTTTACAATTAATAGCTAGACCGCTTTAATACACTCTGAAACGCGAAAAGCTAAGACCTTAGGTTGAAATAACGAAAACTTAAATTTTACCTATAGTCACTCCTGACATAGAAATATTCTATCAGTCAACTCGCAAATTTTAGTAAAAAATGTTAAAGTTTTTCAAATTTTTAAGATAAGCTTAAACACTCTAAAATACGCTGAAACATGTAAATCCGAAATCCCAGACTGATATATTGAATAATAAAAAAGTTTGGTTTTGTATGGGCAATCGGGACTCTAACAAATTTACCAACACCCAGCGTAAAAATGACTATCTTTTAAGAAATCAATTTTTCAATTAATAGCTAGATCGCTTTAATACACTCTGAAACGCGAAAAGCCAAGACCTTAGGTTGAAATAACGAAAACTTAAATTTTACCTATAGTCACTCCTGACATAGAAATATTCTATCAGTCAACTCGCAAATTTTAGTAAAAAATGTTAAAGTTTTTCAAATTTTTAAGATAAGCTTAAACACTCTAAAATACGCTGAAACATGTAAATCCGAAGTCCCAGACTGAAATATTGAATAATAAAAAAGTTTGGTTTTGTATGGGCAATCTGGACTCTAACAAATTTACCAACACCCAGCGTAAAAATGACTATCTTTTAAAAAATCAATTTTACAATTAATAGCTAGATCGCTTTAATACACTCTGAAACGCGAAAAGCCAAGACCTTAGGTTGAAATAACGAAAACTTAAATTTTACCTATAGTCACTCCTGACAGAAATATTCTATCAGTCAATTCGCAAATTTTAGTAAAAAATGTTAAAAGTTTTTCAAATTTTTAAGATAAGCTTAAACACTCTAAAATACGCTGAAACATATAAATCCGAAATCCCAGACTGAAATATTGAATAATAAAAAAGTTTGGTTTTGTATGGGCAATCTGGACTCTAACAAATTTACCAACACCCAGCGTAAAAATGACTATCTTTTAAGAAATCAATTTTACAATTAATAGCTAGATCGCTTTAATACACTCTGAAACGCGAAAAGCCAAGACCTTAGGTTGAAATAACGAAAACTTAAATTTTACCTATAGTCACTCCTGACATAGAAATATTCTATCAGTCAACTCGCAAATTTTAGTAAAAAATGTTAAAGTTTTTCAAATTTTTAAGATAAGCTTAAACACTCTAAAATACGCTGAAACATGTAAATCCGAAGTCCCAGACTGAAATATTGAATAATAAAAAAGTTTGGTTTTGTATAGGCAATCTGGACTCTAACAAATTTACCAACACCCAGCGTAAAAATGACTATCTTTTAAGAAATCAATTTTACAATTAATAGCTAGATCGCTTTAATACACTCTGAAACGCGAAAAGCCAAGACCTTAGGTTGAAATAACGAAAACTTAAATTTTACCTATAGTCACTCCTGACAGAAATATTCTATCAGTCAATTCGCAAATTTTAGTAAAAAATGTTAAAAGTTTTTCAAATTTTTAAAATAAGCTTAAACACTCTAAAATACACTGAAACATGTAAATCCGAAGTCCCAGACTGAAATATTGAATAATAAAAAAGTTTGGTATGGTATGGACAATCGGGACTCTAACAAATTTACCAACACCCAGCGTAAAAATGACTATCTTTTAAGAAATCAATTTTACAATTAATAGCTAGATCGCTTTAATACACTCTGAAACGCGAAAAGCCAAGACCTTAGGTTGAAATAACGAAAACTTAAATTTGACCTATAGTCACTCCTGACATAGAAATATTCTATCAGTCAACTCACAAATTTTAGTAAAAAATGTTAAAGTTTTTCAAATTTTTAAGATAAGCTTAAACACTCTAAAATACGCTGAAACATATAAATCCGAAATCCCAGACTGAAATATTGAATAATAAAAAAGTTTGGTTTTGTATGGGCAATCTGGACTCTAACAAATTTACCAACACCCAGCGTAAAAATGACTATCTTTTAAGAAATAAATTTTACAATTAATAGCTAGATCGCTTTAATACACTCTGAAACGCGAAAAGCCAAGACCTTAGGTTGAAATAACGAAAACTTAAATTTTACCTATAGTCACTCCTGACAGAAATATTCTATCAGTCAATTCGCAAATTTTAGTAAAAAATGTTAAAAGTTTTTCAAATTTTTAAGATAAGCTTAAACACTCTAAAATACGCTGAAACATATAAATCCGAAATCCCAGACTGAAATATTGAATAATAAAAAAGTTTGGTTTTGTATGGGCAATCTGGACTCTAACAAATTTACCAACACCCAGCGTAAAAATGACTATCTTTTAAGAAATCAATTTTTCAATTAATAGCTAGATCGCTTTAATACACTCTGAAACGCGAAAAGCCAAGACCTTAGGTTGAAATAACAAAAACTTAAATTTTACCTATAGTCACTCCTGACATAGAAATATTCTATCAGTCAACTCGCAAATTTTAGTAAAAAATGTTAAAGTTTTTCAAATTTTTAAGATAAGCTTAAACACTCTAAAATACGCTGAAACATGTAAATCCGAAGTCCCAGACTGAAATATTGAATAATAAAAAAGTTTGGTTTTGTATGGGCAATCTGGACTCTAACAAATTTACCAACACCCAGCGTAAAAATGACTATCTTTTAAAAAATCAATTTTACAATTAATAGCTAGACCGCTTTAATACACTCTGAAACGCGAAAAGCTAAGACCTTAGGTTGAAATAACGAAAACTTAAATTTTACCTATAGTCACTCCTGACATAGAAATATTCTATCAGTCAACTCGCAAATTTTAGTAAAAAATGTTAAAGTTTTTCAAATTTTTAAGATAAGCTTAAACACTCTAAAATACGCTGAAACATGTAAATCCGAAATCCCAGACTGATATATTGAATAATAAAAAAGTTTGGTTTTGTATGGGCAATCGGGACTCTAACAAATTTACCAACACCCAGCGTAAAAATGACTATCTTTTAAGAAATCAATTTTTCAATTAATAGCTAGATCGCTTTAATACACTCTGAAACGCGAAAAGCCAAGACCTTAGGTTGAAATAACGAAAACTTAAATTTTACCTATAGTCACTCCTGACATAGAAATATTCTATCAGTCAACTCGCAAATTTTAGTAAAAAATGTTAAAGTTTTTCAAATTTTTAAGATAAGCTTAAACACTCTAAAATACGCTGAAACATGTAAATCCGAAGTCCCAGACTGAAATATTGAATAATAAAAAAGTTTGGTTTTGTATGGGCAATCTGGACTCTAACAAATTTACCAACACCCAGCGTAAAAATGACTATCTTTTAAAAAATCAATTTTACAATTAATAGCTAGATCGCTTTAATACACTCTGAAACGCGAAAAGCCAAGACCTTAGGTTGAAATAACGAAAACTTAAATTTTACCTATAGTCACTCCTGACAGAAATATTCTATCAGTCAATTCGCAAATTTTAGTAAAAAATGTTAAAAGTTTTTCAAATTTTTAAGATAAGCTTAAACACTCTAAAATACGCTGAAACATATAAATCCGAAATCCCAGACTGAAATATTGAATAATAAAAAAGTTTGGTTTTGTATGGGCAATCTGGACTCTAACAAATTTACCAACACCCAGCGTAAAAATGACTATCTTTTAAGAAATCAATTTTTCAATTAATAGCTAGATCGCTTTAATACACTCTGAAACGCGAAAAGCCAAGACCTTAGGTTGAAATAACAAAAACTTAAATTTTACCTATAGTCACTCCTGACATAGAAATATTCTATCAGTCAACTCGCAAATTTTAGTAAAAAATGTTAAAGTTTTTCAAATTTTTAAGATAAGCTTAAACACTCTAAAATACGCTGAAACATGTAAATCCGAAGTCCCAGACTGAAATATTGAATAATAAAAAAGTTTGGTTTTGTATGGGCAATCTGGACTCTAACAAATTTACCAACACCCAGCGTAAAAATGACTATCTTTTAAAAAATCAATTTTACAATTAATAGCTAGACCACTTTAATACACTCTGAAACGCGAAAAGCTAAGACCTTAGGTTGAAATAACGAAAACTTAAATTTTACCTATAGTCACTCCTGACATAGAAATATTCTATCAGTCAACTCGCAAATTTTAGTAAAAAATGTTAAAGTTTTTCAAATTTTTAAGATAAGCTTAAACACTCTAAAATACGCTGAAACATGTAAATCCGAAATCCCAGACTGATATATTGAATAATAAAAAAGTTTGGTTTTGTATGGGCAATCGGGACTCTAACAAATTTACCAACACCCAGCGTAAAAATGACTATCTTTTAAGAAATCAATTTTTCAATTAATAGCTAGATCGCTTTAATACACTCTGAAACGCGAAAAGCCAAGACCTTAGGTTGAAATAACGAAAACTTAAATTTTACCTATAGTCACTCCTGACATAGAAATATTCTATCAGTCAACTCGCAAATTTTAGTAAAAAATGTTAAAGTTTTTCAAATTTTTAAGATAAGCTTAAACACTCTAAAATACGCTGAAACATGTAAATCCGAAGTCCCAGACTGAAATATTGAATAATAAAAAAGTTTGGTTTTGTATGGGCAATCTGGACTCTAACAAATTTACCAACACCCAGCGTAAAAATGACTATCTTTTAAAAAATCAATTTTACAATTAATAGCTAGATCGCTTTAATACACTCTGAAACGCGAAAAGCCAAGACCTTAGGTTGAAATAACGAAAACTTAAATTTTACCTATAGTCACTCCTGACATAGAAATATTCTATCAGTCAACTCGCAAATTTTAGTAAAAAATGTTAGTTTTTCAAATTTTTAAGATAAGCTTAAACACTCTAAAATACGCTGAAACATGTAAATCCGAAGTCCCAGACTGAAATATTGAATAATAAAAAAGTTTGGTTTTGTATGGGCAATCTGGACTCTAACAAATTTACCAACACCCAGCGTAAAAATGACTATCTTTTAAGAAATCAATTTTACAATTAATAGCTAGATCGCTTTAATACACTCTGAAACGCGAAAAGCCAAGACCTTAGGTTGAAATAACGAAAACTTAAATTTTACCTATAGTCACTCCTGACAGAAATATTCTATCAGTCAATTCGCAAATTTTAGTAAAAAATGTTAAAAGTTTTTCAAATTTTTAAAATAAGCTTAAACACTCTAAAATACACTGAAACATGTAAATCCGAAGTCCCAGACTGAAATATTGAATAATAAAAAAGTTTGGTATGGTATGGACAATCGGGACTCTAACAAATTTACCAACACCCAGCGTAAAAATGACTATCTTTTAAGAAATCAATTTTACAATTAATAGCTAGATCGCTTTAATACACTCTGAAACGCGAAAAGCCAATACCTTAGGTTGAAATAACGAAAACTTAAATTTTACCTATAGTCACTCCTGACATAGAAATATTCTATCAGTCAACTCACAAATTTTAGTAAAAAATGTTAAAAGTTTTTCAAATTTTTAAGATAAGCTTAAACACTCTAAAATACGCTGAAACATATAAATCCGAAATCCCAGACTGAAATATTGAATAATAAAAAAGTTTGGTTTTGTATGGGCAATCTGGACTCTAACAAATTTACCAACACCCAGCGTAAAAATGACTATCTTTTAAGAAATCAATTTTACAATTAATAGCTAGATCGCTTTAATACACTCTGAAACGCGAAAAGCCAAGACCTTAGGTTGAAATAACGAAAACTTAAATTTTACCTATAGTCACTCCTGACATAGAAATATTCTATCAGTCAACTCGCAAATTTTAGTAAAAAATGTTAAAGTTTTTCAAATTTTTAAGATAAGCTTAAACACTCTAAAATACGCTGAAACATGTAAATCCGAAGTCCCAGACTGAAATATTGAATAATAAAAAAGTTTGGTTTTGTATAGGCAATCTGGACTCTAACAAATTTACCAACACCCAGCGTAAAAATGACTATCTTTTAAGAAATCAATTTTACAATTAATAGCTAGATCGCTTTAATACACTCTGAAACGCGAAAAGCCAAGACCTTAGGTTGAAATAACGAAAACTTAAATTTTACCTATAGTCACTCCTGACAGAAATATTCTATCAGTCAATTCGCAAATTTTAGTAAAAAATGTTAAAAGTTTTTCAAATTTTTAAAATAAGCTTAAACACTCTAAAATACACTGAAACATGTAAATCCGAAGTCCCAGACTGAAATATTGAATAATAAAAAAGTTTGGTATGGTATGGACAATCGGGACTCTAACAAATTTACCAACACCCAGCGTAAAAATGACTATCTTTTAAGAAATCAATTTTACAATTAATAGCTAGATCGCTTTAATACACTCTGAAACGCGAAAAGCCAAGACCTTAGGTTGAAATAACGAAAACTTAAATTTGACCTATAGTCACTCCTGACATAGAAATATTCTATCAGTCAACTCACAAATTTTAGTAAAAAATGTTAAAGTTTTTCAAATTTTTAAGATAAGCTTAAACACTCTAAAATACGCTGAAACATATAAATCCGAAATCCCAGACTGAAATATTGAATAATAAAAAAGTTTGGTTTTGTATGGGCAATCTGGACTCTAACAAATTTACCAACACCCAGCGTAAAAATGACTATCTTTTAAGAAATAAATTTTACAATTAATAGCTAGATCGCTTTAATACACTCTGAAACGCGAAAAGCCAAGACCTTAGGTTGAAATAACGAAAACTTAAATTTTACCTATAGTCACTCTTGACATAGAAATATTCTATCAGTCAACTCACAAATTTTAGTAAAAAATGTTAAAGTTTTTCAAATTTTTAAGATAAGCTTAAACACTCTAAAATACGCTGAAACATGTAAATCCGAAGTCCCAGACTGAAATATTGAATAATAAAAAAGTTTGGTTTTGTATAGGCAATCTGGACTCTAACAAATTTACCAACACCCAGCGTAAAAATGACTATCTTTTAAGAAATCAATTTTACAATTAATAGCTAGATCGCTTTAATACACTCTGAAACGCGAAAAGCCAAGACCTTAGGTTGAAATAACGAAAACTTAAATTTTACCTATAGTCACTCCTGACAGAAATATTCTATCAGTCAATTCGCAAATTTTAGTAAAAAATGTTAAAAGTTTTTCAAATTTTTAAGATAAGCTTAAACACTCTAAAATACGCTGAAACATATAAATCCGAAATCCCAGACTGAAATATTGAATAATAAAAAAGTTTGGTTTTGTATGGGCAATCTGGACTCTAACAAATTTACCAACACCCAGCGTAAAAATGACTATCTTTTAAGAAATCAATTTTTCAATTAATAGCTAGATCGCTTTAATACACTCTGAAACGCGAAAAGCCAAGACCTTAGGTTGAAATAACAAAAACTTAAATTTTACCTATAGTCACTCCTGACATAGAAATATTCTATCAGTCAACTCGCAAATTTTAGTAAAAAATGTTAAAGTTTTTCAAATTTTTAAGATAAGCTTAAACACTCTAAAATACGCTGAAACATGTAAATCCGAAGTCCCAGACTGAAATATTGAATAATAAAAAAGTTTGGTTTTGTATGGGCAATCTGGACTCTAACAAATTTACCAACACCCAGCGTAAAAATGACTATCTTTTAAAAAATCAATTTTACAATTAATAGCTAGACCGCTTTAATACACTCTGAAACGCGAAAAGCTAAGACCTTAGGTTGAAATAACGAAAACTTAAATTTTACCTATAGTCACTCCTGACAGAAATATTCTATCAGTCAACTCGCAAATTTTAGTAAAAAATGTTAAAGTTTTTCAAATTTTTAAGATAAGCTTAAACACTCTAAAATACGCTGAAACATGTAAATCCGAAATCCCAGACTGATATATTGAATAATAAAAAAGTTTGGTTTTGTATGGGCAATCGGGACTCTAACAAATTTACCAACACCCAGCGTAAAAATGACTATCTTTTAAGAAATCAATTTTTCAATTAATAGCTAGATCGCTTTAATACACTCTGAAACGCGAAAAGCCAAGACCTTAGGTTGAAATAACGAAAACTTAAATTTTACCTATAGTCACTCCTGACATAGAAATATTCTATCAGTCAACTCGCAAATTTTAGTAAAAAATGTTAAAGTTTTTCAAATTTTTAAGATAAGCTTAAACACTCTAAAATACGCTGAAACATGTAAATCCGAAGTCCCAGACTGAAATATTGAATAATAAAAAAGTTTGGTTTTGTATGGGCAATCTGGACTCTAACAAATTTACCAACACCCAGCGTAAAAATGACTATCTTTTAAAAAATCAATTTTACAATTAATAGCTAGATCGCTTTAATACACTCTGAAACGCGAAAAGCCAAGACCTTAGGTTGAAATAACGAAAACTTAAATTTTACCTATAGTCACTCCTGACAGAAATATTCTATCAGTCAATTCGCAAATTTTAGTAAAAAATGTTAAAAGTTTTTCAAATTTTTAAGATAAGCTTAAACACTCTAAAATACGCTGAAACATATAAATCCGAAATCCCAGACTGAAATATTGAATAATAAAAAAGTTTGGTTTTGTATGGGCAATCTGGACTCTAACAAATTTACCAACACCCAGCGTAAAAATGACTATCTTTTAAGAAATCAATTTTTCAATTAATAGCTAGATCGCTTTAATACACTCTGAAACGCGAAAAGCCAAGACCTTAGGTTGAAATAACAAAAACTTAAATTTTACCTATAGTCACTCCTGACATAGAAATATTCTATCAGTCAACTCGCAAATTTTAGTAAAAAATGTTAAAGTTTTTCAAATTTTTAAGATAAGCTTAAACACTCTAAAATACGCTGAAACATGTAAATCCGAAGTCCCAGACTGAAATATTGAATAATAAAAAAGTTTGGTTTTGTATGGGCAATCTGGACTCTAACAAATTTACCAACACCCAGCGTAAAAATGACTATCTTTTAAAAAATCAATTTTACAATTAATAGCTAGACCACTTTAATACACTCTGAAACGCGAAAAGCTAAGACCTTAGGTTGAAATAACGAAAACTTAAATTTTACCTATAGTCACTCCTGACATAGAAATATTCTATCAGTCAACTCGCAAATTTTAGTAAAAAATGTTAAAGTTTTTCAAATTTTTAAGATAAGCTTAAACACTCTAAAATACGCTGAAACATGTAAATCCGAAATCCCAGACTGATATATTGAATAATAAAAAAGTTTGGTTTTGTATGGGCAATCGGGACTCTAACAAATTTACCAACACCCAGCGTAAAAATGACTATCTTTTAAGAAATCAATTTTTCAATTAATAGCTAGATCGCTTTAATACACTCTGAAACGCGAAAAGCCAAGACCTTAGGTTGAAATAACGAAAACTTAAATTTTACCTATAGTCACTCCTGACATAGAAATATTCTATCAGTCAACTCGCAAATTTTAGTAAAAAATGTTAAAGTTTTTCAAATTTTTAAGATAAGCTTAAACACTCTAAAATACGCTGAAACATGTAAATCCGAAGTCCCAGACTGAAATATTGAATAATAAAAAAGTTTGGTTTTGTATGGGCAATCTGGACTCTAACAAATTTACCAACACCCAGCGTAAAAATGACTATCTTTTAAAAAATCAATTTTACAATTAATAGCTAGATCGCTTTAATACACTCTGAAACGCGAAAAGCCAAGACCTTAGGTTGAAATAACGAAAACTTAAATTTTACCTATAGTCACTCCTGACATAGAAATATTCTATCAGTCAACTCGCAAATTTTAGTAAAAAATGTTAGTTTTTCAAATTTTTAAGATAAGCTTAAACACTCTAAAATACGCTGAAACATGTAAATCCGAAGTCCCAGACTGAAATATTGAATAATAAAAAAGTTTGGTTTTGTATGGGCAATCTGGACTCTAACAAATTTACCAACACCCAGCGTAAAAATGACTATCTTTTAAGAAATCAATTTTACAATTAATAGCTAGATCGCTTTAATACACTCTGAAACGCGAAAAGCCAAGACCTTAGGTTGAAATAACGAAAACTTAAATTTTACCTATAGTCACTCCTGACAGAAATATTCTATCAGTCAATTCGCAAATTTTAGTAAAAAATGTTAAAAGTTTTTCAAATTTTTAAAATAAGCTTAAACACTCTAAAATACACTGAAACATGTAAATCCGAAGTCCCAGACTGAAATATTGAATAATAAAAAAGTTTGGTATGGTATGGACAATCGGGACTCTAACAAATTTACCAACACCCAGCGTAAAAATGACTATCTTTTAAGAAATCAATTTTACAATTAATAGCTAGATCGCTTTAATACACTCTGAAACGCGAAAAGCCAATACCTTAGGTTGAAATAACGAAAACTTAAATTTTACCTATAGTCACTCCTGACATAGAAATATTCTATCAGTCAACTCACAAATTTTAGTAAAAAATGTTAAAGTTTTTCAAATTTTTAAGATAAGCTTAAACACTCTAAAATACGCTGAAACATGTAAATCCGAAGTCCCAGACTGAAATATTGAATAATAAAAAAGTTTGGTTTTGTACGGGCAATCTGGACTCTAATAAATTTACCAACACCCAGCGTAAAAATGACTATCTTTTAAAAAATCAATTTTACAATTAATAGCTAGATCGCTTTAATACACTCTGAAACGCGAAAAGCCAAGACCTTAGGTTGAAATAATGAAAACTTAAATTTTACCTATAGTCACTCCTGACATAGAAATATTCTATCAGTCAACTCGCAAATTTTAGTAAAAAATGTTAAAGTTTTTCAAATTTTTAAGATAAGCTTAAACACTCTAAAATACGCTGAAACATATAAATCCGAAATCCCAGACTGAAATATTGAATAATAAAAAAGTTTGGTTTTGTATGGGCAATCTGGACTCTAACAAATTTACCAACACCCAGCGTAAAAATGACTATCTTTTAAGAAATAAATTTTACAATTAATAGCTAGATCTCTTTAATACACTCTGAAACGCGAAAAGCCAAGACCTTAGGTTGAAATAACGAAAACTTTAATTTTACTTATATCCACTCCTGACATAGAAATATTCTATCAGTCAACTCGCAAATTTTAGTATAAAATGTTAAAAGTTTTTCAAATTTTTAAGATAAGCTTAAACACTCTAAAATACGCTGAAACATGTAAATCCGAAGTCCCAGACTGAAATATTGAATAATAAAAAAGTTTGGTTTTGTATAGGCAATCTGGACTCTAACAAATTTACCAACACCCAGCGTAAAAATGACTATCTTTTAAGAAATCAATTTTACAATTAATAGCTAGATCGCTTTAATACACTCTGAAACGCGAAAAGCCAAGACCTTAGGTTGAAATAACGAAAACTTAAATTTTACCTATAGTCACTCCTGACAGAAATATTCTATCAGTCAATTCGCAAATTTTAGTAAAAAATGTTAAAAGTTTTTCAAATTTTTAAAATAAGCTTAAACACTCTAAAATACACTGAAACATGTAAATCCGAAGTCCCAGACTGAAATATTGAATAATAAAAAAGTTTGGTATGGTATGGACAATCGGGACTCTAACAAATTTACCAACACCCAGCGTAAAAATGACTATCTTTTAAGAAATCAATTTTACAATTAATAGCTAGATCGCTTTAATACACTCTGAAACGCGAAAAGCCAAGACCTTAGGTTGAAATAACGAAAACTTAAATTTTACCTATAGTCACTCCTGACATAGAAATATTCTATCAGTCAACTCGCAAATTTTAGTAAAAAATGTTAAAGTTTTTCAAATTTTTAAGATAAGCTTAAACACTCTAAAATACGCTGAAACATGTAAATCCGAAGTCCCAGACTGAAATATTGAATAATAAAAAAGTTTGGTTTTGTATGGGCAATCTGGACTCTAACAAATTTACCAACACCCAGCGTAAAAATGACTATCTTTTAAGAAATCAATTTTTCAATTAATAGCTAGATCGCTTTAATACACTCTGAAACGCGAAAAGCCAAGACCTTAGGTTGAAATAACGAAAACTTAAATTTTACCTATAGTCACTCCTGACATAGAAATATTCTATCAGTCAACTCGCAAATTTTAGTAAAAAATGTTAAAGTTTTTCAAATTTTTAAGATAAGCTTAAACACTCTAAAATACGCTGAAACATGTAAATCCGAAATCCCAGACTGAAATATTGAATAATAAAAAAGTTTGGTTTTGTATGGGCAATCTGGACTCTAACAAATTTACCAACACCCAGCGTAAAAATGACTATCTTTTAAGAAATCAATTTTACAATTAATAGCTAGATCGCTTTAATACACTCTGAAACGCGAAAAGCCAAGACCTTAGGTTGAAATAACGAAAACTTAAATTTTACCTATAGTCACTCCTGACAGAAATATTCTATCAGTCAACTCGCAAATTTTAGTAAAAAATGTTAAAAGTTTTTCAAATTTTTAAGATAAGCTTAAACACTCTAAAATACGCTGAAACATGTAAATCCGAAATCCCAGACTGAAATATTGAATAATAAAAAAGTTTGGTTTTGTATGGGCAATCTGGACTCTAACAAATTTACCAACACCCAGCGTAAAAATGACTATCTTTTAAGAAATCAATTTTACAATTAATAGCTAGATCGCTTTAATACACTCTGAAACGCGAAAAGCCAAGACCTTAGGTTGAAATAACGAAAACTTAAATTTTACCTATAGTCACTCCTGACATAGAAATATTCTATCAGTCAACTCGCAAATTTTAGTATAAAAATGTTAAAGTTTTTCAAATTTTTAAGATAAGCTTAAACACTCTAAAATACGCTGAAACATATAAATCCGAAATCCCAGACTGAAATATTGAATAATAAAAAAGTTTGGTTTTGTATGGCCAACCAGGACTAACAAATTTACCAACACCCAGCGTAAAAATGACTATCTTTTAAGAAATCAGTTTTTCAATTAATAGCTAGATCGCTTTAATACACTCTGAAACGCGAAAAGCCAAGACCTTAGGTTGAAATAACGAAAACTTAAATTTTACCTATAGTCACTCCTGACAGAAATATTCTATCAGTCAACTCGCAAATTTTAGTAAAAAATGTTAAAAGTTTTTCAAATTTTTAAGATAAGCTTAAACACTCTAACATACGCTGAAACATATAAATCCGAAATCCCAGACTGAAATATTGAATAATAAAAAAGTTTGGTTTTCTATGGACAATCGGGACTCTAACAAATTTACCAACACCCAGCGTAAAAATGACTATCTTTTAAGAAATCAATTTTACAATTAATAGCTAGATCGCTTTAATACACTCTGAAACGCGAAAAGCCAAGACCTTAGGTTGAAATAACGAAAATTTAAATTTTGCCTATAGTCACTCCTGACATAGAAATATTCTGTCAGTCAACTCGCAAATTTTAGTATAAAAATGTTAAAGTTTTTCAAATTTTTAAGATAAGCTTAAACACTCTAAAATACGCTGAAACATATAAATCCTAAATCCCAGACTGATATATTGAATAATAAAAAAGTTTGGTTTTGTATGGGTAATCGGGACTCTAACAAATTTACCAACACCCAGCGTAAAAATGACTATCTTTTAAGAAATCAATTTTACAATTAATAGCTAAATCGCTTTAATACACTCAGAAACGCGAAAAGCCAAGACCTTAGGTTGAAATAATGAAAAACTAAATTTTACATATAGTCACAATTGTTAAAGTCCCCAAGGTCATCGCAATTCCCCCCACCACTTTCCTTATACCTAGGGCACCCGGAGCCATACGATCAGTCGCTCTGCGACTGTCATGGGGTGCACACTGGTGTCGGCACTCTGCTCTACGGTTTTAAGTTAAAGTTTAGGATTTATCATGTACAACAATAAAAACTTAGCAAATTATAACATTTTAGCCAGTTCAATTTACCACACTTACACTTATTTGGCAAAAACATAAAACTGTTGTACCATGAGTAAATTTTTCTAAGTGTTGGTTCAAACCTGGGGGTACTTCTGTTGAGATGAAAACTTTAACTCTAATCGTACGAAGAGTAAATATTTCTAAGTGTTTGCTCAAACTTTTAGGTAGCTCAACGCGCGGGGACGGGCTGCGAGCCGGCTGTGGCCGGGCCGCCTTATATCCCCACCGGAGTGGTCACGCCCAGGATATCAGGGGTGTGGGAGTGGGTGGGGGTGGGGGTGGTGGTGGTGGGGGGGGGGGGTTCACTTCTCGTCTGGAGCAAGAAACTTTTTGGTCAAGGTCAAAATTTTTTCCGAAAAAAAAAAGTTCGGGGGGGGGGGGGGGGGGGTTCACTTCTCGTCTGGAGCAAGAAACTTTTGGTCAAGGTCAAAATTTTTCCGAAAAAAAAAAAGTTCGGTGGGGGGGGGGGTTCACTTCTCGTCTGGAGCAAGAAACTTTTTGGTCAAGGTCAAAATTTTTTCCGAAAAAAAAAAGTTCGGGGGGGGGGGTTCACTTCTCGTCTGGAGCAAGAAACTTTTGGTCAAGGTCAAAATTTTTCCGAAAAAAAAAAAGTTCGGTGGGGGGGGGGGGGGTTCACTTCTCGTCTGGAGCAAGAAACTTTTGGTCAAGGTCAAAATTTTTTCCGAAAAAAAAAGTTCGGGGGGGGGGGGGGGGGGTTCACTTCTCGTCTGGAGCAAGAAACTTTTGGTCAAGGTCAAAATTTTTTCCGAAAAAAAAGTTCGGGGGGGGGGGGGGGGGCTCGCCAAACTTTTCGCCAGGGGGGGGGGGGGGTGTTCAAGTGGGTCAAGGTCACCCACAACACTTCTACTCTAAGTGTTGGCTATACCCCCACCACAACTGAGTCCCTAGGCTGCACAACACCGCTCGGCCAGTATGTCTCCGGCTTCCATGCGGTGCGTCCGCTGTTCTCCAACTCTCTATATGTAAATATTTTTACAAGTTTTAAATCTAGGTCACTTCACTTTAACTCTGGGACAATATCGACTTGTAGTATTTCAGTGTTTTGACTCAAGGTCATCACACTTTAACTCTAGCACATCGGTTATCGTACCAGAGGTGCTCAATAACCTAACTTGTAATGTTTAGGGTGGCATTTGCACGCCACGTGGTATCGCCATGAGTGTCCAGTCCAGGTTTTAAGTTAAATTAATTTTACTGTAATCTTTTCCATTTCCGCTTCGTTTTGCCAAAGTATAAGGTGTCACTTAATAAAGTGGTATTTCTCTAAATTTATAGGAGATTGCAAGGATACAATTAGTTTATTTAGGAGACTCTTCATCTTGGAGTTTAACACAATTTCCACTTTGACTTTGCTTCCTCGGCTCTCACAGCCTAAGCTGTACAGAAATGTTTCTTCTAGTGCCAACTCGGGCCAAGAGAACAGTGTGTTGACTGTAGGACAGCTCATGGTGAAGTGATGCGATACTCCAGCGTACCACCTCACCTTCCCCCGCCACTGTGACCTTCCCCCACTCCTGCTGTTTCCCCCACCTCTTTTCCCTTGACTCATGCGCTACAAGCATTCTCTCAGTATTGTGCGGACTTTTGTGAGGTGAAGCCATGTCGCAGGACACTTTAGGTAAGAAACTTAGCCGTGTTAAGACTTTATTAGTTGCTCAATGTCCACCACTCAAAGTTAAGAGGGTTTCAACTTTAGCTAAGTGGCGCAAACTGTTGCGCGGACACCCTAAGTTTTATACAAAACAGACTAATGTCAGTTTTACTGATGAGGATTTGTTTAAAATATTGGATGAAATGACTTTTCCTTGCAAAATTCAGTTAGTTACTCCCATTCCTGACAGTTTAGAGTCTTAGTCTCTCAAGCCGATATACCTAGCATACACAGAGCCTGACATTCAGTCACTCGGTGGCTGTCGTGGGGTGCGCATCGGTGTCGGCGCTCTGTAGTTGTTACGTGTTCAAGGTCACGGTAATATGAAATTGCGGATGTTGTGCTTGTTCAATGGCCTCTGAGGACTAGTGGATGACGGTTTAAGCAAGGTCATGTCGCAAACTTGAGTTTGACTTGGCACTTTTGCCGTTTCTCATCGCAAATTCGCTCCAAGTCGTCAATGGTCACGTGGACTCTGACTGAAACTCGGAGCGTAGTGCGAGAAACGGCAAAAGTGCCAAAAAATTTTGAGTTTCGGCGTGACCTTGACCTTAACAGTGTCAGTGACGTCATTTTGATGATATAATGGATGATGACGTCATCAGCATGTCATTTCTGTGACGTCATGGGTGTGACGTCACGGAAATGACGTCATCGATGATGACGTCATCAATTACGTCATCGATGACGTCATTTTGATGACGTCATGGGTATGACGTCATCGATTGCGTCATCATCGATGACGTCATCGATTACGTCATCGATGACGTCATCGGGGTCATTGACCTTGGCGATGACGTCATCACATTCCTCAGAGGTCATTGAACTGAGCCAGCAACCGCAAAAACACACTACTAGCAGGCAATGGACGTTTTTGATTTTGAAATTGTTATAAAAGATTTTAATGAAAAGTTAAAATGCCAGGCATTTCCGGTTCGGTTATCAGATTAAGGTCAGGTTGCGGCATTGTGTTCTGTTAAGCGAGACCTTTGATATGAGGTACATTATTGCCCTATGCCTACACTTAAAATTTTCTTATGACTTCTTTAATGGGCCGTCCCTCATTGGGGCTAAAAAATCACATTGTACCACAAAATGTGCCACTAATGGCCAAATATGGATGTTTGAAGTTCCATTCCTCAAAGTCATCCCTTATAGAAAAAATAAGAGGGGAAGACACTAAAATTAAATAATGTCTGTTCTGAAATGTGGCCAAGAACAGAGACTTTTTTCACTGTCACCGTAAAATCAAATAAAATTTTGCTCGTTACCATCAAACCAAACATAGTGATATTATATATCATTGTAAAGCTAAAATAATTCTCTACATACTTCAGATTTACTGTTTTACATGTAAACTTCAAACAAAGGAGCTGTAAGGGAAGGTTTTTATATGATGTAAAGAAAAAAATCTATTTTTTGTTTGTGTCGATTTTGCCACAAAACTTTAAGGTTTTTGTAAAAGTGGTAATGACAATTGTTGTAGCAAATGTTATTGGGAACAAAATAAAAGCAACGCCACTTCAATTGCTTTTCTCCTTACGAAACTATATACTGCCACTTTAACTTTAAAGGGGCGTAGGACGGAAAGCTCAAGAAGGATTTTTCGGGACTTTAGGGAAAATGCATACCTTATCTTATAGTCTATCAACTGTGAACAATTCAGCTCCTCCGGAATTACTTCCGACACGAACCTATTTTGACTGGGCTAAGAAGTAACGGATGTACATCTATAAGCAATGATGTACATAAACAACAGTTTGAATTTAAATTGCATTAAAAGGTCTTAGTCGTTTAATATATTTTACATTACGGTACTTAATAATTTAAATTTAACTAATCTTGCTTGGTGAATTATTCTAATCTTTCGTAGTTCATATACAATCATTTTAACCAAACCTGTTACTGCAATATTGTTAGTTAACAAAACGTGCCTTATTATTGCGGTAGCGGCGATTGTCCTGCTGCTTCCTCAATATAAATGTCAAGAGAACCGAGGAGACGTACGCGAAGGCCGCTGAGCCCCGTAGAAGGCTCGTAGACGTAGTGTGTGCGAGTAGTGAGTAGTGCAGTAACGAGGTCGCGGCGACATTCACACGGCCCGACTCCACGGCGTGGTGGAGCAAGTGGACAGTCGGGGAGTTCTCATGTCACAGAAACCAATACGGCTCGTCTCCGGTGTCCGATGGCACTGATACGCTGCCACGCGAATGTACATGCACAGCCCAACTATCATACTTCTAACATTCTGATGGCTATTCTAATTTGAGTACTCCTGTGGAGAGAAACTGGACGTGTTTGGATTGACAGGATTGGCTATTTGAGGCGTTGGTCGAATGGGTCGGAAAATAAATGCTTTTCCTCTGAATGTAGTTTACTGTATTTGTAAGTGGGAATTAACAACAAATGGGTATACCATACCCAAAATGCATAGGTGTGTTATAAACGACTCATTACCCCTGTAACTTACACAAATTGAATGATATAAAGAATGTAAGGGACACACTGAATACTACAACCTTGACTGATGTCATTCAAAATAAAAAAGGAAAAGCTACCTCAAATATATCTTTGTAGGTGATTTTTCAGTATTCTCATAAATTTTGTTAATTTTTAGAATTTCCTTGACAAGACTCCCCTGACTATCTTTGGATTTTCAGATTGTTAACTGCTTATAAGAATCAAATTATTGAGTTATACAAACGATTCAATTAACAACAATACAACTGATCAAAACAGAAAAAGACAGTACTCGCTCGCTCGACCGCATTGGTTGGACTCAGTTTGGGAATGTTGGACGCGGTGAACCGGCGCCTTCGAGCGGTTGAGTTACCCGGTGATAAAATAGGGGAATACGAGGTAATCGGGCGGTCGGAGGTAATGACGTAATGACGATCAGAGCAGTACACGAGATCACGCCACGCAGTGCCGGTCCGGTGCGGCGTTATGTAAAACACCTACATCACATGTCGCGTCGGCCACGCTGCTGATTATTCGCGGAAAAAATCAATATAAAGCCCCTTAAAAAGCTAAATTTACAGATTCATTAAGGAAATATAGTATTACGCAGGTCTTAAAAATAATTGTTTAATGGTGGGCGTTACAGTACAGGTACTGTACCTAGTTGAAAATGAGGCCTCGTGATGAATCATACCTTTACTCTCTTTCTAAAATACGTTGTTACATAGAATCTGGGATGTGATCCCATTTTTAAGTGATGGTAGTTTAATAATTTTTCTACGCACATAACAGACTGGCATGCATTTGCTGCAGCTAAATGCGTTATAACATGACACGGTAGGTTGACATGAACCACAATGCAATCCGTATTTGTAGAAATCGGTCACTCACTTGTAATGGTTAAATGGCTTCAAACCGACTTACATCTGTTTGCTACTGTACGTAAACATCGCCGACGCCCGGCGTCGGCAGGTGCGAGTGAGAGGGCCGCGGGCCATGTCCGCCGTGATTCACACATCGCCAAGGTCGGCCGCCGCCGCCGTGACCGCGCCGCGTTGTGCCGTACTGTACCTTCTAGAGTGCCGTATCGCGATGGCACATACAAACATCCGATCTATTATTTATTTTGTAATATACCAAAGTTACTATGCAATAAGAACTTGGTGAAAACGGTCTAAATGAACACGAAATAAAATATTTCAAATTTTAAAAAGAATCCATAATAGAAGATTTTCTAATAAAAAGTTAAAACACCCTAAAGCTGGTATCGCGCTGGGGTTGTGGGGGTGTGTAGGTCGTGTTGTCGTTTGTCATGTTTATGTGGCGGCCGGCGCGGCGCCCGTGTATCCCTCCCCTCGCGGCTGCGACTGATCACCCTCTGTAGTCCTGTGTCGGTGGCCACCACCACTCTGTATACACAATCCATAATTAAGAATCTGGAGGCCGAGCATTTCCTCGTTATACCTAACAATTCTTATAGCAATAATAATATCGGTCACATCCAATATAAATGCCAATTCCACAAAGGCTCGTTTCTTTTCAAGACGACCTCGTTTGCTTCGCTCACTTTCCTTACAGAATGTTTTAATGTAGGCCTAAGGGTGCTGCACTCTGGTAAATATTTGTTGCATTACATGTTGGAACTGTAACACATGGATTTTACTTCTACGGTTATCAGCTAATTTTATCATCGACACTTTGTTTTCACTAGCATTTGCCGCTTGTTAAAAAATTATTTTTTACGAAAATACTCTGTTTAGGCTATTACATACTTTGGTCTTTGATTTTTTCTGATTCTCAACAAACCCGATAGTTCCATAGTTTACAGGAGATCTTCAAATTATTCTCACTGATTGAGAAAACCAACAAATTATAAATCTTTATGGGTTTCTTATTATAGACTTATAAGTAACGTATATTCATCATAATTTTTACTCTTTAACAAGGCAAATCAATGTTAAAAGAGAAATAAATTCGCAATTGAAGTACGCAATATCCGCAGAATGAATGCGACTCACAGACGACAAAAAACCACACCGAGCGAGCCAACAATGCAAATGACAGGAACAATGGGCAGCCAAGACGAGACGAGACGGGCGAGGCGGGCGAGGGGACGCTGGCGAGCGGTTGGCACCCTCACTGCCACCTGGGCATGGTATGAGGTGCTTACACTGGTGATGCGGGAACAGTCGTGTATAAGCCAACTGAGAAATTTATTAACTTAATTTAATATTATATTAATATTGGACCTTGGATTTTTGCTGTCGATTCAACTCTTTAAAAAGCAGGGTGGCAAATAATAAGCCTTTCCACCCGCCGCGCCGGCCAGCACACATATCGCACCCACCCGAGCTCCCATCAGCACACTATATTTTTCTTGCTTCCCGAATATATTAAATATGAATTGTGAATTAATTGAGCGTGTGGTCGAGTCCGCCATATCTGTGTGGTGTATGCTCGGAGCTGGGACTGGGAGTTGGCACAATCCGCGACTGAACTATAAACAACTCTGCCCTCGGCTGAGGCCGCGTCCGTCCACGCTGCAACGCGCACCAGCTGTGGCTCAGGCTACTATAATTCGATACTACTTGCTCATCGTCCCGCAGATAGGATAATGAAATTTGAAGTTCTTTTGCCGACAAATATTAGATCGAGCTGATAACAACACATGGTAAAAAATGCATACAGTAAATCGAAAGACAGGAAGGACTCGAGTTGACTTATTGTTAACCTAAGAAAGCGTAAGTGTAATTCTCACGAACAAGCTAAATTATACGCCATGGAATGTTTTATACGTATGCTAATGTTGGAAATTACTTGCATAAGATTGGCCTTGAATCAAACTCCTTGGAACCCCTCACACAAGTCACAAGATAGAGGAGTCCGGTGTGTATTATTAATATTCATATTATGCAATTCAACCTGAGTTATCCTTACTGTAAATTAACATTGTTTGTTAGTAGATGTTCTGTGGTTTGTGTTTGTATCACAGAGTTCTCTGTGGTTTGTATTACATTTACATTAGGCCTATGGTAACAGCATTTTAATGAACATATTCACTTTTGATTCTAATTTGGTAAACTTTCTCTATTCATTTACTAAATTTTATGCTCCATTATGTTAATAATGAATATAGACTACTAATTTGTATAAACGGTAACTATTGTGGCAATGCCGATTTAGAATTTTTTGCTGGACTTTTTTCCCACACTATACAATACACCTAAAAGAGTTTTTTTCAAACCCAAAGGGGATCACGTCAAAAGGCTTGTAATGTTGTAATGAATTGATATTATTACCAAATAAATCCAAAACTGTATAAGAGGCATTAATGTAGATTATTGTCCGGGATGAACAATGAATGTTAAGTTTTCCTTGCATTATAGCTGGGCCAAAATAAAACACACCGCAAGACAAATAATTTTACTTGTTTCAACTTCAACAGCGGGACAACACAACAAAGCGTTTAACTGAAAGAAACGAGAGGTAAACGGTCCATTATCTGTTCGGTTGAGACTCTGGGGACAATCTGTGTTTCCTAGCCCTAGAGAATTGGGGGAGGATGAGAAGGGGAAGAGGGAGGGAGGGTGATGAATTCAATTTTGAATAGCCTACTCACGGATCACGCAATATAAAGCCACTACTTAAAAATTAATATTTGTTATAATTGGCCCTTTTTGAATCCTTTGATAGCCAAACTACGTGATTATGATATTGTATTTTTGACAAAAACACTACAGTATCGGCAAGCCTCAGTTGCGCTTTACTGATATTACCGAAGTAAAAAGTATAAATTTTAATAAGTACTGGAGTATTTTTTTTACTATATAACAGTAGGCCTATATTTCCTACGCTATTTATTGCCGTAGTTTAAAACTAAACATCCCAACTGATATAAGATGATTTATCTATACTTATTTCATATGCTTATAATCTTTTTTTTTTGTATAACTGGAGCTCCTGCTCCTACAATTCTCAACCGTTTTTCAAGTTTTTAGTGTTGTTGGATAGAGCTTAGTGGTAGGTTGTTTCCGCCAAAAATGGATGAGAATCGGATTTAAAATAAAGGCACTATCACTATCAATACTTGAAATTTGAAAATTTCCCATTAGAATGATATTGATTAGGTTGAGAATTTTAAACACCTGATAATGCACAGATGTAAATAAGTGTTGTTGTGGGTGATTACTGATGATCACAACGTTCGATTGGTCGGGCATAATTGATTTAGAACTAGCTCGATTTTGAGCAAAAAGAACTCCAGTTAAATTTTATACTGTTCTGTAAATAGACTTTGAATCAAATACCTACTATTTATCTATTAAACACTTTTGAGACAAAAAATACTTTCCAGTCTTTCAAAAAATGTGAGGGGCTCTTCTTGCCTCATTATTAATCAAAACTCAAAACCTAAGTGCTGATCATCTTTAGGCCTTGTTGTAGTCCTGAATGGTTTTATGTCATTTCAGTTAGCTCATATAATCATAGGCTATTAGACTACTAGACATAATTCCTGTGGTCCAACGATAACCGGTGAATTAGAAACTTGATGAATTAGAAAAACATGGACGAAGTAAAATTTGTCAGAAACGTCAACAAAAATAGATCCTGCACTCTTTCAATCATCTAATGACCAAAAGATAATGTCCAATATGGAGACTGGAGACAACCCTTTTCTGTTGAAAAGCTGATACCGGAAGACAGAGTATCTCACTGTACTAACAATGAACATTTGACACTCAGGACAGGAGAGGGTAACAAACTGTAAGTATTGCGTAGAATGATTGATGGGAGAAGGAGAAGGCTCTAATTATTGGACTGAAATACCCTTTTCCACCCTACCTGCCCCATTAATGCTCAACCGCTCATACACAACACACGCGGTCATAAATAAGAGTGCAACACACGAAACTACAGAGGGAACCCTGGCCCGTTACTGACAATTTTTTAAGGCTCCGCTCTACCTGAGCCCGAATGCCACCTCGCGGCCGTAGCGCTAGGCGAGTTTTATGGCTGCAGAGTGCAGAGGTTTACGAAAATCGTGTTTTAAAATTAACTAATTAAGGAGATTGACTCTTAACTTCTTCTAAAAGTACGAGTAGAAAGACTGATCTATTTTTTGCGGTTATAGAATTTTTAAATAATATTTCCAAATTTAGTTATACCGGTAACTGTCTAAAATCATCTGTTTTTCTCTAGTGGCGAGTTTTATAGCTACAGAGGTTCACGAGAATCGTGTTTTAAAATTAACCAATTAAGATAGAGATTGACTCTGAACTTTTTTTTAAAATAGGGAGACGGATCTCGTTTTCTGTGTTTTTAGAATTATATTGGTTTTAATGCAACAATTACAAAAGTGTAACAGAAGAAAAATTAGTACCGTTATTCTCCTTTAATATGACACCTTATTTATAGCTCTAGATTGCATTTAGCAGAAGATAACACGATTCCAAAAATCCCTTCCTAAATAATATGTCAGCTTTTACAATCTCCCCCTTTATAAACAGGGTACACTATAGTTAAGAACTCCTTTCCATTGATGTAAGTAATATACATGATTAAAATTATAGAAAAATAGTAGTGGCATTTTAAAACTTGTTTGTAAAAGGTAGGCCTATATGAAAGTATTTTAAAACATTGGGTTGAAACTTGTTAATCTACTACATTGTAAGAAAAGACCAAAAAGTGTTCTGGCAAGGGGCAGCTGGAAACACTAGACCTAACCCTTGTGACTATGTACTCGTTCCCAAGCTAAAACCAAATGTGGTAATAATATAAAGGTTTTTTACTTGCACATCCACCAGGTTGGTTTATATAATTATTAACTTTCAATTTGAAAACGTCTTCTTAAAATAGGACTATAATGAAATTTTGTATACAGCATTATGATAGAAATTAACTATTTTTTTTACCGTAATGATAATTAAATTTCTATAGAAGGTTTTTTTTCAAAAAGTTGAACGATTTTAAGTCTATAAAGCATGTTGAAAATGAGTTGTTTAACCTAAAATAAGGACATTTTCCTTAGGAAATTTAGTTACAATTTCAAAGACAAAAGATAAACTTGAAAAACACACACTTCCTGAAATGTTCCTGTACCCTAAGTATTTTGAGGCGGCTTTTAATTGACAATTTACAGTGGAATTCCTAATCAATAGTATGGTTTATCATTTGAAAAACCTTATGATTTTAAAGAAAATATTGAATAAAGAAAAAAAGACAAAACCACAAAATACCGGTGTTCTGGATGGTATAAAAACAAAGAAAACTCCCACAGTGAGTCTTGATTATAACAAGCCTAGTCTTTGAGGGGAGTAATTAAGTGTGGCAAAAGTGAGAAATAAGAAGAATCAGCACAGACACGGTCTACTACAGGACTGCGGAAATTAGTTGCTAATTAGGCACAGTTTGATGAGACATCTACACCACACCTTCTTTGCGTTTAACTTCAAAATTAGTTACTTCTCTAGGCATATTAAGTTACTGTAAATAAAAATGTTCCAAGTAAGGTTAGTTTCTAGTTTTTTACCTATATTACAGTAAAAATGTCTTTGATTGTAATAGGTAGTGTATTATGATGATGAATCTTAGAAATAAAAAATAACTTCTCTAAATTTTATATTTCTGCCATTGCTGGTCTTTATATCTTACTGTCTTGGGTAAAAAATGTAACTTTAGGGCCAATATCTGGGGGGGGGGGGGTTAAAATCCTCTAAATACATATAAACTGATGATAACCAACTAATTCAAAACATTTCATACCCATATTAAATTAGTAGCCCAGCTCATAAAACTAAACATCCTCCTCTTGCATTCAAACTTTAACTACTCTTAGTATCTGGCATTACTTATTACTAAAACCTTAACAATAAAATAAGCTAATTTAGTAGGCATTGATTATTGACCATACAGTACTTAAAAAATGGTATTGTGTAAAACACTACAGTAGTCAAACAGTTTCAGCAGGGGTAGAGATTCTTCCTCACTAAATTACATTACCTTTTGGTGGAGAAATAATAAAACATTTCAGTTGAGCCAAACAAATCAATATAAATGTGACAAGTAAGTAAAAATATTAATATTTTTATTTTTGAGAAAAATAAAATTATATAAGTTACCAAAAGGTTTATATATAAGTAACTCTGTGAGTAGGGTGAGTATTTTAAAGCATTTCTTGTTTTGAAGAAAAAAAATTTGGCTTTAAAATATTCTTATTGTACTTAGTCATTTGTACTTGCAATGTTTGAACAGCTTTGAGTGGTCCATTTCAGAGGGAAGGACTGGAGCTAAGAGCTCTGCAAATAAGCAGACTCAGGTCTATTTATGAATCTCACCTTGCTAGCTAGAAGCAAAATTATATTTTTCTATCTTAAGATTACTAAAATGCTACATTCAAGATTGTAGTAGACAAGACACCTTAAAAATAAATGCTATCTACGGTTAAATAAGCGAAATTTTCATCACAAACCATGTTGGCTTTTCACATATTGTAGGATGATGAGAGAGGACTCAAATTTATAGGCTTGATACACGGTACAAAGGGAAAATAGCAGCATGCCTAACATATTGAAAATATTATAAATATATATATATATATATATATATATATATATATATATATATATATATATCTCAAATACTTTCCATAAAATAAACGTGGCTTCGTAAATCATCAACTTTTTTACAGAAAATAAAATACTGGAACATCCCCCCCCCCCACCGCCCATTCGATTTAGCAGTAATGAAAATTCTTTATTCCATAAAAAAGGTCAAGACAATCCAGATGATACAACATTAAGAAAATTAATACAATAATAAAAGTAACTATACACAAAACAGAGAAATAATAAGCAATGCTTGTGACAAAAAAAAATAAATAAAATAATACAAAAAAAAACAATTAGCCTACTGGATTATGTTACTTGATGTAATCTTTTTTATGTCATTTTTTCATCCATCCTCCTAACTGGGGTTTAGAGGGGGGGGGGGGGGGGGGGTGAGTCAACAAATTGAAATGGTAACTTACTTTGAGTGATGGCTCATTTTAAAGGGAAGTAAAAAGAGCGAGAATGGCAAAAGTTAGAGGTCTCTACCTAAATTATGTGCATAACAGAAGCTCATAATTTTTTTCTGCGAGCAGAGGGAAAATGGGATAGGAACTTTTATGATGGATATCTCAAGAAGAAAATAGTAAATTTGTCTTATTTATAAATATGAAATGTATCTAGTAAGTACAGTATGTATAGTACTTACTAGTAAGTATAGTATGTACCTGTACTATACCCCGTTCAAAACACAAATTTCAATTCTCCTATTTTTTACCGTTACACCCACTGCCAAGAATCCAACCAATCACAATCACTGAGAACTATTTCAGCTTTTTAATGTCTTATGTCACTTTATTCCAATGTTTTGCTTTTTCGTAAACAAAAATTATTATTTTGACGGTTGAGATAAGAAATTGCAACGGCAACTAGGGGTATTAACTCGGGGATTAAATCATCACCTCTATTATCTAATATGATTTCCAACGTTGAAATTAAAATAACATCTGATTTTGAAAAAAAATAGGGGACTTACAGACGATATTGGGGGAATTTGCCTCGAGGTGGGAAATTAAATTCTGTCTTTCGACCGCAAATTAATTTTGAACGGGTTATAACATTTTGCAGTATGAGGACACTGGGCAAGCCCAAATGATCTTCATAATGTTGGGCTTTTTGGTTTCAAGTTGGCTAGTGTCAATACTAGCCTTTATCACCTAGAGGGGGTGCAGCCTTCTTTTTGTGTGAAAACATGGAATATGTAGAATTTAAACATCCTGTAGTGCTTCCAGTCCCTAATGTCTGTGAGGTTGCATCAGTTTTAATACCAGAGTGGAATGTTATCTGTTTGGAAGTATGCTGGGTTCCAGATAATAAGACTAATTTGAATAAATTTAGGCCTATTGAATTTTTAGGTAATGTTTTATGTAATTTACTTGCTTATAATAATAAGTCAAATGCATCAGTCCTACTAGTGGTGACTCTCCTTGTGGAAGGTAAAATTTTGTCTATTTGTTAAATAGTTTCAATTTAAAATGTACCATTTTAGATATTACCAGGCCTAGTAGAATTTCTGGTGGAAAATGTTCTTGTATTGACAGCATAGCAACTTCATTACATGAAGATAAAATAAATAAGGTATTTGTGGAACCAACTATACGCTCACATTCTGTTGTTCATTTCAATTTGTACAAGCAAGAAAACAAAAAAAAGCCCTTGTTTTTACTAGAATTATTCAGCCCATTCATGATATTAGGAATACTTATTTTGTCTTCACTGAAGTGAATTGGCTGTTTCTGTATAGATTGTTTAGGCGATAAGTTTGATAATTTCTTAGGATATTTTTAGATGTTGCTTTACCTATTAAGTATGTCAAGATTGGAATAGTTAGAAATAGGCCATATAGGACCTAGAAGCCTAATTGGTTTAAAAAATGAAAGTCTTTTTTAATGGTCAGAGAGCAATATTTATTTGGTATATAATTTGTTTAATCAAACAGTACTTATCGAGAATTTTATAGAGACTCTTATAAACTATTAAACAGGCTTGCAGTTTGTATGTGAAGCGCTATAGGCCAAAGAAATAATTGTGCCCTCTTCCCTTGATATTAATCACCAAATAAAAATACCCTAACGGCATAGGCATTTTGACGATTTTATACAAGTGATAGAACACTATAAACTTAATAAATGTGACCATTAAATTATTTTAAATCTAATATCTTAACATTTTGAACTAGATTTCAACGACAGCTAAGTTACAATCTCTCATTTGCCCGGTTGTCTGAACCTGTTAGGGGATTGATGAAATTCAGATAGTGACATGAACATATTACATTATCATATTGTAATTTTTTTAGGAGGAGAAAGAATGCTTTTAACTCACAGGAGGCCAGCCTATAATGTGAAACTCCTACAATATATAAGCAAATAGCCTACCAACTAAAAATATACTCCTTTTTCACTTTCGGTCACAAGCCTGGAATCATTTATCACATTATATCGGCACTAGGCCTATTTTGGCTTTCCCCCGTTCCAAGAGCTTACTCCAGATCCAGCTACTAGGCCTAAGTTCTCAAAGAAGATCTAGAGGGATCCCATCTAAATCGTTCTTCTTGGATCGAAGGACACTCTAGACGAAATGTGACAAGCAATCCCAGCTGTCCTCATCCCCCGACATTTTCATGCAGACCAAGTCCACTGACAGCACTCCGAGATGTCGAGTCGTGTGGCCTCCAGGTGTAGCCTTCCCAACAAGGACAGTGGAAGAAGGTGAGTTCCGCATTATCCGGATTATTACCCAGACAATTAAAGGAGTCATGTTAACTGGTCTTTATAGGTTAACAGCTCTATATTGGTACAAATCTAAATTTAAAATTATTTAAACACCAATATACTTTTTAGTTTTTTATTTTTACGGAAGGCCTTTCGATAGATAAGCTATCATCATCAGCCGTACCGTAAACTAAAACGTTTTAGTTTACGGTACGGCTGATAATGATAGCTTGTCTATCGAAAGGCCTTCCGTAAAAATAAAAAACTAAAAAGTATATTGGTGTTTAAATAATTTTAAATTTATAACTGGTCTTTACCATCCTATGCAGGTACGACTTCGATTAGCCATGATCCAACAAGAATTCAGTCTAGTAGTAGACCTAGTCTGCCAATATGCAAATCTCTTGAATATGGAGGAAACCCCAGAAACATCGACACACATGAAATTTCTTGGAATAACTGTGGATCAAAACCTCAGCTGGAAAAATCACATCGATCACCTCACAAAGAAATTGGTCACATCACTATACGGATTGAAACGTATACGGAGTATTGCAGGAAGCCGCGCAGCACTAACAGCCTACCATGCATTATTTTCAACTCATCTAAGATTCAGAATTATTGCATGGGGAGCAGCATCTCACAACTTAATAGAACCAATACTTATAATTCAGAAAAAAGCAATAAGGACAATCAATGGACTACCCAGGGGCGGCTCGTAAGTTTTTTAGCGCCCGTGCAAGACCAAATTTGCCGCCCCCACCTGCTTTCCAACACCATGCTATCCCCGACCCCCCCCCCTTCCCACCAGACACTGCTCCTTTTCGGTTTTCGGGTAACTCATGATAAAAATTCACCTCGGCGCTTCACCTTGATTTCACACCCAAGCTCATAAGATATTGGTACCGTTAGTGTTAACTGTGGTAGACCATAAATAGATCGGTACTGATCGCTCATTATTTAAAATAAAAACTAGGGAATTGCAGCAGTTAAAACATATTCAGAAAGTATTTATTTTTTAATTAATAATTTTTAAGTATTCCTTAGAATTAAGGATATTTTCTTTGTTTATTATGCTTTTACGTTTCCGATATTCTGCACCGCTTAGTTTTTTGACATGTCAATTCAGAACTTTATTTAAAACATAAACCGTTTTTTATAAAACTGGAAAGACATAGTTGTTCACCGTACGGTATCTCGTTAAACCGACCTAAAATCGTATTATTAAAATTATCAGGAGTGCAACAATTGGGAAACTCCGGGTAAGAATAACCTGGGTAGGTAGTGAGAAAAGTTTTATCTGATCAGATAACAATTGGCGCATCCGGCAACAACGGCGTTCAGATTCCAAGAATTGAAGCTTCAAGACATTGGGTGATAAAAATAAAAACGCATTTTCTGTAACGATCATGTATTCCACAAAATTTTGTCTTAAATTACTGATATTCTTTTGAAGTCTTTAAATGTATTTTAATTGGGTTCGATCTAAGTAAATTTTTGAAACTTTTAGGCCTAACTATAGATTCTGAAGCAAAGTATGCACAGATACACTGTCTTGCAAAAAGTCGGGTAGAACAAACAACATTTCCGAGCTGGCGTGCCGGCCGCATCGATGCATGGACGACTGGCTTCGGCATGTAGAGTGGGTGCACCCTCAGTTTGGCCGTTGTGAAAGATTTTTGTCGTTTTTCCTGTATAGCTCGCAATGGAGAATTTAGTTGTTAAAAGGATTTCACATGAATGGGTGTATTAATGTTGACAGTCGTAATGGATAAGTACCATAAGTTTAACTTAACAACTTAAATCCTTAAAAATAAAATTACTATTCCATATGAATATTGTTTTTATTTGATTCTTTCTCTCATTCTCTCGAAAACATTAAACCCACCACCACCATTTCTTTCGCCACATGCAAGTTACTTAACAAACTCTCCTCCTAAACTGGTTTCCTTTGACGAAGGGTGCTTATGTCATTGATCTATGAAAATTTCGTTGTTTATAGTAATATGGCGTATGACCAGCATGACGGAACGCCGCGCCAGGATGAACGCCAATGCTTGCACCCCTTCTAAAAATTGCCGTCCGTACCGTACCATTCGTCCATTATTAGAATACCCATACTATACCCATACTATGAAGAGGGTACCTACAAGCCTAGGAGGGCACCTAAATTCGAAGGACCTTGGATGGGTGCTCGAGTCTTTCAGGGTTCGCTTGGTTGTTGGTTGTATAAATACGAATTTCAAAATAATACAAACAAGATCATTGATCTGATATCTTGCATCATAAAGATAAATAATTTGAGGAAAACTTATAAATTTACACGATAAAAACTGTCATTTCCCCTGTCTCCTCTTGGTTTTTCAAGCGCCTGCCTGTCCGACTCCCCGTTCCCGTCACACGGAGCGGTGCTCCGCGCCGCCCCCTGAAGCCAGCGCGCCCTTGGCGCCCCGTGCAGGCGCACGGGCCGCACGGGCCACGAGCCGCTACTGGGACTACCACCCCAAGAACATTGCAAGCCATTCTTCATAGAAAATAAAATACTGACCATCATTTCAATGTATATCTACGAAACTATAGCCCACTGCTTAAAATATCAGCTACAAACACAGAAGACATTCACCAATATGAAACGAGGAAAAGACACAACATAGATCTTTACAATGGACTGAAGAAATCTCAAGCTCACCCAAATTACATAGGAGCCAAGCTATACAACCACTTACCCGACAATATTAAAACACATGACTACAACAATAAATTCTTAAAACAACTCAAGCTATATTTACTACAAAGACCATATTACAACCTACAAGAATTTTTTACAGAACACACCAGACAAAAAACATAACTTGCAACAGACTTAAACTATACCACCTATCCCAACTAATCCAACCATCACCAAACCTATAAACAAACCCAGATTAACATAAACCCCTACCCAACCTAACTCTGACGATCCCCCTGTCTTGAGGACGGCGGAGGAGAAGAGAAGAAGTAAGAAGTAAGTAAGTAAGTAAGTAGTCCACCTTACAATGCCGCCATTTCACCTAGAGTTAGAATGCTTGGTCGGTCTCCATAAGTTCATCATCTACGCTACAACTCTCCCCAGCTCCAAGCTCCCCTGCCATGTTTACTTGGTTTGCTGGCTTTCCTGTGTTATTGCTAGGTCTTGCCAAAATCAACATGCTCTGATGGATACTTTCCTCTTCCTGTAAAGAGGTCCACAGGGATAACTCCGGCGATCACCAAAACAGCCGGATCAGACACTGTGCGATACTGGGATACATCACTGGTGCTGCTTCATTCTGCACTCAAGCAAGTCTCATCTGGTATATAGGCCTACCTACTTTCTTAGTGAGAGCATCTGCCCCCTCTTCGGAGCTGTACAGAAGCACGGACTGCACTGTGGAACATTATCAGCTTCTGCTACTCTAACGCAGAAATGCGATATTGACCATATTTTGATATTGCTAGTTTGAGTGGGCGATACTCCTAGAAACCTTGTCTGCCATATTTGAGTTTGGGTCCCTCCAGCTTCAAGGAGTTTTATGACGACTATAACCCTGATGATAGTAAGCAGCTTGCATGGACTGGACTACTCTGTTTGTTACAACTATGTGCGGGACAAAATCAGTATTTTTGGGTTTAGTCATATAAAAGACTGTGGCGTTAAATGAAGAAGGTTTTAAAATTTAAATAACCTCTTCAAAAGTATGTAACAGAGAGTGACCTTAAATATGAACATGTTTAGTATTGGAGGAAAATCATTAAAGCGTTGGCACTGAAATCACTGTATCATCACAGCAAAAGCTTGGATAAAACTGTTGGATGGTACGATAGGCCTAATAAGTTAATAGGATTGAGAATAGGAGGTAGTTCTACTGAATTTTTATGATATATAAGTTAATAGCATACACGTATTTTTCTGAATAATAAATATCTAGGCCCTTGAACATCAATAATAAATAATACTAGGCCTAGCCTTATTGTTCACTATGAAAGAAAATTTGCCACCACTTTACAAACTGATGGTTGGAAGTACAAGTTACAAAAAATTTTGTTAATCGTAACAAACTGAACACAATGGTAAAAGAGAACGAAGTAACGAAAGTGCCGAGGTCTTTCCTAGTCCTATGGCTTGTAACTTGTTAGTTGTGGAGACAGCTAACTTGTAAAGGTTATTATTGTCATAAAGTGAATAAAACTACTTACCTTTTGGAAGACATGGTGAATTATATCAGCACACAAAAAATACACAAAACAAATGGTTCAAAACAAAATTTCAATCACAGAACTTTTATTTACATTTTTAGATGCTTGGGAATCACCAAACGAGCAAAATCAATCACGGTTATCTTGATAGATAAATAAATAGACTGTCGTCTTTACTTGGCCACTGCCATTTAGTTATCCGATTTCTACCGAATAGTCAAAAAGGATATTATTACAACACTATATATAATTACGTTTCCTACGATGGTGTAGAAGGAAAAGAATAGTTTTTCCGAAATTTCCACTTAAAATCTAAAATTTGTTAGCTTATATCTCAAAATTTTTTCTTCAAATTTCATATTCTTTAAATGAAAAGCTTTTGACCAATGATCTCAAAGATTTTACTATCATAACTGTTTTGTGCATTTAAGTAAAAATATTTTTATTTAAAATGTAAAATTAGACTTTCAATCACTAACTTTGACTTTGTATAAATAATTTGCCTAAAACTCAAAGTTAAGTGTTTAAAACATAATATTTTACTTTAAATTCAAGTTACACATGAAAGCTGAACTATAGTCGCGGCCACGAAATAAGGCGGGTGAATGATTTTGCAACGTTGCCAAATTTCCATTGCTTATTAATTTAATCATATGGTTTATATTTATGTCAATGTTTTTATCTGTTTTATTAGATGATAGTTATTTTGATTATTTTTATAGAATGTACATTCAACATACGGTCTAGGCAACGCTGGATGATCAGTGTTGCCAGTTTATGCATCAAAGTAAGCGATTTTCATTAATCTCTTTCATATTTTGGTTACATGTGACAACATCGCATTTTCAGTCAACCGCCTGATTTCGTGGCCGCTACTGTAGTTGTTATTACAATTAAGAAGTAAGAAGTAAGTAAGTACCTAAGTAAGTAAGTTCCAGATGAATTTAACACATCAATACAACACTATATTTAAGAATAATTTTTCAGAGCAGCACAATCTTAAATTGTATGAAAAAACCACAATACATTGGCAGGAAAATTTGTCAATCATTACCAAAAAAGATACAAACAATAGATAAGATAGACAAATTTAAGAGTGAGGTCAAGTTTTTCCTTATCCAAAACTGTTTCTACAGTTTGGACGATTTTTTCACCCACAGAGCCAATAGGTAAACCCAACCCACCTTAGGCCTAACCCTACCCTTCCCCTGAGAAGGAGAAGAGGATGACGCTCTCCCAAAACTTACGAGTCTACGGGAAAGCAGAATAAGTACGAAGTACGAATTTGTCATCGAAAACTACTCCCAAAGATGCTTGATAGATTTTAGTGTTTGGGTGTCTTACCTTGATTGATAATTGTTAATTTGGTCATTACCTAATGTCTTGTTAGCGAATTTCCCATAGGGAATAAGCTATTACTGTAGGTCTCATGGTAAGACCTAAGCCCGGGACCATGTTACTTTTTCGTTTTTAGGTGACCAGAGACCAAAAATAATAGTCATTAATATATATATATATATATATATATATATATATATATATATATATATATATATCTGTGTCCCTAGACACGATACTGTAACTCTCGTAAAAACGATCCGATCAACACCAAATTTGGTAGAGATGTGTAATCCTACGTTTATTCGGATGAGTTCGTAAACCAGCAGACATATCGACCTACCGGAAGGGGTAGTTTTGGAGGGTTTTGTACCCCAAAATGGGGTTTTTACATTTTTCATGTGTAATTTAAAAAAAATTTAAATTTTTACTTGGACCATTGGATTTAGCTAAAAAAACACACAATTTAGTATTTTGAAGCTTTGCTCTATCTTCATTGGTTACCGAGATATCAAAAAGTCTTTGATATCTATTGTATTTTGGGGCTCCAATGTTAATCTTATGGAGAATAAGGACGTGTTAATATTTCACTTATTAAGCAATATTTTTGGACGAAACTTGGTATTCAGCTTCATTTGGTTGAGATTCATCCATTTACGGTAAAAAATCTTGGTTTTTGAGCTTATCATGGCAGCAAACCTGTATACTCTTTTCCCATGTTAATTATATGGAGAATAGGAAAACTCCTTTAGCAATGGACAGATATTAATGAAAATTAGTATATATGGCTTCATTGGTCGAAATAAATTTTTTGTATGCTAAAAACCTACTTTTAGTGTTCCCCATGGCAGCATACCTGCATATTATTTACCTATACTTATCATAAGGAGAATAGACATTTATTTCCCTATTTTTATGAGCATGTGATGATATTTGGTTTACGGGTTTATTTGGTCAAAATTAATGTTACTAATTTGGAAATTCGCTGAGTACGTAGGTCTGCTGTGACGGGGGGTATTATTAACTAATAATCCAAAATGTAAAATAGAGTAATATGGTGTCGTTACGATAAAAATATCTTACCCGTCGCAAGACTGCTTCATTCTCTTTTTCAATCAGGTGTAATGGTATATAACGTAACTTGACTTCCGTTTTAGTTTTGACGCTTCATGTCCGGAACACAAAAAATAGCTATTCAGCTGACCTTAGGAAGAAGTTATGCTTTTTCCTCTACAGACCTTGGGCCATGATTGAGTGATTTGTCCCGTGATATGCTAAAACATATAAACAAACCTTTTTGCGGTGGTTCACTGAGAATGAGCTCAATCTGGCAATCAGCTGTAATTTTGATGAAATCAAAACAAACAGAAAACAGAACACTGAAGAACGCGATGATGACACCATGGAAGCAAAATTTAACCTCACCAACAGCGTTGCCAATTCGAGGGTAATTACCCTTTTTGAGGGTATTTTGGACCTTCGAGGGTATTTTCGAGGGTAATCGTTTTTGCTAATCAAAGGATAATTTTACTGAAATTGTCAAGTTTGACTCAGATATGTGAATTTTCGGGAATAGGTTAAAATCCGAAGTAGATTTAATACAGGAGTGATTAATATTACTTGAAAGCTAATACCAATTAAACAGCTTATACACTTATATTAATCACCCCAGTGTGCTAACAACTTAGATGGTGGGTAAATTTAGTGATTTTCTGGTATTTTGGCACATTTGAGGGTATTTGAGGGTAATTTTGGCAAGGACCGAGGGTAATTTGATGAAAAGTGATTGGCAACGCTGCTCACCAATGCAATGTTAATATTTTGATAACAAATGATTTTTTATATTAATACTTTCAGAGAAGTTCCACTTTAATAGCTACTCTCAAATTGTTTTCATCGCTTGATTATTTGTTTCAAGTGTTCCGTTCCAACTTTAACCTAAATTCTGTAATAAAATGAAACATTTGTTCACTCTCACCTTTTCAAATTTGACCAGAAAAAACAAATTATTATCTCAGTGTGGAGTTAGTACCTGGACTCCTTTGGCCACAGCATTTAATTCGAGACCTAGTAGAATATTGAACCTAAGCCTCACAAATAATGGGACGGTAAGATTTGCCTTTAGTTAGTAAACATTATCCTCGATGTAGATGAGGTTAGTCTGCAGTACTGGCTGCCTTTTACTTTGGTTCAAAGGCGAAATCCGATATATTGGATATAATCGTAACTTACTCTAGCACTGATTTAGTTAAACACTATGCAGATGAACTTATCAGTCCTGGGCTTTTACATAAATTATACAAGATAAAAATTTTCTTTGAAACTTCTTTGAATTTTGTGAAAAATGTGTAAATCCCTGGAATGGCAACCGTGATAGTAGGCCTAATCCGAAACCCAGACTGTCAGGGGTAAACCTTAGTTCCTTAGTTACCGGTACCTATGTTGTAACCTTAAACTTAAGTTAGTCCTGGAAATGAGTAACGAAGCAAACAAGGCCAAAGGCACGTGATCAAAGCAATACATTGATTATTCTATAGCTAAGACTTGGCCAATGCATAGTAAAATCAATAAGTGACCTTATTTATATTCATCGTCGAAAGTTTTCAACTGTTGCCTCCTAAGAAATAACATTTCACAGAAATAAGTTTACTTGTGTACTTTGGAAGGGTGTGATATGATAAGTTAGTAATTTATAAATGATTATACGGCAAAGTAGGTAAAGTAGGCCTACTGTGGGTACTTCGTGGGCATTTCTCTCAGATTGAGTTTCATGATATAGCCTACCTAAACTTGAACAATTCTTGACCAAGCAGTAACTTTCAGAACATTAACTGTGATAGTGGTTTTTAGAACGATCCAAGAAACAGACCACATATTCACAAATCATTCAATCGTTCAAGCTTCACCCAAAAATCTTTAAAAATTATTATTCAAGGAAATAGGGATATTTTAACCTTTTTTAACAAACTAAGTTATCTGTAAGTATGCTCATGTTGTATCCAGTGTTAAGTTCAAGAAGTTGATCCACGCATGGCTGTTGTCTAATCCTATGTATGACCTAAAAGAAATTTCTGAAGCAAACTTGAATCAGAAAAGTTTTTAATAGTAGGCTATTACCAGTATAAGTTTTACTTACTTACTTACTTACTTACTCCTCTTGAACCACGTAGACTCTTGTAGGAGCATGTGGCGAGTCATGTCTCTTCTAATTTAAATTGAATTACTTCCAATGTTTGTGGAGTATACTAAAACTCGGTTGGCAGGTCATAAAAACATTTGTCAATCAGATACTCTTTTAGCTTGATTTTAAACTTCTGGAAACTTACAATTCTCTTGATGTCTTCAGGTAGGCCATGATAGAACTTCTGTCCCATATAGTCAGGTTTTGTTTCTGTAAGTGTTAGTCTATGGGAAATGGCAAAATTGTTTCTAAATCTGGTATTGTAGTTATGTGCCGGTTCTTGAAATATGTTCTGGCTCTTAATGTATAAAACTGTTTCAAATATGTAGATGGATGGTACTGTCATAATATTAAATTCTTTAAAAAACGGTACACATGAACTTCTAGGTGGTTGTTTGGCTATGGATCTAATTGCTCTTTTTTGTAATTTGAAAATTTTGTCGAGATTTTTCTTGCTGGAGGAACCCCAAAGGATAATTGAATATCTTATGTGACTTTCAAAGAGACTATGGTAGGCCATTTTTAAAAACTTTAAGTCTAGTACATTTACAAGGCTTCTTATTACAAATAGGTTTTTTGACAATTTGGAAAAAACTTCTTCTACTTGTAAAGACCAGCATAAATTGTTGTCGAGAGTGGCTCCAAGGCATTCTGTACTGCATACCTCCCCAATTCCGTCTTCGCCAAGCATGACATCCACGCCCATTGAAGGGTTTCTGTGCTGAAGCTGCCTAGTTGAAAAATGGACAAATTTGGTTTTTTCTTCATTTATTGATAACCTCATATCGGTGAAATACTGTGCTAAACTATTGATACTTAAAAATGTGGAGATTTGAAGGTTGTCTAATTGTTTGTCTGATGTAATCAAAGTGGTATCGTCAGCAAAAGTTATTAAACTATTTCCATCAACAAAGTCACTGATGTCATTAACATAGACGAGGAAGAGGATTGGTCCTAGGGTTGAGCCTTGCGGCACGCCCCTCTCCACATCCATGACTTCAGATCGATGTTCTTCTTTAAAACCATGTCTGTTGTGTACTATGACTGTACTTTGCTTCCTGTTGGAAAGATAAGATACCAACCATCCTAGTGCAGCTCCAGTGATGCCTGCAGCAGCCAATTTCTCTATTAAGATGTGAATGTCGACACAATCAAACGCCTTCGTAAGGTCAATGAAAGTTCCCAAGGCAGTCTCTCCATTTTCTAAATGATCTATTAATCTATTCACTAAATTGACAAGGGCAAGTTTTGTGGACTTATTCTGACGAAAACCAAATTGTTGAGGTGAGAAAAAATTTTTACATTCCAGAAAATTGACTATTCTATTGCATACTATTTTCTCGATGACCTTTGTTACAGCTGGAAGCAACGATATGGGGCGATAGTTCTTCATTTCATTCTTGCAACCCTTTTTAAATAAAGGTTTAACTAAGGCTAGTTTACCCATTTCTGGAAAAGTTGCCTGGGAAAAGGAGTTATTAATTATATCCATAATTGGGACGGCAATTTCATTGATACAATTCTTGATAATTTTTGTCGATATTCTATCATGACCTGATGAATTTTTAGTTGCAATTTTCCTTACAACGTCTTTTATTTCAGAAATCGATACCTCCCCAAAAGAAGTCAACATATTGTCTGGATTGTCGGGCTTGTGGTTAAGTGGGAAACCTGACCAAGATTTAGCGTCATGATTAGAGGTGGAAACGTTGGCAATTTCAACAAAGAACTTATTAAAACTATTTGAAACAAAGACTGGATCATCGGTTTCAATATTGTCAAGTTTTAGGCTGAGGTTATCATTGTTGTATATTTTTTTGCAAGGTCTGTTTTTATTGATGACTTGCCAAGCTCCGCAGACCTGGTTAGCTGAGTTTTGGATGAATGTGCCGTAATGATCAGATTTTGTCTGTTTGATGAGTTTTCTGTAATCCCGTTTTATCGAATTATAAGCATTTTTTGAAGCTTCCGATTTGAGGAATTTCCAAGTGTCGTAGGCTTTTACAACTTCTCTTTTAAATTGAATTATTTCATCTGAAATCCAATCCGGTTTGCTGGTCAATTTTTTTCTAAGTTCTTTTTCAGGGCAGGCAATGTTTATGTAATACTGAAGTGTGTAAATGAAATTATTGTATTTTTGATTGACATCATTAACCAATAGAACATCATCCCATTCTTCTCGAGTAAGCCTAATTCTCAATTCACGGAGGTTTTCATTGCTTAGGCTGTGAATTAGGCTGTGAATTTTGACTGTGATATTAGTTATTATCAGATTATTTTTTGTAATTGACGTGATCTATTGCCTTTAATGTGTCGAATGATCAATAAATACTGTCTATTGTCTATTTAATGTATGCTACTAATTTATGGTGCACTTCAAACAGGGTCTTTTTGGAATACCAGAGCTTAGCAGTTCTGAGGGATTTTACCTGCTTAAAGACAGAGCAATTGACAAGGCTGATGAACTTGTTGAGGAATCCTGCAACCCTAACAGGTAATGCTGTCATGGTAATTTAAATAAGCCTAAGTTTTTTCGTCTATAAATTAAAATTTCAAATTAACCTTACAGTAGCCTATATTTAATTTTTAGGATTAAAAATTTTGCTATACAATAGACTCCCTCTTAACCGGCCTCCTCTGGAATAGACAGGGACTGGATAACAAATAAGCCTGTTAAACCGCAGTTAAACTTTGAACAACATTAAATTATAGTTCTCCATGACCAGAATAAGATGAAAAACAATATTAAATATTACTGTATGGAATTAATGCTATCCACTCACATCCTAAACTTATTTTTCGGTCTATCGAAAGCAAATCACACCTAAACAGAGACTGAAAACACACAAAAAAAAAAAAAAAAAAAAAAAAAATGGTATTGCGATCTACTGGAATGAAGGTAGACAAATGTATTCACTTCCATTTTCATTCAGGGAAGTCACTTAAATTCTTCTCTGAAACTAACTGTAATATAAAGTGTAGTGGTTTTGAAAGATAGATAAGGTGAAGTGGGGTAAGTGTAGCCATGTTTTTAATTGCATACCGTAGTTCGACTTTGACCTCAATTTACCAAGTTATTATTTGGTAAATAACTTTAAGTAACTGTCAACATAAACAACACAAAATTTATGCCAATAGCTCTCAAGACTAACTTAAACGCAAAATTAATTTCTTGAAACTTCACTCTTGTGGAGACTCTTTATCTCAACATTGTAACTGTGGGGAAATTTCAAAGGTAGACTCTTACAAATATTTAGGGTTGGTTTTAATAGCAGTATGAATTGGTAGACCCACGTGGATTATTTAAAAAAACAAAGTCAGGAAATTCATTTTTGTTTTTAGACAACTTTTTGAGATATTAAATTTAAATGAACTTAAACTTTGTTATTACCTACGCTTATTGCCAGACATTATTCATGGAGGGTATCATTGCTTGGGGTGGAGGTTATCGATCTGTCTTGGAGCCCTTAAATAACACTCAAAAATCAATAATTAAAGCTTCACTTGGTAAAGGGCGTAGATTTCCCAATGATGATCTTTTTAATGAATTTAAAGTTCTTAACTTGAGACAACTTTATGTAAAAACTTTATCAATGTACATATTCAAGCACCTTGATGAAAACTTTGACATCTTTGAACATAATTACCATACACGCAACTCTCAGACTTTAAGAGTTAGAGTGGATAAATTAATCAGAACTTTTACAGTTACTAATTCTCATTACATCTCACAAATTCTCATTAGAAATCTTCCTCAACAACTGCAAAATTTTAGAAACTATAAAACTCTCACTTTAAAGAAAAAGGTAACGGAATGGTTGTCTGATATCGGAAGGGAGGCAACAGAGGCGGTCGTCACATCCGGTTACAGATAGATCCATCTTCAACAAAGGTATAGGACTTTCACCAAAACTGATAAGACTGGACTCAGCCCAACGGTCGTCGAATGCCAGTCACCATAGTTAGTTATTATTGTGTTCACAATTTAAATAATTTTATTATAAATTTAAAATATGCTTCAGTATCTTTAGTTGTTTTGTGCAATTTTTGCAAAATAGGCGTACCTTGCCTTGTTAAAAAAATATGATTGACATTTTTATAGCGGCTTGTGCCTACGCACAGGCGTTTTGCCTATGTAGGCACTATTTCCATTTTTTAATATTTTATTTAGTATAAATTATTGTTTAGTTATATTTATGATATTATTGTAATGATCAATTGTGTTATGAAAATAAATGAATTTGAATTTAATATTATCCAATGAATTTTAGCATGCCTTATCCCTACTTTATTGTCTTTCAGAAAATTATTGTTTGTCCAATAGAAAATTTTTTTTGTGACCGTGTACACTGGCTGCACTTCCCTTTGTGTTTGGGGTAAGTGTTGCCATGGCCTGAATTTCACCTTTAAAGCACACATAGAGGGACGTGGGGCAAGTGGCTTATAGCCCATTTTTCACTGAGTTTGCCTTTAAATTTTTAAATCGTTGAGATATCTTTATTTTTTTCAAGAGTTATGAACTTTTTTGTGGTCGAGAACAGGGTAACATAAAATCTCTAAAATTTCCAAGATATTACTGTTTGTTATAACTCATAAATTAATAATACATAGTTGTTAGGCTATACCAGTTCTTAAATGTTTGGAATTATTTCCTGTCCTCTTGTGCATGGTTTGTAATCACTTTCAATTTCAAGCAATTAATTAAAAAATGGCAAAAGCAAAATAATAGTGTTAAAGCATGACATATTTATGGGAAATGCTTGAAAAGAGTACAAATAGGCCTAATACAGTAGAAGCCCTCTAGTCCGGCCTCGGATGGTTCAGCCGCCGGATAATCCGGCCGCGGTCTTCCGGAAATAACATGTTCAGTCGCGGGCATTTCCCACAGCCAAAAAAAGACAAGAGTCAACTTGTTCCATGTCATATCACTAAAATATATCAGTTCAATTGCCGATTTTCGGACTCTTTGTGGTCTGATGTCTTCTAAAACATTTTCCTTTGTGTTCTATTTATATATGGCCCGATGTAACAAGGAAGTTAGGTAACTAGACGGATTTAGTCGCTATCACGGTCCCATTTATACATAGTGCCTTCGTTGACAGAACACCAGTGTCCATTAAAAACAGTTTCATCGCTTGTCCGTTGTCCGATCGTCATTTCGGCGCTATTAGGCCTACAACGTCTGGGCGAACAAATCATGATTGTTACAAAGTCGATATACTATTGAATAAACCGCCGGTTCATCCGGCCATTTTGAAATCGGGCCAATGGACCGGTCCCGAGCTGGCCGGATTTGAGGGCTTCTACTGTATAACAATTTTCACTGGCTGCAATTACCCCGGGGTTTGTGGCTGCACTTGCCCCTTATCAAAAAATGCCGGGGTAAGTGGAGCCATAGCTTTATTTTTTTTACTAAGGGTTTTTGAGCAAAATGGACTACAGAGGCTTAATCTACACATAAAAAACTACTAGAAATACTCACAACTTTGAGTTTAAGATTTTCCATACAGTGATTAAAATTGTGTGAACTTTGACCCTTGCACTTCCGTTTGGTAACAAAACGTCAAATTTTTTTAACTAAAAATATTTTTTCCCTGTCACAGTCAATATTAATGTTACTAGTTAAAGGTTTTAATAAATATAATTTGGGGTTTTTGAGTTTAATTTACCAAGGTCAAGGTAGCCACTGGCTTCACTAGCCCCGTTGTCCACTTACCACTTCACCCTATTAAAAAAAAACAAAAAAAAACCATATATATATACCTTTTTGAAAATTGAAGAGTTTAGTTTGTAGGGCTACTAATATTATTATTTTAATAAACATTTTTAAAACAAAGTACTCTTTTTCATTATATTGTTTTATTTTATTTTATAATGAAAAAGGGTAGGCTACTTTGTTTTAAGTCGATAAAATAAAACAATATAATGAAAAAGGGTACTTTGTTTTAAAAATGTTTATTAAAATAATATATATACCTATATTTTTTTACTTAAAAACTCATGTTTTGCCATAACTATTATATATATATATATATATATATATATATATATATGTATATATATAATAATAATAATTATGGCAAAACATGACCGATTAAAGCGATGTTATGTTAAAAAATGGCCGGTTAAAAGGAATTTGGTTTTGTGATATAAAGTTGGACAGTTAAAGCAGAGGCCAGTTTTACAAGGTGCCGGTTAAGAGGGAACGTTCTGTATTCACTTATAATGAAGATTTTTTTTTTTTCAAATAGCCTTATGTGTTTGATTTCATGGTCAAGGAATAAGTTACTAAAAGATCTCTGCAAAGAAGGCAAAATGACTTAAAAGAACTAAACAGAAACTAAACTAACAGAACTAAAAAGAAACCTTTTGACATTAAAAAACTAACAGACTCTATCATTAATTCTTCAAACACTTTCAAAAGAGTAAATATTTTACATAATTTTTTAGATTAGCCTAATTTAATTATAAAAATTTGTTTATTTGAAACTATATCATTGGGACATTGCTGTTTATTTAACGTTTGTTTACCTTCTCTTCTAGCACCATTGATGACTGAAATCTGTCGTTTGCTGAGTGGTTCCTGGAATGTGGAATCCACTTTCAGCTGTAACTCGCGACATTCTTGAATTTGATATGACTAGTCATATGTGTTTTTTGGCTTCCTCCATCGGACCAAACTACATATCGGCAGTTAGTTAATGTAGGTAGGCTATACATTAGGTTGATTTAAAACAAGGCTATATCAGTGCTCTACTGTTTTGACTTTGTTTAGTCTCTTCAGTTGTAGATGGGTCTGAAGACCACTACGAGACAACAGTAGATGTGATATGCATGGAACTTGTTCATTACGTGATTCCAGAATTCAGTGGTTGGTACGAGCGTTCGACTCACTTTTAAAAACTCTGTTCGACAATGGAAGAATTTAGCAATGCACAATGTCAAGAGTGCCCATCTTTTAAAAATTCATGGAGACTAAGAGAATAAAATTATTAGTAATACATCAATTAATTAATGTAAATTGACTTTGACTAGTCATATCGAAGTTCAAGAATGTCGCGAGTGACAGTTGATAGTGGATTCTAGATTCCAGGAACCACTCAGCAAATGATGAGGATTTCAGTCATCAGTGGGGCTGGACATGAAGGTAAACAAACGTTAAATAACGAATCCATCCACAATAATTAATTAACAACAACACTATGAGTATTGCTGTTTAATAATGAATGCACTAGGGTAAGGTTGGGTGAGTGTGCTTTTTTGAGTTGTGCTTGCTTAATGTCAGACATGTCACCGATGATTGCGGCGAACACATCTCCGCCTGCGGCCTTGAGACTAGACCAGCTTCACATACTCAGCCAAGTTCATAGCGTTCTGAGGCGGTCAGTTTATGTTTGTTATTGATATAGAGGTCAGAAATACTTTTACTATCTCAAAACACATCACACGTCAGTGATAATTCTTACGTAAGACCGTCTAGACAGATATAACTAACCCAGCGTCGCGGCCTCTGCCGGAGATGCGTTTGCCGCGATCATCGGTAACATGGCTGACTTTGAGGAAGCACAAATAAAAAACCGTAAAACTTAGAAATGTGAAATTTTCACGCAATGTTCGGTAAATAGTCTTTATGTGTGTTTTTAAACATCTCAGTTCAAAATAACATAAATAAGTAGCTGCCTATGTGTAAAAAATAAGTACCTCGTTATAAGTTTGTTTTACGTGAAAGCATAGGCCTAATTGTATTGGATTTTTGTTCCATTTGTAGAAGTCGTAAGATGGTGTGCATATTCGATGAGCTGTCAGATTCGCTATGTCGTGTGGCAGACCTGGCGGAGTTCATCCGAGTCGCCCATCCTCGAGGCACATTCGCACATGCTGCGGAGGACGCTTGCATAACCATCAGTGGAGTGGTGGAGAAGTGAGTCGGCAAACACCTACGTCTTTAACACTAAATTTGCATTGTAACATAACCATACAGAGGACATTTATTTGTTTCATTTTGCATTGTTTGTACTGAATCACATTAATTTTAATTGAAAAAACGTTAAACTAACTTTAAGAACGTTGAAATTCTTGAACCAGAGGTAGCTCACAAATGGTTTTAAAAATAATTTGACCTGTCTTTCAACAGGCTTTGTATGGTACTGCTTCACTAATATATAGAATTTCTTTGTGCATGTGGGAAGTGCATTTGTTTACCATTATGAGTTAACCTTTTGTTGTTCTATACTAACCTTAAACACATTAGAAAAACTAATTAATCTAAATATTTACAAGTTTAAACTGAAAGTCATGTTTCCTAAAAAAAAAATTATATGTCAATTGGCATTAACAGGCCCAATTGTTAATATATACAACAAATTTATAATGATTGTGTAACACCTGCGTGTCGTGGGAGTGAAATAACACAAATCATTTTAACTTAAAAAAAAGTATCAATTTTTACGTCTGGTTGGCCTCATTATAGAAATACAAAACCTTACAACTAACCAATCAAATACAAATAAAACAACACTGATAGGACATCGAACTGAAAACTTTCTAATTTAAATGATATCTTTACAAAATCGTTCATTACCACCGAAATATCAATACAACACTGGGGCAGAGGACAACACTCGTAACGCCGGTGCGCCACCGTGACGCGCCGCAGCGCAAACGCTTCACTCTACTTCACGTAAACGACTGGGGCGAGATGATGATCGTTCGTCAGTGCGCTGAAACAGCCTTGGCCAATCAACAACGCACGGCTACTTCACGCTGGCGCTTTGATTAGTGGTGCGCTCTTTGGATTACTCTTGGCACTCTCGGCGTGACTCGGAACTACTTCAACAACATGTTGACGTTGTCCACAGTGCTTGGTGATGACAGACATCGCGTCAGCGCATTCCATGACCCATACGACACTGCATGAGCCGAGGCTTGGCATAATATCCAAGAGGCATAATACTGTCTTTTGAAGAATAGCTAGACTTTAAATAAACACCATTCCCTAAAATATAATATTTAATGACGGTAAAATTGTTATGGCTAGGGGGGTGCAAACTGACAGTATTATTTATCAGTCTAGGGATTTTTTGGGTCGTCACAATTGCTGTATTTGGTCTAGGAACTTAAAACAAAAAAGTCTCATGGTCCAGGCCTTAGGTCCTTCAGAAAATTCTAACACAACAGAGTATTCCCTGTAGGGAGATTTGCTAAAAGAAACCAAACTAACATGCAACATGCAACCTTTAATAATTTGAAAAATTCACTTCTACTATATTATTAGTCATGTTCTTACATCTTATACAGGGTGTTAGTGAACTTTCTTTAAAAAAATTGTAGATTTGTTCCTTGGGTCTAGACAAACAAAAAGCGTCAATGCTTTTTGTTTGTCTAGACCCAAGGAACAAATTGTCTGAACAAAGATGGGTCTAAAATCACACATAAGATAACATTAAGTCACTAGCCGCCATTTTGTTTTTTCATATAATAATTTTTATACGCGTAACAGATGGTTGTATTCAGTTCCAATTTGGTATGAAGCTTTTTCATACCAATGTACATTTTCAGGAAAAAAGTTAATTTTTTCCTCTGTATATTTTAAAATGGCGGCCATATAATTTTTTTAACTCAAATATCTAAAAACCAGTAAATTTTATCAAAATTTTACAAGAGACAAAAAAGTTGCCAAATTAAATTATTTTAACAATGGTACCAAGTTTGTATGATTATGACAACAAATAACAGAGTTATTGTATTTTTTTTTATAATATCCTTAATCTATATTCTTATTTCTATAAGGGTTTCGTCTGTTACGCCCCTTTTTCTCTTAACCTACTGAACCGATTTTTAACCCTTTGAGTGCCGCGGCGTCGCTTACAGCGACACAAGTTAGTTGTGCAAGAATTGCCGAGCGTCGCTGAGGGCGACTCTCAGTATTTTATATAGTGCTTTACATCCAGATTACGTACTGACTTTAAATATGCGCCGTTTTGATCCCAAGGTCTCCAGCTATCAGTTCTGTAGCAATTTCACCGCCTTTGGTCTGTTTACTGACACTGTTTATAAGTTTAGTCGTTGTTGATGTCATCTGACTGTCGTCTGATTGTTGTTTGTTGTCAGTACGTATGTGCGGCAAATCCCGGTAAACGAACTAAGTTATTTACGTGTTTTATAGTGTTTCTTTCATTACTATTTATTTATTTAATATGGTGGGTAAAAATGAGTGAGAGAATAAATCCAAACGACTCAAGTGTCCTTCGGGAACTTGTTTATAACGAACCTAACCTAACCTAACCTAACCACATATTTGGAATTGTAACAATTTTCATTTGATTTTTTTACAAACATATTTTGATCTTATATAGATGATTTACGTATCAATTTTGATCATTATTTCCTGCTCTTTCTGACTGTTGAGTTGAAAAAATAAATAAAATTGTTTAGCACAAGTTATACTGAGTCAAAGTTGAAAAAATGTATAGATATTTTTTCATTTTCAGAAGAAAAATTTTTTTTATGCCTTTGACTTAGTTTACAAATATAGTTATCTTATACCATTTTATAGAGAATTTATTTGTGCTCAAGATAAAAAAAAAATTATATACATACCTCTAAAATTGTAAATTTTATGAACGTTTTTGTAAACTACTGCATTTTCCTATGAAAACAGCGTGGCAATTTATGCATAAGAAATGAACAAAATACCACGGCACTCAAAGGGTTAAGATTGAGGTGTCATTTTAAAGCTTAGGATATAGCGCGTGGGGGAATCGTAATTAAAAAGGTCATATCGTTTCGGGCTTCGCCCCCTTCGCCTTTGATTTATTTCTAGTGTGCCCTTTAAAATGTTAACCAACTTTCATGTTTATAAGTGTGAATTGTAACTTAACAGCTGATTACTTTCAGACAAATTTTAAAGTCAGATTGTAACCAAAAATATATCTCTGTCACTTCATAACCAACATTCATGTAATTTAGGTTAGTTTCTCTCATACAGAATCATAAAATGCGCAATTTGCGCACGGGCCACCTCGTTTACATGAATTATAATGCAAAATTAATGTATTTATGCAGAAAAATCACAATAACTCTGTTATTTGTTGTTAGATCCTTACAACCTTAGTGCCATTGGTTAGATAATTTAATTTGGCATTTTTTTGTCTCATGTAAAATTTTAATAAAATTTACTGGTTTTTAAGTATTTGAGTTTAAAAAATTTAAATGGCCGCTATTTTGAAAATATACATCAGAAAAAAATTTACTTTTTCCCTGGAAATGTACATTGTTATGAGAAAGATTCAAACCAAATTTGAACTGAATACAACTATCGGTTACAGATTTAAAAATTACTATGTGAATAAAAACAAAATGGCAGCTTGCGGCTTAACGAAGGATTTAAGACCCATCTTAGTCCGAGGTTTTTTGTTTGTCTTGAACCAAGGAACAAATCTACAATATTTTGAGAGTTCACTAACACCCTGTATACAAAATATAGTACTATAAGAAAGGAATGTGTTGGTCAGTATTCTAAGCTGTAATTTTTCCTGTTCAGTGTACTTCAGTTAGTTGTAAAAAAATTTACTGCAGTTTGTAAAAATAACTGACCTTCCGATCAGCTTGTACATCAGTTGACTATGTAAATATTATATAAAACTTTTTAAGGAACAATTATTGTTTGTGGAGTCATAAACAATACTTCATTCCAGATATTATCAGACGGGCTTTTTCTAACTTGTAGATGCTGTTAGATATCTATTTGATCAGTTCAACACCCCAAGGCAGTCTGCGTAATTGATATTTGCATATTGTTTCAGGCTAAACACTAACAAGCCACTGTACCAAGCGCTACGGGCGGTGGTGGAGGGGGGAGACAAGGTGGCGACTACCGCTATAGATGAGCACGTCGCGAGACTGTTCATGTTTGACTTTGAGCTGTGCGGGATCCATCTGCCGGAGGACCAGCGGCAGCGGGTGGTGCAACTCAACGACTACATCCTGCAACTGGGCCAGAGGTTCATGGCCGGTGCCGTCACGCCCCGTGCCGTCCCTGCCCACCTCGTGCCCAAGGACATCCGTAACCTGTACGCAATGAATACATTTGTCATTACTATTATTTATTATTTGTTTCTTCATTGTAATGATTTTTTTTATATTTTTCTTCATTGTACAGAGTTGATAATGAGGTTCATATTTAATTTTAGTGAAATTCTCTGTAGGGAATACGATATTGCGGTAGTAGCCTTGAAAACTTAAGCCCGGGACGATGTTACTTTTTCCTTTTCAGATGAAAAATTCGTTCTATTTCATATATATCATCTATATAGATACCTTTTAAAACCATTTAAAAGAGCTTAAAAAAGAAACAATTTAGTATTTTGAATTACAGAGAAAATTCTGGTTACAGAGAAAATTCTAAAATATTGTCACCTTGTCGTATACTTGCTTACAAAACCCATATGGTGGCAAACCTAAATAATCACCACCATAGGGTTTATGCAGGCCCGGATTATCCATTAGGCCAACCTAGGCCATGGCCTAGGGTGTCAGCAAGGGTGGGGGTGTCAAAGGGGCCTTTTTTTGTTCTACATTTTAATAAAAAAAATTTAACTGCAAATATAATTTAATTCTGGGTTTTTCACATTTTAAAAATTAAACTCTTTAATAACAAGAGTAAATAGAATATTCAGCAAAATAGAAAGAATAAAAATCTATTTAGGCAAACTAGGTGACCTCCTAAGCTGCCGGGCCCCTAAGGGATCCTTTGCGGCGTTGACGAGCACCCCTGATATGCCGTAAAGAGTGTCCCTGATTCGATCAAGAGCATCACCTTCAATTTAAATTGTCACAAAGAACCCTATGTACCCAGATTCATGATGGAGGGGGACAAGGTGATCGTGAATGGCCTGTACGCGGACTCGGCTGACGAGCGTGCCCGGGAGGCGGCCTACAAGATATACCTGCACCCAGACGAGCAGCAGGACTATCGGCTCTCGGAGATGCTGCAGTCGCGCCACAACCTGGCCTCCATCTGCGGCTTCCCCACCTTCGCCCACAGGTCACACTACACGAAGCTGTGGCATCTATACCAGATGATTGAAAAAGAAAAACTTTGAAAATTTTAAAATTTCATTGAGTGAAATCCACTATGGTGATTTTAGTATGATATCAATTTGTAAGGAAGTTTTGATTTTCTATTATCAAATCCCACTGACACGAGACCTAATGGCCGTTACTTTCTAATGACAGCCTTCATTAAATTGAGTGCATGGGCAGATGTAGGTCAAAATTGTTGTGGTTGCCATCTATCCCAAAGTAGATATCCTATGAGTCATTTTATGATCAAATTGAAACGCCACAATCCTATTTAAATAGTTTGTTTTAATGGCTATCCCAAGTTGGCCCTTGCTGTTTCGTTTACAAAAAATAAAATAAAATAAAACCTCCGACATTTTATAAAAATACTGTATAACAAATTTTAGTTGAGAAAACTGTCCATTTACTTTGGAATTATTTATGGAAACCATCCAAGAATATTGCTCTTAATTGTTGCTAGAGAAGAGCTTTCAAAATCTTTAAATTGCATTTATTTATCTTTAGTAAGGATAGTTTCTTAACCTGTGTTTAACCTTAAAGTCAAATTTCATTTGTTAAGTTAACTACTGTACGAAAGAACTAAGAAACATAAAATTGATTATAACAAATTACATTGTAAGTACAATTATTTTGACGATGCTGTACTTTGAAAACTTTAACAAGAAAAAAAGGTTGCACCAAAATATTGCTTTGTTTGTGAGTTTGATAGTGATAACTGTATAACAAAAGTCATTTTATTCTTTGTAGTTGTTAATGTCTCTTTACCAATTAGGCTTATTGATCAAACTTTCGAAAGACGCAAGTCTGAAAGTTTATCATAGACCATGTCCTTTACTATACTCGTTACTCTTCGCACTATCGTAATATAAAAGTTCATAGACACTTACTTAATCATAACTTTTGTAATGGCACAACCCTAACACAATGGTTGTATCCCGGGAACAAGATTGGTAACTAAAATTCATTAACCAGAGCCCAGAGAGCCTTGTGGTTACTTGTCTAGCAGACAAAAATTCCAGTTTTGGTAACTCACAGGTAACCTTTTTCTTACCACCCCAAATATATGGTTCTATAAAGTTATGCCCAACACAAACTAGGCACTACAAAGTCACCAATAGGTAGCGCTCATATTCCTGGGATAGGCTACAACCAATAAGTTAACGCAGGAAATAAGAACAGTGCTGCGAACACTGAGGACCATAGACACAGGACTAGTATAACGGGTTTTCTACATAGGAAATATGTTTATTTGCTCCTCCCTATATTCGATTTTTGGCTGTTCTTACCATGGCCCAGTCCCGTCATGGGAGGTTCTACTGTACAGATGTTCTTAAAACACTGGATATTACATGGACATTACAAGTCATTCATGAGCATTAGTATATAAGTTACACAGCATTGTACATAAGTTACATAGATAGTGGCAGAAGTGTGTTATTTTGCTAGTCAGTCACAATTTATTAAAACATAAGGTATTATATAGATCACGAAACCAACGGCCTATCGTTCTTAAGCTAATTGTAGTTCCAAAGATGACTGCAATTTTTAAAATTAAATTTTCAATAATTAAAAGTAGTTTGACAAAAACTTTGGGAAAATCAATGTCCAGAGAGGTTGAGAGGAGTTGGTTCGAAGTATATGCAAGTCGCTTATAAGAAACATGGACCAGTTCACTGTTTGTCAGTAAATATATTTGAGGTGTTTCAAAATACTTTTTTATGTTGATACTTTTTTATGTTGATACCAGCCTGCTCAATATTTAACTTTTTTTGAGACACTGATCTAATCTGGTATTTATTTTAACTGATACTTATTGCTGAGGTGACTGACGGCTACAGTGGCGTATGTTTCTGGTTGCAGAGCCCTCAAGTCGAGCATCGTGGAGGAGCCGGAGGTGGTGGCTGAGTTCCTGGACACGCTGACCGAGCTGCTGCGGCCGCGCGCACGGCACGACTTCGACAACATGACCACAATGAAGCGGGAGAGCCACCCACAGGCAGGGGTCGGTAACTGCATTTGCACTATTGAAAACTGTACTGTAAATTCAAAGAAAGTAACTAACTTTGAAAAAAAAAGGTTCCGTTCGATTTTTTCTGTAGAATACTGACAAATGGACACATCTATCAGATTCAGATTCAGATTCAGAATATTTTTTTATTCGTTCAGTACATTTCTATTTTCTATACATGATTAGTGAAAGAGATTAATTCAAGAACATTGTAACCCAAACAAACTTGACTTACTCTTTTAAGACTCTTTTGACTAGGTTATGTTATGTTGAAATAAAAAAAATTGCTACTCATACCGTTACTTAATTAAAGTTGTGATTTAGGGAAATCATTGGGAAAATTTATGGGGAGTTTTCTGTGAACATCCTGCTCTTTTTTTAAGTGTCATGAAAAGAATAAATTTGGATGGATATCAAATGTTGTGAATATTATTGAATCTTAGCAATTAATAATAAACATATTAGAACTACTCATAGTTAAGAAACAAAGATTTAGTTTAAATAAAAACTAAACAAAGATTCCAAACTTTTTTGTGTTGATTTATTAAAATATATGAATATTGAGACATTAGTGTGCCAAACTTAATGAAAGTGATATAGTAAGGCACACTTTGTAGCTGCAGGAACAATTTCAGCAACTAGTTTTTTGTTACGTATCATATACCACTTTGATGACTTGCTTAAACTTATAAATTGTAACCTTATTTAAACACAATAGTGTATCTACATTTTATGAAATTTGAAACAGTTCAAAACATGTTGCAGCCTCTGGCCGCTTGGGACATTCCCTACCTGACGAACCAAGCCAAGCGGAAGTGGTTGAAGGCGAGCAGCCATGAGTTCTCGCCGTACTTCTCGCTGGGAGGCTGCATGGAGGGGCTCAACTGGCTGTTCCAGCACCTGTATGGCATCAGCCTGCAGCCGGAGGAGACGCAGCCCGGCGAGCTGTGGTCCTCCGACGTCTACAAGGTGGCTGGTGAGTGGCACATGAATGCTTGGTGGAAGGCGAGAAGATACTGTTAACAATTGTCATAGTAAACTATTGGCGTGTATTTTAATTTGGGTAATAAAGCGATTGCATGATATGGCTCTTGATTGTTCAGTTGCGAGTCCCACTTTTCCAGGCAGTCGAAGAATAAGGGATGTTTGTTTATACTTTGTTTGAGCCAATTTGTTCCTTACCTAGGAACCCGGGCTGGTGGACCAGTTAGTGCGTTTGATATCAGTGTCGTGTTTAAGTCAGTCTTGTCTTCTGGTGTTCAGAAACGATGAGTGGTAATCGTAAAATTTTAGTGTCTTTAGAAAAAAAACATTAAATTCAATTAAAAGGTTGGATAGGGGGAACGAATTTATGTGGTAAGGAGGAAACTAGAAACAACATTTTTTATGGAGAAGATCACAGTTACCCATGGAAAATTCAATTACTTTCACTGTGTTATAAATTTAGTTTAGTATTTTTTAGTTTAAATATCTTTTTATGATTGATTCTCACTTAATTGTAGTTTACTGTCATTTGTTGGTCAAAGTTGCAGAATTTATGTATTACAAGTGTTCCCTTATCCTTAGTACCATCTCTTCTTTGATGTATCTGAGGTAGACCCGGATGTGTTTAGTTTAAATAATCGGACTTTGACGGTGCGAAATTTTATTTGAATGGACCTTCTGGTTTGATCTTTAGTTCTATACAAATGTTTTATACAAACAGAAAGACATTCCTCCTCAAACAACCTTCTCAAAATAGTTCTTGATAAATTAAAGAGATAGTTATTCTAACAAATTTAACTAAAATTAACTATGAAACTAATTTTTTCTGTACAGGTACTCTGTATATAGAAAGAAAGAAAAAAATCTTTTGAAAAACTGTTTAAACTGTTTAGTGTTAGAAATTTTTTGGTGTACAGTGGAACCTCGATTTTCCGGAGTGGGATCAACCGGGTGGCGGATCAACCGGGGTCAAATCCTAAATCAAGAAAATAAAAAAATACAAAATAGATTATATTTTTCAAAAATTTATTATTTGATCTCTAATAATGAAATTTTTGTAGTTCAATGGGGAGGGCAATGAACAAAGTGATTACAAATACCAATCAATGTCACTGTTGCCCACGAATTACTGTCCTTGCACGGCTTTCTGAAGCAGCGATCATGTGCAGCGACACACGTGTGGACGGTGGACACCACGTAACCATGACAACGAGCTGTGTGCACTATACACAGTGCATCCAGTGGGCAGGGAGTATTACAGAAGAGAAAGAGAGGAAGAAACACTCATGCAAAGTTTAGGAGGGTGGGGGGGGGGGGAGAGTGCAATGGGAAGGAAGAGGGGTGATAGAAAGGACAACAAACTCTCTCTCTCGCTCTCTCTCTCTCCCCCCCCCTTTGTTATTATTTGGTTGTAGATTTGGGCAGCAAACTGTGTGAAATTTGTTTAGTTAATAAATAATTGATTTCTGTTTATTCTTACTGGACCCAATGCAATTACATTTTTTATTATTTTTCAGCTGGTTTTGTTAAACTTATCCTCCAAGTCAATAAATCTTTTTAATGGCACTTCTATTCATTTCCTGTCCTTGCCAGTGGGGAGATTGATGGGGGACGAGAAGGTGGTATAGTTGGCCTTCAGCTGCTTGCCTTGTTTATATTACGGTTTAACCGTTTTTTTTCAATTATCCGTGACCACCCTCCCCACGATTACCACGAATAATTGAGGTTCTACTGTATAATGACAAAAAATAATTATAGTGGCCAATATTTTTGTAATGGGTGTATACTGGTTTTATAATATGTTATTATTTTGTGTGTTTGAGGAAATGTTTTAACACTAAGGGGTTTTCAGTATCTCACGAGAGTGAAGGGTTGCTGGGCTACATTTACTGTGACTTCTACGAGAGAGCCAACAAACCCAACCAGGACTGCCACTTCACCATCCAGGGTGGGAAGAGGCTCAGCGACGGCTCATACCAGGTGAATTGTTGTTATGAAAACCTTAAACGAGGTTCCCCAAACGTACATTATACATAAATCAAAGCCTTTAAACATAACTCATTTTTTAACATTAGAAAAAGATAACGTTTACGGTAGAGCCTAGCAGTCACAGTAAAATTCCCAACCAGGACCATTATACTTTTTCATTTTTATGTCCGTTCATTTTAAATCCGTTATATTTCTATCTCCATATTAGGGATGGACGAGATTGGATTTTCAGTTCGAGACGAGACGAGACGAGAATTTTGAATTCTCAAATAATTTCGAGACGAGATCGAGACAAGATTTTCCCTCTCATACATCACGAGAAATGTGCGTTCGGGATTTTAAACTGATTTTGTAACATGGTTAATCCTGATTAATGTGAAGGAACAAATATTTCTTTGTAAATTGCTGATTATGTTAATAAACTGAAGTTAAAAAGTCACTTTCTTAACAAAAGGTCTAGGCCTATAAAGGAATGTACCCAATAAAAAGGTTGAGAAGATATAGGCTCACCATAAAACCTACCGACCTACGTTTAGTAAAACATAAAAAGAGAATCCTCTGTTACAGTTACTTACTTCATTTTTCACTATTAACCTACTTTAAAATGTTTCCAAATAAGAGCTTTTCCTCACTCACAGATTTCTAATTCTAGTAGGCCTACTAACTTTGAATCACAAGCCTAGAGGCCGGGAGGCTAACAAGAAATACTTAACTTTCAATTGGAGGATTTTAATTTTAAACAATCTCTTCTTCTTTGTCTTTGTCCATAAGACAATCTTCAGCTCTCATTTTGTTTGCTATTTATTGTCATTTCACCAAACTATTCAAGTCCAGTATACATAACTTTCACTGCTTTCAAATTCATGTAATTCCCTCAATTTGTCGTCTGCTAGTGGTAAGGTTTTTATTTGCTCCTAACTGAATAAAGGCAAGCATTAGTGTAGCCATGAAGCCTGTATGGTTCTGGTAAGACCATTGATTTTCTATGTATTTAACAGAACCTATTTATTGCTGTTCAACAATTATTGTTAATAGGCCTATTCAGTTTTTTTTAGTATCCAAACCTTGAAATAAAATCAACCATCAGCCGATTTTAAGCATTTATGGCTTAAAATAGCTGAACTCTGCTAAGAGTGTGAAAGTAAATTAAATTCTGTATTACGTGGGATATTTGAGGTTAGCCATTATTCAATCTGATTGGCTACCTTGTCATTCATCTGTCACTACTATTCTTACTGCCAATGTCAAAACAGCTCTTAATTTGTCAAAAATTATTTGAATCAGTTTTAAATAATCATCTTGAAGCAATTAAATGTCAAATAATGATTGTTTATTGTTTATAAAGTTTTCCCAATGTTCTAAAGATTTATCAAACAAATTAATTATTTTATAAATCAGAAGCTATGTTGACTCCGCCCACTGTCACTCCGCCGATTGTCAGTAGTGATGTGCGATACGGCCGTGTATCGCGATACGGCGATACGATACGTATCGGAGCCATATATCGTATCGGCCGTATCGTATCGGCCCTGTGTATCGCGATACGCGTATCGTATCGGCCAAAATATCGCTTAAACGATACGTATCGTATTATTTTCAAAAAAGCAGTTAAAAATAGTTTAGCCATTGATTTTATATTATAATTTGCAATTATTGTAATGAAAGAGAATCAAAAGTCTTAGGTAAACATCATTAATGTTTATAATAAGTACTCAAAATAAATAAAATTATTGTTTATTGTCATGCTCATTCATATACTGGCCGTATCGTATCAGCCAAATCTTACAGTATAAACTTGTTTTATCTCCTCCAAGGGATTGTGCAATTTAAGTTACAAGATAGGATATTATGGAGTTCTGTTTATTTAATGGTTAAATAAGTAATTAGATGCACCTAAATCCATTTTCTTCCGGATATTGTGGTTGCATGGTGAAAAAAAGCAATATCGCGGGAAAAAATATCGTTTTTCTATGTGCCGATATAAAACCGAATATCGTTTTTGGCGATACGATACGTATCGTTTCCAAATATCGTATCGAAATATCGTATCGCCCCTCCGCGTATCGCGATATTCGATACGATACGATACGTATCGCACATCACTAATTGTCAGTACCACTAACAGTCCGTGCAGATGCAGCCCGTAGAGCCGTCTCCAGTCCAGTTCAAATCTTGGAAGTCCAACCGTAGTTAACCGTTTATGATGGCAATTTAAGTTTGAAGTGTGAGGAGGATAGGAAAATAAAACACTTCACATTGCTTCAAAATAATTTATTTTGCAGTATTAAATTCGTAGATTATTTATACCCGTTTTTATCGTTATTCACGAATTATTTCTCGTCTCGAAAAATCTCGATCAAAATAAAATCTCGTCTCGGTTAACGAGATTAAAAATTTCTCGAAAATTTCTCGTAATTTCGAGACCCGTCCATCCTACTCCATATTTAACCTCTAAATACAGTAAAACCCCAGAAACTCCAAGCATTGTGCATTGAGGCACTGTTGATTTTTGTGAAATTCAAGTCGTCTGAGTAGGTTTTACCATATTTTTTTCATTTAGTCCATGTAATATCCTTTATCAAAATGATTGAACTGTAGAAAAATGGTCGTTAGCAATGGAAACAGTCTTAAAGTTGAAATTATTGATCGGAAATTGTAATGTCAGCCATCAACGAGGTTCATAACATAGAAAAGTGCCTATTACCATGCCAAAGTAGCAACGAAAGACCGCTAATTCAATCTGTTTTGATGAAGAAATGTGCTCAGAATTGTTGAAGTTTTGGAATAGCTGAACTCAAATATTTTATAATTAACTAGCAAACCTGATTTTCTAATGACACATTTTGGCTGATGTGTGTGTTTGCAGCACCCGATCGTCGTGCTGATGCTGAATCTGCCTACCCCGCGGTGGTCGGGCCCTAGCCTCCTGACGCCCGCCATGGTGGACAACCTCTTCCATGAGATGGGCCACGCCATGCACTCGATGCTCGCGCGCACCGAGCACCAGCACGTCACCGGCACGCGCTGCGCGACCGACTTTGCAGAAGTCCCGTCCATCCTCATGGAGTACTTCGCATCTGACCCTAGGGTCCGTCAGCAGTTTTAATTTATTAGCTAAGTATTCAGTAGGCTCTATACAACTTATCCAAGGTTAAATCTTGTTACCTAACAATTAAGATTATTAATTAATTTAGGCCCTTTTACAAGTATTTATTTTGGAGTGACACTTCTTAACTTTTATTTAAATCTGCCAAAAAGTAATTAGCAGTTTGATGATGATGGCACACGACCCTAAGTTGTCAAACATAATCTCCCATAATCGTTGCATTTTGGATGAGTGGTGAAAACTCAGTGTTGAATGTCCATTGAAATATAAATATGACACAATTGTATAAAAGAATTTAAAACTAAATACAATATTTTACCACATTGAAGAAGTAGTTGGGCATTGTAACAAAATTTCACATGGTGCATTGATCTAAAGAAAGGTTATGGCAGGCTTAGGATTGACAAGTAAAAAGTTGGAAACATTTGAGAATTGTTAATTCGCAGTTACTAAAAGTAACTCAGAACTTACAAAGTCAATTACAAGTTTAACTTACAAAAACCTAATGCAAATGCCTATGAGCTTAAAATTTTTGGCACAGAATTTTCAACATTACGTCAAAACTAAATTGTTACGGAGTTTTAAGTTTCATGATTCACGCTCTTGTTTAATAACATGGAAACAACTGAATATTTTTAGTTGTATTTTAATGAAATTTTTTGTCCTTCAGAATAAATAGCTTACTTGTCATAGGTCAAAAATAAGCAAAGCAGTAATAAAGGTTAGACTAGCAATTCATCAAATAACCAGTTGTATACTTTTTTTGTGATACTGTTGTATTATAAAACTAAACAAAATAGTCTAGAAACAGCTTTACCGTGTAATTCACAGTACCGTGTAATTCACAGTACCGTGTACTCACAGTACCGTGTATTATTTTGCACCAAGGGCCAAAAGTAGGGGTTTCCTGGACTGAAATGAAGGGCTTTATGCAAAACCCTTTTGTCCACTGTGGGGAAAGGTCTGCCTGGACCACCAGTTCCCAACCTCTTTTTGCATAACGTACTCCCCAATAGATCTACAGATCTCAGTACCCTCAATCAAATTTTTTACAAATACACTTCATTAAGCTGTGGTTGGTATAAACAAAAAAAGGCAGTTTACAAGTTTTCTAACTATTTATTAATTATAAATACATTTCAAACCCATGAACTTTAAAACAACTCTAAAAATGGGTTCGATATACTTGTTCCCTCGTGCTTATTAGTAAATGGTATTAACATTTGCAGCCCTTTATTGGACAGGAGGGGTAAACTCTTTATGAACATTCACACGGAAAACACGTAGGTTTGTTTTCTTAAAATTAAAATCAGATTTTATTTGATGAAAGTTCAATGAGTTTTTCCTGCTCGTGAATCGACAGAGTGGCGGTCTAAAGCTCTTTTGCTGAAAAGTTCTGAAATCTAGTTGTCACCGTCTCTACGTTTAGGGAAGTAGTTCTTAAATGAGTCCTCGAGACTTGAGGGTGGTCAAATCATAGAAATATAAACATGGAACGCTGGGTCAACGCTGGCAGAACGAGTGGGAGCCGGCACGGCTTCCCCCACCACTACCCGGGGCTCGTCGCGCCTCTGCCCCGTATATTCCAATGCGCGACGCTTGCTTTTTAGCTGTTTTTGTTCTTATTTAGAGCTAAGTCGTTATTGGAACTACTTATTGAGAATGCCTATAGTAAAATAGATATTAGGTTGTTAAATAACTATTAATACCATGAGTTTTGGGCTACTTTTTACTCTCTCAAATCAAAAGAATTAAATACAAACAACAAAGTGGAAACTTAAAAACATATGTATAGAGCTGTTTTTTTTTGGGTTTTGGAATATTATTGGAATTAATTCATAATCAAAACGACTTAACAATCCTTATGTAACAACTAGATTTTAGGTAGCTATAAATAATTATTAATGCAATGTGTTCCGTGATACCTTTTGCCTTTACTCTCATATATAAATGAAACATAGCCTAATCATTAATTGACGAACTAAAACCGTTTATTCTCACATTGGTCTACCCAACAAGGGAATTTGCAATAATTTGTTGGACAATTTTTAATAACGTTGTTCACCTCTGCAAAAAACATACTGTTAAAAGAGGCCTCAGACTAATTAAATTTATTGGGTATTGTGACATTCGTATACTAATTCATCACTAAAGAAATGATTTTTTTTAACAACTTTCTTTAAAAATTTTAAGCTATTACATATTTTTTCAAACAGAATAATTCAACAAAAGTTATTGCAAAAAACTTACTTATGAACACTTTTAAATGTTTTGACAAAGGTGCTTGCATCTAGAAACTAAAAATTTTAATGTGTTGTGTTGAAGATTGGTTACTCTGAGAAACATAATTTACGAGTAAAAACTTTGATAGGCCTACATTTAATGCGATTATTTATTGTTTAATATTGAAGTTACAAGTATTAAAAATACCAGGTGTCTAAAAAATATATTTTTACAACTTAATAGCTTTATTAACCACTTGAATTGGCCATTTTACGGCTTTTGTTTTTGTTTTTGGATGATATTTCATAGGTATGCTTTCAAATATAATCATACAATAATAAGTTCAAAGGTCTAGTTTAAAACCTACTATGTAGAGTGATTAACTGGCAACCAAATTTCAGTGGTTGAAAGTAACTTTTATAACTAATTGGACAAGAAGAAATTATATTTTATATAATTTTTCAAGTCATAATATTAAGACGCCAAGTGTACAGTTAAATTCATTTGTATTTTTATTCTTTATGGGAACGTGACTTATGATGGTAGGAGGCTTGTTGATTTTTTTTTGTATAAATTATCTACTACGTATTTGGCACTTCCATAAATAAGTTACTTGTAAAAGGTTTAATATGGCTAAAAAGCGATTAATTATTACAAAGTTTTATACTTCATAATGGGACCAATGGGACACGGTGTATGGATATTGTCCATGAAATAACTGTTAAGATAACTTTTATTATGCGAAATACAGTAAAATTATTTAAATACACAAATCTGTTGGCTAACTATGTAACTAAAAATATATGTATGGCCTTAGTTAATTCAATGTAGACTGGGAATAACATCTTAAAACGTTCATTCATAATGAATATCCCAGAGCCGGGAGCTGATCTGGGCGGCCCGACGGCGCGACCTCGCTGGGCTCATTAACAATGCGTTTGTGAAAACATTAAGCATTTTATCTATTAAGTAAAAAAAATTTGTCCATTAAGTATTACGAATCAACTCATTACCTACAACTTTCCCGCTTTAAGTTTGTTTCTGACCCAAAAACAAAAAAAGTTTACGCTTAGTAACTTTTTAAAGTTCACATTATTAAATTTCATTGTATTTTGTATTGTTAAAATTGTAATACTTTACCAATCTTAAAGTAATTTAAACCGTTGTAATCCTTAGTTCTTCCAGATTGCAAATATATAAGTTTAATTGCGTGTTTATCGAGGCTGTGAGCTGCAGGAGCGTGTTAATGAACGCGTGTACGCCGGCATGAATCGCCGATTTGCGTCTGTCCCCCGGGTAGTGGTGGGTGGACTCCGTGGAGCCGCTTGACTCCGGCCCGTTTTCTGCCTCTCTTTGCAACTTGACCCGGCGTTCCATGTTTATAGTTCTATGGGTCAAGTTTGACGTAATGTTGTGCTTTACTTCTTCAGACATGGTCAGGTCACTATCACTTAAAAATGTGTGAAGAGTCTAAAACATTTCATTCTGATCTTTTGAAATTCAGGTTTTCCAAAAGTTGAGTTTTTTTCATAATGGCCTTAATTTTGTTTGTAATTTTAAGTTTAATTAAAGAACTGTTCTTTATATTAGCCCTAAATTGAGTTTTTATTTTCCTTGATGAAACATGTAGTTGAATATAAGACTGACCATGAATTTATCTTACTTCACTGCAGGTGTTGAAGAGTTTTGCTCGTCACTATATGACTAATGAACCAATGCCTGATGAGATGGTTCAGCGACTTTGTGCATCCAAACGACTATTTGCTGCTTCTGAAATGCAGGTACCAATATCCCTCGTAGAAAAATCATTTTTTATATTTTTGTTATAATAGTCCATGTTGGTTTTTCTAGTCTTCATTAATGATTAGGCTGTGGTAGATTTGGTTTATCCTAGTAACCCATCGTTTATCACTATATAACTTGACAAATGGGCCATCTGGTAAGAGGTACATTTCATAAAACACTAGTCATCCAATTTGTTAATGTATGTTGACCAGTTGCTTGGATATATATTAAGTTGACAATAAGTGCATATTCATTCATAAAGTTGACAATAAGACTTTACAATAAGACAGCTGTCTTATCTTTACCTGCCTGCAAAGATAAACTAAGCCTACAACTACTAAGCTTAATGCCTATTATGTAAAAACATACTAATATAAATGACGTGTAATAGTTTATTTTAAAACTGAGTTTTATTTAATATTGTAACAAAAAACTGTATTTGGAAAATAAATGCAACAATGGGACTAAACACCCTTTATTTGTGCTAAAATAATTTGTTTTAAATAAACTAAAAGCAAAACAATTAAAAAAATCTTGCTTTTGAATTAACTTGCATTTAACAGACTAATTTAATATGTAACACAGAAGCATTAAATATCTCTATTGTATTTATTTATCGTTGTTGAATGCAGTGTTAGATCCGTGTGGCTGATGTTGCAGGTCCAGGTGTTCTACTCCGTGCTAGACCAGAGGTATCACGGCCACCACCCCCTCTCCGGCTCCACCACTGACATACTGGCTCAGATTCAGGCTCAGTACTTCGGGATACCTTACGTACCTAATACCGTGAGTATTACTCATACTGGTTTTATAGGTAGTCATAGTATGTTTTTAAAATTAAAATTTAGTTGTAAAATGGAAGAGGTACCGATACAATTTAGGTCTTCATTGAAATACTCTTTTCTCTAGTGGATTAAGATCGGACTTATGGGTCAGGTGTAACAAATAACAAACAAAAATTAATTATAAAATAGGTCTTTCAGCTATAAAAGCTTTTCCGTCTCATTGCAATTCAAATTTCCTCATATGTTATAATGAACTAGTTTTGTCCAATAAAATAAAATATAGGTGAATCATGTTGTTGTTTGTATTGGAAATTAACTCACTCTTGGTTCAGTAGTTGTAATCTATGAACTAAAAGTTTGTCAACAAACTGATAAGCAGTGGCCGTAGCCTGGCTCGGGGACAAAAAAGATCGTTCGGCTGCTCCCTTGGCTCAGAAGTCATGTTAAGCCGGTGGTCCACCTTCATAGAAAACCAAAAAGTGCAGGCCTTTCAGTCGAGGAGAAGTGTCAGTTGATTGTTGATCTCCCACCACCAAAAGCCAAACAGTATTTATTATTTAACTAACTGATAATTGTCTAGTCATATCAGTCTTGCTCTTTAATGTCTCATATCTACGACTGTTGAAATCTGAATGAACAATGATTTAAAAGATATGGGAGTCACATTAAAATATAGGTTCTAGACCAATGAGAACTCGGCATTTGACCAAAGTACCATACCTAGAAATTATGTGATTCGCACATTCCATTACAATTCATGTTTTAGTTTCTTTATGTACTTAACCCTAAAAGAGTATGATCAACTAGTAATCAACTATGTCAAGCTAGCGAGAACAGCGAGTAGTTCAAGCTGTGGTACTTGATTTTGATGGGTAACCGCCAATAACCTATAAATTTTGGGCATCGTTATTACATTATTTTTACTGTGATTTATGAAATTTGAGTTGGTTGTAGAAAAAGTAGTGTATGCAACGATTGTATTCAGCCTTTAAGCCACTCGTGAGATATTTAGAACACTTGCTTCGCACGTGTTGTAGCTTAATCTCACTTGTGGCCTAAAGGCTCTCATAATACAATCGTTGCATAAACTACTCTTGCCTCGATCAACCTAAAGTTGATGTCACCTTTACACATGACACAGGTAGCTTTAATTTTTTGTTACTTAAGTACGTGAGCCAGTTAAGATTCATTTCATCCTTTTAAGAGTATTATTGCATCCTTTAGACCAAGCTTCTTTGGAACATTAAGTAGCAAATGCAGTGGTTTGTGTTTATCAGCATATGATCAGTCATGTAGTTAACTTGCTATATTTTTAACAAAATCTTGCAGTTATTCTGTTTATTAAAATATTAATTGTTTCACTTGTAGGCTTGGCAGTTAAGATTTTCTCATTTGGTGGGCTATGGAGCTAAGTACTACGCTTACCTACTAAGCCGTGCAGTCGCCTCATGGATTTGGCAGTCGTGTTTCAAGCAAGACCCGCTGAGCCGCTCTGAGGGCGAGCGCTACCGACGCCACTGCCTCGCCCATGGGGGCGGCAAACCTGCACACACTCTGGTGGCTGACTTTCTACAACGTGACGTTACTCCCACCAACCTCGCAAACGCACTCATTCAAGACCTCGACTCGCAGAAACTCACCTTGTGATCATAGTTGTTTTTTATTTAATACGTGTAAATAAATCGTGATCGTTGTTTTTTTAGCTCCTGTTAACAATCATTTAAATTTTAAGGTTATTTTATCCCTTTTCTTTTTTCCCTTTTATCCCTTTATTTTTGTGTCTGTAATTGGAGTTTCAAGAATAATAAATCTTAAAATAAAACTCTAAAACGCTATTATAATAAGCGAGGTTAGTTGCACTATAATAAGTGACTGCTGATTCACGCAAGCTCCAGACTCCTCTTTAAAAGCTCTACAGAGTATCAATTTATTGTTAAACAAATGAATTAGCCATCGTTTTGATGGGAACAAATCTCATCAGTGGCATTGAAAATATCCCCTGGTGGCTGTCCTGGCCATTCACAGCCACCTCCCCCCCCCCCCCCCCCCCAACCAAGGGGAGGGATAGCCCGGCTACGGAGTCATGCCGTAGTAGGTATATTGCCTTGAAATAGGCTCCAGGTTGGGCGGACTAGAGAGCGGACAAATAGGACACAACCATCGCCATTTAACCGCTTGTTCTTTCCTGTTTCTCTTAATAAAATCGGGCGGCTGCCCCCAAAGAAGGGGTCGAAATTACCATAAGCTGCTGAGATCCGAAGCCACACAACGGCCGTGGTGAACGCTGACTGACATTGCTGCACCTGTTACGTTGCGACTCGATTTTATCAAGAGAAACGGAAGAACTAGTGGTAAGGCGGTGATGATGCCGTCCTATTTCTCCACTCTCCAGTCTACCCATCCTGGAGCCTGTTTCTACAGAACATCCCTGCTCCTGCATAACACCGTAGCCTTGCTGCCCACCCCCCCCCCCCCTTTGGTGGTGGGAGGGGGGCTGTGCATGCTCAGCACAGCCATCAGGGGATTTTTCAGATTATCATTCTCCTCAAACATCTAAAGAGGAAGGAGCTGCTTCTGGCACATAGCAGTGCCACTTTAGATCTGCTGCCGATCGAAACGCTGGCTGATTCATTTGTTTATGAACCAACCATTGCAACAACCGGCAACAATCTATTCTTCTTTTAACTTACAAAAGAGCATTTAATTAACAATAATGGGACCAAACCTGCTTCTGTGCTAGAGTTAAGTAAAGGCCAGCTGCGATGCTGATTGGTTGGTGTTGAGTTGGCCTTGTTGTTTGTGGAATAGAAAAAGCAGAGCAACACAGAATCTAAGGTAGAGAGCAGACATGATCAGTGGCGAGAAGATTGTGGCCTGAAGAAGCAATGGTAGATGCATAGTCTCAGTGTGATGAGTGCTGGGTTCTGATACGTAACGAAATGGTCTAGTAGTTGCAATCGGCAATTCAAAACTTAATTTTTAAAGTCCTTTAAATGATTAACATCATTTAAAGGACACGAATTACTATGTCTGTTTTAATCCAGCCACATACATGCAAATTATTTACACTCGGAAGCTTTAATCTTATGAAAATTTTTTTAACTAATTCCTATCTCCTCGCATACCTTAAAACTTTTGATCTGCTTGCCGAGCTTCTTTTTTATACACACCTGCTTAGAAGGTTTGTTTCTTTTAACAGTCAATTGTATTGTATGTCATGCACTTCTCTTTAATTGATCCTTACTATGGCTAATTAATTTTAAAGGTTTACCTAATTACAGTACAATCTAAAAAATCCCCTTTTCAATACTGAAGACATAATTGATACCTCTTTGTCTATTTCAACGTGATTTACATTCAGTTGCACTATGAACACTAACATGATAGTCCATTCAATCTGAGCTCTTTAGAGGAAAAATAGTAAACGTTTAGTTTAGTCCTCAATCAATTACTACCATCAAGACAGTCCCCGGCCAGAAATCCCCACCCCTACCCCCCTTGCGTTTTCCCTCATCCACCCTAAGTTTCAAGTTGATGTCAATTCAGAGTTTATGAAAATGTATTATAGTTCCAAAACTAAATAGAATAAATTTGTGTATTTACTAGTGAACACGTTGCTCAAAATCAATATCAAACAAAAATTTTACGTTTAGTTCTAAATTACACCCGCCAAATCCAATATTGTGATTAACATTTATACCCAAAACTTCACTTATTTACAGCTGTACATAAACAGATGTGAAAAATGCTCAACCCAATCCCAATGAATTTCTAATGGAAAAAATAATTTCAAACTTCAATCATGGACAGCACCTATATTTTAAGTCTGATTCTCATAAATGTTCTTGGCGGAAACCACTACAGACCTATCCAATGACACAAAAAACTTGAAAATCTGTTGAAAATTGTAGGAGGAGTTCCAAATACAAATTATGATTCCTCAAAAAATTAGCTAGATTATTACCGTTAATATGCTACCATACCACATCTTACAGAGATTTATCCTTTTATGCTGTTTTTACAAAAAATTAATTTCTTAAAATAAAATTTTAGAAACTTGTTATTATGTTATGTTTAGAAACATGATGTTAATCAACAATTTTTCACAAGTAGAAACTTAGGGTTGTCATTGAATGCAGGAAACCAACCAAAATTTTTAAACAAATTTTTTTCAATACCTAATTTACTTTATAAAGGGCTCAATGGCGGCTCGCCCATAAGGACTCCCGGACTCCGCCCCTCCTAAAGAATCGATTAAAAATAAAAATAAATAAACTGACAAAAAAATTATTATGAGAATATTTAACAGAATGACAATTGTATAGGTCATAAGTTGAAGATAGAAACAGATCGTACCAAAATAGATCCAAAATCGACGACGATTGTGTCTCTAATTCTGTTGCGGCCGGCTCGGGCCGGAGCGACGGACACCGGCCACGGCGTCCTAGCGCTCTTGTAAAATCAAATGGAGACGCGCATACGCGCAGCTCACTCACACAGGCACACCCAACGGCTGCTAATGCAACGCTCTGCCTGGCGCCCTAGGCTGCGCGCGCCACTGCTCCAGCCACTGCAACCAACCGAGCAGTGCCAAAAATGTGACTGTCAGTTCCCTCGCGATGCAGTCGTCTGTCTTTGTTCTGTTGTGCGTAATGTTGTACAGGGCCGCCCCGAGGGCGGGGCAACCGGGGCAGCTGCCCCGGGTGCCACGGCCAAGGGGGCGCCGCGGCCGAGGTGAAATCCCCGTTTTATAAAGGCCAAACACTTCACAAAAATTGTAAAAACTACATTAATTAATATTTGAGAAACAAATGGTTGAATAATATTTTTTTATTAGTTAAAATTAAAATATAAACAATTAGGCTATCAGTCGGAAATGAGTAGTGACCAATTTATTGTAACCATAAACCTTTTTGTTATAATGCAAGTGGAAGACTGGAAGTGAATCATGATAGCGTAGCAATTGATTTTACTGCATGTAGGCCTACTGGTCAGCTGATCTTACGAACTGAAAAAATGGCTCGAGCGCTCGCTCGCGGGGTCTACGAAACAAGGGGCCTGCATACTTCCCCCACTACCTAATTGAGGATTATAATTATAGAATTATGAGAGGATTAGCTAAAATTCTGCCGCATCTGGTCACTTGACCAAAAATGTATGCAGGCCTGTTAGTTTTCGTAGGCCCTGCCCAGACCCAGATCATGTGTTGTCAACAAATGGTTGAGTCAACAAAGCTTTATAGTACAAGTGAATTTGTTTAATTCGTTTATTCAAACTAACATTATTAAAAATTTAGCCATGCACCTAATTTAATGCTTTTGACTGTAATTTAACATTATAGTTCACAGATAGGCCAATTAATTAATTTAGGGGGCGCGGATCAAAATTTCGCCCCGGGCGCCTATTACCCTCGGGGCGGCCCTGATGTTGTACGTGTTGGTGTGCGTTGTGTTGAAATAGTGAATTATAGATTTGTGAGGAAATGTAAATGGATGAAAGTGAAATGGGTGACGTTGGAGATGAGCAACATTTATTACACCAGGTAATCGTATAGTAGGTATTAGAATTACTTTGAAGCTCCTGGGGCTTCTAAGGCCCAATTTAGTTATTAATCAAATGCAAAGTTGAACAAAAAGAAAAATAGTTTTAATCAAAAGTGATTTAGAAATTTATACAATTAGGCAATTGGCTCTGTGGCTGTAAAATTAAAAACTCGTTTTTCTGTAACACTTGTTTGATTATAGAAATTCAGGAACGTGCCTTAACTGTTGGTGGTATTTCAGAGATTAAACATTTGAACTAAAAAAATAAGATACATAAAACGAGTGACAAACTCATCAAGGCGTGCATAGAATTTGATGAAGTACTTGGAAAGATCAACATTAGATTTGCGACATTAAATAAAACCATAGGCCTACAAAATGTCTTAAGAGATGCAGATTTTTTATTATTTAAATTTTTGTTTTTGCTGGATTTTGTTAAGCAGAATCACTGACTATGCAGTGCTCGATTTCAGGGGGAACGCGGCGGAACGGCGTTCCCATACCTTTTACAAAAAAAAAAAAAAAAAAAAAAATAATAATAATAATAATAATAATAAAAAAATAAAAAAAGTAAAATAATTATTTTTGAAACCAGGGGAAAGCCTTAAAGTCAAGTATAAACCTTAAAGTCAAGTATAGTTTGTTAAATTAACATTAATAATATTTTTAGTTTCATCCCAGTCCTTTAATTTAGTTTTCTTTAAAATAATATTAGATGTTCAATAAAAGTTTTTTATACAATATGATGTTCTCCTTAACCCGGATATTTTTAAACTTGCACAAAAATTAGGCCTTATCTAGATTTTACATTGTTAAGTTAGTCAGTATGAAACATGCCTGCTCCCGAAAGGCTTAATGATTTTTATTAAATCTTTAAAACTGTATTTTGAGTGTCATAAAAAAGGTGCAAAAATATTCTCAGGTACGTTAAAAACGCTGGAACTAGAGTAATTTTAAAATTTCTTCCGGGGGAAGGCCCGTGGTGAGCAAGTTCCTTTACAGTTCCCTTACCTCTTTTTTTAGAAATCGAGCACTGTGACTATGTATTCATAGTCAATGGCAAAATAATCTCACATTGTGATGTATCCTTTACAGTTAATAAAACAATTGATTGTATTAAGACTTTCAAGTACGATAAAGAATTTAAATATGAAGTACAAAATACCCCCGTCGCAGCAGACCTGCGTACTCAGCGAATTTCCAAACGATCTTGAGATAATGTATTTTCCCCATTAACACCATAGGAATGGGTATGTAGGTTGGCTGCCTTGGGATGTTGTTAGAAAATGTTAGTTTTGTTAGGAAATGTAATAGTTACGTTAGGTAAATGTCAAACTGTATCAATTTTCGGCACTTTTTAATTTTCCCCTTAAACCCCATGGGGGTGAGTAAGTAGGTTTGCCGCCATATGGGTGTTGTAAGCAAATATCAGTTAAATCCTACCTAGTGAATGAACATACCAAATATTATCAAGTTATGGTGTTCTTTTCATTTCCCCCATAAACCCCATAGGGGTGAGTACGTAGGTTTGCCGCCATGTGGGTGTTGTAAGCAAATATCAGTTAAACCCTACCAAGTGAATGTACATACCAAATTTTATCAAGTTATTCCAATAAATAAGCGAGATACAGGGTTTTGTTGATTTCCCATAAGATTAACATGGAAAACCTATTTTTGGCTTTTCTCCGTAACCTGTTAGGCCAAGTTAAAAATTCAAAATATTAAATTGTTTGTTTTTTTAAGCTCTTTTAAATGGTTTTAGTTAAAATTGTTGAATTTTGAAAATTATGCTCCAAAAATGCAAAAAACCCATTTTTGACCCCTTTGAAACCCCATAAAACCCCGTTCCCATAACCCGATCATGCTGGTTCGCGAACTCATGAAAATAGACCTAGCCTTACACCTTCATACCAAATTTCATTAAAATCGGAGGTCCCCTTCAAAAGTTATCAGTACCACGGACACATAGATATATAGATATATATATATATAGATATATATAGATATATATATATATATATATATATATATATATATATATATATATATATATATATATATATATATATATATATATATATACATATATATGAAAATGAATGAACGGTGTTTTTGGCTTCTGGGGACCTCAAAATGAAAAAGTAACATGGTCCCGGGCTTAGGTCTTACCATGGCTACTACTGTAATAGCGTTTTCCCTATAGGGAAATTCGCTAAAATAAGAAAATCCCCTGAACTGGATTAGTCCAGTATGTGAACAGTGTACATGAACCCAGACGTAAACATGGTTTGAAGACCGGAAATATATTGTCGCAAAAAGGAAGTGTGTGACATCTTAACATCCGGGGTAGCGGACCGCTTTCAATTCTTAGAACACACCTGTCCGCGGCAAAACTATTTCAGTCTGTTTGTACTATTGAGGAAACTATTTGTTTCCTCAATTCAAACAAATGTCACGAAAAAGAAGTAGGCCTAAGCACTAAACGGATTCATATCAACTGAATAAAATTGACGGTAAACAACTGCTCGTTTTAGGTCAATTTTATTGACCTAAAAAGTCATCTCTGTTGTACATAACTGATACTCTGCAGTACAACAGATTATCAGTTATGTACAACAGGGATGACTTTTTGTCAGTAATTGTGATTAAGATTTTTAGGCTATATTGCAATTTAATTCAACTTTGTGATCGAATTATACCTGTTTGATGGAGTAACTATAATTTATTGACATAAAAGTTAACCGTTTTTCCTGAAGCAGACATTACTTATCTTCACTGGCGTAAATATAAATAAAATAATGATAAGAGCCCCCCCAGCGTCCCTAACCACCGGCCGCCACTGAAAGGGCTTGACCACAAGCAGTCAATTGAACTCAAGATCACACTACAAAAATTTGTTTGAACAATGTGATCTTCCAATAACCCACAATCTAAGAAAAATGGAGTGTTCAATTAAAACCAGAATTTTGAGAAACCCAATATCAACATCATGATGCTGGCTTGAAAATTGATGACAATGATAGTGAAATAAATGGAAGACATGTTAAAACCGGTGAAACCCGGAGACTCTTTTCAATGATGACGACATATTAATGCTTGCAATGAAATGAAGCTCTCAGCGCAGAATTCTGAGGCCAACTTGATAAGTGACTTAAGTATTATGACAGATACATGTAAATGTAGATTAAGATAGAGGCTTTCCTTAAAATAATGTTAACACAAAAAGTTGACCTTTTTGTTTTACACATCAAAACGGTGCTTACCTTACTTATCAACATACCTTTTTTTTACTTATCATCTGCGTAATCGATGTTTTTGGTTACCATTTCACTATCATCAATTTCAAATACAGTTATTCTATCGGAGTCTATACACATAATGTATATTTAAAGAACCGGGTTGACCGAGCCTTGCTCATTGGTTTTAACTTACTTTTTACTACAGTTTTACCACTTAAGACGGCTGTTTGAAAATGGCAGCCATTTTAAATTTTTAATCTCAAATATCTCAAAATTGGTAAATCTTATCAAAATTTTACAAGAGACAAAAGTTGCCAAGTTAAATTATCCATCCAATAGTACCCAGTTTGTAAGGATCTAGGCTAATAACAAATAATGGAGTTATTCCTATTCTTCTCATAAAAAGGTTTAAATTACCTGTGCTCTATCAGTGATCCTGATTCGGTTTCTTGCGACCTAGATTTCAAACCTCAAAGGTTCATTATCAAGCAAAGAACATCTTGATTAATTCACTTATTCCAACTTGGAAGAAGCTTCATCATCATTTTAACACACATACGAACATTTAAAATACAAACATTTAAAAAACATTTAAAAACACCAACTGCAATGTAAAACTGGCCAGTATTAAAAACTTCACGTGCGACCGGCGCGGTGTCCCCTATTATTCCATTCTTCTGTTAAAATTACCTTAATTAGCATTAATTATAATGAAAAATCAATGTTTTCATGGGGAAAAATCACAATGACTCCATTATTTGTCTTTAGATCCTTACAAACTTGGTACCATTGGTTAGATAATTGAATTTGGCACCTTTTTTATATGTTGTAAAATTTTGATAAAATTTACTGGTTTTGAGATATTTGGATTTAAAATGGCCACCATTTTAAAAATGCCCAAAGAAAATTTAATTTTCTTAAAAAGTTCATTGGTATGATAAAGCTTCATATGAAATATGACTTGAATAGAACCATCCATTCCGAAAATAAAAATTATGTGGAAAAAACTAAATGTTAGCTAGCGGCTTAATGAAGGAATTTAGAACCATGGTTTTTGTTTGTCTTGACCCAAAGAACAAATCTTTTAATTTTTTTAAAGAGAGTTAACTAACACCCTGTATATTATGTAAGTAAAATTAAGAACTTAATTTAATATAAAGTCTTTTAGTAATTATTAATTAAATGTTAAATATTAATAAAGTTGACAAAGGTACACTAAAGTACTTTATAATTTATCCATGACGGTTGGCACATTTTAAACAAGCAAACCCTCCTCCGTCTAGAGCTAAGCGCTGGTTGTCATAGCAACTCGCTAAGGCTAAATGCTCTTCTTCTGAATCATTTATAAGTTTTCTCAGTAAGGTAAAATGTTGACTGACAAAACTTAGGAAATATTTCTCAGGGCAGAATTCTATTAAAGAAATTAAAACTTTGATGAAATTTTATCATAAATTTATTTACTTCTTTTAATAAACCTTAAGTTTGGAAAGTAATGTTTGTAATTAAGGCCATTCATATTAATCCAGGAAAATGAATAAAAAATGAACTTTGTTGTACTACTTACATCATACACATAATATAGCATACTCTACCATAAGTCTATGAGCGCTGTGTACGTTAGTATGGTGTGATATGTGAATGGTGCTTTCCACAATTCGATAAAGATATATTTAAAATTTTCTTAAATCACATCCATATTTTTCAAACATTTGCAGTTAACTTTTACCTGAAACGGATGAGCTTCTATATTGGTTAAGTTAATCTTCTAAATTTAAAATTCAACACACCAAAATGATTTAATTTTAATTTTTTTTTATTTGGACTAGGCCTTTCAACAGCAATGCTGTCATCACCAGGTCCATCTATCTATATCTATAAAAGGCAAAGCCCTCACTCACTCACTCACTCACTGACTCACTCATCACTAATTCTCCAACTTCCCGACTAGCTAGAGTGCTGAAATTTGGTATACTCATTCTTTAGGCTCAAAATAGGAAAGTCTGACTATTTTCGTATTGATATTCACAAAGGGCTACGCCCTAGACGTCCTCAAAGTTCCCATGTTATTCTTATGGAAGCAACATTTTTGTATTCTAACATATGATTATGGAAATTGAATTAGGTTTGTTTACATCTGCCACATGATGATTCATTCAAGGAAATGCTTATAAGCATAGAAGTAACCAGGTGTGAGGTATAATGTTTATTTATGTTTGACATAGTCAAGATTATAGTGATGTAGCCTACTATTACTTTTAGTCTGGTGTACTTCGGTTGTATTAAGTGCAGTTTACTTTATTTCATATTTTATTACTATATAATTTTTTACTGTTCATAGGTACTAACAAACGGTTTTGCAAATATAGTTTTTGAAGCACTTAAGGGCTCCGCCACACTAGATTTCAAAATTACTTTAGGGTATTCGCGGGGTTGAAATTTTTTATATGGACGTTTCTCTTTGCTCATGCGTGCTCACTGTTTTCCCATTATAGTTTTCGAAATTGTTCATAGGGCTCTACCTCAAAGAAGCTGACAACTACTGTATAGCCTACGTGTTGAAATTCGACAAGGACGATTCTCTTAACTCATAGGTACTATCTATCTAATCTAAGAAACGTTTTGCAAATATAGTTTTGAAGGTTTTTAGGTCTGCACCTCACTGGACTTTCAAATTACTCTAGGGCCCACGGGGTTGAAATGATGGAGGATTCCCTTTGCTCATGGGTACTCACTAAGAACAGGGTTTGCAAATATACTTTTTAAAGCACTTTAGGGCTCTACCCCACTGGATTTCAGAATTACATTAGGGCCTTCATGGAGTTGAAATTTGACATGGACATTCCTGTTTGCTCATGGATGCTTACTAAGAAACAACAACTATGTTTTGCAAATATATTTTTCGAAGTTCTTTAGGGCTCTCTCTGCCCAACAGGACTTCAAAAACATTTTAGGGCCTACGGGATTAAAATTTGACATGGACATTCCCCTTAGCTCATATGTAGGTCACTCACTAAGAAAGCGTTTTTCAAATATATATTTTGAAATTCTTTAGGGCTCCGTCCCACAAGTCTTGAATTACTCTGGGCCCGCGGGGTTGAAAGTTGACATGGACGTTCCTCTTTGCTCATAGTTGCTCACTAAGAAACAATTTAGCAAATTTACTTTAGGGCTCCACCCCACAGAACATCAAAATTACCATATATGCTAAGGGATTAAAATCTAACGTGGATGCTCCGTTTTGCAAATAGGTGCTCACTTAGAAACGGTTTTGCAAATATAGTTTTCGAAGTTCTTTAGGGCTCCACCCCATAGGACTTTAAAATTATTCCAGGGGGCTTCCCCCCACAAATCCTTAAAATTACCATAAATCCTACGGTGTTGAAATTTAACGTTTATGTTCCGTTTTGCTAATAGGTGTTTACCTACTAAGAAACAGTTTTAGGAATATAGTTTTTTATGTTCTTTAGGGCTCCGCCCTACATGATTTTAAATTGACTGACGGGCCTATGGGGTTGAAATTTGACATGGTTGTTCTTTCTTTTTTGCTCAATGGTTCTCATTAAGAAAATGTTTTCCAAAATTTCTTCAGAGCTCAACACACAGAAATTTGTTGTTTCAATGTCATTCTTAAGGAAGAAGATTTTTTTGCCCTTTTAAAGATTTTATTACCTAAAAAATAAATTCAATCACGGGCGAAGCCGTGACGGGAAACAGCTAGTCACAAATATTTGTGAAATCTTATACTCTAAAACAAGCTCCGTTTGTACGGGCAAAGTTTTTTTTCGCTCCAATGATTTTTGATTTTTTTTATTGAATATGGGGGTTTTGGCAAGGCCAACTACACACCAGGCCGGAATGCTCCCCACCACTCTTGTTAAAACGTCAGACTACTGGTGCGCCAGCTGATCTGAAATGATGCGATGTTGATGCAATTCCCCTAATAATTACCTGAAAATCCCCAGAAATAAACTAATATTTACCCAACTTGCGCTTAAATCCCCGAAAATTTGGGAAAATTACCCGTTTTGGGCAACACGGATCAGCTGGAACACCACTGTTGTGACGTCATCTCTCTGAGCACTCCGGCCTGGTGTGTAGTTGGCTTTGGTTTTGGCCACCAGAAGTCGATTGGCGTTGGTCCCACAGCTGGGAAAAATCCGGTTTTCGCTCTAGAGCTCTTCAAAGTTCCCATGTTATGTTATCCTTATGGAGGTTTTTAAATTGAACAAAAATCAGCTGATAACTGTAGATAAAACCAATGTGTTATATCTTTAATGGGAAGTTATACCAAAGTGCAGCACCCTTCGGCCTGGTGAGTGAGCGAAGCGAACGAGCTCGTCTTTAAAATTAAGGGGGCGAGTGAGCGGAGCGAACAAGCTTTGCGTGAGAACGAAAGTAATATTTTAACCGAGCTTAAGCTCGGTCCCCCTGGTACTATTGTAAAAAATAAATCATATATTGGTGTGTTGAATTTAAAATTTAGAACATATGATTAGTATTAAAAATAAATAACAAGTAAACAAAAGTGGCAGAGCACTGTTTGGCGAACTTGTTTGGCCAGTGTAGAAATGGCTTTTATCAGTTTAAAAAACAATTAGTAATAATTTAAATAATTTATTGCATATCAATAAATATTGCACTGCAAATACACATAATTTATATTTATATTAAGTGATAAAGTAGCCTATTTGTCCTTAATCTTCATTATAATATTTGATTTCTCTTTCTTTATACACAGTCAATTTGCTTTTTTCATAAAGTCTTCCATTCTATATAATGCATCTTCCAACAAGATTATAGTACTCTCCCAATAAAATATACAAATAAAGTCACCAGATTTTTTGTGCTTTTTTTCTGCAGCCCGCTGATTTAGGTTAGGTTTATTAATTACAATTCAACATTAAAGTCAGTTCTTGATATGAAACTATCAGTATGAAAATAGAATATGATTTTCTGTCAAAAGCTAGATCCATAATTATATACTGTAAATGTTTTATGTTTGTTTCTAGGGAAAACAAAAATACATCATTTTCAACTCATACATTTGATCAAATTTTCTCTCGTTATCAAGGGGGTATAAACAAACAAACAATCAATGAAATGTAACATTTTTCTATCTCGATTAGCTTTCCATCTGACTGCCTGCATGTAATTGTTTATCATTCTTGATATCTTTCAAACGATAAAAAGTACAGAATTTAAAATTAACCAAACTGTTACAAAATGTGAAGACTCAAATTCATATGTTTTCAAAATTGTAACTCTTATAGTTTCAAAATATGACTTAAAAAAGTAAAAAAAATTACTAATCACAAAAAGGTTCCAAGGTTTAATTATCCAATAACAAGTACTAAGATCATAAAGATAGAGTGACAAAAATGGAGAAATCAACTTTTGCTTTACAAAATAATGCACATTTGCATGAGTTGATTTCTTGCAAAAGCACATACTGTATTTGTAAATAAAAACTATGGTTTCTCTGTTGCGGCACACATTGTGCTGTAATGTGTAGGCCTAATTAAAATGGGTCCTTCTTGATGAAGTAATTGTGAGTAAAAGTAGTAAAAAAACTACAAAAGATCATAGAAGGTCGATCTGTGTTTATAAAATTATGTTTCTGATCTTATGTGGCAATATTGTTTTTAATTTTTCCCATCAAGAATCTGTATAATAATATTATACAGTATAACATCCCTTCTTATAACACATAAAAATAATTAACTTGTTAAAAAAAAAAAAAAATACTCATTGATCCACGGGAAATGTTTTCAAACCTTTATAGAAATTTAAGAGGGCAATGAAAAAATTTAGTTCTCGCTCATCCATGAGGTGTTTGTATCTGCATTGGCGTGCCTGCATTTCCGACGTATGCAATAATCGCAACGCATCAGTGTAGCTGAATTGCCGTCCTCGCCTGGTGTCTTTAACCTCGTTAAAGAACAACGAGGCTTTAACCTTGCAATTAAATTTATTTTATAACCTTTCAATCAGGTGATTGTAAACACACGAACACATGTGGTATTTGTCTAAATACAGTAGAAGAGCAAACGCTTAAAAGGGATTTGGTTTGTTATGGCCTGTACCAAAAAACGTATATAATTATAACGTATTATTCTTTTAATGGAAATTAATACAATGTTATACTAGTTAAAGCACTCAATTTTATAGTTGGTGGATTAAAAAATAAATAAGTTTTGATTGTTAAAGTGTTTAAAGGTCATGTAAAGCAGCTGATTAATTGGGGAAAAAAATAGAAATTTAAATAGTACATTTTATACATTTTACACACTATCTGCCTAGGGCTCAACTCACCATGACTGGAGCTGTAACCGTCGAGTATCGGCGGGCAACGACTCGTAGCAATTAAAGCAGTATCAAATTCCTTATGTAATGTAAATAATGTATAATTTTTCCCCCGTATAATTTTCTGGGGTTGATTATTATTATTATTACTGACGAACAGCAATTCTTACATTGCTCTAGGTTCTGCTACGATATATCGTCTATATTGTTTATTGAAGGAGCGGATTTGAGTGTCAGATCGCCTCATAGTGACGGGGACGGCGCGCGGCGTTGCATATTGGTTGCGACAGGTTGGCATGTCTATTATACTGTCGGAATTGCCGGAACGCTCTTTGTTACAGTAATGTAGTCACATTGGCACACTGCCTGTCATTCCTCCATCGATTGTTAATCAAATTCCTAACTATACAGTAAGCTGAACCTGAACTGTACCAGTTTATAGAATAGGTACTATAGATAGAAGTAGTTCTCGAGTTGTGGATGCTACAAGTTATATAGATGAATAAGAAATAGTTTCAGGGTTAAATTACGAGGACACCTTTTCATCATCAAAAAGTTGTTGGTACAATCGCAAATGAACAGATGTGTTCAATGATACTCACAAATTGATTTTGATATTTTATTTAGTGTCCATTTGTAATAGTTTATTAGTATTTTGTTTAAAACAAACTCTAGTGCTTCTCAGACAGTTCTAGTATTTTATTTGACCCAACTTGTCAATGAACGCTTTAAGTTTTTTAAGAAACAAGTTGTATTCTAAAATTTAAGCACCTATACCTTTTCACTCATCCTCCACTTCCAGTCGTCTAGGTTGCCACGCAGTTCTGAGGACAATTAATTACTCAATGAACAAACTATAGCTATCCCATGTCAGTGTTTTATCTTTTCACCAAGCTTATGCAAAGTGATTTAGAGCCAACAAACTTCTCACGTCATAGCATTTAGGTGAAACCTTTTACTTTCTCCCCCTATACCATAGTATATGGAGAAAGTATTGTATTCGTAAAAATTTTTCAATTCCTTTGATGATGTATATATCCATTTTGGTGCCCCCTTTCCCCCTGTAAATGTGTATATGGAGAAAGTATTAGTTTCGCAGAAATTTTTGAATTTTAATTGTTCGTAAATTTATACATTTTGGTGCCCCCTGAGTCCAAAAACGTGGTTTTCAGAGTGATGTCTGTCTGTGTGTGTGTGTCTGGATCTAAACAGAGCTAGAGAATTCCCCAATGGTCCGATTTTGGTGAAATTTGGTATGTAGGTTCAAACCCACAATAATTCCAGGCGTTTTTTTTCATTTTTTTGAATTTTCGATTTTTAAGGGTAGTTTACCCCCAAAAACCCTAAAAAAATCAAAATTTCTCAAAAACGGCTCTAAAGATTTTGATTAAAATTTTGTAGTTTATTAAGATCAAAATGGTTAGTAAAATGACATCACCCGCATCTCTGAGAAAATGCGCCTTCAAAAGTTATACAATAGTCAATAGTCAATAGTCAATAGTCAATAGTTCTTTATTTACATGTAAGATTTGTTTACATAAACAATGAAACAAATATAATGTATCGTCATACTAAATAAGAACAATGAATATAAAATGAATGGTTCAAACTAAATACTAATTTGAAAAGAAAAACTAAATCAATACTTTGGACAATAAAACAACGCACTATCTCGAAGTCTCGAAACAAGTCTTACGGGAGGAATTCTGAAACAGAATAAAAAGCTTTGGATAAGAGATAACTTTTTAATTGCTTTTTAAATGATGGAAAATTGCTCTGGGACCTCAAGTGAGCTGGTAAATTATTGAAAAATTGGATTCCCTTATAGAATGGACTTCTTTCGAACGCAGTGGTCCTATGAAGAGGGAAGGATAGAAGTTCTCCGTTCCTGGTTTCATGGTTGTGAAAGTGCCCTAGTTTTGTATACTGGTGTTTGTTCTTAAAAGTTATAAGAAGAACTTCCTGAATATAAATGCAATGTACTGTCATTAAGTCGTTGCACTTGAAAATTTCTTTACAAGGGTGACGGGGGCATAAGTCGAAAATTAGCCTTACAACCTTTTTTTGGGCCTTTAGAATTTTTTCCAAATCTGAAGATCCTCCCCAGACTGCAATACCGTAGCGCAAGATGCTTTCACAATACCCACGATATACATCAATGAGTACCTCCCTGCTGCAAGTTGATTTGAGGACGCGTATTGCAAACATAGAAGAACTGAGTCGTTTTTGAATATTTTGGATGTGCATATTCCATTTTACAGAGTTGTCAATTGTAACACCTAAAAACTTTGAATAAGTAGCTTTTTGAAGATTTGAGGAAAAGATATTTACTAAATCATTTTCATTATTTCTATTGGAGAGTCTGAACTGAAGGTACTGAGTTTTTTGCATGTTAAGAAGGCCGTTGTCTATAAACCACTGATTTAGTTTTGACATTACTGTTGTACTGATGTTGTGCAACTCATTTGAATCTCGGGCCTTCAAAATGATGGATACATCATCCGCGAACATAGTGATGTGGCATTTTTCATCCTTGACGTGCAAATCATTGATGTATAATAGAAACAAGACCGGAGAGAGGACACAGCCCTGAGGGACGCCTCGCATTTGAAGTGGTTTGTACGAAGATGAATACTGCCCATTTAAGCTATTTATAGAAACTTTTTGAAATCTGTTTGACAGGAAAGAAAAATCTGTTTGACAGGAAAGAAGAAACCCAGTCCAAAGCTTTTCCTCTTATCCCATAGTGAGACAGTTTTTTGAACAGTATTAGATGGTCAACACAGTCAAATGCCTTGGACAAGTCACAGAAGACACCTAACGTCCTCTGCGACTCATCCAAGGATTGAAGAATTTGATTTGTGAACTCGTACAATGCCGAAACCGTCGACCTCCCAGACTGGAAACCAAATTGATGTTTGTTGATGATATTAAACTTTGCAAGATGATACGCAAGCCGGGATAAAACAATTTTCTCATACACTTTAGATATTGTGGATACCAGAGATACGGGTCGGTAGTTTGTGTTCAAAATTTAAATAAAATAAAAAAATAAATAAAAAATAAAATAAAAAAATAAAATTAAATAAAATAAAAAATAAAATAAAAAAATAAAATAAAAAGTGTTCAAAATTTATTTTTTTTAAATTTTAGAAATAGTTGTTATTTTGAAAAAAGTTTTACTTATCACCATTAAATCAAGCTCAAAAAACTAAATAATCCTGTATTTTAAATCTTTGCTCTAAAGTGAAGTGGTTGTGGAGAAAATTCAATTTTTCGTTCCGCGGTAAACGCAGTAGCTAAGTTGTTAAAAGTCACAAGAATTAACATGCAAGGCACTTGTCAAATAGAATAGAAAACTTAAACCTAATTATCTATATCACAGATTGCAGTATCACAATATTAGTCAGGAATATAACATTAAATATAAAATAACTTAAATAACATATAAAGGTATATCATCTGAAAAAAAACATATTAGGCTATGGCAACGAGTGAGGGTGATATAAAATTAATTTATAATTTTACTAGGTATAACTTAATTTACAAAAGAAACTCAGCTGGGGAACAGTAAAAAAAAAAAAAAAAAAAAAAAAAAAAAAAAAAAAAAAACTCTTTGAGGCTATAAAAAGGGTTATTGGCCAGCCATTGTGAAATTCTCCTTTTAAAGACATCGAAGGGTAGGTGTAAAAGGCATGGGGGGAGTTTGTTGATACATTTAATTTCAATGATCACATGACTTTACCTCGATTTTTCGAGTCTGACAAAAGGAATGTCTAGCCTATTTTTGTACCGGGTGTTGTGCTTGTGCACATCTTCCCTTGAACTATAAACATTCAGATTCTTAAAAATATGCAACAATAAAATAAAAATATATAAATTAATAACAGTGAGTATGTTAATTGATAAAGATAGGTCTACAGTGTTCCAGTGTGCCCGGTTTAGCCATAATTTTCAACATTAACAAATGGGCTGTTTCCCCAAAAGATAATCCCGTAGTTAAGGACCGATTGAAAAAGTCCAAAATAGGCACTTTTTAGATTGTCTACAGTGATGACATCTCTTACTTAAAAAAAAGAAAAGTTAAACGACCAAGCCTAATACAGAGCTGTTGGATATGTGGCCCCCAGGAGAGAGTTTGATCAACTGTGACCAAGTAGGGGTGCCCACAAGGGGGGTTACGACGCAGACTGCGTCGTTGAAATTTTTTGGGGGGGTCGAAAATGTGGTATTTTGTCCGAGATGGGGGGGGGGCGATTTTTTAAAGTATAACATGTATTAAAACTAAATTTTTTTAAATACACAAGTCTTTTTTGACCGTCAAAAACTGTATAGAATAGGATTTACCATCATTTTTCTCAAACTGTTGGTCAACGAACACAGTGACTATCTATAGTCATTTCTCTAAGGTTGGCGAAATCTAGAAGCCTGGTTGCTATGGAAACGGGCGAGCTGCAAATGACGCGCGCTATGTTGTTCAGTTGTTCGCGCCGTTCGCGGGAGCGGCAGAAGTCGGTGTCAAAATGTTGACTCATTTGCTCATATCAGTTTTTATTTTATGATACAACACAAAAAACAGACACATTAAGCTGTTTGTAATTTCATCCGGAAAGTAACGTTTTTCATAGCCTCGGTCAATGAAATTTCACGATACAGAAATCTGACTGTTGTGCCTGTGCAATAACCTCAAAACGTTTAGTTTGTAAGTTAGGCCTATTCAAGGTTTCTAGGTTGTTGTTCAATGATTCAAAACCAGACAATTATTGAATATTGTTCTAAAAGCTGACAATGTATTAAATAAGATCGTATTGAAACCATCCACAAAAAGAAAATTATAAAGATTCATGTGTCCCTGATGATTGATGAAACACCAAAACAAACGGAACAATCAAATACCAAGTTTAGTCTAGACGCCGTGCCTTTCTATTCACGTTGTCAAAGACAAACGGGTGACCCCCGCACATTTCACTTTTAAAACATAAGAATTTACCTGTATTAGGCTAAACTAGTAAAAAGTTAGGTTAATGTGTATAATGTTGATAATTATTTTAGTTTTAATCTTAATCTTCCGTAATAATTGCATTGGCCCGTGACTTTAAAGAGATATATGACGTAGGCTAACCCTAGTCGTGTATTTAATGGAAATGCTGCAAATATACTCATCATGCTCCTTAGCATGTGCATTTCTTTTGAATTTTGCATGATTTGCAAACTGTAGATTAATTAGAATTAAGGATTATGACGATGTCCGGAGCAGGGCCGCCGAGAGAATTTTTGTGGCCCGGGGCAGAGTTCCGGTGTGAGGCCCCCCCCCCCCCCCGGCACGGTGCATCCCTTCCCGTGTCGCCCTCTGTGTTCGAACCAGATGCAATATAGGCTACACATTTTTATTTTTATTTTTTTTTTGGATATTTATTTTGTATCTATGCACACAATTTGCTTTCTTTCCATAAATATTTTATTTGTATTATTTTAAGATATAGATAGGATAGATGTACTTAGGTTTATACAGTTGGCCTACATGAAATAATTTGATCAAACTTGCACTTTGGCTGGGTTATTGAGTGCTTATTGGAGAGCTACCGAGTGGTTTTAGGCCTAACTAACGTATTTTAATGTGGCTAGGCTTACAGGGAAAATTATAAAAATGCATTTTATTTTAAAATTGTTAATTAGTTAAATTTTTTGTTTACTAAACGCTTTTTGAACTTATAATTAGTTGATTTTGCTTTATAATTAATTTATAATTGAAAGAATAACGCAAGGTTCTATTTACTCGAGACTAACCATCAACTTCACTAATAAGCCATTAGATCATTCAATGTTAGTCCTGAAGCAAAACTAAGTACCGTTCACAAAAACTAACCAACTCGCAAACGTTTATTTCTTGCCTTCAATATGTCAAATTCATTTATGATATTATTAAAAGACACTTTTATCTTATATACTTGGACCAACAACGCAGACACGACAATATTAGTCGAAGCCGTGAATGATCTGTTGCAAAATATAATATTTTTGCAATCTTATAGCTGTCAAATACCGGCACAGCACCACACGAGCGGCGAGGGCGGCGCCGCGGTCTGTTCACGGACACAGAGCTTAAAACCACGGAGACTCATAATACAGGCTGATAGGCCTGTATATAAGGTCATAGGCTATACTCTGTTACGGTTTGAAGATTTTTATATGTCTTCAAAAATGCATGGTGTTACTACATAGACTATGCAGAAATTAAATTCTGCTACCATATATAGAAAAAAAAAAAAAAAAAAAAAAAAAAAAAACGCCTGAAGATGAGGCCCCCTGTTTCTTGAGGCCCGGGGCAAACTGCCCCCCCTGCCCCCCCCCTCTCGGCGGCCCTGGTCCGGAGCATGTTTGTAATGCTTGACGACAATAAATATTGCTCATTGCTTAGTAATTGATACGTAAATCATGAAAATTGGTTTAGTAGTTACTAAGAAATAGCGTTTCAATTGCATAACTTATTAATATATAGGCCTAGAAAGTTTTAAAATTTACTCCAAGGCCTACATTCTAACCACTTTTGCAGTTTTTTATTTATTATTTTTTTTATAGATTGCTCAACTAATAACATTAAACAGCAAAGCCTACATTTAAATAAATTTCTTGATAAAAGAATTACAGAAAGTTACACAAGAATATGTATTTAAAACAGGATATTTTTCCGGGGAGGGGGGGTTACAAATTTTAGGCTATAGCCGTGGGGGGGTCTCGGTCCGGTTGGGGGGGGGGGGGAGGTGGGCACCTCTGTGACCAAGAAATCTTACATGTGAGTTTGAAACTATTGCCTCAGGGACATCCCTCATACTAAAAATAAGAGTTTGGGTTTTTTCTTTATTTAGGTGAAAACTATTGGCAACGAACCAATCAGAGGCAATGTTTACATTGTGTTCGACAGCATTCTCAAGCCCAGCGATATCCTGACCTACATTGAGGACAGTGGTATCATCTGCGTGCAGAAAAATGTCACTGTTTACACTGTAAGGGAGGTCATTAACCGCAATAAAAAAAAGTAGCGGTCCCAACACAGACCCCTGTGGAACTCCAGTTGCTGGACAAAATTGAGGAGAACCCCTCACCTATAGTAGGATTCACGAAAATAGTCCGATGAGAGGCGAAACATTGTTGCCAAATTTATTCTGAAACACGTTCTTATCCTGTATTACACATGGTAAACATAATCACAAATGACAACATTGCAGGGCGAGAGGGGCTGAGAGGGGACACAGCTGTTTAAATTTCCATTCGACTATTTTCGTGCATCTTACTATAGGCATACCACCTGCCTTCTTTGTCCCAAGTAGCCTATGTATTAAAGAGATTCAGTTTAATTGAATTTTTACCTACTCTATGGAACATAGAGTATAAAAATTCTATACGATCGACTTTAAATTTCACTTAGGCGAATTTTAGACCCCCAAAAGGCTTTTTTATTACTAATTTGATTTCAATGAAATTCTCAGGTTAGATTTTAAGTATTTTAAACTAGGTAATAAACTATAATCGAGCAATTATTTTCAAGTATTAAAAAAGCTTATTTTCCAGAATTTTTGACAGAACTTTAGTTGTTTAGGCTACATGATTTGACTAATGTATTGTAGTTGCTATGATCAGTTTATATTCCCCCATCGCAGCTGAGTTGTCGCTGTGTATGCTGAATACAACATAACCTTTTATTGTTTATATCTGCTCGCTGTTATGTTACGTTTTTAAATAAAATTTAATTGATATTTTGACAAACCTATTTGTTAAATTAAATAGATCACCACTGATGTTTTTATTTGTTGAAGTTATAAATTATACCAAAAGATAAGCATGTTGATGTGGAATGAATTGCTGTCGTACGGAGTTATGCGATTAACTAATTTATGGGATACAACTAATATCTATTTGGAAGAAAGATTTAAATTGAACAACTAATTAGAATGTGTTGTGCCATTAGCCTATGTCTCAGGTAACAAAATATGCATTAAGTGTTAAGTAAGCGTAATTCTACAATACTTACATTACTTGATTTTTATTAATTTGCAATCATGGATTTTAAATTGTATTGTTTTTTTCGCTCTACAATCTATTTACCTTTAATATTGTAAGCATAATTATTATTAAGTTGCTTGTTTTGAGGTCTTAGCTAAAATCATTCTTTGTATGTATTTATTTGTAGGCTAGGCCTAGGATGTACGCCGGTTGACTTTGGACGGTTAGATGACGTTCCACTCTTCACATTCGAGGAGATGGAAACCTCCGTTCTCTCCCTAAAGAGCAACAAGGATCCTGACCCGGACGGGATTCCCAGCGAGGCTTTAAAGAAAGTATTTTCAATTAATGCTGACTTGTTGTTGAGAATGTACAAGGCCTGTTTGGTAGAAGGGGTGTTTCCGGCTCCCTGGAAATCCGCCAGACTTGTACTCATCAGCAAGGGCAAAGGTGATCCCGAGCTGCTGTCGTCCCACAGGCCTTTTTGCATGTTGGACACGGCTGGGAAGCTGTCCGAGAAGCTGATCCGTTCCCTCCTGACGTCTGCCGTGGAAGCTGCCGGGTACTTATGCCCCCGTCAGTACGGCTTCAGAAAGGTACGGTCAACGATTGACGCTATCACCGAAGTCCATGGAGAGCTGTGAAGAGAGCCGAGAGCCACAACCATTTCCCTCGCTGAGTAGTGCTTCTTGTTACGCTTATGTCAAGAATGCCTTTAAATCGGTGAGGTGGGTCGATATGTTGGATGCGCTTCGCAATACCTTTCGCGTTCCTGCATATCTGTTGCGACTCATCGAGGATTATCTCCGCTCTCAAAGCCTTATTTACGACACAAGGGACAGAACGTGGACGATGGAAGTCACTTCTGGTGCCACGCAAGATTCAATACTCGGCCAGGATCTCTGGAACGTTGCCTATGACAGCCTCCTGAGGTCGGAGATGCCTGAGGAAACCACTTTGGTTGGGTACGCCGATGATGTCGCAGCTCTCATTGTCGCACGCAACGTTGAGCTGGCCCAACTAAAGTTGAACCAAGTCATGCGTGTGGTCAACACATGGATGTCCGATCACGGTCTCTCGCTTGCTCTCCGTAAGACCGAGATTGTAATCCTTACGAAGAAGAGGATCGACACCGTCGTCCCACTCCGAGTGGGAAGGGAGGTGGTCACATCAACTCGTGCCGCCAAATACCTTGGGGTTATGGTGGACACCAAGTTAAGCTGGAGGGATCAGATCTTCCGTACGGCGGACAAGGCCGCTAAGGTAGTCACTTACCTTAGTAGGCTGATGGCCAATGTCGGGGTTCCACGATCCAACAGAAGACGTCTGTTGATGTCCGCGGTTCAGTTCGTGCTTCTTTATGGAGCAGAGGTGTGGGCAGACGCTCTCGATAAAGAGTAGTACTGGTTGCAACTTGCCCGAATTCAAAGTCGAGCGGCGCTCGGGGTGTGTTCCGCCTACCGGACAGTGTCCGAGCCTGCCGTCCTGGTGGTCGCCGGAATTATCCCTGTCAAGCTCTTGGCAGGAGGGAGGAAGGCAATTCATCAGAGACAAGGCGAGATTGGCAAGGACACGGCAAGAACAGAAGAGCGCTCCCGAACCTTCCAGCAGTGGCAACACAGCTGGGAGCACGACACCCGAGGACGATTTACTGCGCGACTTATCAAGCACGTCCAACCATGGGTGGAACGGCGGCCAATTCTTGACAATTCACGGCTATTTTCGGTCGTACCTGAACCGGATGGGCAAGACCGGTTCACCGGACTGCATTTATTGCCCGGGCGTTCCCGACGATGCGGAACACACATTCTTCCACTGCCCCCGTTGGGAAGGGTCCCGCCTGAAGGCCACACAAATTTTTGTCGCATTTTCGGTGGACTCGGTCTGCCAAAAGATCTTTTAGGATGAGGGCAACTGGGATTGTTTATCACAGTTCGTCCGGGGCATCCTCCTGGAAAAGAAACCCGATCTGGACCGCGAAGTGGCCCAGATCCCTTGATCGAGTGGCTGGATAAGGAGTGAGCCCCACCGGCGTTAGCCAAATTTAGGCCTAGCCTGACGTAATGTGATAAACAATTCCAGGTTAGAATCCTAAAGAGTAGAGGAGGTTTTTTTAGTGGGTAAACCCGTTTTTAGGGGAGCCCCACACTACAGGCTTGCCACCTTTGTGCGTAATGCATTTTTCTCACCTCAAAAAAAAAAAATAAATAAATAAATAAATAAATAAAATAAAATAAAAAAAATCATAAAAAGCGTCACCTAATAACTTAAAAAGTGAGTAAAAATTCTCGTACGGGACGGACATCGGAGCGTATTCCTAGTACATACTTGGGACAGGTATCACATACGCGCGTAGGGTCAAACTCGCGCTGCTCAGCTGAAAGCTATCCGACTGAGCCATCAAGATATTAATGTTTGAAGCTTTTAACGCCTTTTAGCGAATTTCCCTATAGGGAATACGCTATTACAGTAGTAGCCATGGTAAGACCTAAGCCCGGGACCACTTTACTTTTTCATTTTGAGGTCCCCAGAAGCCAAAAACAACATTCGTTCATTTTCATATATATGTATATATATATCTATCTATCTATCTATATATATATATATATGTGTCCGTGGTACCGATAACTTTTGAAGGGAACCTCCGATTTTGATGAAATTTGGTATGAAGGTGTAAGACCAGGTCTATTTTCATGAGTTCGCGAACCAGCATTGTCGGGTTATGGGAACGGGGTTTTATGGGGTTTCAAATGGGTCAAAAATGGGTTTTTGGCTTTTTTTGACCTCAATTTTCAAAATTCACCAATTTTAACTGAAACCATTTAAAAGAGCTTAAAAAAACAAACAATTTGGTATTTTGAATTTTTATCTTAGCATAACTGGTTACGGGGAAAATCCAAAAATGTGTTTTCCATGTTATTCTTATGGGAAATCAAGAAAACCCTATATCTTGCTTATTTATTGACATAACTTAATCAAATTTGGTATGTACATTATCTAGATAGGGTTTAACTTATAATTGCTTGCAAAACCTATATGGCGGCAAACCTACATACTCACCCCCATGGGGTTTATGGGGAAAATAAAAAATTGCCAGAGCTTCATACAATTTTGTGTTTACATTCAACAATTATTGATTAACTTAGATTTTCTAACAACACCCCATGGCAGCAAACCTACATACTCCATCCTATGGTGTTTTTATGGGGAAAGTAAATAATCTGAAATTCCATCGGAAATTCGCCGAGTGTGCAGGTCTGCTGCAACGGGGGTATTTTTATATTGTTGGGTGAAAGTATGTGTCATTTAACTGATACCGTTTATGTTGAAAATTTTTACTACGTTATATGATTAATAACCTTCACTACAAGAAACTTAATGTAGGTGAAATTCTAACAGTTAAAACAGAGATACATTTAATACAGAACACATGTGTAAAAATACCCCGTTGCAGCAGATTTACATACTATAGTCCGTTGTTTTAAACCTGATCCTTCGAGGGAGAGATGTTGGAGGGGGTTTGTTTATACTTGCTCCCATCCCATTGGCTGAAGAATTTAGTTTTTTTGTTGGTTTTTTGGTTGTTTTTGTTTTATTTCACTGTTGCATACCAGCTGGTAGTTTTACATCACAACATAATGTGTATCAGTTTTACAATATTATTGGTAGCAGTTGTTTTTTAAACAGTTTACTTTAGAACTGTTACTTTTTAACAAGGAATAGGTTTGGCTTGAAAATATAACAGCTGACTAGGAGTTACTGAAAGATATTATAACTCATTTAAAAAGTTATTTGAGGAAATCTGATACTCGACACACATTTGTCACGAGTTTAAATGTGTTGTTTACAGTTTAAATGTTTTGTTTACAGTTTAAATCCCTCCCCCACCCCACTTTTCTCGAGAAGGATCAGGTTTAAAAATACCCCCGTCGCAGCAGACCTGCGTACTCAGCGAATTTCCAATGGAATTTCAGATTATTTAATTTCCCCAAAAAACACCATAGGATCGAGTATGTAGGTTTGCTGCCATGGGGTGTTGTTAGAAAATCTAAGTTAATCATTAATTGGTGAATGTAAACACAAAATTGTATCAAGCTCTGGCAAATTTTTTATTTTCCCCATAAACCCCATGGGGGTGAGTATGTAGGTTTGCTGCCATATGGGTTTTGTAAGCAATTATAAGTTAAGCCCTATCTAGATAATGTACATACCAAATTTGATTATGTCAATAAATAAGCAAGATATAGGGTTTTCTTGATTTCCCATAAGAATAACATTGAAAACACATTTTCGGATTTTCCCCGTAACCAGTTATGCTAAGGTAAAAATTCAAAATACCAGATTGTTTTTTTTTAAGCTCTTTTAAATAGTTTCAGTTAAAATTGATGAATTTTGAAAATTGAGGTCAAAAAATGCCAAAAACCCATTTTTGACCCCTTTGAAACCCCATAAAACCCCGTTCCCATAACCCGACAATGCTGGTTCGCGAACTCATGAAAATAGACCTGGTCTTACACCTTCATACCAAATTTCATCAAAATCGGAGGTTTCCTTCAAAAGTTATCGGTACCACGGACACATATACAGAGTGTCCAGCTTCCACCTTTACAAACTTTGCCAGGTTATTGCCCACTTCAAAATAAGACAAAAAGTTCCTGTAAACATATGTCCTAAAATGCTTCGTTAACCCGCTAGCCACCATTTTGTTTTTTTACACTAAATAATTTTTATTTCCGTAACGGATCATCGTATCAACTTAATATTTGGCATTAACCTTCACTATAATAATGACCGTTTTCAGTAAAAGAATTATTTTTTTCCAATGTGTATTTTCAAAATGGCGGCCATTTTAAAATTTTAAACTCAAATATCTCAAAAACGATAAATTTTATAAAAATATTACAGAGACAAAAAAGTTGACAAATTAAATTATCTAAACAGTGACACCAAGTTTGTAATGATCCGACAACAAATAACGGAGTTATTGTGGTTTTCCTGCAGAAAAACACTGATTTTGCACTATGATTAATGCCAATTTAGGTCATTTTAAGAGAAAAATCTAAGTAACTCCATTATTTGTTGTCAGATCCTTACAAACCTGGTGTCACTGTTTAGATAATTTAATTTGTCAACTTTTTTGTCTCTTATAACATTTTTATAACATTTATCGTTTTTGAGATATTTGAGTTTAAACTTTTAAAATGGCCGCCATTTTAAAAATTAAAAATAGGAAAAAAATAATTTTTTTACTGAAAACGGGTATTATTGTAGTGAAGGTTCATGCCAAATATTAAGTTGATACGATGATCCGTTACGGAAATAAAAATTATTTAGTGTAAAAAACAAAATGGCGGCTAGCGGGTTAACAAAGAATTTTAGGACATATGTTTACAGGAACTTTTTTGCTTATTTTGACGTGGGCAATAACCTGGCAAAGTTTGTAAAGGTGGAAGCTGGACACCCTGTATACTGTATGTATACAGGGTGTTCGGAAAAGACGTTTCAGGGATTCAGGAGGTTATTGCCCACATCAAAATAAGCAAAAAAGTTCCTATAAACATATGTCCTAAAATGCTTCGTTAACCCGCTAGCCGCCATTTTGTTTTTTACACTAAATAATTTGTATTTCCGTAATGAATCATTGTATTAAATTAATATTTGGCATGCACCTTCATCATAGCAATACCCATTTTCAAGAAAAAAATTATTTTTTTCCAAAGTGTATTTTCAAAATGGCGGCCATTTTAAAATTTTAAACTAAAATATCTGAAAACCGGTAAATTTTATGAAAATTTTATTAGACACAAAAAAGTTGACAAATTTAATTATCTAACCAATGGTACCAAGTTTGTAAGGATCTGACAACAAATAACGGAGTTATTGAGATTTTTCTGCATAAAAACATTGATTTTGCATTGTAATTAATGCAAATTAAGGTAATTTTAATTGAAAAATCTCAATAACTCCGTTATTTGTTATCAGATCCTTACAAACTTTGTACCATTGGTTAGATAATTAAATTTGTCAACTTTTTTGTGTCTAGTAAAAGTTTTATAAAATTTACCCGTTTTGAGATATTTTGGTTTAAAATTTTAAAATGGCCGCCATTTTGAAAATACGCATTGGAAAAAAATAACTTTTTTCTTGAAAATGGGCATTGCTATGATGAAGGTTCATGCCAAATATTAACTTGATACAATGATCCATCGCTGAAATAAAAATTATTTAGTGTAAAAAACAAAATGGCGGCTAGCGGGTTAACGAAGCATTTTAGGACATATGTTTACAGGGACTTTTTTGCTTATTTTTATGTGGGCAATAACCTCCTGAATTCCTGAAACATTTTTTCCAAACACCCTGTATATATAGATAGATAGATAGATAGATATATACATATATATGAAAATGAACGAATGGTGTTTTTGGCTTCTGGAGACCTCAAAATGAAAAAGTAAAGTGGTCCCGGGCTTAGGTCTTACCATGGCTACTACCGTAATAGCGTATTCCCTATAGGGAAATTCGCTAAAACGGACTATAAGCGAATTTCTATTGTAATATTTTGGTGGCTTCTTCATTTCATCCGTATTAAATGTTATATCGGGTTCTGTTAGTAGAAAACCCCCATGGGGAATATGTGGGTTTCCCGCCACATGGGTTTGGTGAGCAAATATAAATTAATCCTTCACTCGTGAAGGCACATACCAAATTTGATATAGTTATAAAAATAAATAATTGAGATAGAGAGGTTTGTAGTTTTCCCTCAAGAATGACATAAGGAACATTTTAAAAATTTTCTTCGTTACTCGCTATTAGTAAAGGAGGGTTAAATTGTTTTTCAGACCTCTTTTAAAACAATTTTATTTGAAACTGTTACATTAAAAAATTTTGGTATAAAATGCCAAAAACATATTACTTTCTCCCCCTATACCATAGTATATGGAGAAAGTATTGTTTTCGTCAAAATTTTTGAATTTGAGTTGTCGGTGGATTTATCCATTTTGGTTCCCCCTGAGTCCAAAAAAGTGGTTTTCGGAGTGGTGTCTGTGTGTGTGTGTGTGTGTGTGTGTGTGTGTGTGTGTGTGTGTGTGTGTGTGTGTGTGTGTGTGTATGTGTGTCAGGATGTATACAGAGCTAGAGAATGCCCCAATGGTCCGATTTTGGTGAAATTTGGTACGTGGGTCCAAACCCACGATAATTCCAGGCGTTTTTTTCATTTTTTTGAATTTTTGATTTTTAAGGGTAGTTTACCCCCAAAAACCCTCAAAAATCGTCAAAAATCAAAATTTCTCAAAAACGGCTCTAACGATTTTGATTAAAATTTTGTGGTTAATTAAGCTTAAAATGGTGAATAAAATGACACCACCCGCATCTCCGATAAAATGCGCGTTCAAAAGTTATGGAGTAAAAAGTGTTTCAAAAATCAATTTTATGAATTTTCAAAATAGCTGTTGTCTCGAAATAAACTTTTACTTGCCACCATTAAATAGAGCTCAAAAAACTAAATAATCCAGTATTTTAAATTGTTGCTCTACGTCAAGTGGTTGCGGAGAAAATTCAATTTTTCGTTTAGCGGTAAACACAGTACGTTGTTAAAAGTCACAGACGCGCGTAGGGTCAAACGAGCGCTGCTCAGCAGGTAGCTATCTGACTGAGTCATCAAGACATTAATGTTTGGAGCTTTTAACACCTTTTTTATATTGTTGGGAGAAAGTATGTGTCAGTTAACTGATACCGTTTATTTTTTATAGTTTTCAAAACCCACAAAACCCTGTCCCCATGGATCACGCTGAATTTCGAACTTAACCTGAAGCAAGCTTCTTTACCCCAAGCTCCTTACCATACAAAATTTCATCGAAAATGGAGGTTCCTTTCAAAAGTTACCATGTAAAGGGACACATGGTAGGCCTATATGAATTTGATAATTGAACGAACGGTGTTTTGGCTTCTAATTACCTCAAAACGAAAAAGTATCATAGTCCCGGGCTTAGGTCTTACCATGACTACTACCGTAATAGCGTATTCCTTATAGGGAAATTCGCTAATATAGCATAATGAAGCTTAAAAGCTTCACTCGGCTTCAGTTTAAACATAATTCAACATTCCCCGGGTACGTGGCTGGATAGCTTGCGTGCAAGTGTGTGAAATGGTGTACTGTAACTGAATTAAAGGCGAGGCTCAAGAAGCTCTTAAAACTTAAAACTATAATACCAGCTTATTTTTTACAAGTGTTAAAATAATATGGCAATGTAATTGTATTTGTATAATTGTGTATTTTGTTCTGTGTGTTTCTTCACATTTTTAAAATATTTATTTTAACGTAAATATTTTTTATTTTTTCCTATTTTTACCACCCCTCGGGAAAGTTCCGCCCTAGGTGGTCGCCTAGTTCGCCTAATGGGTGCGCCGGCCCTGGTTGTGATTTGTTTGAACCTCAACTTTGACACGCAGACCAGCTTGATTCTCAGCCAGCTAAACTCAGTGCACAGGTCACTATAATGATGAAACCTAGGCCGTGGCTCATGTTCTGCATCGAACTGGGGACAACAGGCTAACACGATCCACTTTCATATGTTTTACCAGTTTAGAGGCAATCTTTACAATATGAATAAAATGAAAATGAAAAGGATTATTGAAATAAGATATCAAGCGATGCAATATAACATACGTCATTGCAGAATCACTTGGTTAAATTGTTTAATTATTTAATTTAAAGCCCTGATCTTTCACCACTTTTACTCGTTAATTGTACTGGCACAAGATGTTGATGATGTCTTGCGGGAATCATTCTGTATTAACGAGAAATATGCACTTGAAAACATCCAACCATTCAAACGGCATATTGCTTGATAGCCATTTTAAATTGCATTTTTATTATTCATGAACTAAACTATTTTAGTTCCACCAAGAATAATGTGCTTATTTTATCGTACACTAAAACAGCTAATGGAAATGAATGACACATACTGCACTGTTAAAATGCTATGAAAATTTTTGTAGAACCTTGAAAAATCTTTTATGTTCATAATATAATATTTGAAGGGTATTTGATACATAGGTCTAGTTTTTGGGCAGTATATTTATGAAAAAATATGTCTGTCAAAAATTGAAAAATCCGAATTGGAAGAGAGTTGTAAGTTTTACTTAACAAGGCATAAAGAAAGCAAACAGAAGTACCATAGAACTGAAATATTCGAAAAAGTCCTTATTATATTGGCAAAAGATTTCTCAAATTCATTCCTAGTAATATTACTAACATCAGTAATTTCAAGAAATTTAAGAAGGAATTAAAATTATATCTAGTGCAAAAAGTGATATACTCGTTTGAAGAATTCTTTGAAGATAATAATTAGAGACTTGATTCAAAATTCTTGTTGTGTTTAGCTATAATTGTATGACAACTTAAGACACGTACTTAATGTATGTTGTCTGTAAATAAATAAATAAATAAATATACAAATTATTTTTTTTATATTAAACATTTAATTATCAGAATAAAAATGCAATAAACAAACAATTAAAGCTAATGTTGCATCCTTAACAACAAACAGCTTTTACTTATGGCTGCAACATGTGTTGTACAACTTTTAACACAAAGTTCATTCGGTTTTCTAACTCGCTCAAATATTCAGGCATGGCACCGAAGGCTCCTATTTTGAACCAACCCGACAAAAAAGAGTTTTATGCCGTTGAATCAGAAAGAGGACTTGAGGCTAAATCAGCGGTCCAGCTTTTGCGGTTTGTTTGTTACAAAACGCCCGCTAAACAAATTCCTAACACCTCAATGGCAATGAGGATTGAGGGCCGTCCTGCATAGATATAGGGCTTTCGACATTTTCTCAATTAGAAATAACCACCCAACCACTTTCAAATTGCTATGCACCTTTTATACGAACCTCCACTGCCCGGGATCGAACCGGGGACCACCTGCGTCGGACCGGGGAAGAGAGAGCTCTACCCAGCGAGCACAGAATAGAAAAGTTAAAAGTTAGTGTTTAAAGTTACTTAGTCATGTAAAGCAGCTGATTAATTGAGAAAAAATAGAAATTTAAATAGTACATTTTATACATGTTACACAATATCTGCCTAGGGCTGAACTCTCCATGACTGGAGCTGTATCCGTCGAGTAGCTCTACCACTGAGCTGCCTCTCCCGCACACACAGGAAACCTTTCAAACGTTGCACAAAGAATACAGCGTAATATTTTTGTATTTTTTTATTCTCACATTTAATGTTGCGTTATTTCAAATTTTGTTACATCGGCATAGCAACAAATGACAAAAAATTCATAATAGTAGTCATCTTCAACATTTAGCACATCTGGGCTTTCCACTGAAAAAAATGAGGTAAATAGCTATTTACATGAAAATCCTGTAATATTACCTTTATTTTTTCGTAAAAACCACACAGCTCACATTAAGTATTTGTGAAAAATATAAAATTAAAATTGTGTATATATTATAATTATAAATTACATTGTATGTTTATGCCTTAAATTCATATGCTATGTGAATTATAACATATTTTGTCTTATTAAAACTTTTGACAAATATTGAAAAATACTAACAAAACTTCATTGGGTACACATTGATCGTAAAGGATAAAGCGCAAATCGAGCTTCTGTAAAAAATCTATCGCATTGTAGCACTTGTGTTCCCTGTATTGATGACCAGCATTGAACAATTAGTTAGGCCTACTTCACACTCGGAAGACTAACTACTAAATTTACACAGTTAAATTAGTTGGTTACTTTAGTTAGGGTAGTTGATAACTCTTTAGCGAACTAACTTTGACACAATTAAATTATAATTAAATATTAAATATATGATTAAGACGGACTTAGTTGAATGTAATATATGAAAGGTATCGCATCAGCTTAAATGCAATGGTTACATTGCGGTTGGCTGCGATGCAGTCAGCAGGCGCCTGGATTTAGTCCAATGCAATTTTGATATTGCATCCGAATTGCCTACAGAACTTATGAAGGGGCAATCGCTATTTTTAAATGCTAATTGAACACGCGCTTATATTGTTACACACTAATTATTACACACTTTCTTCCGAAAAAATTAAGAGATATACACATTCTCTAAAATATTTATTGGAAATTATAACCAAACAAACCCCTACTTTAAAGAAAAACATAATTTCAAATTTGAAGTCACTGGCCTTTGATGGGAATATAAGGAAATCTATTAAACTATGACGATGCATACGTGGTTTATAAGAAGATTAGAATTTGGAAATAAATTACAAATAAAAAATCTATACACTGTGTATAATAAGCAAACCATGTAGGGTACGCATTGTCAGTAACAGTTTTTGTTTTGCTCATCTAGCTGGATACCTGTACTTCTTCCAGAAAAGTTAATGGGAAGTATATTAAAAGAAGATTAAAACCCTTAAGTTTAATGAAAATATTATGATGAGCTCATTCGCTCTGCTAACTCTTTCAGGATAAATTTGTTTGATGAATGCCCAGTTGCTTCTATATTAAAAGTGTGTACAAACCCACCTGTTATAAGTAATAGTTTTAGTTTTTTAATTCGTTGGTCTTTAAATATTTGTTGGTGTTGATATTGGAATTCCTGAACTCAGTAGTAGAGCTCTAAAGAATGCATCGTATTCGTACCAATTTAACAATCAAAATGTTCAACAGTGTAATACCCCATAAGCTTAAATAAAATTTACATCTCCTTCACACAAAAATAGACGAGACCAGGTTGGAGTGTGCACCGTGTGTTGTTTGTGAGGTATGACTGGTGATAACACAGTGACGGGCGACGGGCGGCATCTCGCATCTCGATGGACTGGCCTGAAAACAAGACGAATGGTTTTGTTTACCGCATTTGCAGTTGAGAACATTTATAGTCATCGGTAACGACTTTAACCTACTTAGGCGAGTGTTTGCAATAGTTTCTTCGCCAAGGCGTCTTTCTGTGTTGTTTACCTTGTTTAATTGATTTCCGCGCTAACAGTGGACGCCTTAAAATATTGTTCTATTTATTTGTATTCATTATTGATAAAGATCACGAGACCAGGCGATAAAAGTGCAAACTATTATATTTAACTAGCGAATGGACCCAACAATTCCTTATCAGCTCCTTGCTCCTTTCATTCTCTAACTCTTTCCTCTAAAAGTATCATTAATGTTTAAACTAACACTATTTGGACCATAATCTAAATAATCTAGTAAACTTTATTGAGAAGAGTTGTGATATTTTATAACATGGCAAATAATATTCAACATGATAGCAACTTGCTTTAACGGAACATTCGTTTGTTAGGAAGGTAATACTGCCTTACGTCATTTTGGCATACTTTAAACATTGCCTCAAATTTCCAGGAATTTTGGGACCAATAAACCCGTTCTTCGATTGTATGCCTAATCAATTTTGGGTTAAATTTTTATCAAACTTCTGTAACCGTGATTTGAAGTACTCAAGATCCATCAGGTGGAACCAGAAGCACATTTTACAAGGACGCCGTTGTAGGCTGTTAAGACATTTAAACGCTTGTCGCTCACGTTTGGCTTTCAACACGTTTGTGTGTGGAACAACGTTTGAAATAACTGGTAAAATAAACGGTATCAGTTAACTGACACATACTTTCTCCCAACAATATAACAAAAACTGTTAAAAGCTTCAAACATAAATGTCTTGATGACTCAGTCGGATAGCTGGGCCCGCATACATTTTTGGTCACGTGACCAGATGCGGCCGAATTTCAGCCGTCATCTCCATTTGAAAGCATTGCAATAGCCTGACTTGGCATCCGTTTTTACGTGTATTTTTAAATACACGTAAATGAAGTCATAAGTGTTGCATATAATTCTAAACCTCATTAAATTACAAATTGAATGATACTAATAACGTTCCGCTTTGCAAAACTTAAAACTCACTTTTTGGGTAAAAGAAAAACTTGAATTTCTCACACTGTAGGATGCATTGACTTTTTTGTAAACAGATTTCTTCCAATGCTTTTGAAGATATTTCTAGGAATAAGACATGAAATAAACGTCTTAAATCAGTATTTTGCCAGCAGTTATAATTTTTATTTTCGATAAAACAAATTAAAATGTACCTTTTCGGTTCAAAATTTTTGTCATTTGCAACGAAATATACTCTTATGTAAACAGCTGATGAAAAATGTAAACAAAACTATTAACTTAATTAAGTTATGACTTTATCTCGTAATAAAAAATATCAAGAAAACTGTTAACTATACAGTAATGGTATCATTTTGTTCCTTATTTTATCTAGATTAAAATATATAAGTCTTGTCTAGTAACCTACTATCTAATTCCTAAGAGGTGGGAAATAAGTGAAGGATGTCACGTTTTCACAATGTTATCTTATGGAAACTTGTGCTGCAGACCGGCCGCAAATAGTCACGTGACTTTGGTGGTGGGGGGAAATATGCAGGCCCGTTAGTTTTCGTAGGTTTGACCCTACACGAGTCTGTGACTTTTAACAACGTACTGCGTTTACCGCTAAACGAAAAATTGAATTTTCTCCGCAACCACTTGACATAGAGCAAAAATTTTAAATACTGGATTATTTAGTTTTTTGAGCTTGATTTAATGGTGATAAGTAAAATTTATTTCAAAATAACAGCTATTTTGAAAATCCAAAAAATAGATTTTTGAAACACTTATTACGCCATAACTTTTGAACGAGCATTTTCTCGGAGATGCGGGTGGTGACATTTTATTCACCATTTTAAGCTTAATAAACCACAAAATTTTAATCAAAATCGTTAGAGCCGTTTTTGAGAAATTTGGATTTTTCACAATTTTTGAGGGTTTTTGGGGGTAAAATACCCTTAAAAATCAAAAATTCAAAAAAATGAAAAAAACGCCTGGAATTATCGTGCGTTTGGACCTACATACCAAATTTCACCAAAATAGGACCATTAGGGCATCCTCTAGCTCTATTTACATCCTGACACACACACACACACACACACACACACACACACACACACACACACACACACACACACACACACACACACACACACACACACACACACACACACACACACACACACACACACACACACACACACACACACACAGGCACCAAAACGGATAAATTTACCAACAACTCAAATTTTAAAATTTTGACGAAACCAATACTTTCTCAATATATACATTTATAGGGGGAAAGGGGGCTCCAAAATGGATATATACATCATCAAACTAATGCGAAGTGTTTTACGAAAACAATACTTTCTCCATAATTATACTATGGTATAGGGGGAGAAAGTAAATAAACGGTATCAGCTAACTGACACATACTTTCTCCCAACAATATAAAAAAGATGTTAAAAGCTTCAAACATTAATATCTTGATGACTCAGTCGGATAGCTACCGGCTGAGCAGCACTCGTTTGACCCTACGCGCGTCTGTGACTTTTAACAACGTACTGCGTTTACCGCTAAACGAAAAATTGAATTTTCTTCGCAACCACTTGACGTAGAGCAATAATTTAAAATACTGGATTATTTAGTTTTTTGAGCTTGATTTAATGGTGATAAGTAAAATTTATTTCAAGACAACAGCTATTTTGAAAATCCAAAAAATTGATTTTTGAAACACCTTTTTTCTCCATAACTTTTGAACGCGGATTTTCCCGGAGATGCGGGTGGTGTCATTTTATTCACCATTATAAGCTTAATAAACCACAAAATTTTAATCAAAATCGTTAGAGCCGTTTTTGAGAAATTTGGATTTTTGACGATTTTTGAGGGTTTTGGGGGGTAAAATACCCTTAAAAATAAAAAATTCAAAAAAATGAAAAAAAACGCCTGGAATTATCGTGGATTTGGACCTATGTACCAAATTTAATTAAAATCGGACCATTGGGACATTCTCTAGCTCTGTTTACATCCTGACACACACACACACACACACAGACAGACATCACTCCAAAAACCACTTTTTTGGGCTCAGGGGGAACCAAAATGGATAAATCCACCAACAACTCAAATTCGAAAATTTTGACGAAAACAATACTTTCTCCATATACTATGGTATAGGGGGAGAGTAGTGGGGTTTGGTTACTTTCAAAACGGAAGTCGTGCCATTTGCCAGCCGCTGCCGGCCAGCTGCCATCGGCCAGATGGCAAATCAGTTGCTGTCGCCATATGCCATGCCATATAGCTTCCGGTGGGGAGAGGCTATATGAAATGACGGGGTGGAGAAGGGGTGAGCAGATGGTAGTAGTTAGATTTGGTTACTTCTGGCTCAGGTCAGCTGCCCCGGAAGCCACGTGCCGGGGCACATAGCTTCCGGTCGTATATTAAATGAGGGGTGAGGAGGTGGGGTGAGCGTTTGAAGTAGATGTGCGCATAAATTAAAAGTTAGTTCAAAACTGAAATTCAACTTGATAAGTGGGTTACGGAAAGTATGTCAAGGCCATCCCGAGTAAGTTTTAAAAAAGCCTATCCCGCTACCACAGGAAATAGTTCTGAGAGTTGAACTATCCGGTGATAGCGGGATAGGTAGATTTAAATTTTGAACTTTATTCGTAAAAACAAATACAATCAATGTGCAAAAACAAATACAATCAATGTGCAATACAAGTTGAATTTTTGTGATGAAATACGGAGTTGTAAAAGCAAACGCCGACGACGAGGATAAGGTACAGGCAGAGTCCCCAGATGACATACTTGACAAGTTTGAAGAAACGTAATATTTCGAGTTGGTTTTCCCGTTCCAATTGCAAACGTTTAATTTCCAATTTCAATTTTTCTTCTTTCATCTTTTCCTCTTCCATCCTTGTGACGAAGGAAACTTCATCCATCATATCCATCTTTAGTGTTGTTTTTTGGTGTTTGAAATTTTGAAACAAGTGATGTTGATAGTTCAAATGTTGGAGACGGAATGAGAAGTGAAAGCGAGGAACGTTAGTTAAACGAAGAAGTGGTGGGGGGAAGTTGAATTACAAAGAGGTGGTGGGGGAAGTTGAATCACAATGAAGTGGTGGGGGAAGGAGGTTGCTCACCATTTGCTTCCGTACTTGTTGTTGTCGTGTCTGATTGTAGAGGTGTAAGTGGAGTAAGATTCAGCAAACTATCTTCATCAGAACTTTCAACCTTATCACAAATAGGACAGGCGTAAGTTATTTCCAGATTCATTTTAACAGTGTTGAATTTACTAACAATTTCGTGTAAAGTATTAAATATTTCTTGCAAATCTTCTTTGGAATTTACTTCGAAACTAGAATTCATTCGTGCCAACGGAGAGTTGTTCATCGTGCGAGAGTCGGTGATTGAATGAAGATCGGCGCTTATTTGTCGGTGAGCATGAGCTTGTGACCAAGTAAATAGCTAAGTTCCTCTTCTTCGTCTTTCAATTCAAATATCTTAGCTGAAGTAGTAGGCGTTGTTTCGTCTTCACTCGATGATGAAGAAAATTGAAATATCCTAGCTGAAGTAGTAGTCGTTGTTTCGTCTTCACTCGATGATGAAGAATCACGAGGACGTAAATAGTGAACATCAAGTCTGATCCATCTCATAGGATATCTATCCATGACAGAAAGCAAATTTTGAAATATTTCCTCCAATTCTTCTCTGTCAGTTATTATATGTTGAAACTTGACGAAAGGCGATCCCATGTTGTTAGTTAGAGTGTTGGAAGTGAAATAATTCAAAGGTGGATTCAATAAGATACAAAACTTAAACTAATGGTGGGGGGAAGTCAAAAAAACCAATGGTGGGGGGAAATCTCAAGGTCATCCAATTGAAGTTTTAAAAAAGAGTGTAAAACTGAAATTACACATTCGATGGTTCTACAGGATCGGAATACCAATCTGATCTGTATTTACATCTTTTTATCATATGTGTACAAAAATCATCTTGATGAGACTTGGTGCGTTGACAATGAGCTAGATCGAGAGGATGAAATTTGAAACATCTTTGAGGACAGCATGTATGAAAATATCTTGATTTGTAAAATTTGAAAGTTCGCAATTCCGGTGGCGGTAGTTGTTTTGTTTTGCACTTGCAGTAACAAGATCCAAAAAATTCACATTTAGTGCAAGCTAACCCGTCAACCATCATTGGTCCTAAATCTGTACACTGTTGTTCACAACAGTAACGAGGTTCGTACTTGTACTTTTGTTCTTCCATGTTGACGCTGCTGAGTCCAGTGAAAGAATAAGAGTGTATAGTGTTGAATAGTCAGTTTTATGTACTACAAAAAGTGGTGGGGGTAATTTCAAGGTCATCCAAACGAAGTTTTAAAAAATTATACCTTACTAATGTAAGGAATATTTATACTTAAGAAGTTTATTTCTGTTTATCTTCTTCAGACTTTGTCTGTTTTTGTTTGTCTTCTTCAGCCTTTTTCTCTCTCTCCGCTTTAGCCATAGCGATAAGTTCTTCAGTCGATAGTGGATGTACTTCAGGAAATTTTAAAATTAATTTAGCTTGATATCCTTCTTTAGTTAATATATTTAAATCTTCAGTCATTTGTTCAACGGTGTTGTAATCTTTTCCATAGATTTTTCCATCAAGTTCGATCATCATTCTGTATAACATCTTTAAAATTAGGTGTTGACGCAGCGAGAGTCGGGAAGCGAATGATTAGTTATACAAGTATCATTCCCTTTTTATCAACTTGACATTGATCACGTGATTCCTTAGTTTTATTTGTTAAAAGTTATTTAACATTGGTAATACTTGTGGAACTTGATGTTATGTTGACCAGTCGGTGATGAAGATGTTGTAGGTTGTGTTGAAAGAAATACTTCATCATCACAGTATTTTGTTTTAGTAAACATCCTTACATTTGTAGCACTAACATCAACAGTTAAGTGATAACCACCGGTAAGTAAAACTCGCATTTCGTTGGTTAAATCTTCAAGTTGTTCAAAACTCGTAATGGTGTTGGTATCGTAAGATGCACACTTGACCTTTAGGGACATGTTGAAGTTTTGTATTTAGTTATAGAGAGCGAGATGTGTACGGTACGAAAGGTAGTCGTAGACTGATGAATTTCACAAGTTGATTTTCACTTTTATTATCACACAAAATTGGGTCAAGGTCATCCCGTGGAATTTTTAAAAAAAAGCAACATATTGCTATGTACAAAGACATAACAATATGTTGCTTCTTTTATTTTTTTTTGTTTTATATCATCTTTATTGAGAAACCATTACAAACATATATATTTACAAAGTTATGTACAAACTAGTTAGTAGTAGGTGTTACATGAATAGTTAGTTCAGTTGAGTTGTTTCCACTCGGTCCGTGTGAAACTAAATAGAGTGCGCCAGGTTGAATAACTCGAAGATCTTCATTTTGTAGAAGTTGTACAAACCGTTTCGGTAGGAAGATTTGAAACTTCGGTTCGTCACCAACTGTATACGGCGCCTCGCTCAATGTGCAATTAATAGCATCACCAACTGAAGTGTCCATCTTCTTGATTGTATGTATGATGTAATGTTTTTCTTCTTTTAGTTCAGAACATCTCTTCGTCGGTAAGATTGTTGATTTTGAATGAGCGTTGAATTGATCAACCAAATTTTGAAGAAAGTTCTGCGATGCCATCTTGATGTTATTGTTAATCTTCTTGTTAATAATAATGTCCGTCGGAGATGTTGTCTCTTCGGAGGTTCGAGTAATACTCATGCTGCGTCATGGTAGCGCTCTCACTTTTATTACCGACATTACCCCCACCATTCTGTTGAAGGAAATTATTCAAGCGGTAGGCATTCTTCAAAGCGCACTGTGACCTTCGATGTTTAAAACTCTTTGATGAAATACAAAGTTCATTGAAATAGCATTGGAAATCTCTATCTATTATTGCATTTATCACTTCGTTGCTTGTAAATGATTGTATCCAATTAGCTTTTTCCAATCCTCTTGTGTAGATAGTTTTGAACTCTTTGCAGTAATGATTCATAATGTGCGGCATCATGTTATAATTAATAAAACCTTCATCCCATCTTAAGTTGTGAAAATGTTTGTACAACCATTTGTTTGTAACTTTCGCTTTAGTTGTTAGTCTATTGAATGGTAATGGAGGTTTGAATAAGTAATGATAAACTACAGATGTGTTCATATCCAAAATTACTAATTCTTTTATAATAAAATTTCCATCATTTCCTCGAAAAGCTTGAAATTCAATTATACCTTTTTTAACTTCCATTATATGTGGCGCATTAGAAAACGAAACCCGTTTGTCCATGATGAAGTCTCGTCAGCAACTGACTTGTATTACAAACACGATTGTTCTTCTTTAACTTCTTGCGCTTCTTCGTCGATATTAAAGTTGGTGTGATAGTTGTTCAATTGTCTCCACATATCCACTTCTTGAGGTATTCGATTTAAAATTGAAGTATCCACAGGACCGTATAGAATTGGAACGAAAGGTTGTCTGTCCAATGTATCGATTAGATAGTCTTTGATTATTGCACTTGAAAATATTAGTTGTTTCAAATATCTGGTGACGGGACCGGTAGTACAACTTAAAGTGTAAAATTCTTCTTTAGTCAAATGTAATTTTATATCATGTCTAGTTAAATCTCTGAAGCGAACCATTTGTCCCCCACGATGTTTCACTATATCAACTTCAATATTTGATTCCAATAAACTTAATCTTGATCTTCTTCCAAATGTGTTGTTACTCAAATAACATTCCAAAAGATGTAAATGTTTCATAAATGATTCCCAAGAAGTTTCAGTGAATGTAACCATTTTATTTCCATGATTTAAAATAACAATCGGTGAATAATCCAATGATTTTAAAATTCCAACTGAAATACTTTTCGTCATGCATGATGAAATGGGGTAGAAAATCCGAAGAAATACTTCTGTTAAAATATTAGTTGTAATGTTAACTTCAACCTTTTTTCTTTTTACTTCTTTTTCAGCTTCTCCTTCTTCTTTTTCTTCTTCTCTCTTCTTATGTTTGTTAAACTTGAGGAACTCGTCCATTTCTCGTTCAACTTGTTTTTCTATATCTGAACTATTCTCATCCATTAGAGGTGTATTTTCTTCTCCGTTAGTAGAACTCATCTTGCGAACGATGTTTCCCATACGACGGTCGAATATAAAATGAACTTTCCACTGATGATTTTCTCGCTTTTATGTTTTTCGTGAAATCCTTGAAATTTATACAATCACAGAAATGTTTGTTTTCAACTTGTTTTTCACAAACGAAATTCTAACCTCAAAAAGTGAAGCAGATAATTCTAACCTCAAAAATCTGCAGTCGTTGTACTAATTCTTTTTAAAGTACATTCTTCACAATTCCGGTCAGCGGTGTGTAAGTAACTATTTTATCATGTAGAATTAGACAGTATGCTGAAGTTCCATCCGCTACTGGTTGTTCAAATTCCATTTCAATTTTTATATCCACACTTGATGATTTTACCGATTCATTTTGTTTTGAACAATCGATTACAATTATCGGAGCCTTGGAATAATACTGGTCAGGCGATAATAGTGGTGTATTAGTCTTTCCATAATATGACGATTGAAATCTTGCATACATATCGTATAAAATGGAAAAACGTTTTTTGCTGAACATGACATTCAAATTGTCATACGGAAAGAATTGAGAGTTTAAGAAAACTTTACAATTCTTTATTTTACAGTGATCAAATTGACCGGCATTTGCAGTGATAACATCTTTTCGCTTAGTTTGAAAACCAAGTATTATGTACCTTGCCCGTTCCAAATAAGTTGATGTCTTGACGGTCCATGTTTGTCGTTCTGTCTGAGGTAGTGTAGGATATTCATGGAATTCCCAACTTCGGAATGGCATCACAATATCACGGTCAGACTTTAACTTTCTCAATAATACGATTCTATGTTCATCGGCCAATCTTACATGAGGTACTCTCCAAACAACTTTATCCAATTGTAGTTGCCATTCCAGTTTATCTTCCGTAGTTGCAGGGTCTGCAAGTATCAAGTCCTTGTTAGTTGAAGATCTGAGTAATACCAATTCTTGTTTGACATTTATTATTATTCGTTTGTAATCTTCAGCGAATCCCAAAAGCAATCGTAAGGGTACATGAAAATCAAAGTGACCATTGGAATCCGGTGTTATAGTGTCTTTATCAGGGGCAACCCATCCGGCGGTGACTATTGAATTCTTCTCATGCGGTGTTAATGATGTTAATCCTTTCAATGTCGTTGTTATACCAACCTTTTTTGTCGAATCAACTGTCACCCCTGATATCTCATATCTTATTTCATCAAAAAGATATGCCATCGGGTTATTTATAAAAGGAACTGTTGAAGCAGTTTTTCCATCCAATTTTAATACCCGTCCTTCAATGTACAAATAACTTTCACACGGCAATGTGTAAATATCTTGTTGTTGAATGGGAATCCTTATTTCATCGTTATTGTTTAATTTTGATGAAGTGTAAGGGTTGTGCGTGTGATATTCCTTCTCCCATAGTGTTTCGTCGAATGTCGGTCCTTGAGATATATCCAGGATATCCATCGTTGTTAAGTTTCAATCCAATCTTCTGTAGAAAACGAATGTTGTCCGATGTTAACTCTTCCAATGTCGAGGAGCTACTGAGCTCCCGACTCTTCCGTTGCGGTTTAAATGATAATCCCATGTTGACCTTTATGTTGCCGCTCTGATGTGTATCCGTATAGTTATCGTTTCTCCTCTAAAGTCAACACTAACACCGTCTTGATCCAATATGTTCAGTACGATGTCTGAAATGAAACTGGTGTTTAACGGTAGGTATATCAAGTTTTGTGGCTTCTCAACAATTTTAAAACCAGGAGCCACTGTTGGATAAAATGTATGTAAAATATGCTGATTCACTCCTTCTCTATACGATCCGTGTATAATATTACACGTTACATCGATACTATTGACTTTCAATATTGTAACAGTTGTATCACCTGAATGAGTAGTTCCAGGAGTTAATATATTCTTTTTTGTATCTGTAAATCCAAGTAAACTGCCAATGGAGTTTTTCAAGCTGACATCGATATAATATTTTGAAGTTATTTCTGCTTTTAAAGTATTATTGTTTCCTTTAACGGTGATATTTTCTTCTCCGAGTTGTTTTTGTAGTAATTGGTTTATATCATCGATTTCATAAGCTCCAGTAGGAAATGTAATTATTTTCAATTCTGAGTATTTTCCTGAAGCATCCTTAGTTTCATAATAATGTAGTAAATTGTTCTTTCCTTCCGTAACATTGGGAATTGAGTTGTAGGTAGTTAAATCAAGTAATGCCGCTTCCCATAATCTTTCCTTGGATAGACGCAATGCTGGGAACAGCGTACTTTTCAATGTGGATGAATTTCCACTCAGTGACACTGTATACGATGACATCTTAAAGCTGACTGACACTCTTCGCTAGAAACTCCAAACATAAATGGCCACATATTTCAGTATTGTTAGGTTGTTCTCTTTTGTAATTGTAAAAAATGTTTTTGGAGTTTCGAAAATAATGTTGCAGTTCTTTCGGCGGTGGTAGATTGCCAAAACTGTCAAAGTAGTAAACGGTTTGTCCGAGCTTTTTATAGCATACCCAATGAGTGCCTGGACCATAGGTGGAATCCAAATTTACTATTCCAGTTTCATTTTCCCATATTTTAGTTGGTAATGCATCTTTCATAAAAACTCCTCGAAAAAATGGTATTTTTAAACATTTTACATAATCATTTAACTGATGATTTGTTAAGGCTTTATTTGGAATTATCAATTGATTCTTCTTATTTAGTACACACGGTACGGTCTTAGGTATAAACCTGCTCCGTTTTTTACCATTGACCAAATAGAAGCTTTCTTTACTGTTGCTTTACGAGTTCTACGACGTCTCTTCTTAATGTTTCCACCTCTTTTGGGAGCTCTTCTCTTTGCAGGTCTTCCTCTGCGACGTCGTCTTCCAGCACCAAATTTAGCTTTCGTCTTCATGGCTGTAGTTACTGCCCAAGCCGCTGCTTTTTCTGCAATACTTGCGTCACTTGATTTTACTCTTTGCCAAGCTCTTTCCGCTAGAATCTTATCCGCTATTGATCTATTTGTTGAATCTTTATACTTTGAATATGCTATATCGTGTTCTTTGCAAGCTTGATCTAATTTATTAATTCCAGGATCTCCTCTTGCTAAACGTTTTGACAACTTAGTTCCAGGTCCACAATATTGATAACCTCCGGGCAGATGTAATTCGTATGGTAAAGCGTCTATCGCTCGATTCACAACAGCACCAATTGGAATCCGTCTGAGCAGGGATAATGCAGCTGATGTTAAACCACGTCCTCTCTTGCCGCTGTCTTGACGACGACTGAGCGATACGGTCTTCATTATGCTGTTTTATGTAACCAACGTCTTCACTCTATGAAATACTTTATGATAATGAATCCTTTTTTGGTGTATTCCATACTTAAATATTCATAAGTTTTACTAGTATCTATCAATGATATCATCTTTAATCCATTGGTTTCTCTGAGAATCTTCGATTTTATTGTGTTTCATCGATGCATTAATCAAATGATTATGCATATCAATAACTACATTACCTACAAGATTCATTACATACTCTACATTAGTAGCATCTTTGTTACGTGTAGGATTATCAAGATTTGTGATACGTTTACCATTACATGTATACACAGATGGATCGTTATTAGAGGTTGCTATAACTTGATTAATAGTAGCAACATCATTCGGAGCTATTCCTGCTGATATGTTAGATATTCTTCTATTTTTTCCATCATATAAGTTATTTATTTTATCTAAAACTATAGTTTGTTTCACAACAACACAATCATTATCATCTTTACCAGATTTTACATGGGTTAATCGTCTACCTCCACATATAAAGTTAACACCAGTAGCTGATAGTTGTGGCACTTGTGTTAAAATAACAGCATCATGTTCTTCCGTGCCTAAACTTATATTTGACAATCTTTTATTTTTTCCATCCCACTTGTTATTTTGTAGTTGTAGTAAGGTAAACTTTTCACTTCCTTGCACAAATTCATCACCTTTCTTTGACACCACCTGATTTTGTTTAACAAAAGCGGATGTTCCTTTCTTCAAGCTTTCATTCATTTGTCTCACAGTAGCAGCATCCGATGGAGTTGAACCATCTTTCAGATTGGACAACACTTTTCCATGACAATCAATAACAGCACCATTATATAAAATACAATTATCTTTAATGTATTTAATATTAACACCATCACTTTCTTCTTTAGGATATCCAATATCGTTTATAGTATATTTATAGAAGGAAAATCCATCTTTTTTCTTTTCTGGTATTACAGAATGCAAATAACGCTTATTGATTGTATCTGTATCCTCGGTTGGATCTGCTACATTAGTTATTTTATAATTTAAAGCATTGTACTTTTTTCCACTTTTAGTCTTTTCCAACAGTAAAGCGTATTCCATCGCAGATAGAAAATAGCCTTTATTAACAACATCTCCATTGTTGACTGGTTTTGCAACATTAATAACCCTGTGAGATTTTGCATCATACAGTTGGTTGTTGTCGAGTTTTAAACTTGTAGATGTTTCCTCCTTTACTGTTTTTAAATTTGTTGCATCTCCATCTTCTTCTGGATCCTTAACAAACTTTAAACGTTTATTATTTATGTTATAGTCACCTTCGGGTGTTTGCGGTAATCCACTTCTTTTTCTGTTTTCTCCAACTTGCACTCCTAACGCGGAGTATCGTCCGAACTTGTCGACGCTCATGTTAGAACTGACACATTATACGCCTGCAACTCTTATATATCCGCAGACAATTATACGATTATGCCGCGATTCCTGAGTTCGTCAATCAGAGCTACCCATTCATTATTTAAACCTGTATGACCGGCTTCCATGGCTTCATGCAATAGTCTCATTCTATCAACCAATTTATTGATGTCGTTGTAGTAAATCACATTCGTATTGTATAGATTTTTCATCAATCCTTTGCCAGATGTTGAAGTATCTCCTTTACTCTTTTTACCATGTTGTTCAAGAAGTGATAAATCCATAAGTGATAAAGATTTTCTTTTCAGTGGTTGTCTCACCGCTGGTGCAGTACGTAATGTTGGCAATTTTCGTGGAGGAAACAACTTTTTTATAACAATGTTATATTTTGTTGCACGTGAACGATTAATCATTGCATCCTTTAAGTAGTTTCTTTTATGAGCGTTAGTATTTTGTAGAATTTCCTTAAAAACACTTAAATCTTTGGATGAATATCTTAGTGGTATGTTTTTAAAAATTAATTCATATAGTCCTTTTGTTCCTTTATATCTATGCTCACCAATAATGATGTAATCGTCTTGTGTTATTTCAAGCTTTGAATCGCCGATCTTTAATTCATTCCCATCAATTCTTGCTCCGTATACGTGTGATCTACTCAAATTCGGGTTTGATTTCATGTCATGTAGCATTTTCATTATATATTTTCTTCCAAGAGGTCCATGTTGTAATATATCGCTACTCAATTGAGTTAAATTTGGAATAGATTGTTCAGCTTCAGGTATTGGCTGTTCTTCTTCCTTTTCAACAATTGGTTCTTCTTCTTCTTTTGTTTCTTCTTGCTCACTAGCACTTGTATATGAATCATCATCTTCTTCTTTTTTTAATGCTTGTACTTCTTGTTTAGAAACTGGTAGTAAAACATCTCCTTCATAACGAGGTTTACCAATAGTTTCTGATATCTGTTTTAAAGGTTCCGTAATAGGTTTAAATGTAGTCTCTAGAAATTCTTCTCTTTCACTTAAACCCATCCTCAATGCACGATTCTTCATCCTAATAGAATCACTGAGTGATTTTATTTCTTTTAATAGTTTTTCTTGATTCACCATGTTTACACTGTGAAGTTCAACGTGTAACTAGATGTAGCATCGGTAGTTCAACGCATAAATACAAATTTATCCAACCCTATACGATATCTACCATTTTTAATATCTTCTTCCTTCATAATAACGAGAAAGCCATATTTCTCATTCCATGCTTTGCCACACATTTCTTTAAATTTCTCAAATGGCATATCCGCATTTACATGATCATTGTATATATGCTTTAAATTTGTTTCATCTTGCTTGAAGATGATCAACATATTTGCATTGTCTCTTATGAGTTGTTTTGGAATCTTACTGTATGTTTGACCAATATAAATGCTATCGATATTATGATGTCTTCCCATAGCGAAGTAATTCCTTATAGTGTCGTGATTTTCACAAGACACATCGTCAAAAATAAAAATAGAAAATGGTTTTGCTTCATTTGGTTGCATAATTGTTTCACTGGCATTAAACTTGTAGAAATGCACTTCAGGTACACTTGCAAGTACTTTATCCAATAATTGATATTTTGGTTGTTGCAATGATTTTGAAAAAATGTATATATTGTTAAAGCGCAATCCTTTAGGATTAGTTATAAGGTTAAAAACAACATTTGTTTTTCCACAATTTGAAGGACCAGTTATTAAACATCTTATTGTATTTGGTAGTAATTCACCATGTTTACCATGATTTAACTTATCATTGTCAACCGTCAATTCATCAATATTATTGATATTAAATCGATCTTTTTGTTGTACAATCTCCATCTTGTGTCAAGGTTAAACACACAATGAGCTATTAAGTTACTATACCAGGTCTTTTGAAGGAATCCAAGAGTCTTCACTTTTATCGAATCCTAACCACCGGACTTTAACCATATCCTTTTTCCTTTGTAAAACCTTCTCAACAAGATATACATCACCGACTGTTGATTTCAACAATTCATGTCCGTAGAATCCACCTTGAAGTAATTCACCCTTGTTATCCTTTAATAAGTAGGTTTCAGGTATAGTTGGTTGCACTTTATAAACTGTAAATACTTCATTAGTCCAATTTGGTAGATATCTTTTACTAAATACACCTTTGTATTTGCTTATACGAACTTTATCGTTGACTTTAAACTTTTTTGGTTGTAACTTTTCCAATTTAGGTGTTGTATTATTTCTGATGCGTTGTAATACAACCTTAGCATTAGCGCTGTTTACCTGGATAGGTTTCATTCCGATGGTACGATGATATTTGTTGTTATACTCTTTTATAAGTTGTGGTAATATGTCATACCACACGTATGATCCTCGTTTTGAAAATTGTTTGTACATCGCTCCTTTTAATGTTCTATTGAATCTTTCAATTATTGAAGCTTTAACTTCAGAATTTGTAGAATAATGATTTATTTGATATTTCTTCATTAAAGCTCCAAAGTCTTTATTAAAATATTCTTTTCCATCATCGGTCTGTAGATGTTTGATTTTGAATTTATTTCTTTGTATCGTTGTTTCCATAGCTTTTGTAACACTTTTACCAGTCTTATCCTTCAATGGTAAAGCGTCAGCTATTTTAGTAAAACAGTCTATAATTGTTAAAATATATTTGAAACCTTTGTTTAATTTACTGTGCGGTATCATTTCAATGAGATCAGCTTGATACAGATCATTCATTCCCTTAATAATTGTACTTCTTCTTGGAAATCTTCTTCTTGCTGGTTTATGTAGTTCATTTACAATCTTGTCCTTCACACTTTCCATCTTCAGGTGTTGCTTGCACATCGCTTGTAAAAATACTGATCCGTACAACAGTTCTTTCTCTTTTATATAGTTTGAATATAGGTCAAGGCCATTTCATATTAGTGTAAAAAAGAGGGAACATGGCATTGGGCTTGCCATGTCCCCTCTTCTTTACGGAAAGGAAAAAAGGAAGAAGGTAGAGGACGAAGAATAGGTTTACTGGTCGATAGGGTTTAGAGAGTAATGTCCAAATGGCAGAGTTCTTATGTTGTCTTCAAGGATGTATCTCTTGTCATCCTTATAGCTCAATGCCGATTTGGTTTGCTTCACACTGAAAAGACGATGGTTGAAGCTTCTTATGGTGTTAAATGTTGCAGTTGTTTCAACATTTTCAAACAAACATCTTTTATAATGTTCAAACTGTACGTTCTTCTTCAGGAAAGAGGTTTTTATTCCTTTGGCTTTCTTCGTGACTTGATGTTCGTTCCTTTCGCTTATGTACAGTTGAAATGAATATAGTTTGGACATTAATGCTACAATTTCCATCATCGGCACACCATTTGTTTCATCTTTAAATTTTCCCAATACTTTCTTGTTTCTGTCGTAGTCGTAATTTGGATGGTCCTTGGGATAATCGGAAAAGTCGAAATCATCTTTATACATAAAAGTGCGTAGATCTTCGTACATGTCATTTGTTTTAATCCAGTAAATTAGTGCATCCGTATCCATATATGCAATACCAATGTTCTCTCTTCCATAATAGTTAACCATCTTCTTATAATGAAACTCGTACATGTGTGTTTTAGAAATATCCAAGATTGACATTCCTAGATACAAAGGACGATCCATTAGAACTGACTTCTTGTTCATGGAAATAACAACTAGATTTTCATTAATAATTACAGATGAACCAAAGTTTGGTTGTTGCACTAATTTCTGTAGTTTTACTGGATCAGTTACCAATTTGATATCCTTATGTTTCCTTTTGTTTTCCAAAGTCTTGCCAAATATTGCGTTGTTCATTAGTTTGAAGAAATCTTTTTGAAAACTTGATGTAGCGGCGGCTCTTCTTCTTGTGTTGTTGTCAATGTACGGTTTTAACCAACAAGATTGAGAGAATTGTAGTACTCGATTAATTTTTGTAATTTTCAATCCCAAGTCTAAGGCCTGTTGTATCATCCAGTAGTGTCCAACATACCGAGACTTGTTGGTTAAAGTCATCAATAATTTCGGCCATCTTCCAGTTGGAGAAATTTCAGTCTTCGGAAGAAGTGGTAAATCATAATGTTCGTCGTGAAGATGTTCGGGATATTCAAAATCGACGTCGAATATATAACCAGTTTCTCCATATTTCGGTATATCCATTATGTTTCCAATTGATTCTGGGTCTATCCATTTGAAATTATCATATGGAAGGGGATTCGACATTGCCCATCCGTACAAGTTATTTGCATCAAAATAACCCAGGAATGTTGTTGGTTTTGATGCATCATAATCGGGCAAATATTTATTGTTCGCCTTGACATGACGTGTTACACTTTGCGTCAATCCTCCTCGAACTCCTGATTCTAACATCAACACCATATCTATATCTGTAAGAAGTTGTATTTTACAATTTGTTTCTTTTAACATGGCTTGCCACGCTAGTCCAGGCGAAGTGTACGAATGAAGAGGGTCTAATCCATATGACGCAAAACATGTATTTCTAAATTCTTCCATCACATCACATAATAAAGTCACATCTAATTTAACGTAGAAATCTGAATATTCCCCCAATGTTCTAAATCCTAATTCGTTCCATACTTTGCATGCATGATCATAATCCTCTTGAGATATATCCATGTCGTACAGTTTACTTTTAAATTCTTCTTTTGGAGGTAGTGATGTTTCATTAAATCTTTCTAAACTGTCTATGTAATCATATGGGAAAACACCTTTTCGAAGTACCAGATCCAGTTTGTCGCTATTTACAATCTTCTTTGTTTCGATTAAATCTTGTTTCCTTAGGTTTTCAGAAAGTTTAGACAAACTCGACGGCAAAAATCGGTAGGAGTCCAAGAATCTTAGTTTGACATTTCCAACTTCTTTGGAAAAACTTATGAACTTCTCTGAAGTTTCAGCTAACACATCGATTTTACCGTCGTCTCTTCCTAATTCAGGTATTATAAAATGAGCGTCGTACCCACTAAGATTATGCAGAACCACAGGGATAAATAGTGGTAAACGATAGCTCAAGTTGCATTTATTACAAGCAGCACCCCTGTAATATCCTGTGAGGTGGTCGTGATCTTTAACTTTATAATTCTCAATAGTAAAATCATTTTTGCACAAGAAACAGTGAGTCGCATTTTCATGTTGAATTTCTTCTTCTTCGTCCATCGGTTTCATTGGTGAAATATTTGTATATAATCTTTGTGTATTTCCAGCTATTGAATATAGGTGATCAAGAAATATTTTTTCCGCATTTTCACCACGATATACTAGAGGTTCTGAAGTTAATCCATATCTGTTTAAATGTTCTTCTGATAATGTTGATTTGACCATTAAACAAAAACTGTTTGGTTTGTGCATTTGATACTTTACACTTTTTCTTGCTTCACAATTTTCATCTTCAACTGGAACAAGTGTTGATTCAAAATCCGCATACACAACTAAAGGGATACGGTATTGATGATGAACCTTTTCAAATGTAACGAATGCTCTGTTTTCCGAAGGTAAATTAATCTTTGCTTCATAATTATTGTTACATAATCTTTTGTGTTCTTGTAACCATTCTCTTCCTTGTCTTCCTTCTCGTTGAAAATTAAAACATCTCTTACAAATCAACTTTTTGTTTCGATTTTTTGAAAGTTGCTTATTAACAAGACGATCGAATTGCTTTATGTACACATAGTGAGACACATCTCCTCGCGTTAGTAGTAGTAAATCCGTATGATCTGGTAGCTCTTCTTTTGCAATACGTAAAGGATACACTTTGTTTGAACTATCTAATGCAAAAACATTAATAGACGTGCCGGGATTTTTCTTTTCAAATTTTGATATATCTTTCGTAGAAACGGGATATGTTATTCCTTGAAAATTGTACCTGTGTCTTGCGTCTTCATATTCTTGGTTGGGTCTACATGGATTTTGTGATACAAACTTTGTCGTCATAGCATAGCGAAAACATTCATTATCTTCATTTTGAACATTAATACAAGATTTTGTATTTTCAATTATTTTTGGCAAAGGAATGTAACTAGATCCCATTAGTCCATATCCGTGTTTGTGAACTCTTATATCTAATACTTCAATACTTGTAAGACTCCATCCGGATCCTCTTCCTTCGTGCTCCTGAAGTTTAGTTAATATTTCTTCTATACAATTCTCGACTATTGAATCAATGTTTGAATTTTCCATGATGGTTCGGTTTTTTGTTATGAATCCTCTTGGTGATAATTCTTCTTGTGCATTTATAAACATAGCTTCTAGTAGTAAACCAAATTTAAGAAAGTTCAATCTTTTCAATTCTTCTTTTAAAGTTTTACTTACGATTGGTTTTGCTTCTCTAATAAATTCTTCTAAGTTCAAGTTTTCATTTTGAATCTTATGATGCATTACTACTTTACCGGGTAAAGCAAATACTTGTAGATTCGGTAAAGTAGTTGAAGATGTTGCTGTTATTTCTTCTTGTTCTTCTTGTTCTTCTTGTTCTTCTTGTTCTTCTTGTTGTTCTTGATCTTCTTCTGTGTTGTTGTGAATTAGTTCTTTATGTATATCTAGTAGAATTTCATCGTGAAACGATTCCGAACATTTATCGCAATGATACATGTTGACGATGTTTACTCTTCGAAATTTCGCCGAGAAATGAAATGGGCTCTGACGGTCCCGCTTTTATAACGGTTCCCCCACCACTATTTCATCATCATCATCCTCTTCTTCTTCTTCACTATCCGAGGAAAACAAACGTCTTGGACGAAACATTAATCTTCTACTAACTGATTGTTCATTTGTGTTCTCTATTCCAGTTGGGGTTTCAGTATGTACTTCTTCATATTCAAACGATGATGAAGATTCTGACATTACTACATCCATATCCAAATTTTCATTCTCCACATCATTTACACTTCCTACTTCTGATGTTGTTAGATCTACATCCATATCATTTACACTTTCTACTTCTGATGTTTCACTGTTATTATCATCTTCTTCCATATTAAAATCGTCTAGTTGAATTTTATACAATATTTCAATAAGAGGTTTCCTTGGATAATCGGTGTTGTCCACAGGAGCCATTTCAAGTAAATGAGGAATAACTCTTTGTGATTCGGCTTATATGATATTTTGATAAGTATGTCAAGGTCATTTTAGATTAAGCGAGAACTGGGAATAGATCACTAAGCGGCATGTTATTTCATTACCACAAAGTGATCTATTCCCCATTCTCTAAGAAGTGTTCAATCAATAACCAAAGTCCAAATCCATTTCCTTTTTTTTTTTGTTTAATTTGAATCTTTTGTTACATAGTTTATTGGTTGACTGTTTGAAATTTCAATGTGTCGTCTTATTATTTGTTCCAATTCTTCTATTTTTGCTTGTTTTATCATTAGTTCTGTATGTAACTCATTAATGTAATCAGCTGCTTTATCCACCGTTCTTGTTCGTATTTCACCTAACATAACACCAGGAATCAATCTCTGTAGTCTGTAAAACTTAAACTTTATTCTAGACTCTCTTGCCTTAGCCATTTCCCGAAGCCTTTGTTTCTTATTGTCTTTACTTGTAGTCAAGTCCATACTCGTGACAAGTTCGCTTTCAGAATAATTCGACTATAGTACACTCGTCTTTTATACACTTTCCCCCACCACTTTCAATTTCCCCCACCCTACTAATATAGGTCAAGGTCATATGGTATTAACGCGAGAACGAGGAATAGAGCACTAAGTGGCATGTTAGTCCATTACCACAAAGTGATCTATTCCTCGCTCTCTATTCTACATCTAATTTTTTTGGGTTTTTGTTATTTTTATCTTTTTTTTTGGTTTTTCTGGGGGAATGAGTGTTTGAATATTACTTGGTAGAATGTCCATTTTTCTTCTTCAAATCTTCAATAGTTTCCAACAATTGTAACAAATATGCGTTAGTTTTTTCTAAAGTTTTCAGTCTGCTACATCCAACTTGAATGGAAGGCACTATTAGTTGCAATTTTGCAAATTCTATCTTTTCTTTCTTGCACCTTTCTCTCATTTTTAGGTTTTTCCTTAGTCTTGCCGAAGATGGTGTTATAGGCTCGTACATACAATCTGGATATGGTTTTGACATTTTTAACACTGATGTTGAAGTACAATGAGATACTTGCGGCCGTTGAGCTTGATAATAATTTGTTGTTGGAGTATTGCAATACATCTTCGGTTCTAAGTTTTGGTGGCAATCTGTAGTTGAAAGTACTGGTGTTGCAGAAGAATCAGTCATCTTTCACTGTTGTCGTACAGAGTGAACTCTTTTTTTAAGTTTTACTTCTTTTATCACATTTCCCCCACCACCGACTTATAAATTCTTCCCCCCACCATAATTATTTATACTTGTTTTTCCACATTTCAAATTTTATACCATACTTCCAATGTGACATCTGCGTCTTCCTCTTTCAAGTATTTGACAAATTCAGGACTCCTCGACGATACATTCGGTCTGTTTAGATAGCTCATCACCTTGTGATGGCTTTCCTCATTTTCTATATAACAATACACTTGCATCAACTTGTTTTCTTCCTCTTTCGATGATATGAAATTTGCAACAGAGGTCCACTCTTCATATTTAATCTTGAAATGACGCACTTCGAATTCCATTATGTTTCTTCTAATGCCGCAACAATAATAAAACTCTCTTCAAACAACCTGCATTTATACACGTTCCCCCACCTAATTATAACCCCCACTCTTTTCCCCCCCTCTCCTTTATATGTGGAAGGGGTATTATGGTTTGAATGCACGATACTTAATAAATTCAAACAAACACTGTGCACAAATGTCGCAAGTGTTATTACACGTTTCGAATTTCATTATTTGACCTTTTACAAGATGAACTAACCTACCTCCATCATCTTGGAATTGTTCAAAATCTAAAACAGACGCTTTTCCACAATCATGACACATTTTTGTACCATCTTTAAAAGTATAAGCAAGATAGATAGCAAATCCATAATTGTCTTTCTTAAATTCAATGAGCATTTCACGAATTGCTTTAGGTATTTGACACTCATTTGATCTCATAATGTAATGGTAAAGAAACCCATTATTGATAATTACTTGTAAACACAGAACCAACAACCTATCCATCGTGTTCGACTTATACTGATAGTTACATCTAAAACCTTTTTCTTATATGATTTTCCCCCCACCACTTTTATATAGGTCAAGGTCATTGGATATCAAGCGAGAACTGGGAATAGATCACTAAGTGGCATGTTATTATATTACCACAAAGTGATCTATTCCCCATTCTCTAAGAAGATTGTTGATAATTTAGATTCCTAATATTTCTTTTCCTTCTTCTTCACCTTTTTGATTTGTAGTATTACCAGACATATGTGATATTAGTTTCTTCATTTCTCGATTTTCCATTTCCACTTTCTTCAATTTTAAATCTCTTGCTTCGATTTGTAGTTTTAAATACTTGATGTAACTTCCAGCCCAGTGTAGGGTTTTCAATTTTGGTGCTCCCATTGCAATTCCAGGTATTTGAAATTGTAGTCGATTGAACTCCATGTTCATATCTTGTCGGTCTTGTTTTTCCTTTTCTAGTCTTTTCAATCTTTGATTCTCCCTTAACGAAGAAGTTGGATCACAAGGAATATGACGAAACATTTTGGTCAACGATATCTCGAAGAATAAGCTTCTACGCAGAAAACCAACACATTTATGCACTCCCCCCTCCAACTTTAGGCTAGTGGTGGGGAGAATTACATTAATTTAATACTTATTTCCACCGTTACACTTGCTCCATTTTCAAAAAGGTATCTGTAAAATGGTTCTGGATACTGGTATATTTCACGTCCTATATTTTCCTTAAGAAAGTTGAAAGCTATTCTTTTCGAATAGTCATTATGATATACTTCTCTTAAATTAACAAGAATTCCATCTTCCAGGAATTTCACTTGAATCATTGGTATTTTGCTTACATCATCTTTGTCTATCAGAGGTAGCCTGTAGGTGAACGTATTTGGTGGTAAACGTAAGGTTCTATCAAGTCGAGAACAGAATATTTTGAACAGTTTTTGATCATTGATTGCAATCTCATGAATACCTATCATTTTATAGTACGAAGGTTCAAAAGGTACAGCACGAAACGTTTTTACTAGACAGTTACTCGAAGAAGGTTCTGTAGGTGCGTTAGGATTGAACATTTTTAGTCGACAGTTTCCTGACGAATAAGCTTCTACGCAAATAACCAACACATTTATGAACATTCCCCCACCAACTTTAAGCTAGTGGTGGGGAGAATTTTCCCCCACCACTTCTTCAGAATTAATAGCTTCAATTTGAATTACAACAAATATATTTGACGCAAATTCCCAAAAAACTGAATATGAAACAGTTTCTTCCACATCTTGAGATTCATTTTGTGTTTCAACCATTTCCATCATTGAAGGTTCTTGATCAATTTCTGTTACTTCCATCGCTTCTTCTACAGGATTTTGTATTGTGTCGGTTGTTTCAACTTCATCTTCTTCTTGAACTAACGTAATATTTCGTTGTCTCACAATTTCAATTAATTGTATAAAAGAATTATCTCTAGGAGACATTATTAACCATACATGTAGCTCCAACAAATGCTGACTTACTAATGACAAAACTCTCAATTTATAAGACTTGTTTGAATAATAAAGTGGGGGAACTACCTTAGTCCAATTCGGATTCGGATTCAGAAGACAATAAAGGTGATATGGGTGAATCCAACGATGAATCTAATATAAATGTATCAATAGCTTCCTTAACTATATCTTCGTCACTATCGTTTATCATTTCTTCAAAAAGTTCTTGTTCAAACTGTACCATTTCTTCTTCCATCGTGGAATCATTATCAGTTTCGTTATAATTTTCTTCTATATTGTCTTCTTCCATTTCATTTGTATTAATATAAACATTTTTAACTTCAAAATAATTAACAAATGGAGTATCTTTAGACAACATATTTGTTCACCACTTCTTTTACCTCGAATAACAAACTATGTATCGCTTACTTAGTCTTATATACTTCTACCCCCACTTTTTTTGCACAACGTGAAGGAAGGTGGGGAGAAGATTTTGTAGCTATTCTTCTCTATCTAGGTTATATTTCATTGCTAGCACATCTACTATAATTTTCTGCTTTTCAACTTCATCACGAATAAAGATTGTCCAGGGAAATAGTTCATTAATATTGTTGATTGTTACTTTTATATCATACAAAAAATCAATATGTCTTAGTAATGAAACAATAACAATAACTCCTATCCCATTGTTTGCCATAATTGTTTCTTCAATTTTAATACGCAAGTTTGTTATCAAACTCCATATATTAATATCATTGGCTATAAAACCATCAAGTCTAGTACTCATCTTGACGGTGCAAGTACAGACTAAAAACCTGGAGGTTCATAGTCCGCCTTTTATGAGTTTTAAAAATGGGGAAGGGGAAGGAATAAGGATTGGGAGGGGATAGGGTGGGGGTGAGGGAAGGGTAATGTGGTTATTAGACCACTTGTGCGACAAAGTAGCCACCAATGCTAACTTCGAGCTCATAACACTTCATAACATCTTCCTGCCAAGTCAACATACGTTCTCTAGTATTTGGTGTTACACAGAAGAACCTACTGTCATTATACACAATAGCTGAACCAATTATAACATTGAATCCTAAATTTAGCCATTTGTGTGCTTCCGTAATAAATCTTTCTATTGTATCAAAAGGAAATTGTTCATCGATGTAGATTGGTCTCATTTGTTCATCAAGTTCAATTACATCTTCACTGTCACTGCTACTATCATTTTCATTGTCACTGCTACTATCATTTTCATTGTCACTGCTACTATCATAATAATCTATCACATCTTCTTCAGGCTGTTGGAAAACATCAGCAATTTCGGAAGGATTGAAGTTTTCACTATGGTGAGGAAGCATTTTAAAGCAAATAATAACGGCAGAGACGAAACAACAAGTGTGGCGCGTGAAAGCAGAATGAAGGAGTGAACAATGCTTGCTTCGCTTTTATAACGATATGTTAATGAGAGGGGTAAGAGGTGACCCGGGAGGTGGGGAAAAAGGAAGGAGAGGGGATATTTATTTTAAATAATTTGCATAACTTTTGACTAAAATAAGATAACCAAATTCTTCTTTTACTAAAATGTTCGTCTTACATAGACCTTTTCAATGATGTATCGCTTGTCGTAATCGATCAAACCATTATCGAGTTATAGCCATTTGAATTTTCGGGGGGGGGGGGAATTTAATCTCCATTTTTTATGGGGGGGAAGGGGGGGGGGTTCCGCTTGAGTGAACACGGGGGAAGGGGGGGGGGGGGTTCCGCTTGGGTGCTCATGCGGAACTGATCTTCTCACGAGATAGTCGTTGTGTGATAATGAAGACAAATGTTCATCACGCCGCGACCACTAATTAACTCGCATTTGCGGTGTTCACATCTTTCCTACTCATTACATATACGTTTCCTACTTCATTATTTCAAGACTAATTAACTTGCAAAACAACAGTCTCTGTCTTTGAATGCTGATGAGATTTCATTAGGAACCATTCTTTGCACGCTATATGAAGCTACACTGGCTATGCAAGTCAGAGCGGTCATATAACTGTACAACAACCACTGAAAAGTAGGTCACGAGACTTAGAGTGTTAAAAAATAATGGGGGAGAAACACAACGCTATAACGCATTGTGTTTCTCCCCCATTATTTTTAGCAAAATTTGGAAAATCTATGTGAATTTACTGTTTACGTCCCCACCTTGTAATACGATCCTTTTTATCCCTGAGGAGAAAGTCTTGAGAACTTAAATTGTTAAGTCTCTTCTCTTTACACAAATTGTCAGGAACTTTAATTTTATATTTATTGCCGTTACATTTTGCCAATATGTGTTGGTGGTCAACAACACTTAGAAAAAAATATCTCAAACCTTTCTTAAGCCTCTCTCCTCTGACGGATATTATTTCAGGATCGTCTTCAACAGTGGGGATTTCTGTCAGTTGTGGTTCGGAAAGATGTTTTACGATATGTACACGGCAGAAACGTTCGTTCTTAACACATTTCCTACCACAAGCTGATCCTTTCTTAATTCCCCTAGCGAGCACTTCAGGGCAAGTAGTGGGACGGCTAAATGCCCTACGACGCTCTTCTTTTAATAATTGGAAACGCTCTGAAGGAGCAGACTTAGGAGATTTATTTTTAGGATAGGCGTGATCTTTAGGAATAGTAAGTGGTGGGGTAGGAGGCAATGGTGACAGTGGAATGACAGGTGTACTAAGACAATGAAGCAAGGTTTCAAATGAAGGGGTATTAGGACGAGGAGCTGGCTTCTGCGGTGGTGGCATGTTAGTTGAAGGCGGTGTGGAGTCATTTGAAGACGAAGGCGGTGAAAATATGCTGCGACGTATGGTATTGTTGGCCGGGGGAAGAGAAGCTCCAGAAGTTGAAGGTTTCGAGTCTAGTTGCTTCTTATACCAATCGGGAGCATTTTTCAAGCGAAGAGTTTTCTTGACTGGAGTTGAAGCCGTAGTAGAAGTAGAAGTTGAACTTGTAATAGAAGAGCAGGCTGTAGTGGAAGTTGTAGTCGGCAGGGATGACATCGTGGTAGTTCTGTTCGCAGTTCGCAGCTTAACGTCTGGAATCAGAATGAAACGTTAGCCGTGGTCGATGCGTCTTTTATAACGGTATGCTAATGAGAAGGGTTAACAACCGTTAGGTGGGGGAAGGTGGGAGAGAAGGAAAGAGAGGGGGTATTTATTTCAAATAATTCGCATAACTTTTGACTAAAATAAGATAACTAAATTCTTCTTTGACTAAAATGTTCGTCTTACATAGACCTTTTCAATGATGTATCGCTTGTCCTAATCCGTTAAGCCATTATCGAGTTATAGGCATTTTAATTTTTCCGGGGGGGGGGGGTTCCGCTTGAGTGGACACGGGGGGGGGGGTTCCGCTTGAGTGGACACGGGGGGGGGGGGGGGGGTCGGTCATTGACCCTTCCGAAAGTGGGTCAAGGTCATTTAAGACTTATAAAGAACCAAGGTGATGGGAACAGTAGTAACTGTTCCCACCACCCTGTTTGCCTAACGGTTCCCACTCCCAACCCACTAGTTACGTTCTGCGAGGGACATCGACGCAATTTTGTTTGGCCCGTCCGGGTCCATCCGTAACGGGCCGGTCCGGGTCCATCCGTAACCGTGAATTCGAAGGGAAACTGGAACACCTAATGCAGAAACGCAACTCTAACACCCACCCAACTAATCCCACCCATCATATTCCTAAACAAAATGCAAAAACCTAGTCCGCAATTTGCGGATGTCCCACCCCTTCTAAGTGAAGTTCAACGGAACTTCTGAATTTACAGTTAATCTACCCCCTATCATCTAGCTGAAAGGCAAAACAACAACATTAATTATAAATACCAACACTTAAAACTAACAACACATCATTATTAAATATCAAATAATTCAACACAACCAAATACCATCATTATTCTTAAAATTAATACACCTTTAACGCTAAACACAACTTATAACTAACATCGCAATGCGCAAATTAATTCTTAAATTAAGTGCAACTTACAACTAATATTTACACACACACACACACATACCACATTGCATTAAAGAACGCAACGTAGTATAAGAAGTTCAAATATATATAGGCCTACTATATATTTGAACCTCTTACCGAGTCGCCAACGACTTTTCGCTATGAAAACTCGTTGACGACTGACGCGAAAATCGGGCTCGTATCGCTCCTCGGGTTTTTGAGTGGTGGGGGTAATTAATGCAGTGGTGGGGAAATTGTTTCACTCCAGTACGGTCTTCAATCCACTCCAGTTCGCAGCAGTGTAAAAATGAAACGAAGGAGTGGGGGGTGGCGCATGCGCAGCGACGTAAAATCCAATGTTTGAGGTTAGAACTTTCCGTGCACAGTAGAGCTAAATTGAGTAATACAGGACTCGGCGCATGCGCAATAGCGAGGAGTGATTCCGATCCGGAGAACTCGTTGCATTCGCAGCAGCGCTAAAGTGAGTAATACAGACTAGGCGCATTCGCAGTAGCGCTAAAGTGAGTAATACATGACTAGGCGCCGTAGCGTGAAGTTGGCTCACTCCAGTACAAGTTATAGCAGCATAAAAATGAAACGAAGGAGTGGGAGCGGCGCATGCGCAGTGACGTAAAAAACCAAGGTTTGAGGTTAGAATTTTCCATGGTAGCTGCCATGTTTAATTCTGTTTCATTCAAACAATAGTAGTTCATGGCTAGCATGGGATGTGAAGTGTGGTAATTAGATGGGGTTAGCAACCGGTCGTGACCGGCCATTGACCGGTCATCGACCCGGCGGGGTTCCGCTTGAGTGAACACCGGGGGGGGATTTAATCTCCATTTTTTATGGGGGGGGGGGGTTCCGCTTGATTAGTCACGGGGGGGGGGGGGTTCCGCTTGATTAGTCACGGGGGGGGGGGTTCCGCTTGATTAGTCGCGGGGGGGGGGTTCCGCTTGAATGAACACGGGAGGTTCCACTTGGACGCTCATGCGGAACTGATCTTCCCACGCGATAGCCGTTATAAAAAGGAGATTGTTCATCGCGCCGCGACCATTAATTAACTCGCATTTGAGTTGTTCACATCCTTCCTACTCATTACATATACGTTTCGCCAACTTCATTATACAAGTCTAATTGCTACTAACCTGGAGTTTCATTTACATTAGCACACGTCGTCCTGTTTGAATCACCTTCGCGTGCTCGACGTTATATCTCATTCATTTGTCTTGTTCTCACTTCTACACGTCTGACATACTTCTTGTGATGGATACGCAATGTTTGAAATTGAAACTTTTGCGGACACAACATATATTACGAAATAATTACAAACCATCGGTTTCAAAGACTAAAACAAGTTTAACAAAAGTGAGGAAGAAATTAAGTTTTAACCCGTTATACTCTGTTAGAACTTCGCAGGTTCACGTTGATGATAATGTTATTCACAACATTTTGCGTTCGATGTTACGTTTCCACAACTTCGAACTTGTTACACCTATCGACTGTGTTCAGCAGGTTTTCATATTTTACCCCCACCCTTCTTTATATAAGTGCGCTCACGACAATTCCTGTTTCATTCTTCTATACGCTCTTCGACCGACAACTACTCCGCTCTAAATTACACACTACAAGAAGATGGATACAAACCACGAACAAGTACAAGTTCACGAAATATCGTCTACTACCCACCCGAGGGAGAATCCTCCGAGAACTTCGCCTTCACCGAATCCACAGGACCCTGTCCAAGTTTCGGATGTGTCTTCGACGGCGAGGAATGATCTTGAAGCTATTCTTCGGTCGCTCGTCGGTTTCGACTGACCTGTACGACGATCGCCGTTAAACTGAACTCTTAGAAGTTCAGTCTTTTTTAAAACTTCCTCCGGATGACCTTGAAGCAATTATCCCCTCTCCCTTTTCAACTAACTTCTACTTTTGTTCAACTGTTGAATTTCAGTTTTGAACTAACTTTTAATTTATGCGAAGTTTTAGTTGAACCCGGTTAATTTATGCGCACATTTTGTTCAACCCCAAATTGTTGAATTTCAGTCTTGAACTAACTTTTAATTTATGCGCACATCTACTTCAAACGCTCACCCCACCTCCTCACCCCTCATTTAATATACGACCGGAAGCTATGTGCCCCGGCACGTGGCTTCCGGGGCAGCTGACCTGAGCCAGAAGTAACCAAATCTAACTACTGATGGTGTTAATTTTTGAAGTAGGAGTTAGTTTATAAAGGAGAGGGGATAATTGCTTCAAGGTCATATGGAGGGGGTTTTAAAAAAGACTGAACTATTAAGAGTTCAGTTTATCGGTGATCGTCATACAGGTCAGTCGAAACCGACAAGGGACCGAAGAATAGCTTCTACATCATTTATTGCTGTAGAAGATACATCTGGAACTTGTACAGGGTTCTGAGGAGTTGTTGAAGTTGAATTCCTAGGAGGATTTTCCGTTGGATGAGTTGTTGATGATATTTCATGAACTTGAACATTTTCTTGGTTGGTTTCCATTATTATTGTAGTGTAAATTAGAGTGGAGATGTTGTTAGCTCAAGAGCATAGAAGATAATGAAGTAGGAATTATTGTTGGGGCCCTTATATAGGGAATAGTGGGGGTAAAATAAAAAAACTTGTTGAACACAGTCGATAGGTGTAACAAGTTCAAAGTTATTGAAGTGTAACATAGAACGTAAAATGTCATAAATAACACTATCATCAACATTAGCCTGCGAAGTTGTTGAAGAGTATAATGGGTTAAAACTGTACTTTTTCCTAACTCTATTTAAATTAGTTTTACACTTTGAAATTGAAGGTTTAGAAGTACTTCGTAATATGTGTTGTGTTCGCAAAAGCTTTAATTTTAAACATTGTGCAGCCATCATAACCGATGTGTTACATTCAGTAGTTAAAAGAAGACTGAGATATACAATGAAGTGTAAAAGAAATTGAAACAGAATGCCAGAGTAGTAATTTTGTAGGTTAGAATTAACCTACAATATGAATGTTAAAAGTAATGAAGCCTATTCCATGGATAATTCTAACCTCAAACCTAGTTAACGAAGTAGTCATAACGTAAAACTAATGAGAGATGATAACTGAGCGGATGCAAGGCAATGAATGTTTGTGGCGCGATAAACTACCCACTTTTATAGAGGCAATAACTCCAGCCAGATGGTGGCAGATGGCGAGCAAATGACTGGTTGACCGACTTTCACCTGAGTAGTAAGAGAAGTAGGGTTTTGTGTCTGTCCCCACTCCTTCGGGTCAATGACCTACCGGAAAGGTCAATGACCCCCCCCGAAAAAATGGAACCCCCCCCCTTCCCCCACCCCTTCCCCCACTCCTACCCCCACTCCCTCAGGCCAATGACCGGTCACCCGGTCACCAAACTAAACATGGCAGCTACCATGGATAATTCTAACCTCACTTGGATAATTCTAACCTCAAACCTTGGTTTTGAGTCGCTGCGCATGCGCCGCTCCCCACTCTTCTGGTTTACTTTTACACTGGTGTCAACTGGACTGGATTGAACACTGTACTGGAGTGAAACAACTTCCCCCACCACTGGAGAACCGGAGGAGGGAGAGGAGCCTGATCTTTGCGTCAGTCGCCAACAAATTTTCTTAGCGAAAGGTTGTTGGTGATTCAGCAAGAGGTTTCAAATATATAGTAGGCCTATATATATTTGAACTTCTTATACTATGTTGCGTTTTTTAATGCAATATGGTATGTGTGTGTGTGTTTAGTTGTATTTAATTTAAGAAATAAATTGCGCATTGCGATGTTAGTTTTAAGTTTGGTTTAGCATTAAGGTGTATTAATTTTTAAGAGGTTTTTAGCATTAAGGTGTATTAACTTTAAGAATAATGAAGGTATTTGGTTGTGTTGAATTATTTGGTTTTGAATAGTGCGTTTTTAGTTTTAAGTGTTGCTATAATAATTCATGTTGTTGATGTTGTTGTTTTGCTTTTCAGCTAGATGTTAGGGGGTAGATTAACTGTAAATTCAGAAGTTCAGTTGAACTTCACTTAAAATGGGTGGGACTTTTTTTGCATTTTGTTTAGGAATATGATGGGTGGGTTTAGTTTGGGTGGGGTTAGAGTTGCGTTTCTGCATCAGCTGTTCCAGTTTCCCTTTAAATTAATGGTTACGGTAAACCCGGACAGGACCGTTACGGTAGACCCGGACGGTCCAGGGACCTCCCTTGCAGAACGTAACTAGTGGGTTGGGAGTGGGAACCGCTAGGCAAACAGGGTGGTGGGAACAGTATTACTGTTCCCATCACCTTGGATCATTATAAATCTTGAATGACCTTGACCCACTTTTGGAAGGGTCAATGACCCCCCCCCCGAAAAAATGGAGCCCCCCCCCTTCCCCCACCACTCCTTCCCCCACCAGTCCTTCCCCCACCTCCCGGGCCAATGACCGGTCATGGCCGGCTGCTAACCTCTCTCATTTGCATACCGTTATAAAAGACGCGTCGGCCGCGGCTAGTGTTTCATTCTGATTCCAGACGTTACGCTGTGAACTTGGAGTTATAACGATGTCTTCTGTGCCGACTACTACTTCTACTACTTCTACTACTTCTACTACTTCTACTACTTCAACTTCAACTTCAACTTCTACGGCTGTTACTGCATCAAACAAAACTCTTCGCTTGAAAAACTGTCCGGATTGGTATAAGAAGAAGCTTTCATCTGAACCTTCAACTTCTGGAGCTATTCTTCCGCCAACCAACTCTTCTAGACCTCGTAGTATTTTTTCACCGCCTTCGCCTTCGCTCTCAAATGAGTCTGCACCGCTATCAACTATGATGCCGCCACCGAAGAAGCCAGCTCCCCATCCTAAGACTCCTTCATTTGAAACTATTCTTCATCGCCTTAGTACACCTATTATCCCACTATCACCATTGCCTCCTACCCCACCAATTACTTTACCTGAAGACCATACTTATCATAAAACTGAATCCTCTAAACCTGCTCCTAAACCCGCCCCTAAACCTGCCCCTAAACCCGCTCCTAAACCCGCTCCTTCAGAGCAATTTCAATCATTACAAGAAGAGCGTCGTAGGGCATTTAGCCGTCCCACTACTTGCCCTGAAATGCTTACTAGGGGAATTAAGAAAGGATCAGCTTGTGGGAGGAAATGTGTTAAAAGCGAAAGTTTTTGCCGTGTACATGTCGTAAAACATATTTCTGGACCACAACTGACAGAAACCCCCACCGTTGAAGACGATCCTAAAATAATATCCGTCAGAGGAGAGAGGCTTAAGAAAGGTTTGAAATATTTTTTTCTAAGTGTTGTTGACCACCAACACATTTTGGCAAAATGTAACGGCTTAAAATATAAAATTAGAGTTTGTGAGAATTTGTGTAAAGAGAAGAGATTTAACACTTTAGATTCTCAAGACTTTCTCCTCAGGGATAAAAAGGATCGTATTACAAGGTGGGGGCGTAAACAGTAAATTCACTTAGTTTTTTCCAAATTGTTGCTAAAAAAAATAATGGGGGAGAAACACAATGCGTTATAGCGTTGTGTTTCTCCCCCATTATTTTTTAACACTCTAAGTCTCGTGACCTACTTTCATGTGAGTAGTGAGTAAAGGATGGTTCTGTGTCTGTCTGCATTCCTTCGGGTCAATGACTGGACCGGAAAGGTCAATGACCCCCCCCCCCCTGAAAAAATGGAGCCCCCCCCCCTTCCCCCACCACTCCTTCCCCCACCACTCCTTCCCCTACCACTCCTCTGGGTGAATGGCCGGTCATGACCGGTTGTCTACCTACATCTAACCGTTACACTAGCTACTCCAGAGTCTTCATTCCAATCCGTGAGGCCACCGCCGCAATATGCCTACTCTATTAGAATTATGTTTGCGACAGATAGTTTCAAATATAGTGTTGGTAGAACTTGCATTTCAAGATGCAAACCTTCCACTAACACTACGTCAAGAAGTGTATTCTTTTTATAAAGAAAATTTTGAAGTTTTTCATTACCTTCAGTATAAATTTATGGATGGAACAAATATGTGTCCAGAATGCGGTTCGGCTGCAATAGGAAATGGATTATTGGATTTTATAATAGATGGTGGAATTTATGAATACAAATCTTACTTGTCATACAAGTTTATCATCCCAGAAGAAGAAAAATGCGATATTTGCGCACTTAATTTGTACAAGTTTATACAAGCCGATCCTGCTGAAATCCATTTGGAAAACAACAGTGAAGTCCCTTATTTTTTTATGGCTTAAGCTCCATAGCAGTCCACCAAACCCAGCCAAACGGCCCTTTTCAGGGCCACCTAAGACTTAAATTTAGGGATGTAAGCTATTTAGCTTACATGCGACTTAGCAGAAATAAGTTCTGCTACATGGCTAGTTTGATCCGTGTAGTAGTAAGCAAAGGAGGGTTCTGTGTCCGTCCCCACTCCTTAGGGTCAATGACCGGACCTGAAAGGTCAATGACCCCCCCCCCCCGAAAAAATGGAGCCCCCCACTCCCCCCCCCCTCCCCCCCCCCCGAAAAAATGGAGCCCCCCCCTTCCCCCACCACTCCTTCCCCCACCACTTCTTCTCCCACCTCCTGGACCAATGACCGGTCATGACCGGCTGGTAACCCCTCTCATTTGCATACCGTTATAAAAGATGAGCCGGCTATGGCTAGTGTTTCATTCTGGTTTCTTCCACCGCTCTTGTTGCTTTGTTTCTGCCAGTCTTAATATTTTTATTTTTTTAAATGCTTCCTTACCCTAATGAAAACTTAAATCCTTCTGAAAACGCTGATGTTTTTCAACCACCTGAAGATGATGTAGTAGATGATTTCCAACAACAAGAAGAAAATGACAGTGAAGATGAAATTGAACATGAAGAAAATGTGATAGAAAATATGGATAGTAGCAGTGAAGATGAAATTGAAGATGACAGTGAAGATGACAGTGAAAATGAAATTAATGAAATTGAAATTTTATCATGTAAGCAATACATAGTTAGTTATTTGAAGTAAGGAAGCTAATGAAATATTTATATTGGATTCATAGTTGGAAAGTGGCTTAATAACCACATTACCCTTTCCCCACCTCCACCCTATCCCTTCCCAATCCTTATTCCTTCCCCCTCCCCATATTTAAAATTTATAAAAGGCGGGCTGTGAACCTTCAGGTTTTTAGTCTGTACTTGCACTTTGTGCTGTCAAGTACATCACAGCAAATATGCCTCCTAATGTGAATTACCATTTTAATTCTTCTGAAATTTCCGATGTTTTTCTACAACCTGAAGACATTTTAAATAATGATAGTGAGAGTGAGAGTGAAGACGATGATGATTATAGTGTTGAACTTAGTGAAGAACGTAAAGTTATAGCAATTGATCCACAATTTCCATTTGATACAATAGAAAAATTTTTGGTTGAAGCTAATAAATGGTTAAATTTAGGATGTTATATACGAATTGACTCTTTTATATTGTATGGTGATAGTCATTCTTTCCTTGTCACACCAAATGACAGAGACCGCATGTTGCAGTGGGCACAATCTATGATGGAGTGCTATGAACAAGGTGTGGACACTGGTGGCTATTTTCTTGCACAAGTAGTGTAATAACAAAATTACCTTTCCCCCACCCTACACCCTATCCCTTCCCAATCCTTATTCCTTCCCCCTCCCCATTTTTAAAATTGATAAAAAGGCAGGCTATGAACCTCCAAGTTTCTAGTCTGTACCCACACCTTGCGGCATCAAGATGCTTACCAGACTTGATGGTTTCATAGCCAATGATATTAATATATGGAGTTTAATAACAAACTTACGGATAAAAATTGAAGAAAAAATTATGGCAAACAATGAGCTAGGAGTTATTGTTTTTGTTTCATTAGTAGAACATTTTGAAATTTTGTATAGTATAAAAGTAACAATTAACAATATTAATGAACTATTTCCTTGGACAATATTTATTCGCAATAAAATTGAAGAGCAGAAAATTATAGTAGATGTGACAGCAATGAAATATAACCTAGATGGAGAAGAATAGATACAAACCCCCCTCCCATTCCTTTGTTTTGCAAAAATAGTGGGGGTAGGAGTATATATAAGACTAAGTAAGCGATACATAGTTTGTTATTTGAAGTAAAAGAAGTAGTAAATAAACATGTTGTCTAAAGATACTCCATTTATTAATTATTTTGAAGTTAAAGATGTTTTTGAAAGCACAAATGAAATACAGGAAGAAAACATAGAGGAAAATTATAATGAAACTAATAATGATTCTACGATGGAAGAGGAAGAAATGGTACAGATTGAACAAGAAATATTTGAAGAAATGATAAACGATAGTGATGAAGATATAATTAAGGAAGCTATTGAAATATTTATATTGGATTCATCGTTGGAATCACCCATATCACCTTTACTGTCTTCTGAATCTGAATCTGAATTGGACTAAGGTACCCCCACCATTTTGAAGAAGTAGTGGGGGAAAAATATCCCCACCACAAGTTAAAAGTTGGTGGGGGAATGTTTATAAATGTGTTAAATATTTGTGCAGGAGATCAGTCTTAAAGAGACTAGTGACCGAAGATGTTTCGTAAAATACCTTTTGATCCTTCATACTACAATCTGTTTGATATACATCGTTTTCCAGACATTGAGGAGAAATTGTACAGAAAATTTTGTTCTCTACTCGATAAACCACAAAAACTACCACCTAATACTTTTACCTACAAGCTACCCATCATGGACAAGGACGATGTAAGCAAAATACCATTAGTTCAAGTGAAATTTTTGGAAGAAAAAATTCTTGTTTGTGTGAGAGAAGTGTTTCATAATGATTATTCAAAAAGATTGGCTTTCGACTTTATTCAAGAACATGCAGGATCTGAAAGAGAACAGTATCCAGAACCATATTACAAATATCTTTTTGAGAATGGAGCGAGTGTAACGGTAGAAGTAACCATTACATTAGTATAAGTCTCCCCACTACTGGCATCTCCCCACCACTGGCTTAAATTTGGTGGGGGAATGTGGATAAATATGTTGATTATCTGTGTAGAAGCTCATTCTTCGAGAAATTGTTGATCAAAATGTTTCATCATGTACCTTGTGATCCGACTTCTTCCTTCAGGGAAAAACAAAGATTAAAAAGATTAGAAAAGGAAAGACAAGACCGAGAAGATATGAAGATGGAATTCAATCGACTACAATTTCAAATACCTGGAATTGAACTTGGAGCACCAAGATTGAAAACTATCCACTGGGCTGGAAGTTATATCAAATTTTTGAAAGTACAAGTTGAAGCAAGAGATCTAAAATTGAAAAGATTAGAAATGGAAAATCGAGAATTGGTGAAATTAATATCACACATGTCTGGTAATACAACAGTTCAAGAAGGTGAAGAAGAAGGAAAAGAAATTTTAGGAATCTAAATTATCAGCACCCCTTTAGAGAATAGGGAATAGATCACTTTGTGGTAATGTAATAACATGCCGCTTAGTGATCTATTCCCAGTTCTCGCTTAATATGCGATGACCTTGACCTATATAAAAGTAGTGGGGGTAAGAGCATATAAGGAGATAGTTATAGATATAACTTTCAGTACAAGTCTAACACTATGGACAGCTTGTTAGTTTTATGTTTACAACAAATTATTAATAATGGGTTTCTTTACCATTATATAATAAGATCAGATAAATCTGAAATACCTCAACCGATTCGTGAAATGCTCATGAAATTTAAGAAGGACAATAGTGGATTTGGTATTTATCTTGCTTTTATTTTTGAAGATGGAACAAAAATGTGTCATGATTGTGGAAAAGCATCTGTTTTAGACTTTGAACAATTTGAAGACGATGGAGGTAAATTAGTTCACCTTGTAAAAGGCCAAGTGATGAAATTTGAAACAGTTAAGAAAAAATGTAACATTTGTGCACAAAATTTGTTTGAATTTATTAAGTATAGTGCATTGAAATCATAATACCCTTTCCACATATGAAGAAGGTGGGGGAAAAGGAGTGGGAATTATATAGTGGTGGGGGAACATGTATAAATGTAGGTTGTTTATAGAGAGTTTTAATATCTTTGCAGCATTTGTTGGAACAACATGCAATTTGAAGTACGTCATTTTAAAATGAGATATGAAGAATGGGGCTCAGTTGCAGAATTTGTTAAATCTAAAGAAGATAATGGAAAATTGATAAATGTACATTGCTACATTCACAATCAACATAGTAATGACAAGGTGATGGAGTATTTAAATACTCCTAACATAACACCGCAAAGTTCTCCATTTATAAAATATTTAAAAGAAGAAGATTTGGATGTTACCCTAGAAGTTTGGTATCTAATTTAAAGTATTATGGTGGGGGGGAAATGTAGAAGTTATTGGTGGGGGAAATGAGATAAAACCGGCAAAATTGTAGAACAGAATTCACTCTATACAACGATGGAGCATCCTTCCACAACACCTGTATTGGCATCTGCGGATTGGCATCAAAATTATCAACCAAATACTTCAAGTTCAAATTGTTATGAAAATCATCAGCCTAGTACTTCAAATTCAAATTGGTATGAAAATCAGCTGCCTAGTACTTCAAGTTCAATTTGGTATGAAAATCAGCAACCGGCCACTTCAAGTATAAATTGTTATGGAAATCAGCAAACTACTACTTCAACACAAAATTTCTATGAAAATCAACAGCCGACAACATCAACTAATTTTTGTACATCAGTATTTAAAGTATCAAAGCCCCATTCGGATTGTAATAAGTTAATATCAGCTCAATCAGGAAGAATCAGGAAAAACACATACATGAGAGAAAGGTGCAAGAAAGAAAGGATAGAATTTACAAAATTACAGTTAACAGTTCCCTCTATTAAAGTGGGATGTACTAGAATAAAAACTTTGGAAGCAACCAATGCATATTTGTTCGAATTGTTAGACAGAATTGAAAAGTTGGAGAAGAAGAATGAACATTGTAAAAAGTAAACACTCATTCCCCCCAAGAAAAACAAAAAAAATAATAAAATAGCAAAATCCAAAAAAAGTAGATGTAGAATAGAGAGCGAGGAATAGATCACTTTGTGGTAATGGACTAACATGCCACTTAGTGCTCTATTCCTCGTTCTCGCGTTATATTGGATGACCTTGACCTACATTAGTAGGGTGGGGGAAATTGAAAATGGTAGGGGGAATTCAAAGTGGTGGGGGAAAGTGTATAAAGGACGAGCCTACTATAGAGGAATCACTCTGAAAGCAAACTTGTCACGAGTATGGACTTGACCACAAGCAAAGAAGATAGAAAACAAAGATTTCGAGAAATGGCTAAAGTAAGAGAGTCAAGAATAAGGTTGAGATTTTACAAACTACAGAGATTGATTCCTGGTGTTAAGTTAGGAGAAATAAGATCAAGAACGGTAGACATGGCGGCTGATTACATCAGTTACTTACATTCGGAATTAATGGTAAAGGAAGCAAGAATAGAAGAGCTGGAACACAAGATAAAACAACATATTGAAACATCAAACAGTGAACCTATAAATTTTGTAATAAAAGAAGAAGATGTAAAAGACCTAAATTAAACAAAAGAAAATGAGCTTGGACTTTGGTTATTGATTGGACACTTCTTAGAGAATAGGGAATAGATCACTTTGTAGTAATGAATTATCATGCTGCTTAGTGATCTATTCCCAGTTCTCGCTTAATCAAAAATGACCTTGACATACTTACCAAAATATCATATAAGCCGGATCAAAAGCAGTTATTCCTCATTTACTTGAAATGGCTCCTGTGGACAACACCGATTATCCGAGGAAACCTCTTATTGAAATATTGTATAAAATTCAAATAGATGATTTAAATATGGAAGAAAATGAAAATAACAGCGAAACATCAGAAGTAGAAACTATAAATGATATGGATGTAACAACATCAGAAGAAGAAAATGCCAATGATGTGGAGAATGAAAATTTGGATATGGATGTAGTAATATCAGAGTCTTCGTCATCATTTGAATATGAAGAAATACATATTGAAACTCCAATTCATATAGAGAATACTAATGAAGAATCTGTTTGTAGAAGATTAATATTTTGTCCAAGACGTTTGTTTTCTTCTGAAAGTGAAGAAGAAGAAGATGAAATAGTAGTGGGGGAACTATTATAAAAGAAGGAAAGGGAGAACTCATTTCATTTCTTGGCGAAATTTTGAAGAGTGAACACCACCAAACATGTATCATTGTGATAAATGTTTGGAATCGTATAACGATGATATTCTGTTAGAAATACATAAAGAACTAATTCACAACAACACAGAATAACAAGAAGAACAAGAAGAAGAAAATGAAATAACAGCAAGACCTACAACAACTTTACCAAATTTACAAGTATCAGCTTTACCCGGAAAGGTAGTAATGGATCATAAGATTCAAAATGAAGATTTAAACTTAGAAGAATTTATTAGAGAAGCAAAACCAATCATCAGTAGAACTTTAAAAGAAGAATTAAGAAGATTAAATTTTCTCAAATTTGGTTTACTACTAGAAGCTATGTTTATAAATGTACAAGAAGAATTATCACCAAGAGGATTTATAACTAAAAACCAAACTATCATAGGAAGTTCAGACATTGATTCAATAGTTGAAAAATGTATAGAAGAAATATTAACTAAAATTCAGGAACATGAAAGACGAGGATCAGGGTGGAGTCTTATGAGTATTGAAGGATTAAATATAAGAGTTCATAAACATGGATATGGACTAATGGGATCTAGTTATATTCGTTTGCCAAAAATAATTGAGGATACAAGATCATGTGTTAATGTGAAAAATCAAGATAATGAATGTTTTAGATATGCGATGACATGTAAATTTGTACCAAATCATTGGAATGAACCAAACCAGCACTATGAAAATCAAAGATATAGATATAACTTTCAAGGAATTAGTTATCCTGTATCACTAAAAGATATATCAAAATTTGAGAAAAAAAATCCCGGCACATCTATTAATGTTTTTGGATTAGATAGTTCAAATAAAGTTTATCCTTTACGTATTGCTAAAGAAGAGCTAGCAGATCATACAGATTTACTACTACTAACGCAAGGAGATGTATCTCATTATGTGTATATAAAGAAATTTGACTCTCTTGTTAACAAACAACTTTCAAAAAATCGAAACAAAAAGCTGATTTGCAAGAGATGTTTTAATTTCCAACGAGAAGGAAGACAAGGAATGGAATGGTTACAAGAGCATAATAGATTATGTAACAATAATTATGAAGCAAAAATTATTTTACCTTCAGAAAGCAGAGCATTTGTTACATTTCAAAAAGTTCATCATCAATACCGTATCCCTATAGTTGTATATGCGGATTTTGAATCAACACTAATTCCTATAGAAGATGAAAATTGTGAAGCTAGAAAAAGTGTCAAATATCAAATGCATAAACCAAATAGTTTTTGTTTAATGGTTAAATCAACATTATCAGAAGAACATTTAAACCAATATGGATTAACTTCAGAACCTCTAGTATATCGTGGTGAAAATGTGGAAACAATATTTCTTGACCATTTATATTTAATAGCTGAAAATGTACAAAGATTATATACGAATATCATACCAATGAAACCGATGGAGGAAGAAGAGGAAATTCAACATGAAAATGCAACTCATTGTTTCTTATGTAAAAATGAATTTACCATTGACAATTATAAAGTTAAAGATCATGATCACCTTACAGGTTATTACAGGGGTGCTGCTTGTAATAAATGCAATTTGAGCTATCGTTTACCATTACTTATTCCTGTGGTTCTGCATAACCTCAGTGGGTATGATGCTCATTTTATAATACCTGAATTAGGAAGAGACAATGGTTCGATAGATGTGTTGGCTGAAACTTCAGAAAAATTTATAAGTTTCTCTAAAACAGTTGGAAATGTCAAATTAAGATTCTTAGACTCCTACCGATTTATGCCATCAAGTTTGTCTAAACTTTCTGAAAATTTAAGGAAACAAGATTTTATTGAAACAAAGAAGATTGTAAGTAACGACAAACTGGATCTTGTACTTCGGAAAGGTGTTTTCCCATATGATTATATAGACAGTTTAGAAAAATTTAATGAAACATCACTTCAGCCAAAAGAAGAATTCAAAAGTAAATTATACGACATGGACATATCTCAAGAGGATTATGATCATGCATGTAAAGTATGGAATGAATTAGGATTTACAACATTGGGAGAATATTCAGATTTTTATGTTAAATTAGATGTAACTTTATTATGTGATATAATGGAAGAATTTAGAAATACGTGTTTTGCAGCATATGGATTGGACCCTCTTCATTCATACACTTCACCTGGACTAGCATGGCAAGCCATGTTGAAAGAAACAAATTGTAAATTACAACTTCTTACTGATATAGATATGGTTTTGATGTTAGAATCAGGAGTTCGAGGGGGATTGACACAAAGTGTAACCAGACATGTTAAGGCGAATAACAAGTATCTGCCCGATTATGATGCATCAAAACCAACAACATTCCTAGGTTATTTTGATGCAAATAACCTATACGGATGGGCAATGTCAAATCCCCTTCCATATGATAATTTTAAATGGATAGATCCAGAATCGATTGGAAACATTATGGATTTACCAAAGCATGGTGAAACTGGTTACATTTTTGATGTTGATTTTGAATATCCTGAACATCTTCACGATCATCATTATGATTTACCACTTCTTCCAAAGACTGAAATTTCCCCTACTGGAAGATGGCCGAAATTATTAATGACTTTAAACAATAAGTCTAGGTATGTTGGACATTATTGGATGATACAACAGGCTTTAGACTTGGGATTAAAAATTACAAAAATAAATCGAATACTATAATTCTCTCAATCTTGTTGGTTGAAACCGTACATCGACAACAACACAAGAAGAAGAGCTGCCGCTACGTCAAGCTTTCAAAAGGATTTTTTCAAACTGATGAACAATGCAATATTTGGCAAGACTTTAGAAAACAAAAGGAAACATAAGGATATCAAATTAGTAACTGATCCAGTAAAATTACAGAAATTAGTACAACAACCAAACTTTGGTTCATCCGTAATTATAAATGAAAATCTTGTCGTCATTTCTATGAACAAAAAATCAGTTGTATTGGATCGTCCTTTATATCTTGGAATGTCAATATTGGATATTTCTAAAACACACATGTACGAGTTTCATTATAAGAAGATGGTTAATTATTATGGAAGAGATAACATTGGTATTGCATATATGGATACGGATGCACTTATTTACTGGATTAAAACAAATGACATGTATGAGGATTTAAGGACCTTTGTATATAAAGATGATTTTGATTTTTCCGATTATCCTAAGGACCATCCAAATTACGATTATGACAGAAACAAAAAAGTATTGGGAAAATTTAAAGATGAAACAAATGGTGTGCCGATGATGGAAATTATAGCATTAATGTCTAAACTGTATTCATTTCAACTGTACATAAATGAAAGGAACGAATATCAAGTCACAAAGAAAGCCAAAGGAATAAAGACATCTTTCCTAAAGAAGAATGTACAGTTTCAACATTATAAAAGATGTTTGTTTGAAAATGTTGAAACAACTGCAACATTCAACACTATTAGAAGTTATAACCACCAACTTTTTAGTGTGAAACAAACAAAGTGGGCATTAAGCTACAAAGACGACAAGCGACATATTTTAGAAGATAAAATTAATACTCTACCATTTGGCCACTATTCCTTAAACCCTATCGACCAGTAAACCTATTCTTCGTCCTTTACCTTCTTCCTTTTTCCTTTCCGTAAAAAGGAGGGAACATGGCAAGCCCAATGCCATGTTCCCTCTTTTTTACACTAATATAAAATGACCTTGACCTATATTTAAACTATATATAAGAGAATAAACCATTGTATGGATCAGTATTTCTACAAACAGTGTGCAAGCAACACTTTAAGATGGAAAGTGTAAAGGATAAGATTGTAAATGAACTACATAAACCAGCAAGAAGAAGATTTCCAAGAAGAAGTACAATCATTAAAGGAATGAATGATCTTTACCAAGCTGATCTCATTGAAATGATACCACACAGTAAATTAAACAAATTATTCAAATATATTTTAACAATTATAGACTGTTTTACTAAAATAGCTGATGCTTTACCATTGAAGGACAAGACTGGTAAAAGTGTTACCAAAGCTATGGAAACAACAATACAAAGAAATAAATTTAAAATTAAACATTTACAAACGGATGATGGAAAAGAATATTTTAATAAAGATTTTGGAGCTTTAATGAAAAAATATAAAATAAATCATTATTCTACAAATTCTGAAGTTAAAGCTTCAATAATTGAAAGATTCAATAGAACATTAAAAGGAGCTATGTATAAACAATTTTCAAAACGAGGATCATATGTGTGGTATGACATATTACCACAACTTATAAAAGAGTATAACAACAAATATCATCGTACCATCGGAATGAAACCTATCCAAGTAAACAGTGCTAATGCTAAAATTGTATTACAACGCATCAAAAATAATACAACACCAAAAATAGAAAAAGTTACAACCAAAAAAGTTTAAGGTTAATGATAAAGTTCGTATAAGCAAATACAAAGGTGTATTTAGTAAAAGATATCTACCAAATTGGACTAATGAAGTATTTACAATTTATAAAGTGCAACCAACTATACCTGAAACTTACATTTTAAAGGATAATAAGGGTGAATTACTTCAAGGTGGATTCTATGGACATGAGTTGTTAAAATCAACAGTTGATGATGTATATCTTGTTGAAAAGGTTTTACAAAGGAAAAAGGATATGGTTAAAGTTAGGTGGTTAGGATTTGATAAAAGTGAAGACTCTTGGATTCCTTCAAAAGACTTGGTATAGTTATTTAATAGCTCATTATGTGTTTAACCTTTAAACAAGATGGAGATTGTACAACAAAAAGATCGATTTAATATAAATAATATTTATTAATTGACAGTTGACAATAATAAGTTAAATCATGGTAAACATGGTGAATTATTACCAAATACTATAAGATGTTTAATAACTGGTCCTTCAAATTGTGGAAAAACTAATGTTGTCTTTAACCTTATAACTAATCCTAAAGGTTTACGCTTTAACAATATATATATATTTTCAAAATCATTGCAACAACCAAAATATCAATTATTAGATAAAATACTTGCAAGTGTACCTGAAGTGAATTTCTACAAGTTTAATGCCAGTGAAACAATAATGCAACCAAGTGAAGCAAAGCCATTTTCCATTTTTATATTTGACGATGTTTCTTGTGAAAATCACGATACTATAAGAAATTATTTTGCTATGGGAAGACATAATAATATTGATAGCATTTATATTGGTCAAACATACAGTAAAATTCCAAAACAACTTATAAGAGACAATGCAAATATGTTGATCATTTTTAAGCAAGATGAGACAAATTTAAAGCATATATATAATGATCATGTTAATGCGGATATGCCATTTGACAAATTTAAAGAAATGTGTGGTAAAGCATGGAATGAAAAGTATGGATTTCTTGTTATTATGAAAGAAGAAGATATTAAAAATGGTAGATATCGTATAGGATTGGATAAATTTGTATTAATACGTTGAACTACCTATGCTACATCTAGTAACACGTTGAACTTCACAGTGTAAACATGGTGAATCAAGAAAAACTATTAAAAGAAATAAAATCACTCAGTAATTCTATTAGGATAAAGAATCGTGCATTAAGGATGGGTTTAAGTGAAAGAGAAGAATTTGTAGAGAATACATTTAAACCTATCACGGAACCTTTAAAACAGATATCAGAAACTATTGGTAAACCTCGTTATGAAGGAGATGTTTTACTACCAGTTTCTAAACAAGAAGTACAAGCATTAAAAAAAGAAGATGATGATTCATATACAAGTGCTAGTGAGCAAGAAGAAACAAAAGAAGAAGAAGAATCAATTGTTGAAAAGGAAGAACAGCCAATACCTGAAGCAGAACAATCTATTCCAAATTTAACTCAATTGAGTAGTGATATATTACAACATGGACCTCTTGGACGAAAATATATAATGAAAATGCTACATGACATGAAATCAAATCCAAATTTAAGTAAATCACATGTATATGGAGCAAGAATTGATGGGAATGAATTAAAAATTGGTAACTCTAAGCTTGAAGTAACTCAAGACGATTATATCATTATTGGTGAGCATAGATATAAAGGAACAAAAGGATTATATGAATTAATTTTTAAAAATATACCAATAAAATATTCGGCAAAAGATTTAAATACTTTTAAAGAAATTTTACAAAATACTAACGCTCATAAAAGAAACTACTCAAAGGATGCAATGATTAATCGTTCACGTGCAACAAAATATAATATTGTTATAAAAAAATTGTTTCCCCCACGAAAATTACCAACATTACGTACCACACCGGCTGTGAGACAACCTTTAAAAAGAAAATCTTTATCACTTATGGATTTATCACTTCTTGAACAACATGGTAAAAAGAGTAAAGGAGATACTTCAACATCTGGTAAAGGATTAATGAAAAATCTATACAATACAAATGTTATCTATTACAACGACATCAATAAATTAGTTGACAGAATGAGACTATTGCATGAAGCTATGGAAGCCGGTCATACTGGTTTAAATAATGAATGGGTGGCTCTAGTTGATGAACTTAAAAATCGTGGCATAGTTGTATAATTGTCCGCAAATATAAAGAAGTTGCAAGTGTAAGATGTATCAGTTTTAACATGAGCGTCGACAAGTTCGGACGATACTCCGCGTTAGGAGTGCAAGTTGGAGAAAACAGAAAAAGAAGTGGATTACCGCAAACACCCGAAGGTGACTATAACATAAATAATAAACGTTTAAAGTTTGTTAAAGATCCAGAAGAAGATGGAGATGCAACAAATTTAAAAACAGTAAAGGAGGAAACATCTACAAGTTTACAACTCGACAACAACCAACTGTATGATGCAAAATCTCACAGGGTTATTAATGTTGCAAAACCAGTCAATAATGGAGATGTTGTTAATAAAGGCTATTTTTTATCTGCGATGGAATACGCTTTACTGTTGGAAAAGACTAAAAGTGGAAAAAAGTACAATGCTTTAAATTATAAAATAACTAATGTGGCAGATCCAACCGAGGATACAGATACAATCAATAAGCGTTATTTGCACTCTGTAATACCAGAAAAGAAAAAAGATGGATTTTCCTTCTATAAATATACTATAAACGATATTGGATATCCTAAAGAAGAAAGTGATGGTGTTAATATAAAATACATTAAAGATAATTGTATTTTATATAATGGTGCTGTTATTGATTGTCATGGAAAAGTGTTGTCCAATCTGAAAGATGGTTCAACTCCATCAGATGCTGCTACCGTGAAACAAATGAATGAAAGCTTGAAGAAAGGAACATCCGCTTTTGTTAAACAAAATCAGGTAGTGTCAAAGACAGGTGATGAATTTATGCAAGGAAGTGAAAAGTTTACCTTACTACAACTACAAAATGACAAGTGGGATGGAAAAAGTAAAAAATTGTCAAATATAAGTTTAGGCACGGAAGAACATGATGCTGTTATTTTTACACAAGTACCACAACTATCAGCTGATGGTGTTAGTTTTATGTGTAAAGGTAAACGTTTAACCCTAGTAAAATCTGGTAAAGATGATCATGATTGTGTTGTTTTAAAACAAACTATAGTTTTAGATAAAATAAATAATGTATATGATGGAAAAGGTAAAAGAATATCTAACATATCAGCAGGAATAGCTCCGAATGATGTTGCTACTATTAATCAAGTTATAGCAACCTCTAATAACGATCCATCTGTGTATACATGTAATGGTAAACGTATCACAAATCTTGATAATCCTCAATATGACAAAGATGCTACTAATATAGAGTATGTAAAGAATCTTGTAGGTAATGTAGTTATTGATATGCATAATCATTTGATTAATAAATCGTTGACACACAATAAAATTGAAGATTCTCAGAGAAACCAATGGATTAAAGATAAAATCATCGATAAATATTAGTCAAACTTATGAATATTTAAGTATGGAATACACAAAAAAGGATTCATTATCATAAAGTATTTCATAGGGTGAAGACGTTGGTTACATAAAACAGCGTAATGAAGACCGCATCGTTCAGTCGTCGTCAGGACATTGGCAAGAGAGGACGTGGTATAACTTCAGCTGCGTTATCCCTGCTTAAACGGATACCTGTTGGTGCTGTTGTAAATCGAGCGATAGACGCTTTACCATACGAATTACATATTCCTGGAAGTTATCAATATTGTGGACCTGGAACTAAGTTGGTAAAACGTTTAGCAAGAGGAGATCCTGGAATTAATAAATTAGATCAAGCTTGCAAACAACACGATATAGCATATTCAAAGTTTAAAGATTCAACAAATAGATCAATAGAAGATAAAATTCTAGCAGAAAAAGCTTGGCAAAGAGTAAAATCAAGTGACGCAAGTATTGCAGAAAAAGCAGCGGCTTGGGCAGTAACAACAGCCATGAAGACAAAAGCTAAGTTTGGTGGTGGAAGACGACGTCGCAGAGGAAGACCTGCAAAAAGAAGAGCTCCCAAAAAAGGTGGAAATATAAGAAAGAGACGTCGTAGAACTCGTAAAGCAAAAGTAAAAAAGGCTTCTGTTTGGTCAATGGTAAAAAACGGAGCAGGTTTATACCTAAGACCATACCGTGTGTACTAAATAAAAAGAATCAATTGATAATTCCAAATAAAGCTTTAACAAATCATCAGTTAAATGATTATGTAAAATGTTTAAAAATACCATTTTTTCGAGGAGTTTTTATGAAAGATGCATTACCAAATAAAATATGGAAAAATGAAACTGGAATAGTAAATTTGGATTCCACCTATGGTCCAGGCACTCATTGGGTATGCTATAAAAAACTAGGACAAACTGTTTATTACTTTGACAGTTTTGGCAATCTACCGCCACCAAAAGAACTTCAACATTATTTTCGAAACTCCAAAAATATTTTTTACAATTACAAAAGAGAACAACCTAACAATACTGAAATATGTGGACATTTATGTTTGGAGTTTCTAGCTAAAAGTGTCAGTCACCTTTAAGATGTTATCGTATACAGTGTCACTGAGTGGAAATTCATCCACATTAAAAAGTACACTATTCCCAGCATTGCGTTTATCCAAGGAAAGATTATGGGAAGCGTATAACGTGTTTATTTTGTATTGGAAAATTATTTATATTAACGTAGATTAATAACCCAAATGATTTATGAAAGATTTTTGAAGTACGAAGTTTATGTTTGCACAATTAATAAATGGTCGTGTTGAGCGCTCATTCAAATTTCCCGCCCCGCGTCGCCGGCAGCCCGGCCGAGCGGTGCGCGGCGGCGAGCCACGTGATTGGCCGGCACGGGGCGCTGCACCCTTTCCGAGTGCGCAGGCGCGAGCCTACGTAATAAAACCACCCCGTTGCTGGTCTCAGCCTTCTTGTCTCGAACCCGATCCTGACGAAAACTACGAATTCCTCCACGAGGTAGGAAACGACCATTGTATAATAATTAGTAATTCTTTACTAATTAAATCAGCTTCATATTCACGACCATTTATTCGATTTATTTTCTCCATTTAAATTTTTTTGCATTTTGTTTTATTTAAATCTTTTGCCAGAGTGGCCTGATTTTTTTTTTATCTTGAAAGACGATTTAATTTCAAAATTAATTTTTTTCCCGATCCCGATAATTTATTTCCTTGGTTAAGCAGAATTAGGTCCTAAAATTTTCTCTCTGCTTTACCATATACCTCTTCCTGGATTAACAGATTTAACCCTGTTGATCCCGCCCAGACAAATTTTCCTTGGATTATACAATAATATCATTTTTCCACAAAGAATATTATTTGATTCCAAATTACTGTTTTTGAATTAAAAGATAGAAGTAAATAACCCATATTTTTATACCCGTCAATCCATTATCTATCCTTGGGATACAGTATAAGCTTAATACTGTCGTCCTATTTCACCAAATTAAATAATTATTTTTTTTTCTATTACCTAGATATACAGTAATAGTAGTTATTGCACAAAGTATTTTAGTAACTTTGCTTATGTAATTTGGTTGGTATTATATAGCCTGCACGATTAACAGCTTGCTTTGCTATAGTTGCATATATTCTTATTTTTATTTTGTGTGTATTTCTGCTATACTGCTTATTGCTTGAATTACCCACTTCCACTATCTCCCATTAACAAATCCTAGAGCCCGATTCCCCTAGCGGAGCTCGATTAAACTCCAATAATAATTCCGTTGTAAACACTTTGGACCCGAACCCAATCATACCGTCCTTGTGGTGTCCCAGCCGACTGGTTGACACCTACACCACCGAAAATCCGACCTCACATACAGTACACAATTAATTATTTTTCCATTATATCACCGATTGCATCGATTTTACTTCAAATATTGTTAACCGAATCTTTTAGATCTTGGGAAATTGATCCATTGAAAATCACTTTAAATACGAATCTGACCAAATTTAAAACCAGTCTAAATTACGATCCCCCCGAGGTGTCAGCGGTGATGAGCCAACCCAAATTGCGTCATTGACGATATAGGCTGTCTGAGTTGACACCTCATTAGCTTTCGAGTGTAAGTAATTAAAGTTAGCGAAACAATTAAATTGCTATTTAAAATACCTGATCAAATAATTCTGATTTATCCCGTGAATCATTTCTGACCCCTGGAAACTACCCCCGCTCAACTTTGCTATCTTGGTAAGACGTTCGGTTGTACAAAATTTATTGTTACACCGAAAAATACCATTACATTCATGGCGCCCGAACAGGGACGATTTATAGTATAAATCTTTATGAATTTAGCAGCTTTAACGACAAATCAAGATGTTGCATAACTTGGAATTATTTCTCCGACCTTTTAAAATCCTTTTATTCTTAAACGTTCTTGATCCTAAGGAAATTGGTGCTACTGGGGGTGACAAAACCAAATCAAAATCTGTTCCCACCACTCAGTCAACACCTAAGACTATTTCCTCGACTCATCCTTTAACGACACCAAGTAAGACAACTGTCGTACCGACTACGATTTCTGTGACAACGACTGATGTAACTCCGACTATCACCTCGACCCCGACTGTTTCCCTTCCTTTGGTAACAGAATCTCTCACTGTACCAACTTCCGCATTTAATCCTTCACCCACTGCCAATGATCCCCGAGTTGGCTGGGTATATACCATACCGAAATATGAACTTCAGCAGGAACTGTTAAAATATAACTTAGACCCAGAAGGAACTGTCGCACAGCTCCGTCCGCGGCTTATTAATTTCTTGAGGACCGGATATAGCTCGGAAATTGCCTCTGTAACCGAACAGGAGTCGGCGAGTTTTCTCCCTTCGTCTCGTCTTAGTTCACAAACGACGGTTGTAACTAGTGTTATTGGTTCTATCCCGGCAATTCACACCAATACGTCAGGTTCGGAAGCTCACAGTATACGAGAAATACTAGGATTGCCTCCTAACACAGATTTTCGCACGGTTCAGGAGACTTTGCTACGACTGAATAAACTACACACCAATGCGTCAACATACAGTACAGGCGACCCAACATACACCTCACTCTCACTTCCCACACTTCCAAAACCCACCCATAAACCGACCTATAACGTATGTCCTGTGGTCTCCGCTCCTCCGCCTTGGGCTGCGCCAATTCCTACAACTTCCTCGATGCTAGTCGTACCCCAAACGGTTCCTACGACTTGGCAACTGTCCTATCCACCGTTCCAAACGAGCACACAACACCCGTGGCCCCATACGACCCCTCATAACCACAGTTTTAGTAGTCATCATAACCCGTCAGTCGATGAAACAAAAGATGGACGTAATGAATTGGCGAAGATTTGTAATCAAATTAGGAAATGGAACATCAAATTTGACGGCGACAAAGATCCCATTTCGTTTATTGAGCGACTCACAGAATTAGCTGAATCATATGATGTAAAGCCCGAGTTGTTACTAAAGGCGTTACCCGAGTTGTTTAAAGGCAATGCTTTATTTTGGTATCGTAATAACAAAGAATTATGGCACACTTATGACGATTTCTTGCGCAGTTTTGAGGAACAATATTTGCCACCAGACTATAAGCGAAGGCTTGACGATGAAATAAATCACCGGACTCAAGGAGAGGACGAATCTATTCGCAAATACATTGTGGCGTTGTCTACTCTGTTTCGCCGAAGTGGGAAATACAGTCTAAACGAAATGTTAAACAAACTATACACAAATATGCGGCCGGAATACAAATTGATGGTAAGGAGAGATAGTTTTCATTCAATTAGTGAATTGATCCGTCAAGCCGAGGGCTATGAAAGCTATTTACGTGAGAAAAAGAATTTCCGCCCTCCACCGAACCCAGCTCAGTCTTGGATCCCCGAAACGGCTTATTTTGGTAAAAACCGTGGTTCACGCCCTCATCATGTAGACGCCTTAGCAATATCTCAGGGAAAAAATGAGACAAACACACAAACGGGTGACAGGGTATTTCGTAACCAGCAGAATAATTACCGTTCACCGAAAACCTATTCCCAACCTCATTCTAGTGGTATACGAGCCCGAGAACCTACTACTACTAGCACTCAGCCCAGAACAGAAAATAAAGATAGGACAATCTCTACATGTTGGAACTGCGAGCGTGAAGGCCATAGATTCAATGACTGTCCCGAACCGAAAGTTATTCGTTGCTTCAATTGTAAGAAAATCGGTGTAAGAACTGTGAACTGTTCATGCCGCTCGGGAAACGACAATCGAGACCGGAGAACCGGGGGTGTGCCGAGTCTCAACACTGTAAAACCACCTCCAACGACTGGAACGTCTGGTTAGAGTTTGTTACGAATTTTAACAAAAATGTGTGTGCCGAAACAAAGAGACCCGATAGTAGACCATTTTTGTCCGTACAAATATTCGGAGAAAAATTTTGTGCATTAATAGATACAGGCTCCATGATAACATTAATTGGCGAGAGAGTAGTAAATTGGCTACAGCGGAACCAAATCCCACCACACAGTGTAAAATTAAATGTAAATATGGCCGAAGGATCAACTGCAGAAATAACTGAAGCTTACGAATTCCCTGTAGAAATCAACTCTCAAAATCACACGATCAAGGCGTTATACCTCCCGAAACTATCAACGCCACTTGTAATTGGAATGGATCTGATTAGGTCTCTAGAGCTGATAACTTTAAATCTAAGCGAAAGGGAAAGTTTAAATGACCAGGCGATAGACCAAGATATGTGTCACACGAGTGTTATATCGCAGTTAACCGAGGAAGAAAACCAGAGATTAAACAAATTCTTAGATGATGAATTATTACAATTTCAAGATGTAGTAGGACCAACTAAGCTTGTGGAACATAAAATTAAACTCAAACCGGGAGTAGAACCTGTAAAACAACGATATTATCCGTTAAATCCGAATATGCAAACGATTTTAAACGATGAAATCGACCGTATGCTTGCTGAAAACGTCATTGAACCGTCCACGTCCCCTTGGAGTTCACCCATAGTATTGGTAAAAAAGCCTTCAGGACGTTACAGAGCTTGCCTGGATTTAAGAAAAGTAAATTCACTTAGTATTAAAGATGCATACCCCTTACCGAGGATTAATAATATTCTTGAAAAATTGAGAGATGCAAAGTATATAAGTACGCTTGATTTAAAAGATGGTTATTGGCAGGTACCGCTCGCTGAAGACAGCCGCCTCATCACCGGATTTACAGTTCCCACACGGGGCTTATTCCATTTCAAAGTAATGCCTTTTGGGTTACATTCTGCTCCAGCCACTTTTCAACGCCTATTAGATACAATAATTGGTCCAGAATACGAACCTCACGGATTTGCTTACCTTGATGATATTGTGCTCGTCTCCCGTACTTTTGACGATCATTTACAGTTGCTTAAGGATGTTTTTGCTAAATTACGTACCGCTGGATTAAAGATAAACCCTGACAAATGTCACTTTTGTAAAAAGGAACTTAAATACCTTGGGCACATTGTAAACGAGAAAGGTATTCAAACAGACCCTGAAAAGGTGCGATCAATTCATGAATTTCCCACCCCAAAAACAGTAAAACAAGTGAGAAGTTTCCTAGGACTAGCCTCCTGGTACAGGCGATTCATTTCAAATTTTGCATTGTTAACTGCGCCATTAACCAAACTTTTGAAAAAGAATCATCGTTGGGAATGGACCGAAATACAGACCAAGGCATTTAATGATATAAAAGTTGCACTTGCGCAAGCACCCGTTTTAAACTGTCCCGATTTTTCACAGCCTTTTGTTCTACAGGTAGACGCCTCGGACTATGGATTAGGCGCTTCTTTGTTTCAGCGAATAGATAAGAAGGAAACTGTGGTTGCGTTTGCCAGTCGTCTATTATCTGACAGTGAACGAAAATTTTCAGTCACAGAAAAAGAATGTTTAGCGTTAGTTTGGGCTGTACGTAAATTTAGGCCTTATTTAGAAGGTAGTAAATTCACCGCTATTACTGACCATCAAGCACTACGTTGGCTCATGTCGCTTGAAAAGCCGTCAGGGAGATTGGCTCGTTGGATGCTCGAGCTACAGCAACATGACGTAGAAATTCAATATCGCAAAGGAACCTTAAACACTGTAGCCGACGCACTGTCCCGAAATCCATGTACGAATAGTGAGCAAACCTCAGAGGAAAATATGGAGTGTTATGTCACCGAGAATTTGGACAATACGGGCGAATTAAATACGGACAATATGAATTCGGAATGGTATTACAAGATGTTAACAAAATTGAAGACAAACCCTGCGATGTATCAAAATTATACAGTTAGGGAAGGAAAGCTATATAGGAGGTTTACTAGGAAATCATCAGAAAATGCGGACCCAACAATAGAATGGAAACTATGTGTTCCAGAGGCGCTAAGAGCAGAAATATTCAATGAAACTCATGACAGTCCCATTGCCGGTCATTTAGGGATAAACAAAACCATCCAGAGGGTAAATGATAAATATTTTTGGCCTGGTTGGCGTAATGATACGAAACAATATGTACGGACGTGCGACACTTGTCAACGCTATAAAGTTGAACAACAAAAGGCTATCGGAAAAATGTATTTTCGCACCCCAAAAGGTCCGTGGTACGTAATAACTAGCGATATTATCGGCCCACTTCCCCGTTCCAAACGAGGAAACCGTTTCATTGTAGTGTTTCAAGACATGTATTCCAAATGGATCGAAATGGCACCGTTAAAGAATGCCACGGCAAAACAGGTAGCGCAAAAGTTCAGTGAGTTAATCTTATTCCGCTTTGGAGCCCCAGAAACTTTATTATCGGACAATGGAACACAATATGCGTCAAAAATCTTCAGTGACCTGACAAAAGATTGGCATATTGAACACAAGTTTACTGCACCTTATAGTCCCCAATCAAACTCCACTGAGCGGGCAAATCGTGTAATAAAAACTATGGTATCCCAGTACGTTCGCAATGACCATAGAAGTTGGGACGAGTACCTTGATCAATTTAAATTTGCACTAAATACATCGACACACGAATCGACTAAGTACACACCAGCAATGCTAACTCTTTGCAGGGAATTAAAAGCCCCCAAATCAATTTATGGCCAAACGCTTATTTCGACAAACCGAACTGAAAACAACGACACCCACGGGACGAGATTGCAAAAACTATCTCAGATAATGAAAATGTGCAATAAAAATCTAAAACTCGCTTATGAAAGGCAAGCACGCCACTATAACCTTCGGAGGCGGGAAAACCAATTTAAGATTGGCGATCAAGTGTTAAAACGAACACACGTTCTATCTTCTGCAGTGGACTTTGTTGCTGGCAAACTCGCACCAAAATTCGAAGGTCCATACGTAATAGGGGACAAAATTGGCATAAATATTTTCAAACTCGTCGACATAAAGGGAAAGGAAATCGGCCGAGCACATGCAAAAGATTTAAAAACATATCACAGTTAGGTGCTAGCTTCGCTTCCTTAACCTTCCACCGAAAGTTTCCCTAGGAACACGCCACTTTCTGTTTCGGGCGTTGTTCCTTGATTCCCCCCTTTCACTAACCCCATCCTTGCATGAGCCCTGCATGAGTGCTTTGCAACTATTTCGCTTACAGGTAAATATGCGGTCGATTTGAAAAGGATTTTTTTTATTTATGAAATAATGAGATTTTATTTTGTTTTACAGGTTTCTATAATTTATTATTGTTTTCTGGAAGTGTGATTGTTCTTATGTTTTTCAAGTATTGTGATATTGGGGAGGGTCCGCTGTGATATTTTTGTTTTGTTTTTGAGAATGTTTATTTTGTTTTCATACAAAGTCGGACGTTTTTTTCTTTTTCTCCTTTTTCTTTTTTACCCCGAATTGAGTGGGGAGTATAACGTGTTTATTTTGTATTGGAAAATTATTTATATTAACGTAGATTAATAACCCAAATGATTTATGAAAGATTTTTGAAGTACGAAGTTTATGTTTGCACAATTAATAAATGGTCGTGTTGAGCGCTCATTCAAATTTCCCGCCCCGCGTCGCCGGCAGCCCGGCCGAGCGGTGCGCGGCGGCGAGCCACGTGATTGGCCGGCACGGGGCGCTGCACCCTTTCCGAGTGCGCAGGCGCGAGCCTACGTAATAAAACCACCCCGTTGCTGGTCTCAGCCTTCTTGTCTCGAACCCGATCCTGACGAAAACTACGAATTCCTCCACGAGGTAGGAAACGACCATTGTATAATAATTAGTAATTCTTTACTAATTAAATCAGCTTCATATTCACGACCATTTATTCGATTTATTTTCTCCATTTAAATTTTTTTGCATTTTGTTTTATTTAAATCTTTTGCCAGAGTGGCCTGATTTTTTTTTTATCTTGAAAGACGATTTAATTTCAAAATTAATTTTTTTCCCGATCCCGATAATTTATTTCCTTGGTTAAGCAGAATTAGGTCCTAAAATTTTCTCTCTGCTTTACCATATACCTCTTCCTGGATTAACAGATTTAACCCTGTTGATCCCGCCCAGACAAATTTTCCTTGGATTATACAATAATATCATTTTTCCACAAAGAATATTATTTGATTCCAAATTACTGTTTTTGAATTAAAAGATAGAAGTAAATAACCCATATTTTTATACCCGTCAATCCATTATCTATCCTTGGGATACAGTATAAGCTTAATACTGTCGTCCTATTTCACCAAATTAAATAATTATTTTTTTTTCTATTACCTAGATATACAGTAATAGTAGTTATTGCACAAAGTATTTTAGTAACTTTGCTTATGTAATTTGGTTGGTATTATATAGCCTGCACGATTAACAGCTTGCTTTGCTATAGTTGCATATATTCTTATTTTTATTTTGTGTGTATTTCTGCTATACTGCTTATTGCTTGAATTACCCACTTCCACTATCTCCCATTAACAAATCCTAGAGCCCGATTCCCCTAGCGGAGCTCGATTAAACTCCAATAATAATTCCGTTGTAAACACTTTGGACCCGAACCCAATCATACCGTCCTTGTGGTGTCCCAGCCGACTGGTTGACACCTACACCACCGAAAATCCGACCTCACATACAGTACACAATTAATTATTTTTCCATTATATCACCGATTGCATCGATTTTACTTCAAATATTGTTAACCGAATCTTTTAGATCTTGGGAAATTGATCCATTGAAAATCACTTTAAATACGAATCTGACCAAATTTAAAACCAGTCTAAATTACGATCCCCCCGAGGTGTCAGCGGTGATGAGCCAACCCAAATTGCGTCATTGACGATATAGGCTGTCTGAGTTGACACCTCATTAGCTTTCGAGTGTAAGTAATTAAAGTTAGCGAAACAATTAAATTGCTATTTAAAATACCTGATCAAATAATTCTGATTTATCCCGTGAATCATTTCTGACCCCTGGAAACTACCCCCGCTCAACTTTGCTATCTTGGTAAGACGTTCGGTTGTACAAAATTTATTGTTACACCGAAAAATACCATTACAAGCGGCATTACTTGATTTAACTACCTACAATTCAATTCCTAATGTTACAGAAGGAAAAAACAATTTACTACATTATTATGAAACTAAGGATGCTGCAGGAAAATACTCAGAATTGAAAATAATTACATTTCCTACTGGAGCTTATGAAATTGATGATATAAACCAATTACTACAAAAACAACTCGGAGAAGAAAATATCACCGTTAAAGGAAACAATAATACTTTAAAAGCAGAAATAACTTCAAAATATTATATCGATGTCAGCTTGGAAAACTCCATTGGCAGTTTACTTGGATTTACAGATACAAAAAAGAAAATCTTAACTCCTGGAACTACTCATTCAGGTGATACAACTGTTACAATATTAAAAGTAAATAGTATTGATGTAACATGTAATATTATACATGGATCATATAGAGAAGGAGTGAATCAGCATATTTTACATACATTTTATCCAACAGTTGCTCCAGGTTTTAAAATTGTTGAGAAGCCACAAAACTTGATATACCTACCATTAAACACCAGTTTCATTACAGACATCGTACTGAACATATTGGATCAAGACGGTCATAGTGTTGACTTTAGAGGAGAAACAATTACTATACGATTACACATCAGAGCGGCAACATAAAAGTCAACATGGGATTATCATTTAAACCACAGCGGAAGAGTCGGGAGCTCAGTAGCTCCTCGACATTGGAAGAGTTAACATCAGACAACATTCGTTTTCTACAAAAGATTGGATTAAAACTTAACAACGATGGATATCCTGGATATATCTCAAGGACCGACATTCGACGAAACACTATGGGAGAAGGAATATCACACACACAACCCTTACACTTCATCAAAATTAAACAATAATGATGAAATAAGAATTCCCATTCAACAACAAGATATTTACACATTACCATGTGAAAGTTATTTGTACATCGAAGGAAGGGTATTAAAATTGGATGGAAAAACTGCTTCAACAGTTCCTTTTATAAATAACCCAATGGCATATCTTTTTGATGAAATAAGATATGAGATATCAGGGGTGACGGTTGATTCAACAAAAAAGGTTGTTATAACAACTACATTAAAAGGATTAACATCATTAACACCGCATGAGAAGAATTCAATAGTCACCGCCGGATGGGTTGCCCCTGATAAAGACACTATAACACCGGATTCCAACGGTCACTTTGATTTTCATGTACCCTTACGATTGCTTTTGGGATTTGCTGAAGATTACAAAAGAGTTATAATAAATGTCAAACAAGAATTAGTATTACTCAGATCTTCAACTAATAAGGACTTAATACTTGCAGACCCTGCAACTACGGAAGATAAACTGGAATGGCAACTACAATTGGATAAAGTTGTTTGGAGAGTACCTCATGTAAGATTGGCTGATGAACATAGAATCGTATTGTTAAGAAAGTTAAAATCTGACCGTGACATTGTGATGCCATTCCGAAGTTGGGAATTTCATGAATACCCTACATTACCTCAAACAGAACGACAAACATGGACCGTCAAGACATCAACTTACTTGGAACGTGCAAGGTACATAATACTCGGTTTTCAAACTAAGCGAAAAGATGTTATTACTGCAAATGCTGGTCAATTTGATCACTGTAAAATAAAGAATTGTAAAGTTTTCCTAAACTCTCAATTCTTTCCATATGACAATTTAAATGTCATGTTTAGAAAAAAAACGTTTTTCCATTTTATATGATATGTATGCAAGATTTCAATCATCATATTATGGAAAGACTAATACACCACTATTATCACCTGATCAGTATTATTCCAAAGCTCCAATAATTGTAATCGATTGTTCAAAACAAAATGAATCAGTAAAATCATCAAGTGTGGATATAAAAATTGAAATGGAATTTGAAGAACCAGTAGCAGATGGAACTTCGGCATACTGTCTAATTCTACATGATAAAATAGTTACTTACACACCTCTGACCGGAATAGTGAAGAATGTACTTTAAGAAGAATTAGTACAACTACTGCAAAATATTGAGGTTAGAATTATCTTCCTTTATTTTTAAGGTTAGAATTTTGTTTCTAAAAGACAAGTTGAAAATAAACAATTATGTAATTGTATAAATTTCAAGGATTTTACAAAAAATATAAAAGCAAGAAAATAATTAGTAGAAACTTCATTCTATCTTCAACCGTCGTATGGGAAACATCGTTCGCAAGATGAATTCTATTAACGGAGAAGAAAATACACCTCTAATGGATGAAAATAGTTCTGATATAGAAAAACAAGTTGAACAAGAAATGGATGAATTCCTCAAGTTTAACAAACATAAGAAGAGAGAAGAAGAAGGAGAAGCTGAAAAAGAAGTGAAAAGAAAAAAGGTTGAAGTTAACATTACAACAAATATTTTAACAGAAGTATTTCTTCGAATTTTCTACCCTATTTCTTCATGCATGACAAAAAGTATATCGGTTGGAATTGTAAAATCATTGGATTATTCACCAATTGTTATGTTAAATCAAGGAAGTAAAATGGTTATCTTTACTGAAACTTCTTGGGATTCTCTAATAAAACATTTACATCTTTTGGAATGTTATTTAACTAACAACACATTTGGAAAAAGAACAAGATTAAGTTTATTAGAATCAAATATTGAAGTTGATATAATCAAACATCGTGGAGGACAAGTTGTTCGCTTCAAAGATTTAACTAGACATGATGTAAAATTACATTTCACTAAAGAAGAATTTTACACTTTAAGTTGTACTACCGGTCCTGTCACTAGATATTTAAAACAACTAGTATTTTCAAGTACAATAATTAAAGATTATCTAATCGATACATTGGACAGACAACCATTCATTCCAATTTTATATGGTCCTGTGGATACTTCAATTTTTAATCGAATACCTCAAGAAGTAGATATGTGGAGACAATTAAACAACTATCACACCAATTTTAATATAAACGAAGAAGCACAAGAAATAAAAGAAGAACAATCGTGTTTGTAATAACAGTCAGTTGTGGATGAGACTTCATCATGAACTTTTAGATACTTTAGATACTTTATTTTGAAACACCGACGCACTCTGTGGTGCGTATTTTAAGGTGAGTATGACTGAAGGGGCGAGTGTGAACAAACGGGTTTCGTTTTCTACTGCATCACAGTTAATGGAAGTTAAAAGAGGTATAATTGAATTTCAAGCTTTTCGAGGGAATGATGGAAATTTCATTATTAAAGAATTAGTAATTTTGGATATGAACACATCTGTAATTTATCATTACTTGTTCAAACCTCCATTTCCATTCAATAAACTAACAACTAAAGCGAAAGTTACAAACAAATGGTTAAACAAACATTTTCACAACTTAAAATGGGATGAAGGTTTTATTCATTATAACATGATGCCACATATTATGAATCATTATTGTAAAGAGTTTAAAACTATCTACACAAGAGGATTAGAAAAAGCAAATTGGATACAATCATTTACAAGCAATAAAGTGATAAATGCAATAATAGATAGAGATTTCCAATGCTACTTTAATGAACTTTGTATTTCATCAAAAAGTTTTAAACATCGAAGGTCACAGTGTGCTTTGAAGAATGCCTACCGCTTGAATAATTTCCTTCAACAAAGTGGTGGGGGTAGCGTCAGTGGTAGGGGTAGTGTCAGTGGTGGGGGTAGTCTCGATAATAAAAGTGAGAGCGCTACCATGACACAGCATGAGTATTACTCAAACCTCCGAAGAGACAACATCTCCAACGGATATTCTTATTAACAAAAAGATTAGCAGCAAAAACATTAAGATGGCATCAAACAACTTACTTCAAAATTTAGTTGAACAATTCAACGCTCATTCAAAATCAACAATCCTACCTACGAAGAAATGTTCCGAGCTGAAAGAAGAAAAACACTACATCATTCATACAATAAAGAAGATGGAAACTTCAGTAGGTGATGCTATAAATTGCACATTGAGCGAGGCACCTTATACAATTGGTGATGAAGCAAAATTTCAAATCTTCCTACCAAAGCGCTTCGTACAACTACTACAAAATGAAGATCTTCGTATAATTCAACCCGGCGCACTCTATTTGGTATCACATGGACCAAGTGGAAACAACTCTACTGAACTTACAATTCATGTAACACCTACTACTGATTAGTTTGTACATAAAATTGTAAATATTTCTTTGTAATTGTTTCTCAATAAATATGATATAAACCTAAAAAAAAAAAAATAAAAAAAGCAACATATTGTAATGTGTTTGTACATTACAATATGTTGCTTTTTTTGAAAATTCCATGGGATGACCTTGACCCAATTTTGTGTGATAATAAAAGTGAAAATCAACTTGTGAAATTCATCAGTCTACGACTACCTTTCGTACCGTACACATCTCACTCTCTATCACTAAATACAAAACTTCAACATGTCCCTAAAGGTTAAGTGTGCATCTTATGATACCAACACCATAACCACTTTTGAACAACTTGAAGATTTAACTAACGAATTGCGAGTTTTACTTACCGGTGGTTATCACTTAACTGTTGATGTTAGTGCTACTAATACAAGGATGTTCACTAAAACAAAATATTGCGATGATGAAATATTTTTTCTACACAACCTACAACTTCTTCATCGCCAGCTGGTCAACATAACGTCAAGTTCCAGAAGTATTACCAATGTTGAATAACTTTTAATAAATAAAATTACAACTAAGGAATCACGTGATCAATGTCAAGTTCATAAAAAGGATGTAACAGTTTGATAAATAATCATTCGCTTCTCAGCTCTCGCCACGACAAGATCTATTCTACAAAATGTTATACAGAATGATGATTGAACTTGATGGGAAAATCTATGGAAAAGATTATAACACTGTTGAACAAATGACTCAAGATTTAGATGTATTAACTAAAGAAGGATATCAAGCTAAATTAATTTTAAAATTTCCTGAAGTACATCCACTATCAACAGAAGAACTTATTGCTATGGCTAAGGCAGAGAGAGAAAAAAAGTCTGAAGAAAACAAACAGAAACAAACTTCCTAAATTTCAATAATCCTTACACTTGTAAGGTATAATTTTTTAAAACTCCATTTGGATGACCTTGAAATTACCCCTACCACTTTTCATAGTACATAAAACTCGCTATTCATCACTATACAGTCTTATTCTTTCACTAGACTCCGCAGCGTCAACATGGAAGAGCAAAAATACAAGTACAAACCTCGTTACTGTTGTGAACAACAGTGTACAGATTTAGGACCAATGATGGTGGATGGGTTAGCTTGTACTAAATGTGAATTCTTCGGATCTTGTTATTGCAAATGTAAAACAAAACAACTACCGCCACCGGAATTGCGAACTTTCAAATTTTACAAATCAAGATATTTTCATACATGTTGTCCTCAAAGATGTTTCAAATTTCACCCTCTAGATCTTGCTCATTGTCAACGCACCAAGTCTCATCAAGATGATTTTTGTACACATATGATTTTTTTTTTTTTTATTTCGGCTTTGGCAGTGCACCATAGAAGCCCACTTCAAAAATACAAAATTTTTGTACAGAAAACTATAACACTAACAACATAAGTAACAAAGTTCAACAATAAATTTGAGGTCCAAATGGCTTGAAGTTTACACGTTTACATCACACTAAATAATTTTCTTCAACTAAAAATTTTGATAATGAAAACCAAACTAAAGGATTGTCGTCTTTTAATAAATTTATAATTCTAATATCTTGAGGATTTCGAAAACCGAGATTTTGAAGAGTTGCCAATAGATTCGTTCTTGATTTGGTTAAGAGTGGATATTCAAAAATCATGTGATCCAAACTTCCTTCTGGAGCAGAACAGTCACATGAAGGGTCTGATTTTAGATTAATTTTGAACAGATGAGAGGGAAAATTTCCGTGACCAATTCGTAACCTATTGATAATAATGATTTCTTTTCTTCTGTCTGATTTAAATGACTGGAACCAAGGTTTTCCTCTGATAGATGGTGAAATGAAATGAAGTCTTGAACCTTTTATGATAGCTTGCGAATCCCAGTAGTTTTGCCAATCTTCATGTATTTTCATCTTGACTTGGGTTTGTAAATCACTAGGTGAGGGCAATTTGTTATAACTTAAAATTATGCCATTAGCAATAGCTTTCTTAGCCATGTAATCCACAATTTCGTTCCCAATTATTCCACTATGGGATGGAATCCATGCAAATCTAATGTCAAAATTACCCGTTTTCAGCTTCAACCAAATTTTTCTAATGTCCAGGATTATAGGTGATGTTTTACTAGAAATGTTTAACGAAACCAGTGATTGTAGAGTGCTTTTGGAATCTGATAAAATAAGTGCTTTTCTTATATTGTTGTGTTTAATGTAATTTAGAGATTGAAGAATAGCAAATGCTTCGGCTTGGAAAATTGAAGTGCAATGTGATAGTTTGAACAAACCAACAATTTTATGTTTATGATCTAAGAAAGCAGAACCCACTGTATCATTGGCGGACCGTTTTGAACCATCAGTATATATTAAAGAAAAGTCGGACCACACTGAATTCATTGTGTTGAGAAAGATTTGTTGAATTTGTTGACAAGAAATTTGCTTGATAACAAAATCGTCAAAAATATTGATAAGAGGAGGTAAACAATGGATAGCTTCAAAGGATTGATCAAATATAGGAGGAATTATTGTCTTGAATAAGTTTGAGTAACACAGCTTATTTTCTACAAAAACTGAAAGAATAATTGGATAACTTTCATGTGGAAAATTAGGAGAGAAATCAATCAGGTTATTAAAATAAATTAATCAAAGTACTAATTTATGAGCGGCAAAAATTAGCCTGTTCAGTAGGAACGTTGAACACAACCATCTTCTCCTTATGTTAAGGGGCATGATTCTTGTTTCTGCTTCCATTGCTGCTATAGGTGAAGATCTCATCGCTCCTAATATTATACGCAGAGCTTCGTTTTGAATCTTGTCAACCTTGGTTAATTTTTTAGAATTAGAATCGCCATATATAAAGATCAGATTGGTATTCCGATCCTGTAGAACCATCAAATGTATAATTTCAGTTTTACACTCTTTTTTAAAACTTCAATTGGATGACCTTGAGATTTCCCCCACCACTAGTTCTAATTTTTATATAATATTAAATCATTCCACTTCCAACACTCTAACTAACAACATGGAAGGAAAATTTATCAAGTTTGAACATATAATAACTGACAGGGAGGAGATGGAAGAATTGTTTCAAAACTTACTTTCTGTCATTGACGAATATCCTATAAGATGGTTCAGAATTGTAGTTCAATATTTAAATCCTGGTGAATTGTTTTCTTCATCGAGTGAAGAAGATGAAACAACTACTTCGGTTAAAATAATTGAATTAAAAGACGAAGAAGAATAACTAAACGTTTTATTCAATCATAAGCTCAAGGTCCCCTATATAGAAGCCCCCTCCCTAGACAGCCCCCCTCCCTAGACGCCTGCTCAAGGTCACCATTATATAAGCCCCCTCCCTAGGCGCTTATCCTCATTCGATTGCCAACTTTCTAACGATGAACACCTCTCCATTGGCACGAATGAATGCTAATTTTGAAATAAACTCAAAAGAAGATTTACAAGTAATATTTAATACTTTAAATGAACTTATAGATAAATTTAACACTATTACAATGAATTTGGAAATAACTTACGCTTGTCCTATTTGTGATAAGGTTCAAAGTTCTGATGAAGACAGTTTACTAAATCTTACTCCTCTTACCCCTCTACAGTCGGACACAACTTCTGAGGCAAATGATGAGCAGCATCTTTCCCCCACCACTTCTATGTAACAACGCTCTTTCCCCCCACCACTTCTTTATTTAACCGACATTTCCCTCTTTCCATTCTCATTCCATCGTTACCTCTTCAACTATCAACATCGCTTGTTTCAAAATTTCAAAAAACACAAACATGATGGATATGATGGATGAAGTTCCATTTGTAACAAGGATGGAAGAGGATAAATTGAAATTGGAAATCAAACGATTGGAAATGGAACGGGAAAACCAACTCGAGATGTTACGTTTGTTCAAACTTTTTAAATACATCATCTGGGGACTCTGCGTTTACCTTCTCATCGTCGTCGGTGTTTGTGTTTACAACTCTGTAGTTCATAACAAAACTTCAACTTGTTTAAACACTGCTGTCACACATTGATTGTATGTTTTTCACAAATAAAATTCACAAACCTAATTCTATACCTATCCCGCTATCACCAGAGTTAGTTCCACTCTCCGAACTATTACTCCGGTGGTAGCGGGATAGGGTTTTTTAAAACTTACTCTGGATGACCTTGACATACTTTCCATAACCCAATTGTCAATTTGAATTTCAAATTTCAAATCACATCTGCTCCCCCACCGGAAGCTATATGGCATGGCATATGGCGACAGCAACTGATTTGCCATCTGGCCGATGGCAGCTGGCCGGCAGCGGCTGGCAAATGGCACGACTTCCGTTTTGAAAGTAACCAAACCCCACTACTGGGGAGAAAGTAATAAAATGGTCGAAAATACTGACCGAGTGTTATGCAGTACATTGTTGTCAGCAATGTCCGTACTGCAAAAAAAAGCTGTGACAGCGTTAAAATTTCGTTTAAATGATTGGTGTTTTTTTAGTTGACGAATAACACTGACGAATTCGAGTATATAACTTTTTCTGGGTGTTAACTTGGCATCTGCTACGTTTTTTTGGGAAGAACATTTATCTAGTTCACAGACTAAAATCATAGCGTTATCAACAGTCAAAAAATTAACGCTTATAAAAAATAACCGTAGCCTCAATTTTATCGTAATGGAGTCGCGAAAAAATCACAGCTAATAGCGTTACAAGGAAGTCACCGATGTGCTCTTTCATCCTTGCTCAGAGGCTATAATAATATGGTCAATCGCATAGTTGTCTACGCATTAAGAGTCATCTTCACCCTTGGGCCAGTAGCCCATTGTTGCGCAGTTGGCAATGTTATAACCTTACGGATTATAATGGTATTTTATACCCCTGTTTCGGACGCCATTTTTAACCGAATTTCTTTAAACTTGGTAAGCGTTTAGTTGAATAGTTATATTAAACCCCTCATACCTCGAAATTTTGAAAATTTAACAATTACTAATAAGGAAAATAGAGTTACTTTGCGACGTTACAGAGAGTAATATTTGTTAAATTTTCAAAATTTCGAGGTATGAGGGGCCCAATATAACTATTCAACTAAACACTTACCAAGTTTAAATAAAATCGGTTGAAAAACGGCGTCCGGAACAGGGGAATAAAATGCCATGTTTTAGCATAAAAGCCGCATAGTTAACATTGCCGACTGCCAACAATGGGATACTGGCCCAAAGGTGAAGTTGACTCTTAATTTACTCCAATATTTCCATAGAGGTTCGAATTAAAATTAATATCATAAGTTGTATATATTAATAATATTTCACATGGTAGAACAACAGTTATTTTACAATGTCTAAATTCAAGTAATATTCCAGTTGCGAGGTATAGATCTTTCAACCATTCCACTGAGGAAAAACAATTATTTTAACAATTTGTCTTACACCAGTAGAAATACGAGAACTTCTAAATAAAACTATTCATATCAGGTCCTAAATTATGTTTGGAGTACCAAAACATCAACCAAATTTTCTCTTTCGCTTATTTTATATCATTTCAGTTTTAACACACTTATTTTTGCATGAATCCATCACTTTTCTTTGTATCATTTTGTTGCATCCAATAAAATAGCTTATAGTTCTGTTTGTGTGCCTCATTTAAGGCGACAAAGCTCAGTTATATTGTTTTGTAAAATAACAAAAACATTACAGTAGGGCCTACAATTATAATGAAACTATAGTTAGAAATCTTGGTCATTTGTTCAATATATCAATAAAAATACACAAACGTTTAAGAAAAAATTTAAAGTACAGTAATCTGTGGTTATTTTTACATTACATTATGAGTAGTGGGGTTTGGTTACTTTCAAAACGGAAGTCGTGCCAATTGCCAGCCGCTGCCGGCCAGCTGCCATCGGCCAGCTGCCAAATCAGTCGCTGCCGCCATATGCCATGCCATATAGCTTCAGGTGGGGAGAGGCTAAATCAAATGAAGGGGTGGAGAAGGGGTGAGCAGATGGTGTTAATTTTTGAAGTAGGAGTTAGTGTATAAGGGAGAGGGGATATTTGCTTCAAGGTCATATGGAGGGGGTTTTAAAAAAGACTGAACTCTAAGAGTTCAGTTTATCGGTGATTGTCATACAGGTCAGTCGAAACCGACAAGGGACTGAAGAATAGCTTCTACATCATTTATTGTTGTAGAAGATACATCTGGAACTTGTACAGGGTTCTGAGGAGTTGTTGAAGTTGAATTTCTAGAAGGATTTTCCCTTGGATGAGTTGTTGATGATATTTCATGAACTTGAACATTTTCTTGGTTGGTCTCCATTATTATTGTAGTATAAATTAGAGTGGAGATGTTGTTAGCTGAAGAGCATAGAAGATAATGAAGTAGGAATTATTGTCGGGGCCCTTATATAGAAAATGGTGGGGGTAAAATAAAAAAACTTGTTGAACACAGTCGATAGGCGTAATAAGTTGAATGTTATTGAAGTGTAACATAGGACGTAAAATGTCGTAAATAACACTATCATCAACATTAACCTGAGAAGTTGTTGAACAGTATAATGGGTTAAAACTGTACTTCTTTCTAACTCTATTTAAATTAGTTTTACACTTTGAAATTGAAGGTTTAGAAGTAGTTCGTAATATGTGTTGTGTTCGCAAAAGCTTTAATTTTAAACATTGTGTATTCATTGTAACCGATGTGTTACATTTAGAAGTTAAAAGAAGACTGAGATATAAAATGAAGTGTAAAAGAAAATGCCGGAGTAGTAATTTTGTAGGTTAGAATTAACCTACAATATGAATGCTAAAAGTAAGGAAGTTTATTCAATGGATAATTCTAACCTCAAACCTAGTTACCGAAGTAGTCATAACATAAAACTAATGAGAGATGATGACTGAGCGGATGCAAGGCAATGAATGTTTGTGGCGCGATAAACTACCCACTTTTATAGAGGCAATAACTCCAGCCAGATGGCGGCAGATGGTGAGCAAATGACTGGTTGACCGACTTTCACCTGAGTAGTAAGAGAAGTAAGGTTCCGTGTCCATCCCTACTCCTTTGGGTCAATGACCGATCGGAAAGGTCAATGACCTCCCCCCCCCGAAAAAATGGAGCCCCCCCCTTCCCCTTCCCCTATTCCTTCCCCCACTCCTTCCCCCACTCCTCCAGGTGAATGGCCGGTCACCACCGGTTGTTGACTTTATGTGGTGAAACTAGACTAAATATGGCAGCCGCCATGGATAATTCTAACCTCAAACCTGCTGCGCATGCAATGAGTTGTCCGGATGGGAATGAGTCTATGCTATGCGCATGCGCCTAGTCCTGTATTACTCACTTTAGCGCTACTGCACATGGATAATTCTAACCTCAAACCTTGGTTTTGTGTTGTTGCGCATGCGCCGCTCCCCACTTCTTTACCTTCCTTTTAGACTGCTGTGAACTGGACTGGATTGAACACTGTACTGGAGTGAAACAACTTCCCCCCACTATTTGAAAACCCGAGGAGCGATAGGAGCTATATCTTTGCTTCAGTTGCCAACAAACTTTCATAGCGAAAGGTTGTTGGCGACTCAGCAAGAGGTTTCAAATATATAGTAGGCCTATATATATTTGAACTTCTTTTACTATGTTGCGTTTTTTAATGCAATGTGGTATGTGTGTGTGTGTGTGTGTTTAGTTTTAAGGTGTATTTAATTTAAGAAATAATTTGCGCATTGCGATGTTAGTTATAAGTTGGGTTTAGCATTAAGGTGTATTACTTTTAAGAGGTGTTTAGCATTAAGGTGTATTAATTTTAAGAATAATGATGGTATTTGGTTGTGTTGAATTATTTGGTTTTTAATAATGATGTGTTGGTACTAATAATTTATGTTTGTTTTGTGCATTTGTTTTGCCTTACAGCTAGATGTTAGGGGGTAGATTAACTGTAAATTCAGAAGTTCAGTTGAACTTCATTTAAAATGGGTGGGACATCCGCAAGCCGGACTTTTTTTTTGCATTTTGTTTAGGAATATGATGGGTGGGATTAGTTTGGGTGGGGTTAGAGTTGCGTTTCTGCATTAACTGTTCCAGTTTCCCTGAAATTAATGGTTACGCTTTGATGCGGACGGGAAGTTACGCTTTGATGCGGACGGCCCAGGGACCTCCCTTGCAGAACGTAACTAGTGGGTTGGGAGTGGGAACCGCTAGGCAAACAGGGTGGTGGGAACAGTATTACTGTTCCCATCACCTTGGATCATTATAAATCTTGAATGACCTTGACCCACTTTCGGAAAGGTCAATGACCCCCCCCCCGAAAAAATGGAGCCCCCCCCCTTCCCCTTCCCCCACTCCTTCCCCCACCTCCTTCCCCCACCTCCCGGGCCAATGACCGGTCATGACCGGCTGCTAACCCCTCTCATTTGCATACCGTTATAAAAGCCGAGCCAGCCGCGGCCAGTGTTTCATTCTGATTCCAGACGTTACGCTGCGAACTTAGAGTTATAACCATGTCTTCTCTACCGACTACTACTTCTACTTCGACTTCTATTTCTACTACAGCTGTTCCTGCACCTAAGAAAACTCTTCGCCTCAAAAACCTTCCTGATTGCTACAAGAACCGACTTGCATCTCAACCTTCAACTTCTAGAGCTATTCTTCCGCCAACCAACACTTCTAGACTTCGTAGTATTTTTTCACCGCCTTCGCCTTCGCCTTCAAAGGACTCCGCACCCCCATCAACTACTATGCCGCCACCGCAGAAGCCAGTTCATCACCATCCTAATACCCCTTCCGTTGAAACCATTGTTCATCGTCTTAGCACACCCATTATCCCACTATCACCATTGCCTCCTACCCCACCACTTAGTACACCTAAAGATCATACCTATCACAAAACTGATTCCTCTCAATCTGCTACTAAATCATCTCCTAAATCAGCTCCTAAACCAGCTCCTAAACTTACTCCTAAACCTACTCCTAAACCCGCTCCTTCAGAGCAATTTCAATTATTACAAGAAGAGCGTCGTAGGGCATTTAGCCGTCCCACTACTTGCCCTGAAATGCTTATTAAGGGAATTAAGAAAGGATCACCTTGTGGGAGGAAATGTGTAAAAAACGAAAGTTTTTGCCGTGTACATGTCGTAAAACACATTTCTGAACCACAAGTGACAGAAACCCCCACTGTTGAATACCAATCCAAAATTATTGGTGTGAAAGGAAATAGGCTTAAGAGAGGTTGTGTCTATTTTTTTGAAAGTGTTATTGACAACGAACACATTTTGGCAACTTGTAACGGCTTAAGATATAATATTAAAGTGATTGAATCCTTGCGCAAAGAGAAATCAGTTTATGAGTTAGACTCTAAAGACTATCTCCTCAGACACAAACTGGATGGTATTACAAGGTGGGGGCGTAGCAAGTAAATTCACATAGCTTTTTCCAAATTATTGCTTAAAAAAATACTGGGGGAGAAACACAACGCGTTATAGCGTTGTGTTTCTCCCCCATTATTTTTTAACACTCTAAGTCTCGTGACCTACTTTCATGTGAGTAGTGAGTAAAGGATGGTTCTGTGTCTGTCTGCATTCCTTCGGGTCAATGACCGGACCTGAAAGGTCAATGACCCCCCCCCCCGAAAAAATGAAGCCCCCCCCCTTCCCCCACTACTCCTTCCCCCACCAGTCCTTCCCCTACCACTCCTCTGGGTGAATGGCCGGTCATGACCGGTTGTCTACTTTCATTTAACCGTTATACTAGCTACTCCAGAGTCTTCATTCCAATCCGTGAGGCCACTGCCGCAACATGCCTACTCTATTAGAATTATGTTTGCGACAGATAGTTTCAAATATAGTGTTGGCGGAACTTGCATTTGAAGATGGAAACCTTCCACTAACACTATGTCAAGAAGTGTATTCTTTTTATAGGGAAAATTTTGGAGTTTTTCATTACCTTCAGTATAAATTTATGGATGGAACAAATATGTGTCCAGAATGTGGTTCGGCTGCAATAGGAAATGGATTATTGGATTTTACAATAGATGGTGGAATTTATGAATATAAATGTTACTTGTCATACAAGTTTATCATCCCAGAAGAAGAAAAATGTGATATTTGTGCAATTAATTTGTACAAGTTTATACAAGCCGATCCTGCTGAAATCGATTTGGAAAATAACATTGAAGTCCCTTATTTTTTTATGCCTTAAGCTCCATAGCAGTCCACCAAACCCAGCCAAACGGCCCTTTTCAGGGCCACCTAAGACTTAAATTTAGGGATGTAAGCTATTTAGCTTACATGCGACTTAGCAGAAATAAGTTCTGGTACATGGCTAGTTTGATCCGTGTAGTAGTAAGCAAAGGAGGGTTCTGTGTCCATCCCCACTCCTTAGGGTCAATGACCGGACCTGAAAGGTCAATGACCCCCCCCCCCGAAAAAATGGAGCCGCCCCCCCCCCCGAAAAAATGGAGCCCCCCCACTCCTTCCCCTACTCCTTCCCCCACTCCTTCCTCCACCTCCCGGGCCAATGACCGGTCATGGCCGGCTGCTAACCCCTCTCATTTGCATACCGTTATAAAAGACGCGCCGGCTATGGCTAGTGTTTCATTCTGGTTTCTTCCACCACTCTTGTTGCTTCGCCGCTCTTGTTGCTTTGTTCCTGCCAGTCTTAATATCTTTATTTTTAAAATGCTTCCTTACTTTAATGAAAATTTTAATCCTTCAGAAAATGCAGATGTTTTTCAACCACCTGAAGATGGTTTCCAACATCATGAAGAAGATGCTTTCCAAGAACATGAAGAAGATGTGATAGAAGACATGGATAATAGCAGTGAAGATGAAAGTGAAGATGACAGTGAAGATGAAATTGAAATTAATGAACAATTCAAAGTATATTTTATAGAAACACAATTTCCTTTTGATGTAGTTGAAAGATTTATTTTTGAAGCACATAGATGGCTAAATTTAGGATTCAACATTATAATTGGTTCACCTATTGTCTACAATAACAGTAACTTCTTCCTTCTAACTCCAAATGATCGAGAACAAATTCTTACTTGGCAGGACGATGTGATGAGATCATACGAACTGAACATTGGTGTTGGGTACTTTGTTGCAAGAGTGGCTTAATAACCACATTACCCTTCCCCCACCTCCACCCTATCCCTTCCCAATCCTTATTCCTTCCCCCTCCCCATATTTAAAATTTATAAAAGTGGGGCTATGAACCTTCAGGTTTCTAGTCTGTACTCGCACTTTGTGCCGTGAAGTACATCTCTTGTATTTTTTTCTCCACCTTTTAAAATATTATTTGTTTGAAAAAATGCCTCCTAATGTGAATTACCATTTTAATTCTTCCGAAATTTCCGATGTTTTTGTACAACCTGAAGACATTTTAAATAATGGTAGTGAGAGTGAGAGTGAAGACGATGATGATTATAGTGTTGAACTTAGTGAAGAACGTAAAGTTATAGCAATTGATCCACAATTTCCATTTGATACAATAGAAAAGTTTATGGTTGAAGCTAATAAATGGTTAAATTTAGGATGTTATATACGAATTGACTCTTTTATATTGTATGGTGATAGTCATTCTTTACTTGTCACACCAAATGACAGAGACCGCATGTTGCAGTGGGCACAATCTATGATGGAGTGCTATGAACAAGGTGTGGACACTGGTGGCTATTTTCTTGCACAAGTAGTGTAATAACAAAAATTACCTTTACCCCACCCTACACCCTATCCCTTCCCAATCCTTATTCCTTCCCCCTCCCCATTTTTAAAATTAATAAAAAGGCGGGCTATGAACCTCCAAGTTTCTAGTCTGTACCTACACCTTGCGGCATGAAGATGCTTACCAGAATTGATGGTTTTATAGCCAATGATATTAATATATGGAGTTTGATAACAAACTTACGGATGAAAATTGAAGAAAAAATTATGGCAAACAATGAGCTAGGAGTTATAGTTTTTGTTTCATTAGTAGAACATTTTGAAATTTTGTATAGTATAAAAGTAACAATTAACAATATTAATGAACTATTTCCTTGGACAATTTTTATTCGCAATAAAGTTGAAGAGCAGAAAATTATAGTAGATGTGACAGCAATGAAATATAACCTAGATAGAGAAGAATAGATATAAACCCCCTCCTATTACTTGGTTTTGCAAAAATAGTGGGGGTAGGAGTATATATAAGACTAAGTAAGCAATGCATAGTTTGTTATTTGAAGTAAAACAAGTAGTAAGGAAACATGTTGTCTAGAGATACTCCATTTATTAATTATTCTCAAGTTAAAGATGTTTTTGAAAGCACAAATGAAATACAGGAAGAAAACATAGAGGAAAATTATGACGAAACTGATAATGATTCTATGATGGAAGAGGAAGAAATGGTACAGATTGAACAAGAACTATTTGAAGAAATGATAAATGATAGTGATGAAGATATAATTAAGGAAGCTATTGAAATATTTATATTGGATTCATCATTGGAATCACCCATATCACCTTTACTGTCTTCTGAATCTGAATCTGAATTGGACTAAGGTACCCCCACTATTTTGAAGAAGTAGTGGAGGGAAAATATCCCCACCACAAGTTAAAAGTTGGTGGGGGAATGTTTATAAATGTGTTAAATATTTGTGCAGGAGATCAGTCTTAAAGAGACTAGTGACCGAAGATGTTTCGTAAAATACCTTTTGATCCTTCATACTACAATCTGTTTGATATACATCGTTTTCCAGACATTGAGGAGAAATTGTACAAGAAATTTTGTTCTCTACTGGATAAACCACAAAAACTACCACCTAATACTTTTACCTACAAGCTACCTATCATGGACAAGGACGATGTAAGCAAAATACCATTAGTTCAAGTCAAATTTTTGGAAGAAAAAATTCTTGTTTGTGTGAGGGAAGTATTTCACAATGATTATTCAAAAAAATTGGCTTTCAACTTTATTCAAGAACATGCGGGATCTGAAAGAGAACAGTATCCCGAACCATATTACAAATATCTTTTCGAGAATGGAGCGAGTGTAACGGTAGAAATAACCATTACATTAGTATAACTCTCCCCACCATTGACGTCTCCCCACCATTGGCATCTCCCCACTACTGACTTAAATTTGGTGGATAAATGTGTTGACTATCTGTGTAGAAGCTCACTCTTCAAGAAATTGTTGATCAAAATGTTTCATCATGTACCGACTTCTTCCTTCAGGGAAAAACAAAGATTAAAACGACTAGAAAAAGAAAGACAAGACCGAGAAGATATGAAGATGGAATTCAATAGACTACAATTTCAAATACCAGGAATTGAACTTGGAGCACCAAGATTGAAAACTCTCCACTGGGCTGGAAGTTATATCAAATTTTTGAAAGTACAAGTTGAAGCAAGAGATCTAAAATTGAAAAGATTAGAAATGGAAAATCGAGAATTGAAGAAATTAATATCACACATGTCTGGTAATACAACTGTTCAAGAAGGTGAAGAAGAAGGAAAAGAAATTTTAGGAATCTAAATTATCAGCACCCCTTTTAGAGAATAGGGAATAGATCACTTTGTGGTAATGTAATAACATGCCGCTTAGTGATCTATTCCCAGTTCTCGCTTAATATCCGATGACCTTGACCTACATAAAAGTGGTGGGGGTAAGAGCATATAAAGAGATAGTTATGGATATAACTTTCAGTACAAGTCTAACACTATGGACAGCTTGTTAGTTTTGTGTTTACAACAAATTATCAATAATGGGTTTCTTTACCGTTATATAATAACATCAAATAAATGTGAAATACCTCAACCAATTCGTGAAATGGTCATGAAATTTAAGAAGGACAATAGTGGATTTGGTATTTATCTTGCTTTTATTTTTGAAGATGGAACAAAAATGTGTCATGATTGTGGAAAAGCATCTGTTTTAGACTTTGAACAATTTGAAGATGATGGAGGTAAATTAGTTCACCTTGTAAAAGGCCAAGTGATGAAATTTGAAACAGTCAAGAAAAAATGTAACATTTGTGCACAAAACTTGTTTGAATTTATTAAGTATAGTGCATTAAAATCATGATACCCCTTCTACATATGAAGAAGGTGGGGAAGAAAAAGAGTGGGGATTATAAAGTGGTGGGAGAACTTGTATAAATGTAGGTTGTTTGAAGAGACTTTTAATATTGTTGCAGCATTTGTTGAAACAACATGCAGTTCGAAGTTTGCCATTTTAAAATTAAATATGAAGATTGGAGCTCTGTTGCAGGATTTGTCAAGTCTAAAGAAGATAATCAAAAGTTGCTAAATGTACATTGCTATATTCACAATGAAGAAAGTCATGACAAAATAATGGCATATTTAAACACACCTAATGTAACATCAGAAAGCTCTGCATTTATAAAATATTTAAAAGAAGAAGATTTGGATGTGACCCTAGAAGTTTGGTATCTAATTTAAATTATTGTGGTGGGGGAAATGTAGAAGTTATTGGTGGGGGAAATGAGATAAAACCAGCAAAATTGTAGAACAGAATTCACTCTATACAACGATGGAGCATCCTTCCACAACACCTGTATTGGCATCTGTGGATTGGCATCAAAATTATCAACCAAATACTTCAAGTTCAAATTGTTATGAAAATCATCAGCCTAGCACTTCAAATTCAAATTGGTATGAAAATCAGCTGCCTAGTACTTCAAGTTCAATTTGGTATGAAAATCAGCAACCGGCCACTTCAAGTATAAATTGTTATGGAAATCAGCAAACTATTACTTCAACACAAAATTTCTATGAAAATCAACAGCCGACAACATCAACTAATTTTTGTACATCAGTATTTAAAGTATCAAAACCCCATTTGGATTGTAATAAGTTAATATCAGCTCAATCAGGAAGAATCAGGAAAAACACATACATGAGAGAAAGGTGCAAGAAAGAAAGGATAGAATTTACAAAATTACAGTTAACAGTTCCCTCTATTAAAGTGGGATGTACTAGAATACAAACTTTGCAAGCAACCAATGCATATTTGTTGGAATTGTTAGAAAGAATTGAAAAGTTGGAGAAGAAGAATGAACATTGTAAAAAGTAAACACTCATTCCCCCCAAGAAAAACAAAAAAAAAAAAAATAAAATAGTAAAATGAAAAAAAGTAGATGTAGAATAGAGAGCGAGGAATAGATCACTTTGTGGTAATGGACTAACATGCCACTTAGTGCTCTATTCCTCGTTCTCGCGTTATATTGGATGACCTTGACCTACATTAGTAGGGTGGGGGAAATTGAAAATGGTGGGGGAAAGTGTATAAAGGAGAAGCCTACTGTAGAGGAATCACTCTGAAAGTAAACTTGTCAGAAGTATGGACTTGACCACAAGCAAAGAAGAAGATAGAAAACAAAGATTTCGAGAAATGGCTAAAGTAAGAGAGTCAAGAATAAGGTTGAGATTTTACAAACTACAGAGATTGATTCCTGGTGTTAAGTTAGGAGAAATAAGATCAAGAACGGTAGACATGGCGGCTGATTACATCAGTTACTTACAATCGGAATTAATGATAAAGGAAGCAAGAATAGAAGAGCTGGAGCACAAGATAAAACAACATATTGAAACATCGAACAATGAACCTATAAATTGTGTAATAAAAGAAGATGTAAAAGACTTAAATTAAACAAAACAAAAAAATGAACTTGGACTTTGGTTATTGATTGGACACTTCTTAGAGAATGGGGAATAGATCACTTTGTAGTAATGAATCATCATGCTGCTTAGTGATCTATTCCCAGTTCTCGCTTAATCAAAAATGACCTTGACATACTTAGCAAAATATCATATAAGCCGGATCAAAAACAGTTATTCCTCATTTACTGGAAATGGCTCCTGTGGACAACACCGATTATCCAAGGAAATCTATGATTGAAATATTGTATAAAATTCAATTAGAGGATTTAAATATGGAAGAAGATGAAAATAATAGCGAAACTTCAGAAGTAGAAACTATAAATGATATGGATGTGGATGTAACAACATCAGAAGAAGAAAATGCCAATGATGTGGAGAATGAAAATTTGGATATGGATGTAGTAATATCAGAGTCTTCGTCATCATTTGAATATGAAGAAATACATATTGAAACTCCAATTCATATAGAGAATACTAATGAAGAATTTGTTAGTAGAAGATTAATATTTTGTCCAAGACGTTTGTTTTCTTCTGAAAGTGAAGAAGAAGATGAAATAGTAGTGGGGGAACTATTATAAAAGAAGGAAAGGGGGAGCTCATTTCATTTCTTGGCGAAATTTTGAAGAGTGAACACCACCAAACATGTATCATTGCGATAAATGTTTGGAATCGTTTAATGATGATATTCTGTTAGAAATACATAAAGAACTAATTCACAACAACATAGAAGAACAAGAAGAACAAGAAGAAGAAAATGAAATAACAGCAAGACCTACAACAACTTTACCAAATTTACAAGTATCAGCTTTACCCGGAAAGGTAGTAATGCATCATAAGATTCAAAATGAAGATTTAAACTTAGAAGAATTTATTAGAGAAGCAAAACCAATCATCAGTAGAACTTTAAAAGAAGAATTAAAAAGATTGAATTTTCTCAAATTTGGATTACTACTAGAAGCTATGTTTATAAATGTACAAGAAGAATTATCACCAAGAGGATTTATAACTAAAAATCAAACTATCATAGGAAGTTCAGACATTGATTCAATAGTTGAAAAATGTATAGAAGAAATATTAACTAAAATTCAGGAACATGAAGGACGAGGATCAGGGTGGAGTCTTATAAGTATTGAAGGATTAAATATAAGAGTTCATAAACATGGATATGGACTAATGGGATCTAGTTATATTCGTTTACCAAGAATAATTGAGGATACAAGATCATGTGTTAATGTGAAAAATCAAGATAACGAATGTTTTAGATATGCGATGACATGTAAATTTGTACCAAATCATTGTAATGAACCAAACCAGCACTATGAAAATCAAAGATATAGATATAACTTTCAAGGAATTAGTTATCCTGTATCACTAAAAGATATATCAAAATTTGAGAAGAAAAATCCCGGCACATCTATTAATGTTTTTGGATTAGATAGTTCAAATAAAGTTTATCCTTTACGTATTGCTAAAGAAGAGCTAGCAGATCATACAGATTTACTACTACTAACACAAGGAGATGTATCTCATTATGTGTATATAAAGAAATTTGACTCTCTTGTTAATAAACAACTTTCAAAAAATCGAAACAAAAAGCTGATCTGCAAAAGATGTTTTAATTTCCAACGAGAAGGAAGACAAGGAATGGAATGGTTACAAGAGCACAAAAGATTATGTAACAATAATTATGAAGCAAAAATTATTTTACCTTCAGAAAGCAGAGCATTTGTTACATTTCAAAAAGTTCATCATCAATATCGTATCCCTATAGTTGTATATGCGGATTTTGAATCAACACTAATTCCTATAGAAGATGAAAATTGTGAAGCTAGAAAAAGTGTCAAATATCAAATGCATAAACCAAATAGTTTTTGTTTAATGGTTAAATCAACATTATCAGAAGAACATTTAAACCAATATGGATTAACTTCAGAACCTCTAGTATATCGTGGTGAAAATGTGGAAACAATATTTCTTGACCATTTATATTTAATAGCTGAAAATGTACAAAGATTATATACAAATATCATACCAATGAAACCGATGGAGGAAGAAGAGGAAATTCAACATGAAAATGCAACTCATTGTTTCTTATGTAAAAATGAATTTACCATTGACAATTATAAAGTTAAAGATCATGACCACCTTACAGGTTATTACAGGGGTGCTGCTTGTAATAAATGTAATTTGAGCTATCGTTTACCACTATTTATTCCTGTGGTTCTGCATAACCTCAGTGGGTATGATGCTCATTTTATAATACCTGAATTAGGAAGAGACGATGGTTCAATAGATGTATTGGCTGAAACTTCAGAAAAATTTATAAGTTTCTCTAAAACAGTTGGAAATGTCAAATTAAGATTCTTAGACTCCTACCGATTTATGCCGTCGACTTTGTCTAAACTTTCTGAAAATTTAAGGAAACAAGATTTTATTGAAACAAAGAAGATTGTAAGTAATGACAAACTGGATCTCGTACTTCGGAAAGGTGTTTTCCCATATGATTATATAGACAGTTTAGAAAAGTTTAATGAAACATCACTTCCGCCAAAAGAAGAATTTAAAAGTAAACTATATGACATGGACATATCTCAAGAGGATTATGATCATGCATGTAAAGTATGGAATGAATTAGGATTTACAACATTGGGAGAATATTCAGATTTTTATGTTAAATTAGATGTAACTTTATTATGTGATATAATGGAAGAATTTAGAAATACATGTTTTGCAGCATATGGATTGGACCCTCTTCATTCATACACTTCACCTGGACTAGCATGGCAAGCCATGTTGAAAGAAACAAATTGTAAATTACAACTTCTTACTGATATAGATATGGTTTTAATGTTAGAATCAGGAGTTCGAGGGGGATTGACACAAAGTGTAACCAGACATGTTAAGGCTAATAATAAGTATCTGCCCGATTATGATGCATCAAAACCAACAACATTTCTAGGTTATTTCGATGCAAATAACTTATACGGATGGGCAATGTCAAATCCCCTTCCATATGATAATTTTAAATGGATAGATCCAGAATCAATTGGAAACATAATGGATATACCAAAGCATGGTGAAACTGGTTACATTTTTGACGTCGATTTTGAATATCCTGAACATCTTCATGATCATCATTACGATTTACCTCTTCTTCCAAAGACTGAAATTTCCCCTACTGGAAGATGGCCAAAATTATTAATGACTTTAAACAATAAGTCTAGGTATGTTGGACATTATTGGATGATACAACAGGCTTTAGACTTGGGATTAAAAATTACAAAAATTAATCGAATACTACAATTCTCTCAATCTTGTTGGCTGAAACCGTACATCGACAACAACACAAGAAGAAGAGCTGCTGCTACATCAAGTTTTCAAAAAGATTTCTTCAAACTGATGAACAATGCAATATTTGGCAAGACTTTAGAAAACAAAAGGAAACATAAGAATATCAAATTAGTAACTGATCCAGTAAAATTACAGAAACTAGTGCAACAACCAAACTTTGGTTCATCCATAATTATAAATGAAAATCTTGTCGTCATTTCTATGAACAAAAAATCAGTTCTATTGGATCGTCCTTTATATCTTGGAATGTCAATATTGGATATTTCTAAAACACACATGTACGAGTTTCATTATAAGAAGATGGTTAATTATTATGTAAGAGATAACATTGGTATTGCATATATGGATACGGATGCACTTATTTACTGGATTAAAACAAATGACATGTATGAGGATTTACGGACCTTTGTAAATAAAGATGATTTTGATTTTTCCGATTATCCTAAGGACCATCCAAATTACGACTATGACAAAAACAAAAAAGTATTGGGAAAATTTAAAGATGAAACAAATGGTGTGCCGATGATGGAAATTGTAGCATTAATGTCTAAACTGTATTCATTTCAACTGTACATAAATGAAAGGAACGAATATCAAGTCACAAAAAAAGCTAAAGGAATAAAGACATCTTTCCTAAAGAAGAACGTACAGTTTCAACATTATAAAAGATGTTTGTTTGAAAATGTTGAAACAACTGCAACATTTAACACTATTAGAAGTTATAACCACCAACTTTTTAGTGTCAAACAAACAAAGTGGGCATTAAGCTACAAAGACGACAAGCGACATATTTTAGAAGATAAAATTAATACTCTACCATTTGGCCACTATTCCTTAAACCCTATCGACCAGTAAACCTATTCTTCGTCCTTTACCTTCTTCCTTTTTCCTTTCCGTAAAAAAGAGGGGACATGGCAAGCCCAATGCCATGTTCCCTCTTTTTTACACTAATATTAAATGACCTTGACCTATATTTCAACTATATATAAGAGAATAAACCATTGTATGGATCAGTATTTCTACAAACAGTGTGCAAGCAACACTTTAAGATGGAAAGTGTAAAGGATAAGATTGTAAATGAACTACATAAACCAGCAAGAAGAAGATTTCCAAGAAGAAGTACAATCATTAAAGGAATGAATGATCTTTACCAAGCTGATCTTATTGAAATGATACCACACAGTAAATTAAACAAAGGATTTAAATATATTTTAACAATTATAGACTGTTTTACTAAAATAGCTGATGCTTTACCCTTGAAGGACAAGACTGGTAAACGTGTTACCAAAGCTATGGAGACAACAATACAAAGAAATAAATTTAAAATTAAACATTTACAAACGGATGATGGAAAAGAATATTTCAATAAAGATTTTGGAGCTTTGATGAAAAAATATAAAATAAATCATTATTCTACAAATTCTGAAGTTAAAGCTTCAATAATTGAAAGATTTAATAGAACATTAAAAGGAGCTATGTATAAACAATTTTCAAAACGAGGATCATATGTGTGGTATGACATATTACCACAACTTATAAAAGAGTATAACAACAAATATCATCGCACCATTGGAATGAAACCTATCCAAGTAAACAGTGCTAATGCTAAAACTGTATTACAACGCATCAAAAATAATACAACACCAAAAATAGAAAAGTTACAACCAAAAAAGTTTAAGGTTAATGATAAAGTTCGTATAAGCAAATACAAAGGTGTATTTAGTAAAAGATATCTGCCAAATTGGACTAATGAAGTATTTACAATTTATAAAGTACAACCAACTATACCTGAAACTTACATTTTAAAGGATAATAAGGGTGAATTACTTCAAGGTGGATTCTATGGACATGAGTTGTTAAAATCAACAGTTGGTGATGTATATCTTGTTGAAAAGGTTTTACAAAGGAAAAAGGATATGGTTAAAGTTAGGTGGTTAGGATTTGATAAAAGTGAAGACTCTTGGATTCCTTCAAAAGACTTGGTATAGTTATTAAATAGCTCATTATGTGTTTAACCTTTAAACAAGATGGAGATTGTACAACAAAAAGATCGATTTAATATTAATAATATTGATGAATTGACAGTTGACAATAATAAGTTAAATCATGGTAAACATGGTGAATTACTACCAAATACTATAAGATGTTTAATAACTGGTCCTTCAAATTGTGGAAAAACTAATGTTGTCTTTAACCTTATAACTAATCCTAAAGGTTTACGCTTTAACAATATATATATTTTTTCAAAATCATTGCAACAACCAAAATATCAATTATTAGATAAAATACTTGCAAGTGTACCTGAAGTGAATTTCTACAAGTTTAATGCTAGTGAAACAATAATGCAACCAAGTGAAGCAAAACCATTTTCCATTTTTATATTTGACGATGTTTCTTGTGAAAATCATGATACTATAAGAAATTATTTTGCTATGGGAAGACATAATAATATTGATAGCATTTATATTGGTCAAACATACAGTAAAATTCCAAAACAACTTATAAGAGACAATGCAAATATGTTGATCATCTTTAAGCAAGATGAGACAAATTTAAAGCATATATATAATGATCATGTTAATGCGGATATGCCATTTGATAAATTTAAAGAAATGTGTGGTAAAGCATGGAATGAAAAATATGGATTTCTCGTTATTATGAAAGAAGAAGATATTAAAAATGGTAGATATCGTATAGGATTGGATAAATTTGTATTAATACGTTGAACTACCTATGCTACATCTAGTAACACGTTGAACTTCACAGTGTAAACATGGTGAATCAAGAAAAACTATTAAAAGAAATAAAATCACTCAGTGATTCTATTAGGATAAAGAATCGTGCATTAAGGATGGGTTTAAGTGAAAGAGAAGAATTTTTAGAGAATACATTTAAACCTATCACGGAACCTTTAAAACAGATATCAGAAACTATTGGTAAACCTCGTTATGAAGGAGATGTTTTACTACCAGTTTCTAAACAAGAAGTACAAGCATTAAAAAAAGAAGATGATGATGATGATTCATATACAAGTGCTAGTGAACAAGAAGAAACAAAAGATGAAGAAAAATCAATTGTTGAAAAGGAAGAACAGCCAATACCTGAAGCAGAACAATCTATTCCAAATTTAACTCAATTGAGTAGTGATATATTACAACATGGACCTCTTGGACGAAAATATATAATGAAAATGCTACATGACATGAAATTAAATCCAAATTTAAGTAAATCACATGTATATGGAGCAAGAATTGATGGAAATGAATTGAAAATTGGTAACTCTAAGCTTGAAGTAACTCAAGACGATTATATCATTATTGGTGATCATAGATATAAAGGAACAAAAGGATTATATGAATTAATTTTTAAAATATACCAATAAAATATTCAGCAAAAGATTTAAATACTTTTAAAGAAATTTTACAAAATACTAACGCTCATAAAAGAAACTACTCAAAGGATGCAATGATTAATCGTTCACGTGCAACAAAATATAATATTGTTATAAAAAAATTGTTTCCCCCACGAAAATTACCAACATTACGTACCACACCGGCTGTGAGACAACCATTAAAAAGAAAATCTTTATCACTTATGGATTTATCACTTCTTGAACAAAATGGTAAAAAGAGTAAAGGAGATACTTCAACATCTGGTAAAGGATTAATGAAAAATCTATACAATACAAATGTTATCTACTACAACGACATCAATAAATTAGTTGACAGAATGAGACTATTGCATGAAGCTATGGAAGCCGGTCATACTGGTTTAAATAATGAATGGGTGGCCTTTAGTTGATGAACTTAAAAATCGCGGCATAGTTGTATAATTGTCCGCGAATATAAAGAAGTTGCAAGTGTAAGATTTATCAGTTCTAACATGAGCGTCGACAAGTTCGGACGCTACTCCGCATTAGGAGTGCAAGTTGGAGAAGACAGAAAAAGAAGCGGATTACCGCAAACACCTGGAGGTGACTATAACATAAATAATAAACGACTAAAATTAGTTAAAGATCCAGAAGAAGATACCGATGGAGCAAATTTAAAGACAGTAAAAGAAGCTACTTCAACATCATTGAAATTACATAAGAATACTTACGATGTTAAATCACATAGATTAATTAATGTTGGTAAACCAACTGAAGATTCTGATGCAATTACTAAAGAATACTTATTATCTGAACTTTCAAATACTTTAAAATTGCAATGGGGTAACAACTTAAAAGATGGACAAACATATGATGCTGGAAATTATAGAATAACCAATGTGGGAAATCCCAAAAATAATAAGGATTCAGTTAATAAAGAATATTTACATTCTATAATACCGGAAAAAACTGAACATGGATTTTCTTTTTATAAATTTATTATAAATGACATTGGATACCCAAAGGAAGACGGTGATGCTGTAAACCTAAAATACATCAAGGACAACTGTATTTTACAAGATGTTAATGGAATCGATTGTCATGGTAAAACATTGACAAATGTAAAGTTTGGTTCTCAACCAAAAGATGCTGTTACTATGGAACAATTATCTAAAGAATTAAAAAAGGAAACATCCAATTTTGTAAAACATGAAGATGCCGTGTTAAAGCGGGGAGATAAATTTATACATGGAAATGAAAAGTTTAATTTAATGCAAGGAAATAATGATGAATGGGATGCAGGACATAAAACAATAACAAATGGAAGATTTGGTATAAAAGATACAGATGTACCTCTAATGGTGCAAACATTAATTGCGAGTGGTGGTACATTAGGTACATACAATGGTCGTAATAGAAGAATAAAAGATATTTATCCTGGTTATGAAGAAAATGATTGTGTTACAATGAAACAAACAATAACTTAGGATAAACACTTTGGGACCCAATATGATGCAAAGATGAAGAAAATAATTAATATTTTACCAGGTGAAGATTCAAATGATGCTGCTACTATTGGACAAGTCATAAAAACATCAAAAAGTGATTCAACAGCTTACACATGTAACGATAAACGTATTATGCAATTACATGATCCTCAACATCCAAAAGATGCTGTAAATTTAGATTGTTTAATAAGAATAGTGGGCAATTTACTTATTGATACCCATAATCATATAGCTAGTACAACGAGTCATGTGATAATTCAACCCGATGAACGGGAAGCTTGGATTAAAAATAGAATTATAAATCAATATATAATTAATTTGAATAACTAAGTGTTTAAATATAAAAAATTATACATAACTTATTCATTTATGTAATGTATCTTGTGGAGTAAACACACCAGTTTATATAAGACTACATAATGAAGGCCGTATCACTCAGTCATCATCAAGACAGCAACAAGAGAGGACGTGGTATAACTTCAACTGCGTTATCCCTGCTTAGACGGATACCTATTGGTGCTGTTGTAAATCGAGCAATAGACGCTTTACCATACGAATTACATATTCCTGGAGGTTATCAATATTGTGGACCTGGAACTAAGTTGGCAAAACGTTTAGCAAGAGGAGATCCTGGAATTAATAAATTAGATCAAGCTTGCAAACAACACGATATAGCATATTCAAAGTTTAAAGATTCAACAAATAGATCAATAGCAGATAAAATTCTAGCAGAAAAAGCTTGGCAAAGAGTAAAATCAAGTGACGCAAGTATTGCAGAAAAAGCAGCGGCTTGGGCAGTAACAACAGCCATGAAGACAAAAGCTAAGTTTGGTGGTGGAAGACGACGTCGCAGAGGAAGACCTGCAAAAAGAAGAGCTCCCAAAAAAGGTGGAAATATTAGAAAGAGACGTCGTAGAACTCGTAAAGCAAAAGTAAAAAAGGCTTCTGTTTGGTCAATGGTAAAAAACGGAGCAGGTGTATACCTAAGACCGTACCGTGTGTACTAAATAAAAAAAATCAATTGATAATTCCAAATAAAGCCTTAACTAATCATCAGTTAAATGATTATGTAAAATGTTTGAAAATACCATTCTTTCGAGGAGTTTTTATGAAAGATGCATTACCAACTAAAATATGGAAAAATGAAACTGGAATAGTAAATTTGGATTCCACCTATGGTCCAGGCACTCATTGGGTATGCTATAAAAAGCTCGGACAAACCGTTTACTACTTTGACAGTTTTGGCAATCTACCACCGCCTAAAGAACTTCAACATTATTTTCAAAACTCCAAAAACATTTTTTACAATTACAAAAGAGAACAACCTAACAATACTGAAATATGTGGACATTTATGTTTGGAGTTTCTAGCGAAAAGTGTCAGTCACCTTTAAGATGTCATCGTATACAGTGTCACTGAGTGGAAATTCATCCACATTAAAAAGTACTCTATTCCCAGCATTGCGTTTATCCAAGGAAAGATTATGGGAAGCGGCATTACTTGATTTGACTACCTACAATTCAATTCCTAATGTTACAGAAGGAAAAAACAATTTACTACATTATTATGAAACTAAGGATGCTGCAGGAAAATACTCAGAATTGAAAATAATTACATTTCCTACTGGAGCTTATGAAATTGATGATATAAACCAATTATTGCAGAAAAAACTCGGAGAAGATAATATCACAATCAAAGGAAATAATAATACTTTAAAAGCAGAAATAACTTCAAAATATTATATAGATGTCGGAATGAAAAACTCTATTGGCAGTTTACTTGGATTTACAGATACAAAAAAGAAAATCTTAACTCCTGGAACTACTCATTCAGGTAATACAACTGTTACAATATTAAAAGTAAATAGTATTGATGTAACATGTAATATTATACATGGATCATATAGAGAAGGAGTAAATCAGCATATTTTACATACATTTTATCCAACAGTTGCTCCAGGTTTTAAAATTGTTGAGAAGCCACAAAACTTGATATACCTACCGTTAAACACCAGTTTCATTTCAGACATCGTACTGAACATATTGGATCAAGACGGTCATAGTGTTGACTTTAGAGGAGAAACAATTACTATACGAATACACATCAGAGCGGCGACATAAAAATCAACATGGGATTATCATTTAAACCACAACGGAAGAGTCGGGAGCTCAGTAGCTCCTCGACATTGGAAGAGTTAACATCAGACAACATTCGTTTTCTACAAAAGATTGGATTGAAACTTAACAACGATGGATATCCTGGATATATCTCAAGGACCGACATTCGACGAAACACTATGGGAGAAGGAATATCACACACACAACCCTTACACTTCATCAAAATTAAACAATAATGATGAAATAAGAATTCCCATTCAACAACAAGATATTTACACATTACCATGTGAAAGTTATTTGTACATCGAAGGAAGGGTATTAAAATTGGATGGAAAAACTGCTTCAACAGTTCCTTTTATAAATAACCCAATGGCATATCTTTTTGATGAAATAAGATATGAGATATCAGGGGTGACAGTTGATTCAACAAAAAAGGTTGGTATAACAACTACATTAAAAGGATTAACATCATTAACACCACATGAGAAGAATTCAATAGTCACTGCCGGATGGGTTGCTCCTGATAAAGACACTATAACACCTGCTTCCAACGGTCATTTTGATTTTCATGTACCTTTACGATTGCTTTTAGGATTTGCTGAAGATTACAAAAGGGTTATAATAAATGTTAAACAAGAATTAGTATTACTCAGATCTTCAACTAATAAGGACTTAATACTTGCAGACCCTGCAACTACGGAAGATAAACTGGAATGGCAACTACAATTGGATAAAGTTGTTTGGAGAGTACCTCATGTAAGATTGGCTGATGAACATAGAATCGTATTGTTAAGAAAGTTAAAATCTGACCGTGACATTGTAATGCCATTCCGAAGTTGGGAATTTCATGAATACCCTACATTACCTCAAACAGAACGACAAACATGGACCGTCAAAACATCAACTTACTTGGAACGTGCAAGGTACATAATACTCGGTTTTCAAACTAAGCGAAAAGATGTTATTACTGCAAATGCTGGTCAATTTGATCACTGTAAAATAAAGAATTGTAAAGTTTTCTTAAACTCTCAATTCTTTCCATATGACAATTTAAATGTCATGTTTAGCAAAAAACGTTTTTCCATTTTATATGATATGTATGCAAGATTTCAATCATCATATTATGGAAAGACTAATACACCACTATTATCACCTGATCAGTATTATTCCAAAGCTCCAATAATTGTAATCGATTGTTCAAAACAAAATGAATCAGTAAAATCATCAAGTGTGGATATAAAAATTGAAATGGAATTTGAAGAACCAGTAGCGGATGGAACTTCGGCATACTGTCTAATTCTACATGATAAAATAGTTACTTACACACCACTGACCGGAATAGTGAAGAATGTACTTTAAGAAGAATTAGTACAACTACTGCAAAATATTGAGGTTAGAATTATCTTCCTCAATTTTTAAGGTTAGAATTTTGTTTATAAAACACAAGTTGAAAATAAACAATTATGTAATTGTATAAATTTCAAGAATTTTACAAAAAATATAAAAGCAGGAAATTAACTAGTAGAAACTTCATTCTATCTTCAACCGTCGTTTGGGAAACATCGTTCGCAAGATGAATTCTACTAACGGAGAAGAAAATACACCTCTAATGGATGAAAATAGTTCTGATATAGAAAAGCAAGTTGAACAAGAAATGGATGAATTCCTCAAGTTTAACAAACATAAGAAGAAAGAAGAAGAAGGAAAAGATGAAAAAGAAGTAAAAAGAAAAAAGGTTGAAGTTAACATTACAACAAATATTTTAACAGAAGTATTTCTTCGAATTTTCTACCCTATTTCTTCATGCATGACAAAAAGTATATCTGTTGGAATTGTAAAATCATTGGATTATTCACCAATTGTTATGTTAAATCAAGGAAGTAAAATGGTTATCTTTACTGAAACTTCTTGGGATTCTCTAATGAAACATTTACATCTTTTGGAATGTTATTTAACTAACAACACATTTGGAAAAAGAACAAGATTAAGTTTATTAGAATCAAATATTGAAGTTGATATAATCAAACATCGTGGGGGACAAGTTGTTCGCTTCAAAGATTTAACTAGACATGATGTAAAATTACATTTCACTAAAGAAGAATTTTACACTTTAAGTTGTACTACCGGTCCTGTCACTAGATACTTAAAACAACTAGTATTTTCAAGTACAATAATTAAAGATTATCTAATCGATACATTGGACAGACAACCATTCATTCCAATTTTATATGGTCCTGTGGATACTTCAATTTTTAATCGAATACCTCAAGAAGTGGATATGTGGAGACAATTAAACAACTATCACACCAATTTTAATATAAACGAAGAAGCGCAAGAAATAAAAGAAGAACAATCGTGTTTGTAATAACAGTCAGTTGTGGATGAGACTTCATCATGAACAAACGGGTTTCGTTTTCTACTGCATCACAGTTAATGGAAGTTAAAAGAGGTATAATTGAATTTCAAGCTTTTCGAGGGAATGATGGAAATTTCATTATTAAAGAATTAGTAATTTTGGATATGAACACATCTGTAATTTATCATTACTTGTTCAAACCTCCATTTCCATTCAATAAACTAACAACTAAAGCGAAAGTTACAAACAAATGGTTAAACAAACATTTTCATAACTTAAAATGGGATGAAGGTTTTATTCATTATAACATGATGCCGCATATTATGAATCATTATTGTAAAGAGTTTAAAACTATCTACACAAGAGGATTGGAAAAAGCAAATTGGATACAATCATTTACAAGCAATGAAGTGATAAATGCAATAATAGATAGAGATTTCCAATGCTACTTTAATGAACTTTGTATTTCATCAAAAAGTTTTAAACATCGAAGGTCACAGTGTGCTTTGAAGAATGCCTACCGCTTGAATAATTTCCTTCAACAAAGTGGTGGGGGTAGCATCAGTGGTGGGGGTAGTGTCAGTGGTGGGGGTAGTCTCGATAATAAAAGTGAGAGCGCTACCATGACACAGCATGAGTATTACTCGAACCTCCGAAGAGACAACATCTCCAACGGATATTCTTATTAACAAGAAGATTAGCATCAGCAAAAACATTAAGATGGCATCAAACAACTTACTTCAAAATTTAGTTGAACAATTCAACGCTCATTCAAAATCAACAATCCTACCTACAAAGAAATGTTCCGAGCTGAAAGAAGAAAAACACTACATCATTCATACAATAAAGAAGATGGAAACTTCAGTAGGTGATGCTATAAATTGCACATTAAGCGAGGCACCTTATACAATTGGTGATGAAGCAAAATTTCAAATCTTCCTACCAAAGCGCTTCGTACAACTACTACAAAATGAAGATCTTCGTATAATTCAACCCGGCGCACTCTATTTGGTATCACATGGACCAAGTGGAAACAACTCTACTGAACTTACAATTCATGTAACACCTACTACTGATTAGTTTGTACATAAGATTGTAAATATTTCTTTGTATTTGTTTCTCAATAAATATGATATAAACCTAAAAAAAAAAAAATAAAAAAAGCAACATATTGTAATGTGTTTGTACATTACAATATGTTGCTTTTTTTAAAAATTCCATGGGATGACCTTGACCCAATTTTGTGTGATAATAAAAGTGAAAATCAACTTGTTAAATTCATCAGTCTACGACTACCTTTCGTACCGTACACATCTCACTCTCTATCACTAAATACAAAACTTCAACATGTCCCTAAAGGTTAAGTGTGCATCTTATGATACCAACACCATAACTACTTTTGAACAACTTGAAGATTTAACTAACGAAATGCGAGTTTTACTTACCGGTGGTTATCACTTAACTGTTGATATTAGTGCTACTAATACAAGGATGTTCACTAAAACAAAATATTGCGATGATGAAATATTTTTTTCTACACAACCTACAACTTCTTCATCGCCAGCTGGTCAACATAACGTCAAGTTCCAGAAGTATTACCAATGTTGAATAACTTTTAATAAATAAAATTACAACTAAGGAATCACGTGATCAATATCAAGTTCATAAAAAGGATGTAACAGTTTGATAAATAATCATTCGCTTCTCAGCTCTCGCCACAACAAGATCTATTCTACAAAATGTTATACAGAATGATGATTGAACTTGATGGGAAAATCTATGGAAAGGATTATAACACTGTTGAACAAATGACTCAAGATTTAGATGTATTAACTAAAGAAGGATATCAAGCTAAATTAATTTTAAAATTTCCTGAAGTACATCCACTATCAACAGAAGAACTTATTGCTATGGCTAAGGCGGAGAGAGAAAAAAAGTCTGAAGAAAACAAACAGAAACAAACTTCCTAAATTTCAATAATCCTTACATTTGTAAGGTATAATTTTTTAAAACTCCATTTGAATGACCTTGAAATTACCCCTACCACTTTTCATAGTACATAAAACTCGCTATTCATCACTATACAATCTTATTCTTTCACTAGACTCCGCAGCGTCAACATGGAAGAGCAAAAATACAAGTACAAACCTCGTTACTGTTGTGAACAACAGTGTACAGATTTAGGACCAATGATGGTGGATGGGTTAGCTTGTACTAAATGTGAATTCTTCGGATCTTGTTATTGCAAATGTAAAACAAAACAACTACCGCCACCGGAATTGCGAACTTTCAAATTTTACAAATCAAGATATTTTCATACATGTTGTCCTCAAAGATGTTTCAAATTTCACCCTCTAGATCTTGCTCATTGTCAACGCACCAAGTCTCATCAAGATGATTTTTGTACACATATGATAAAAAGATGTAAATACAGATCAGATTGGTATTCCGATCCTGTAGAACCATCAAATGTATAATTTCAGTTTTACACTCTTTTTTAAAACTTCAATTGGATGACCTTGAGATTTCCCCCACCATTAGTTCTAATTTTTATATAATATTAAATCATTCCACTTCCAACACTCTAACTAACAACATGGAAGGAAAATTTATCAAGTTTGAACATATAATAACTGACAGGGAGGAGATGGAAGAATTGTTTCAAAACTTACTTTCTGTCATTGACGAATATCCTATAAGATGGTTCAGAATTGTAGTTCAATATTTAAATCCTGGTGAATTGTTTTCTTCATCGAGTGAAGAGGATGAAACAACTACTTCGGTTCAAATAATTGAATTAAAAGACGAAGAAGAAGAAGAACTAAACGTTTTATTTAATCATAAGCTCAAGGTCCCCTATATAGAAGCCCCCTCCCTAGAAAGCCCCCCTCCCTAAACACCTGCTCAAGGTCGCCATTATATAAGCCCCCTTCCCTAGGCGCTAATCCTCATTCGATTGCTAACTCTCTAACGATGAACACTTCTCCATTGGCACGAATTAAAGCTAGTTTTGAAATAAACTCAAAAGATGATTTACAAGAAATATTTAATGCTTTAAATGAAATTATAGATAAATTTAACGCTATTACAATGAATTTGGAAATAACTTACGCTTGTCCTATTTGTAATAAGGTTGAAAGTTCTGATGAAGACAGTTTACTAAATACTACTCCTCTTACCCCTCTACAGTCGGACACAACTTCTGAGGCAAATGATGAGCAGCATCTTTCCCCCACCGCTTCTATGTAACAACGCTCTTTCCCCCCACCACTTCTTTATTTAACCGACATTTCCCTCTTTTAACTCTCATTCCATCCTCGCCTCTTCAACTATCAACATCGCTTCTTTCAAAATTTCAAAAAACACAAACATGATGGATATGATGGATGAAGTTCCATTTGTAACAAGGATGGAAGAGGATAAATTGAAATTGGAAATCAAACGATTGGAAATGGAACGGGAAAACCAACTCGAGATGTTACGTTTGTTCAAACTTTTTAAATACATCATCTGGGGACTCTGCGTTTACCTTCTCATCGTCGTCGGTGTTTGTGTTTACAACTCTGTAGTTCATAACAAAACTTCAACTTGTTTAAACACTGCTGTCACACATTGATTGTATGTTTTTCACAAATAAAATTCACAAACCTAATTCTATACCTATCCCGCTATCACCGGAGTTAGTTCTACTCTCCGAACTATTACTCCGGTAGTAGCGGGATAGGGTTTTTTAAAACTTACTCTGGATGACCTTGACATACTTTCCATAACCCAATTGTCAAGTTGAATTTCAAATTTCAAATAACATCTCCTCCCCCACCGGAAGCTATATGGCATGGCATATGGCGGCAGCGACTGATTTGGCAGCTGGCCGATGGCAGCTGGCCGGCAGCGGCTGGCAATTGGCACGACTTCCGTTTTGAAAGTAACCAAACCCCAATATTTTAACAATTTGTCTTACACCAGTAGAAATACGAGAACTTCTAAATAAAACTATTCATATCAGGTCCTAAATTATGTTTGGAGTTCCAAAACATCAACCAAATTTTCTCTTTCGCTTATTTTATATCATTTCAGTTTTAACACACTTATTTTTGCATGAATCCATCACTTTTCTTTGTATCATTTTGTTGCATCCAATAAAATAGCTTATAATTCTGTTTGTGTGCCTCATTTAAGGCGACAAAGCTCAGTCATATTGTTTTGTAAAATAACAAAAACATTACAGTAGGGCCTACAATTATAATGAAACTATAGTTAGAAATCTTGGTCATTTGTTCAATATATCAATAAAAATACACAAACGTTTAAGAAAAAATTTAAAGTACAGTAATCTGTGGTTATTTTTACATTACATTATGGGTAATATAATGTAGTAAGGCGTAAATGGAGAAAGAAAGTTATTTACCGTTTATTTGAACCATCAAAGAGCTTACAAATTTTATTAAATGTTCATTGAATTCTATTAAGATTATAAATTTAAGGTTAGGTTTCTTTTATTCTAGATCAATATTTTTTCGCTCTATCACAATTATTTTCATTTATTTCCAACCTTAATATCATTATATATCTGTATAATGTTTTTGTGTTTGCAAAGTTTAATTTCTCTGTGTCAACAAATCTAATATTTTAAATCACCTGTTACTTAATTGTATTAAGTTTTAAAATACTACATATACATTAAAAATTAAATACAATAATAACAATTTTTCAGTTTTATTAACGACAATTTTCCAAATCAATATCACAAAATTATTATTTTTTGGAGGGTTTCGGTTTTAGTTTATTGTCTTGGGGGCTTTCGGAAAAGTAGAAGCGTCTAGACCTGGAGACCGGGTATTGTTCATTAGCCTCGTTATCTGGGGCAGGATCCGTGGCTGCTGGAAGGGCGGCCGGAAGGTCTGCGGCAACTGAGAGGCCGGCAGGAAGGTCTGCGGCAACTGGGAGGCCGGCAGGAAGATCTGCGGAAATTGGGAGGGCGGCCGGAAGGCCTGCGGCAACTGGGAGGACGGCCGGAAGGTCTGCGGCAACTGGGAGGATGGCCGGAAGTTCTGCGGCAACTGGCGGGACGGCTGGAAGTTCTGCGGCAACTGGGAGGACGACCGGAAGTTCTGCGGCAACTGGGAGGCCGGCCGGAAGTTCTGCAGCAACTGGGAGGACGGCCGGAAGATCTGCAGCAACTGGGAGGACGACCGGAAGTTCTGCGGCAACTGGGAGGACGGCCGGAAGTTCTGCAGCAACTGGGAGGACGACCGGAAGTTCTGCGGCAACTGGGAGGACGGCCGGAAGATCTGCGCCTGCGGGGACGACTGGGGGAGGATCAGCTGGCTCGTTGAGGTACATATAGATGGCCGTTGCAGCCGCCGCCACTGTCCCAACCCCGATACAGATTTGTTAAGTGTCCGAGTGGATTACGCGTATCATTTTTACCGGGAATGGGGTTCTAAATAAAAACTACATTGTGCGAGTAAAACACCGACCGGCGGAGCGCGGACGTACGGTTTGGAATCTGGAGCTGGACTCACTGGTGGTTTGTATGAGGAGATGTTTGGAATTCGCTCCGCCAATCAGATTCGTTTATTTGAATATCGTACGATCGAAAGATCGGTAGACATGGTCTGATTTTTGGTACTGCCAACATGTGAAATGTGAATTATGGTAAAACATCGTATTTCCAACTTAATACATTACACTTCCTCCCCCTTTAAGATTAAACATAACTGGAAACAATACAAATTTGCTATAAATTTTATAAACATGAGATAACAGAAATTTAAGATAAACATTTATTGTAAGTCGTTGAAAATAAAATATGAGTAATCATACAAATTCATCATCAATAAAACAAAAAACAAGATATTGAATACATAAATAAACAAAAGCACAATTTAAAGGATTCAAAAACATTTTAAAAGTAAACAAACAGTATTCCAAGCACACTATTTACAAGTTGAGTTTAACAATAGGCTTCCGATCTCTGACCGGATATCTCCTAGCCGATTGTTGTGGTGAGGAGCGAACAGCTGATGGTGACGTCATGGATGACGCTGCGCGTCCGGTGGGGGTACTGGATATTTTTGGGCTAAAACGGGAAGCGCTTGGAGACGGACAATGGGATACACTCGGACTGCCGGACGGGCCGTTGTTCTGTGCAAGGTTAGGGGAATCAGCTGATCGACCTACCTCACGCACTGGTTCTGATTGTGGCAACAATAAATCTTGAGGAGTTATTTCTTCATTTACGTTACCTGTTAACCCAGATTGAATGCCAATTAATTGATCAATGTGTTGTTTCCACACAATACCTCCCTCTAATTTTACCAAATACGAAACTGGACTCAAAATTTTAATTACAACTCCCTCAATCCATTTATTCTTGCCTCTGTAGTCCCTAATAAGCACTAGCTCTCCCACATTCAAAATTCTTATCTTACTACCCTGGTAGTTACGGGTTTGTTTCTCTTGATTGATGCTCACAGTCTGAGACAATGAAGGCCTAATTAGGTCTAGTCTAGATCTTAAGTTTCTGTTGAACATAAGTTTTGCAGGTGTCTCATTGGTAGTTGAATGAACTGAATTTCTGTACGCTAACAGAAACCTATTTAAAGCTAAATCTACATTTTCCTTATTTGCAATAGCACATCGTATTCTCTTCTTAACAGTTTTTACTGAGTTCTCAGCATGCCCGTTACTAGCTGGGTGAAAGGGTGGTGTGAGAGTATGTCTAATACCATTCATTTTAAAAAAACTGACTAAATTCATTCGAAGTGAATGGTGGTCCGTTATCTGACACAATTTGCTCAGGGAGCCCAAATCGAGCAAAAAGAGGTCTCAATTTACTTATTGTACTTTTAGCCGAAGTAGAGCTTACTTCTTCGACCTCCAACCACTTAGTATGCGCATCAACAATAACAAGGTACAGTTTAGAATTTATAGGTCCTAAAAAATCTAAATGAATCCTTTGCCATGGATTTTTCGGGTACTCCCAAACATGTAGCATGTGTTTTGCCGGGCTTTGCCGTTCCATGAGACACAATGAACAACTGTTGGCCACAAGTTCGATATCTTTATCGATAGACGGCCACCAAATGTAAGACCGTGCGAGTGATTTCATTTTAACGATTCCGAGATGTCCTGAATGAATTTCCCCCAAAACAAATTTACGTAAAACTTTAGGTACAATGACTCTATGACCCCACATTAATATTCCCTGCTCAACAGTTATTTCATTTTGTCTCTGAAAATAGGCATTTAGTTCATTTTCATAGTTATTTGGCCATCCTGACATAACATAACTTAGTACTTTACTGAGTTCAGGATCTTTCAAAGTTTCACGTTTAACATCAGTAAAACTTAAAGGTATTTCATTCTCTTTTAAACACTGTAAAAAGGAACCAACATAATTTATATTATCATCACTACAGTCCCTTATTGCGTCATCTAATGAAATGGGCAACCTAGACAGACAATCTGCTTGCACGCGTGGGTTCGAATCCCATCCTCGTCGCCAAAAATGTTAAGTGTCCGAGTGGATTACGCGTATCATTTTTACCGGGAACGGGGTTCTAAATAAAAACTACATTGTGCGAGTAAAACACCGACCGGCGGAGCGCGGACGTACGGTTTGGAATCTGGAGCTGGACTCACTGGTGGTTTGTATGAGGAGATGTTTGGAATTCGCTCCGCCAATCAGATTCGTTTATTTGAATATCGTACGATCGAAAGATCGGTAGACATGGTCTGATTTTTGGTACTGCCAACATGTGAAATGTGAATTATGGTAAAACATCGTATTTCCAACTTAATACATTACAAGATTGACAAAACTTTGTTGTCACTGCAAAAAAAAAAAAAATCAGTTTTCAGCTATACATAAAACATGAATAAAGTAGCATAATTCTTTTACACTGTCCCTCATTGTCACCAGGACTGCTTTGATCAGTATCGGCCTGTTGAGTAAGTGATAATATAATGGTCTGGCTATCCATCGCTTAGGTAGATATTTACTTTTTACAAATATTTACAAAAGTGATTTCTATCGTGATCGAGGAATTGTTCAGGAACTTGTAGATTTGATCGGTGTAGCGATGTCACTAAAATTTAATGAGTTTGACACTAAACTCATTTGATAGTATAAAAACCTAAATCACATTTTTTTTTTTCAAAATAATCATCAGAGAGACGGGAGTATCTATAGGATAACTTAAAAAGATCTGTTTGGATTCATTCAAGTAGTGATAAGGGTGTATTGCCCTAAATGTATGGTGAAAGTTCTTTTCATCTTCTACGTTAGCGTGCCAACTTTAGCAAATAGTAGCCCACCTATATAATAATTGTATGACATTAGGTAAATTTAACCATTAAGCAAAAGATTTATATGTGATCAACAAGATAAGAATATAAAAATGAAATATCGTACCTTATTAAATCAAAGAATCTCATTATGTCGCCAATGATAGATATTTATGATAGGTTTTAACACAGTTTATTATTATTATTATTTTTTTTTAGAATCAAGTGCTTTAAATTGAAAAAAATATACTGATTCAGGTTGCTATGGATATTTCATTTTACAATTAATTAATTATGTTAATGTTATTAAATTAAAAGCCTTAATAATAGAACACAAAGTTATCTATGATCCTGGACATATCAAAGGATTCCTTGCTCGTATCAGCCAGCCAGATAGACTTGCAATAGATTCACATTAATACAACTTTAAAAATCAAATGTCTTCCAAGGTGTTTCTCCTAATGTTTAATATTATTCATATTTTTATTTCAAAGATAACTTTTTGACGTTCATTTATAACCAGAAATTTGTTTAGATTTTTTCTATATAAAAACAAACAAACAAGTGGTCTTACGTGCAATAAGTGATGAATTCAGAAGAACTGTGTGCTTAAGTCATGCGATATTATAAAATTATATTCAAGTACATACTATGCCCCCGGCAATATATGGACATTTGTTTATTTCGTTTGTTTTTCTGTTGCCATAACATGGCAATCCACTTTTTTAGGGAGATGAGAAATAATCCTTTTATGCACACAGGTGGCTAACAAGAAGAGTGGGAATCCTTTATCTAGTAGTGCATCTAGCAGACTACCTATAGTGGGTAAAAGTAACGATGTTTACAGGTTAAAAACTCTCTTATAAACTTTTTTTAAGAATGTAGTCTTGAAATTTGTTTTAATTTTAGTAGTTGGCAAGAAAAGGTTAAAGGTGAATCCTTTCAGTTGGATAAATCAGTAGATGTTTAATATTTTTGTGACCAATCACATTAACGCACGTGTTCAATGTGATTATAATGTTCATTGAAGTAATGCCATAGGAATCGTGAGAGCCTATGCTGAAAGGACGTTGTTGTTGTTGTTATTGATGGATAAGGAGACCCCGGCCGAACCGTTGAGCACGTCTGCCTCTAATGGGCATTTTGCGCAAGCCCCCGGAAGGATGGGATATTGAAGGAAGAGAAAAGGTGAGGCACGGGACAGACTGTCCACTCATGTTCCAGCTAGGGGTTTCTATGCCCATCACACTCCTCTCCCCCTGCTGTCTTGAACATATGTTCCATGGCAAGGGGTTTCCATGCCCATAGCATTTCTACTCACCCCCTGCCGTTTACATATATTCCAGCATTCCAGCTAGGGATTAACCATGCAGTTCGCATTAACCTCCCGCTGTCTTGAACATGAATGGGGTTTGAAGGAAGGGAAATTGTCATAGTGGACAGCCAAAAGACTTACCACAGTGTTATGACAACTTCGTTTGCTGTACCCAATGTCAACTTCGCAAATAGTATTGAAACTAGTTTTAAAGTTGTCCTGGGATGTTGAAAGGACGTTATTCGTTGTGACAATCGAGGCGACCGGCGACGACGCCTGGAAATCGTCCAACACAATTTTGATATTGCATTCAATTGCCTACAAGACTAATGACGGGACCGCCGTTACTTGAAATGCATATGGCGACACAGTTTCTTTTTTGCGCCCCCAGATACTCTCGAATGTTTAGGATAGTTTTATTAATTTATTTACACACTGGACTACATTAAAATGTAAGGACCTTCCTCTTCTTAAGATTAGGAGATTTGAATTGTTATAATAACATTTGGGTGAGGGTTTTAGAGGAAATTATTTACAAATAAATATGGGTTAGGCAAAAGTCTGGACACCCCCAGTTAACTTTTTAACGCGTTGCAGTAGGAAAACCAAACTCGGCACATGTTTACAACATCAAAATCTGCACTTTTTCATCAACTACACAACTTTGCCCCAGCCCCCAAAATGGGGTATTTTGGGGGCAGCTCCAAATTTTCAAATGTAAACCCCTATCAAGTGACCCCTCATTTCAAACGGTGTATCAAGAGAAATTAAATGGCCCAAACCGGAGGTCGATATCTCGCCCCTAACCAAAATGGCAGCCATTTCAAAATTTGAGATGGGCAAGCAAGTATAAGTCTGGACACCCCCAGTTAACTTTTTAACGCATTGCAGTAGGAAAACCAAACTCGGCACATGTTTACAACATCAAAAACTGCACTTTTTCATCAACTACACAACTTTGCCCCTGCCCAAAAAATGGGGTATTTTGGGGGCAGCCCCAAATTTTCAAATGTAAACTCCTATCGAGTGACCCCTCATTTTAAACGGTTTATCAAGAGAAATTGAATGGCACAAACCGGATGTCGATATCTCATCTCTAACCAAAATGGCAGCCATTTAAAATTCGAGAAAGGTAAATTGACATTTGTTGAAATTAAATCGGAAATTAGCTTTTTTAGAATTGAGAATATCTGGAATTATTTTAGAATTAAACCTACTAGTTCATTTCTGCTACTAGGTTCAATTCTAAAATAATTCAAAAAATTATAAATTCTAAAAAGCTATTTTCCGATTTGATTTTAACAAATGTCAATTTACCCTTCTCGAATTTTAAAATGGCTGCCATTTTGGTTAGAGATGAGATATCAACATCCGGTTTGAGCCATTCAATTTCTCTTGATAAACCGTTTAAAATGAGGGGTCACTAAATAGGGGTTTACATTTGAAAATTTGGAGCTGCCCCCAAAATACCCCATTTTGGGGGCAGGGGCAAAGTTTTGTAGTTGATGAAAAAGTGCAGTTTTTGATGTTGTAAACATGTGCCGAGTTTGGTTTTCCTACTGCAATGCGTTAATAAGTTAACTGGGGGTGTCCAGACTTAGTCTATACTTGCTTGCCCATCTCAAATTTTGAAATGGCTGCCATTTTGGTTAGGGGCGAGATATCGACCTCCGGTTTGCGCCATTTAATTTCTCTTGATAAACCGTTTAAAATGAGGGGTCACTCGATAGGGGTTTACATTTGAAAATTTGGGGCTGCCCCCAAAATACCCCATTTTGGGGGCAGGGGCAAAGTTGTATAGTTGATGAAAAAGTGCAGATTTTGATGTTGTAAACATGTGCCGAGTTTGGTTTTCCTACTGCAACGCGTTAAAAAGTTAACTGGGGGTGTCCAGACTTTTGCCTAACCCTGTATACGAACCATTGTGTTGGTAGGTGCTGTAGTCAGCCTGTGACCAGTCGCCGTGGGGGAGCAATTAGGGGCCGAGGGCTGCGGAGTGATGTGGATGTGGCGGACCAAAGGGCTCCGGTGTTTGTCGGTAATCAAGTGTCACGGGGTGGGCGGCGGTGGTGTCGGCTGCCGGGGGTGGGCGGGGGGGGGGGGGGCGGCGGGCGGTGGGCGGCGAGCCGCGCCAGGGAGGCAACCCTGCATTGTTGCCACGTGTTCCATAATCACACAAAATACTCTGATAATTCCATGTCCTACGATAATTTTCTTCCCCTGAAAGCTGCAAACGATCGAATCCTTTAAAAGACCATTATATTACCTATAGCCAAGCTAGAGCAGTATTGCCAGCATTTTGGATCAGCTAAGGAATTTGCCGATTTTTTTAAAAATTTAACGCAGTTTTTGCAAAACGTTAATTCAAATCCCTTAACAGAAATGTTTAGGTGGAAAGAAATCTCGCAACAGTACTAAAACTAATAACAAAATTTACGTGAAGGATACTTATTTATTCAATAAACTATTTTACTGGCTATAGCTTATACAGGTCTCTCCATGACACATTGTTAATATTACTCTTATACTATCTACACTCCCATGTATTTAATAGTCAACTGAAATAAAAATCATCCAAAAATATTCCAAGTATGGTAGCGTGGTAATATGTTTAAATTATAAGACTAAGCACAACAACGTTTTTCAAAATGGTAAATTTTTTGAACGGGTTTTTATCTTGGTATTTATTTACGTTCGAAAAGCAGAACTGCACGACAACAATTATTTTATATAATTCCTCAGCGTGATAAGGAAATCTCGTCGCGGAATATGTTACCTCCCGGTCCAATAATTACAAGGTAGGTACGATAATTCGGAGGGGTTGATACGGTAATCGGTGGTGGCGGCGCGAGGACGCTGGGGGGCTCAGTGGGTCGTGATGACTGCTGCTGTGCGTGCGGCGAGTGTCTCGAGTGCTTGTGCTCTGTGAGTCAGTGATCCGAATCCCACGGTGAGTAGTACCATATGTCCAGACACCACTGCTCGTTCACTAACCACACAAGATATGCATTTATTTTTAAGAAATTAATCCGACCCATTCATCAAAATGAGGTTAAAACCCGCAACGCAATAAAAACCGCAATAAGGATATACTATAATGTCTATAAATTAATTTTGTTGTCTTATAAGGATTGCCGGGAGGTGCGGGGTGTCACCAAGGATGTGTTGCGAGGGCCCGCTCGGGAGGCTTGTAAGGATCGCTCCAGGGCGGCGCGGGCTGCCGATCGCGAGGGTGATTAATCCCTCTCAGCCTACCCTTCGATGAAGGACTTTAATTGATGGGCTCCTCAATTCTGATAAACTTCCTTCAAGAACTGTAGCGGAAACTTATTTACTCTGCCTTTTAAATTTGGAGAAAACTGAATGTTAGCTGAATTGATTCAATTTAGATTCAATATAACTATCTGGAGTTTCTATTAAATACTGCTAAAAGGGTAGGCCCAAGATTTAATGTTGAACTACTAACACAGGATGTCTTGGAATCATTGCGATGAAAATAATAAAATGTCACCTCTGCAAGTTTTATGGAAGGAAAAATAAATTTCTGTATTGTATAGTTTTCAATTATTTAACTATTTAGTACAAAAAAACGCCGTTTATAACAATGTTAAACCAATTATTTTGATACTACTATATTTATAACCATAATGAGAAAATAAATCAAATTGAATAAATATATAAAAAGACGCAGAATATTGTAATATATTAAATATTACAGGATCTTGGATTTTGTAATTATAATGACTAATAAAAAAAATATATAAATTACCTGAAAATGTCTCTATATTGAGCAAAATACATTGCATTCAAGACTCTTCTCGAGACACACCGACTAACAGCTGTTTGGATATGGTTTTGAAGAACAACGAACCAAATTATGAATATTTTTGCGATAGCTCGCTTGGATGTGGTGCAAATAAATCAAATTTAAAATTTATTATTAATTACGAAAAAATCCTATATAACTCTGCAAAATTAATGTTTCCAAATGAGAAAAATCAATAAATTAAATGTGCTTTTTGTAGAACAATTTAATCTTGGATATTAATTTAAGAATCAGTTCTACTGTAGGCTATCGGACATATAAAACAGTATCAAACCTTGTGGGAGATGATCGATTCTGATGGTTTTTGTAACATCACAATTGGCTGAATTAAATATTGTTTCATTTGATTCGTATCTTTGTAGCTTCAAGTGTAGAAAATATACACTCAAATGCCTCTAAATAAATTGAAAAATCAAATAACGTTCACAAATATGTGAAATTTGTGCCTTTAGAGGACCGTTGTAGACGGTATATGCAAATGTAGCTTCGTTGACCCAATGGCGGCAGTAGCTGACTATACAGGGAAGGTATCAGGCGTACAATCCATCCACCGTCGACTCATCTCGTTTGGTACTTTACCATTTATCGCATCATAACTTTTGTATGAACGTCGTAGCTCGTAGTTGATTTTCTTTGTTAATATTACTCAGAAAGGAGTAAGGGGGGGGGGGGAGGGGGGTTTGACGGAAATATTTTCCTTACATGTTTTATGATATTCATTGAACTTCCTAAGGAAAAAAACCTGATACCCCAATGGGTATCATACAAAAAATAGGATGGTGCGAAGGTAAATGTACAATTTTAAATATAGAATTTCAACATAATATAGGATGTAAAAAAAAACTGTGACTATCTCCTCATATTTGTATTCTACATATAAAAATCAATTGAAAATGTTCAGTAAAATGTTTACGATTTCGGCTTCGTTTAGCCTTAGGCGTTGACGTTGACGTATTAAATTATCTAACCAATGTTACCAAGTTTGTAAAAAGTTGACAACAAATAATGGAGTTATTGAGATTTTTGTGCATAAAAACATTGATTATCCATTATAATGCATGCAAATTTAGTAAATTTTCATCGAAAAATAGCAATAACTCCGTTATTTCTGTTAGATCCTAACAAACTTGGTATCGTTGGTTGGATGATTTAATTTGGCAGCTTTTTTTCCAAATTAAAACAAATAGGAAAATAATTATTTTTCTGAAAATGAAAGTTGATGTTACAAAGGTTCATGCCAATTAGGAAATTAATGTATGTTAAGGAAATAAAATTATTTAGTGTAAAAACAAAATGGCTGATCATGTGAGGCGCCCCCGCTCGGCCCATATCCCAACCTTGGATGAACCAGATACAATATACACATTTCCACAATACACCACGTGGTTTTAGGCCTAAGTACTTTGAAATGGCTAAGCTTATAGAGAAAACCTTCAATAAAATTGATTTAAGATTGGTTTATCAATTACCTTTATTTTGTCTACAACTGTATTAAACGTCTAATGGAATAATCTGAAGAAACCATGCTTATTTAAATCAAACTCAGAAATATTTAGGAATTGTAAAATCTTGTTTTTGGATGGACGATGGACTTTTAACTGGCTGGGTAGCTGAGTGGTTATAGTGCTCGCCTTTGAATCCAAAGGTTGCCGGTTCGATCCTGAGGAAAGTCAGTAGCTTTTTAAAGGATCGATTCCGGACCCAGTTGCCATTTGTCATTGGGCTATTAATTAATGATGCTTTCTAACAACTGGTCGATGTTAGATAGTAACAAGACTGGGGTTTGGACCGTTCCCCGTCAAAACGTTAAAAAATGCCACTGGCGTAGAAAGACACAAAATACAAAATACTTCGTGCACTGATAAGGGCGCACGACAACATCGCGTCTATAGGTGGACTGGTGGCGCGAGCACGGTGGTGTTGGTGTAGCTCAGCTCTCCAATGGCGGCTCTGGGAGGTGCGGCGTTTGTTCGCCGACACAGAGCTTCAAACCGCGGAGACTCATAAAGGCTGATCACTACTCAGCTCATAGGTTATACTTTGTTACGGTTTGATGCTTTAGATAGGTCTTAAAAAAAACATATATGGTGTTACTAAAAAGCTATGAAACATTAAAATTTTGTTACCGAAAAAACCATCTGAAGATGAGGCCCCCTGTCTCTTGAGGCCAGGGGGCAAATTGCCCCCTCCCCCTCTTGGCGGCCCTGGTCAAACGTCATGTACTGTTTGAAAATTTGTTTGAACGGCAACTTGCCATCTAGACCAGGTTGATTCTCAGCTGACTATGATTAGAGCTCATGTCACTTATCCTAGGGTGTAGCTTAACGTTCTACACCGAACTGGAGACAAAAAGGTAACTCGAACCACTTTTCTACAAGTTCAGTGGCAAACTCTCCAATATGAATGAAATTAAAATAATGAGAACACGGTTATTTTATCAGGGCTATTGAAATAAAAGATTAAGGGACATAGGTAATGTAGAAGTCAATTTAAGGTGCGGTTACACATAGTAGGAAAGGACACGGAAAGGAAACGGACGGGACATTCGCCGTGTCGGATGGATCACCAGATGAGCATTCATTTGCCAAATGTCGTATCCCGTCCTGGTATGTGTAGCCAGTGTAACCAGCCCTTCCGGACACTATCAGAAAATTCTGAAGGTAGCTCTGTGTTGGAGTGAGTGTGTTGAGGCGGCCGGCGGGATGAGCAGTGTCGGAATGAGTAGAAATGTTTGGTCCGTATCCCAATATGTGTAGCCACCCCATCAGAATTTTGTCCGTGTCCTTTCCGTTTCCTTTCCGTTTCCTTTCCTGCTATGTGTAGCCGTACTTAAAAAATATAAAAACCATATTTCAAGCCACAGGAAAATTTGAGGGTTTTGATATAAAAACTGTTTGTCAGAAACCTGGTCGGTGTCGTTGGAATAAGTTAGAAGATGTTGCATTCTTTAAGGCAACAATATGATTTTTTTTTGGTTTTCATTTTCCGGTTTTCTAGGCGTTGTCTCAATTAATAAAGACATTTAGTTTGACTTACTTAGGTCTAAACCAATCAGTTCGAAATTACTTCTTCATTGTTGCTCATCCCCTATTTTGGTTCACTTACTGAGAATTTCAAGGAGGATTATGAGGAAGGTTAGGGAACAACTTATTGAGAACGAAAATTCAGTGAAAATGGCCTTTTTCAAAACTAACTTTGACTGAAAAAAATTCTATTTTTCAGTCAAAGTTAGTTTTGGTCTACTAAAGTAACCATTAGGGAGATATCAGACGCATTCTTCACTCACAATTCGCATCCGGGTAATTTTACATAATCAATTTGACAAACACCTACCTAAATCACTCCGGTCTTTCGTAATAAGTAACACCCCTTCTTTATTTACAATTGCATAAGATTAAGACCAATATCTTAGAATCGTCCTGTAGAACTAAGACCAATCAAGGAAAATTAATTAAGCTGGGAGGAAAACTGTGTTTCAATAGACCTGACGGTTAAAACTTGTTAATTAAAGGTGCAAATCTTTTACTGACCCTGCAGCTAATTTCAAAGAGGATATTAATCGACTTTCAACCTTTCTGAGCTCTCACAACTAAAAACCACAGTTAATGTTTTTATATATATTATGTTAGATTTTATATTTCCTTGTATATTGTATACCAGAATATTGCTATTAAACACATTTTAGTAGTAAGACCAAACATTTCCTTTAACACTAGTACTATAATTCAAGAAAAATCTTTATGTTAAAATTAAATAATTAGTATATTTAATCCGTGGTTATAAATAATTTTATCAAAACTTTTTATATGAAATGAGTAATTTCTAGATAACTTTGATTATTCTGAAATGAAATTATACTAAAAATGATAATAGTTTTAAATGTTGAATACAGTTTTAATAGAAAACGTTTATTTTCGGGGATTAACGAATATAGAAGAAATACAGAGTAGGAAGCTACTTTGTAACTTTAGTAGATTTAGTATAACGATGTGGGTTTATATGAATGGCTAAAGTAGCTTGCTTTTGTGATTTTAAGGCAGGAGTTTGAGGAAAGATGGGCTATAAATTTGATTTACATTCATCCGAGGTGCCATCATCCGCAATGATTGCCATTCGAGAGTTGCGATATTTTTTTTATTTTGAACGTTCATTAATCAATGCTTAAAATTACTCTTTAAACTAATAACTAAAAATACTATCTTGAACTTCAACTAAAAACCTTTTTATATTGTATGAGATTTATTTATAGCATGGATGATAAAAAATTTAATAATTATAAAATAAAACAAGCAGCATAACATGAAAATCATGACAGAGAAAGAAGTTTTGCTAAATTTCTGATTCATTATCTTCTATTTATTAATATGCGTGTTCCGTTTCCTCCTTTTTTTCTCAGCTCGTGTGCATTTTAGGGGGAATCCGCGCATACCGTTAGAAAGGTATAGTCATATAGATGAGAAGAATCTCATTCTAATTCACATAGGACTCCAGGGCTAAGTCCAACAGGATTTCAAAGTTCCATTGTTAATTGAATTTTTACTCTATGGAACATAGAGTATAAAATTCTATACGATCGAGTTTAAATTTCACTTAGGCGAATTTTAGACCCCCAAAAGGCTTTTTTATTACCAATTTGATTTCAATGAAATTCTCAGGTTAGATTTTAAGTATTTTAAACTAGGTAATAAACTATAATCGAGCAATTATTTTCAAGTATTAAAAAAGCTTATTTTCCGGAATTTTTGACAGAACTTTAGTTGTTTTGGCTACATGATTTGACTAATGTAGTTGCTATGATCAGTTTATATTCCCCCATCGCAGCTGAGCTGAGTTGTCGCTGTGTATGCTGAAAACAACATAACTTTTCTTGTTTATATCTGCTCGCCGTTATGTTACGTTTTTAAACAAAATTTAATTGATATTTTGACAGACCTATTTGTTAAATTAAATAGATCAACACTGATGTTTACTTGTTGAAGTTACAAATTATACCAAAAGATAGGCATGTTGATGTGGAATGAATTGCTGTCGTACGGAATTATGCGATTAACTAATTTATGGGATACAAGTAATATCTATTTGGGAGAAAGATTTAAATTGAACAACTAATTAGAATGTGTTGTGCCATTGTAGCCTATGTCTCAGGTAACAAAATATGCATTAAGTGTTAAGTAAGCATAATTCTACAATACTTACATTACTTGATTTTTATTAATTTGCAATCATGGATTTTAAATTGTATTGTTTTTTTCGCTCTACAATCTATTTACCTTTAATATTGTAAGCACAATAATTATTAAGTTACTTGCTTGTTTTGAGGTCTTAGCTAAAATCATTGTTTGTATGTATTTATTTGTAGGCCAGGCCTAGGATGTACGCCGGTTGACTTTGGACGGTTAGATGACGTTCCACTCTTCACATTCGAGGAGATGGAAACCTCCGTTCACTCCCTAAACAGCAACAAGGCTCCTGACCCGGACGGGATTCCCAGCGAGGCTTTAAAGAAAATATTTTCAATTAATGCTGACTTGTTGTTGAGAATGTACAACACCTGTTTGGTAGAAGGGGTGTTTCCGGCTCCCTATGGAAAACCGCAAGACTTGTACTGATCAGCAAGGGCAAAGGTGATCCCGAGCTGTCGTCGACCCACAGGCCTTTCTACACGTTGGACACGGCTGGGAAGCTGTTCGAGAAGCTGATCCGTTCCCGCCTGACCTCTGCCATGGAAGCTGCCGGGGACTCATGCACCCGTCAGTGTGGCTTCAGAAAGGGACGGTCAACGATTGACGCTATCACCAAAGTCCATGGAGAGCTGTGAAGAGAGCCGAGAGCCACAACCATTTCCCTCGCTGTGTAGTGCTTCTTGTTACGCTTATGTCAAGAATGCCTTTAAATCGGCGAGGTGGGTCGATATGTTGGATGAGCTTCGCAACACCTTTCGCGTTCCTGCATATCTGTTGTGACTCATCGAGGATCATCTCCGCTCTCAAAGCCTTACGACCGTGCTCACGGTCGTGCTGGGAGCACGACACCCGAGGACGATGGACAGCGCGACTTATCAAGCACGTCCAACCATGGGTGGAACGGCGGCCAATTCTTGACAATTCACGGCTATTTTCGGTCGTACCTGAACCGGATGAGCAAGACCGGTTCACCGGACTGCATTTATTGCCCGGGCGTTCCCGACGATGCGGAACACACATTCAATCAATCAATCAATCAATCAATCACCTTATTCATAATTTGTACAAGCATTTTTACAAAGTTAATACTGGCACAAATGTAGAATGGCGTTAATTACAATTTCATTGCTAACTTAGAAACTAAAAAATGAAGTTACATTTCCCACAAAAAAATAGTTGCATAAATCAAACATATCACAGCTAATTAAATTTTTCTATTCATTAAAAAAATCATCAAAACATTCTTCCGCTGCCCCTGTTGGGAAGGGTCCCGCCTGAAGGCCACACAAATCTTTGGTGCATTTTCGGTGGACTCGGTCTGCCAAAAGATCTTGGAGGATGATGGCAACTGGGATTGTTTATCACAGTTCGTCCGTTCATCCTCCTGGAAAAGAAACCCGATCTGGACCGTGAAGTGGCCCAGATCCCTTGATCGAGTGGCTGGATAAGGAGTGAGCCCCACCGGCATTAGCCAAATTTAGGCCTAGCCTGACGTAATGTGATAAAAAATTCCAGGTTATAATCCTAAAGAGTAGAGGAGGTTTTTTAGTGGATAACCCCGTTTTTTAGGGGAGCCCCACACTACAGGCTTGCCACCTGTGTGCGTAATGCATTTTTCTCACCTCTCCCTAAAAAAAAAGAATCATAAAAAGCGTCACCTAATAACTTAAAAAGTGAGTAAAAATTCTCGTACGGGACGGACATCGGAGCGTATTCCTAGTATTATGGAGTAAAGATGATTGATTGCCTCATTAGGCAGCTGTTGTAAAAACAATTACTAGAAAAACAGGAAGAACAGATGTTTCAGTTTACAATGTTTTTAAACTTAATTCTTAGAGTCCTGATCAACTGAAATTTTGGTCGAATTTCTGGCGGTCTCTAGTTAATAATATCTGATATTAATAGGTTGACTTATTAACTAATTGGTCATGAATAATATTAAATTTGAAAAAAGGTAATGTATTCCTATGTCACTTTTTGTACACATGAGAAGGAACTAAAATAGTTTATAAAAAACGTAGCAAATGAGAACAAGGGACCCTCCCATTCTCCTTAAATATAATTCCTCTTTTTTCCGTCAATAAATTAATTTTAAACACAAAAAAAATTAGTAATAAAACATTTTAAAACCCAACCATATTGTTCGATTTGTTCACTTCACACTTTTAGTGCTAAAGATGGCTTTGTTACCATAAATTTGCAGCTAATAGCAATTACATGAACAATAGCTGTCAATAATTGCTTGACGGTGACATTCGAGTGGTCCAATCAAAGGAGGGCCACATTATTGTGACATCATTGCAGTTGCCACCATGTAATAATGGTTGATTGATTTGATCAATGGCCACTGTAACGTGTGTCGACATGGCCGTGGGTGTTATTATTTTACTGTACCACGTGCTATCGACAATTATATAGGGTAAGCATAACTTCTTTCATGCACAATGGTATGAGAAGGAAGTTTATATCAAACTGAAATCGGAACTGACTTAAAACGGTTTGTGATTCTACATATAGAAAACTAGCACTAGACAGTCCTAAATTTGACAAGTCCTGCAAACCTTTGGGTACTCCGGTTTCCAATATGTGAAGTGTAACTTCAAAAGTATTGTTATAGACGGAACTCTCCTCATCCTTCTATAGATGGACAGATAGAAGGAACTCTCTATCTGTCCATCATAATTATTGTGGGAGTTTGATAATTCTGGTTGAAATGGTCCCTTTTCATAAAAAAAAAAATAGTTCTCTCTAAAAATATTTTCAGAATTGATTCGATTTTTCTTTAGGGGTTGAAAGTAACAGTCTTGTCACTATCCAACATTTAATTAGCTGAATACTGATAATTCAATCCACAAAGTTAAATGGAAGAGGATTTAATGATATGACTTAAATGATAATGTTATAGTGATCTCGTTTGCTTCGCTTGCTCGCCTCTAGAGGCTTAACTCGCTCACTATTCTCATTTCGCAACACTTACTCTAATAAATCCCCTTTTATTTGTTCTATACTTTCAATATTAATGAAGTATTTCATTCCTTAAAATTCCTCATCATCCAGTATATTGATTATTTTATTATAATAAAAATTCACTTTCCAAAAGATAAACATATTAATAATTATATTAAGATACCCAGAATATATTAATTTAAGTGTGGGTTGTTGCAATATGTTAACAACGTTAGTGAGCAATGTTGACTTAAACAATTTAATTTAGTCTCTGTTACACTTACATGTTAGTAAGTTTTAACAAGCCTTTACAACAGTTTTACTATATACAAAAAATGCAGTGTAGAAGATAATAATGGGGCTATAATAAGTTTACTACCGCATGATGCAATATGATGGTGTGTGTGATGTAATAATTAATCACATTTTGCGGCATTGTGCATAACTTCAATAATGGATAATCCTATTAACCTGGGAAGGTGGTGGCTGAAAACGGACATTAGGAGGTTTTAATGAATACATTTGCATGTGTAACTAAGACCCACGGCATGATCATGAGTTGGAGAGTTATTTGTTGGACCCATAACAATTGTTTTGAACCTTAATCTTTTCAGTTTATTTTTTGTCCAGCAAAGTGGGGTATATTAAGCAGTAAAAACATTAATAATGATAAAATAAATTAAATAAAAGATAATTTTATAAAAAAAAACTTAAGATAATTGTCATGTGCGTATGCAAAATACCACAGTTGAAAATGTGTGCAGTGTGTAGTTTTAAATAGTTTCCAATTTAAATTAACCAGCGTGTATCCCGCCGCGGTACCGGATGTAAGCATAAGTTCCGAGCGCGGCGAGCAGTCACACCCCTGCAAGACGCTAGAGGACTTAAGTAATTAACTGTAAACATGTCATCATTGTACGACAGACTACTTGTAATGAATACAATTTCTCTGCATGACACAGTGAAACCCGTTTTGCCGAGGCTTGGGAATACACATTGGATAGAGTGTTGTTTAGAAGAAATTAAACCATTTCAATATCTTACGTTTTATAACTCCTTTTTAATTACCATAAATGTTTTGGTTTATTGTTTATATGAACTAAAAAAATACACACTCTAACATGCTGTTGATGTATGTACTAAATAAATAATATTTATTTTGTGTGAAAAAATAGAAGTGCAATGAAAAGTTGGCAACGCAGCTTTTATATAACCAATAAGATATATATCAATAGTTGCAACCAATTACAATGTTTTAATAAAGGTTATAAACTTAGTTACAATAAAAATCTTTAAAAAGGTTTGAGGTTTAAAAGACTTTTTCCTTTTTACAATTTCTGGAAATTATTATTCAATTTCCCTCCCTTTAGCTTGTTGCCTTAGTTTTATGAATTAATTTCATTGATAAATAAAATCTGTTGTTAAATTTATTTGACAAAATATTAAGAAGTCTAAGCCAAGCTGTTTGATGTGACGTTTTGAGACTCTCGGTTGAACAAGTTGTCCCGTGTAATGTACTTTGGGAGCCACTTATCTATTCTCTAATGCAACACAAAGTCAAACCGTGTCAAAGGCTCGCAGTAAAGTGCTACTGCATCTAGGGTTTGAGGAGAGTCCTTTGGAGAAAAAACAGTTTCGAGTAACATTTTGTTTCCTCTATCAACATCATATTACGTTTAGACCTAATTAATTATATATTTTTTTCATTATACCTCAAAGCCACTGCGTTTTAAAAGTAGAATATTCCGTAGTCGGATCAGTGGGTACAAGGATTGTCTTTGAGCTATTTTCTCGTTTAACTCTACTTTTTTACTCAGAGCTGATTTTAATAATTATTCAGTATCTTATTTTTCTACTATAAATTGAAATAGTTCCTAATTTTACTGATCTTTATTAAAAATTTAAATTTAAGGTTAGTATTTCATATTATTACAGGTCTAACATTGTCTTTTGAATTGTAAATGTTATTTAAATTAAGTGTTAAACATGAGTCAAAGTTGTTATTTTGCAACAGTTTGACATTTTTGTATTGTGGCTAGTGGAGTTAAGGCTTGACAGGGTTGCAGTTGCAGTGTTGCCAATATATCAGTGTTATTAGTTACATTACTGCCTGTGTTTGCCGTGTTTAGGAGCCCATAAACTGATACCGCAAACCATAATTAATTGCAAGCTAATCTTGTTGGGATGTTGTTCAGTTTAAAGTTTATAACATTACATCGATAAGCTCCTGTAAATGCATGTACTGTAGTTCTAAAGTTACTTCAATGTATTAATTAGACTTAAGTCTAAAGTATGTTTTTATCGTTGTTCTCCTAAGCCTTTCATGATTTTAATTTTAAGTGCGTCTGTATTTTATCATAGTAAAATATTAACTAAGATTATTTATTATAAAATGGATATTAATAAGGCGTGAAGTGTATAAAGGTGAAGCATTCAAGATTATTTTGATTTCGTCAATTACAAATTTGACTAATAGGACTATTTTTTTCAACATGCATATATAAATTTTATTGTTTTGGTTTATTCAGACTCGTGAACAGTCTAATTATAATTTACAGTATTAAGCTCTATAACTTATATTAATATGCAAGCACGTTTCTTAACCTAACTTTTTCTCAGCTTGTGGGCATCGTAGACCATATCCGCGCATATAGACTACCGTTAGAAAGGTATCGTCCTGTAGATGAGCCCTTATAGAAACTTAAAGAAAATTATAGAAACTTTATAATGGGCATAAAAATTACACCTCACTTTTTTGCAAAATTATCGTAAAAGTGTGTTTTTCTGAGCAATTTATCGGAGCAATGGCGTTTTTCTGTCAACGGACCCCTCAGTCTCGCACTTTGAGATCGTAATTTACTCGTATTTCAAATTAAGTCATGCCGCCATGATTTACAAAACTGAAGTGCTCCAAAGTAAGAGAAGATTAAACGCTCGGAAAAAGCTGGAAGGATCACGTGTTCGCCGAGGAATAATTGCAGCCATTTTTCTTGCGAGGTTAACTACTACTTATTTCTTGGAACGCTAACCGCATTGCTCCTTTAAAGAGCTTTATTTTTAATTTTGTCCGTATAATTCCTTTTAAGAAGCGTATAAACAAAAATATAAAATTGTTATTTTATTTGTGAAAATATATGAGTTTATAATAGCTAATTTAATTGCTTTACAATGAAACTATTTATTAAAAAGCGACTTTTTTTTACAAAAAACTTTTGTTACTATGGTATAAAACTTCTGGGGGGACACTTAACCAAGAGTCATGTCGGCGTTAGTTGCATGTGTCAACGTGAAGAGACGAACGAGTTTTTAATGACCAAAACTTTTGGCTTCAAACTAATGATGATAATAATAATCTTTTACAAATTATGCATCCATTACAGTATCAAACGAAGATGCTGAGCAGGATGATGTATATACTTGAGAATGACTTTAAACTTTTAAAGGCTTTCCTGACATGTATGGTCAATTCAATATAAAATTATGGAAAAATATATTTATACATTTTCAATGTGTAAGACATGAAAGGACAGAAAACCATTAATATTAAAAAAAACAGATTTTGTTGAGGGATAATTAACTCACAAACAATTTTACAAATTATTTTGTTCTTTTATTCATGAATGATATATAACCTATCTTAATGAGGTCCTTTAGCATGTTTTCTTTTTATTCACTCCATTTAATTTTTATATAAAAATTACTTTTGGAAACTAAATTTTTCGAACTAATTTGATCTATAACTAAAAATTGGTTCGTCCACTGGAACTCTTCGGGGAGCTGCTATGTCACCAAATTTTTTTCAGACCAGGGTTTAGTGGAGGTGTCTTCAATAGCTCCTAATGAGCATATTTCATTTTTATACATTTGCGATGTAATTTATAATTTATTCATAATTTAATTACTCACAAAACAATGAAGCTATAAAATACAAAACTTACTATCAGAATATGCAATTCTTGATAAATCCTGTCAAAAGTATTACGATACCCTGTCAGGGTTATTGTTTAAATTATTGTTATACTCAAACCATTAGAAAATGTGTCTTTCAAAACTTTTCTTTGCTAAAGACATTTGTAGTTAGTTATTAAAAAATAGAATCTCCAAATTCTGTTAAAAGTTTGCTATTTACTATTCACCCAAGTATGGTGTGAGAGGGTGTTTTTGTACTAGGAGGGTAAAGATCGTCTTTATTTGGAATTTGTTAAAGTCGTCTTATTTATTTGAAATAAAATACTTGAAAAATACTGATTTTAGAAATTGGATGTTACAACTCTAGTACTTTACAATGATTGATGCTTACATACAATGTTTATTTTAACCATTAATAGTGATACAACCACCCTTTTGGCCAGGGGTGGAAGGGGGGTACTCAGCTTGGCTGTAAGAGGGCTGAAATATCGAATAAAACTCGGCGGAACGCACTAACTACCAATTTATTGAACCACCAAAATAAAGACACAAAACTCTACAAAACTTCAATATTACATATTATATTCCCTACTCTAAACAAGACCCTGGGTCGTCTCGCACCGGTCCCTGTGGCCGCGCCGCGGTCGCCCGACTCCCGCGTGATCTTCCTCGACACGCCTCTCGCCGCTGACTGCCTGCGGGCGTCGCTGTCCGTCTCCACCGCTGTAGCTCCAGGCGGTTGGTGGGGAGGGGAGGGTAGTGTCGTCGGTGTCACAAGACGTGGGCGATATGGGGCCCCACGTCACACTCCCCCTGCTTAAAGTCCTGCCAGGGTGTTGAAGGTTCGTCCCTGGTACTCCTCTGCTCCGCTGTCGAAATGGTCCATGGCCGCCACTGCGGCAGCCTCCCTCAGGGTAAGCGATGCTGCTGTTCCTCTCTGGACGACGATATAGCCATTGGTCGGACTCCTCATGGCGTCGATGGTGTACACTGGGTCTACAACGGGTCGCTGTCGTCACTGGCTGCTGCTACTGTCTGTGGTCACTGGGAGGCACACGCCGTCGTTTCTGGCTACTGCTACTGTCTGTCATCACTGGGTTCACTGTACGGTCGATGGGGAAGTCGCTCTGCCAACAAGTCCGCATTCCCGCTGGGATAAGAAGACAAATGTTCGTCTTGATTAATTCAGGGGAGTGTTGATCAGTCTTCAGACACGCACTGCACTAATTCTGACGGCAACTGTTCCTTTTCAGTCTGTTGTCATCGTAGAGCAGTCTCTCATACACCGGTGTCGTCGTTTCGTTCGGGGCGCTCGACTCGCCGGGGCCTTGCCCTATCTAACTACATATCCAGGGGCTGCTCTAACATATGGTCACGCTCGCACTTTTTAATGACACTAAAGATTTTGATTAGGTATTACAGAAACATTCAAAATTGTTACCAAGCGCAATTCAATATACATTTTTTGACATTAATAATATTCGTTAACTTATTTGATTTAGTTTGACTTTAATCGTTCTTGTGCGAGCCCTATCGGAGCCTACTCTACCTACTCTAAAGCCTACCTTACATCTGGGTACCCATTTCCTTAGGCACTTAATCTATGTACAGCCAAAATAAAAGGTTACAGTTATTTAACATTTACATACAACAGGTCATACATTTTAAGCATGAGGTAAAAAATAAAATTAAAACATTTCAAGGTTACATTCGTGCATTGAGTACAATATTACAACTAAGCAAACACGTCATCTTATATTAGCTATATTTACAATTTATTATATCGCTATTAAGTATCAATATACGATATCAAGCATTAAATATTTACCGAAATAATAATTTATTGATACCAAAATATTACATAACCCTTATTTCTGTAATAGAATTTATCCTACGGTACAAAAGTCACTTTCCAAAGACTCAAAATTAAAACTCATTGATTACAACTCTATTTAATTTTGCCCATTCAATATGTTCTAAAGTTTTAACAAATATTACTCTAAGTCAAACTTATATGCATTCTCTATATTTATTCATAGATTTTAGTTCATGTAGCCTCTCTTTTCTAGAACTCTAGCAAACTAAGTGCTGGCTAGTTGCTGACACAATCAGTCAGCACGACTAGCAGGAACTTTGCTATCGTGTTGCGCGCCTGCCGCGCACTTGGGCCCTGCCTACGTGACAAGTTTCGCTGACTGTGCGGCGGCCCACATCCGGCCTGCCTCGAGTTTCTGCCCCGTGACATGTGTGTGACTCCAAGCAACCTGAATTTACTAGGCATCTTTACAAGTGTAATATTTGACACAAATACATTCTGATTTCGACAAATAAGTGACATGGATAATTAAACCTTTCTTTAGACATTACACACTACAATACATTTAAATATCATATATTTTACCAAGATATTTACAGTCATTGATAAAGGCATCTGTCTTTGAGTACATTAATGTCATCGGCAATTATTTAACGACAGTAAAGAGCACTAAAATACTACGATTATCATTAACAGTGAAATATTGAACATGAAAATATTACTCGCAAAAGCAATTAACATAAAAATATTGGACATTAAAACAATATTATTAAAATGATATTACGCTTTGTTACATATTTAAAATACAACATTTTGTTCTATTAAAACTCCTTGAGACTAAAATAAAGCTATCCTTTATTACTTAGCACTACTCTACATTTTCTCCTCACGTGAGGCAACAGATGCTTTCATATTTATTTATTTTATCCAACATCTCTCCTTTTCACACTCTTATTGCGTCATTCCTTTATTATCAGTTCACTCATCTGTCTCAATCGTCTCACCCACACATCAGTCACACGTCTGTGGCCACAGAAATCATTCATTATTCTCACGTACACAAACATTCACACGGACACAAACAGTTTATACTACACGATTCACTTGTCTTCTCTCTATCTGCTCCAAGCTGCGTCTATGACGGCTCACCTATTAACAATACATGATTATTTCTGACTCTGTCCTCACAATCGTGACTCAGTCGTGCGGCCCTTATCTCGGCCTCGTCAGCTGTTCGCTGCTCTGTGCCGCTACGTCCTTGGCGACACGTTTCAAGACACAATATAACATTTAAACCTGCGAATTTATTTAGTACACCAAAGTCCTTTATAATCTTAAATACCTATCACACTACACTTCGTTACTTCCCAACATAAATTATGCTCAAATAAATCTTAACACAGCATAATGATCATTACTTCATTGAGACGAAATTACAGTTATTTACAGCACACATTAATCTACATCATTATTATTTTATATAAACTATCAGACCTCGTTATTCTTATTCGTACCCCTGTTATCTTGTCACATTGGAATTTATAACACTACAAGTATATACTATGACATCGTGTTTGACGTCATTTCCTTCGAAGAGAGCCTCCCGCTGCTGCCACCGTCACGTTGGGGCCTTGACCTCCAGCTGTCAGCTGATCTGCCTCTATCTCTCTCGCTCTCGCTTTGCTGCTCTGCTCTCTGAGCTTAACCCTTTATTACACCATTATGCTCTTTGAGCTTTTATTACATTGCTATGCCAGACAAATTATTTCAATATACGAAAGAATATAACCTACAAAATAATTCCACATGTCCCTATAAAATTTACAATACCTTAAAATTAATTACTCACATTAAATTCTCCTTATTTTTCTTAACACTCATAGCTAAGCTTTTTACCACATTTCTCCTTACCGCTGTGTATGCATACTTATTGTACAGGGCTCCCAAGTTCACCCGCTGTTCTTGTCCCACCACTCGAGTGTGATACGGAGTTCTTTACCGTCGACCTCTGTCAGTGGCATGCCCTTGGGGAGTCCGTCATCTGGTCCGTCTTGGCGGGTCGCCGATCTAGCAGCGTCAGCGCAACCTTTCCTCGCTCGACACACGCTCCGTATTTTAAGCACCCCGTACCATACACAGATGAAAATACACATTATTATTACACAATATATTATATCTGATAAGATCTGATCTTTTACTGTAAGCTCATCTCCCACTCCTGCCTGGGCTGGAACTCCGATACCGAAACCTATTAGTTGGGGGTTTCTGAACACAATAACGCTTACAATGGCTACATAAACCACTTGAATGACCGCCGCCAGTGTCGCAACGATATCACGATTAGTGCCTGGAAATATTAAATTCAATGAACGAGCGTGGGGGCGATTATTACCTGCAAAGCTTAAATTCCAGTGTGGCACCTGCTTAGGCCACTCTACGTCCAAACACTCGTCCAGGGTGTGGAAGGTGTTGGTAACTTTGCTACTGAAAGAGGATATTTTTAAGGATTTCAATTTCGCCCAGGGCGCTGGCAACACATGTACTACCGCTGCATCTTCCGGTGTTTTTCCACAAGGATATGACTCTGTAACCAACATTTGTGAAGCATGGTGTAAATTACAATCACATGGGACCTTGACCTCCAAAGCCCCTATCTTGCCACTTCCGGAGAGGGTAAATGTTCTGTTTTCGCTGTACCTACATGTTAAGTCCAATGATCCGGAAACATGTGTGACGACATATCGATCCTCGTCGACTTGATTTATTAGGGCGGCATTCCCTGCAACACAGGAAAATATACACACGGAGCTCAACTGTTGAATGGTCGCTCCTTCGAATATTTTTCGCGGGCATAGCGATCCGGATATGATGTCCCCATTGTACCTCGGGATGTAGCACAAAGGGTTTCGGTGTGGCTGGCAGTTTTCTACTTCCTGACCTTGAATTATGATTAGTTTATCCCCGTTCTCTGCTACGATTACTTTTTCGTTCTGTAACACACATGTATTATTTTCCCACGCAAACGGGACTGTCAGCAGATTGTAAACCCGCCATTGTGAATCACGCCTCCTAATTGGAATTTTTACATTTACTATTATACCATTTTCGGAAATTATACAATCTGCAATCTCTAATTTAAGGTAAGTAGTTACTTCTTTAGCGGGAATAGCCAGTTCGTACCCATCCTGGCCAATGGCTTCGGCTAAGTTTTCCAAGTCTAATTTTAATTGTTTTACAGTTACAATGGAGTTGGGGAGCTTCCGCTCTCTACATTGACTAAGGACCTCTAATTTAGTGATCAGTTGTATTGTCTGGAACTGCCGCGTAACGTGATGCACGCCCATCTGTAATAAACTGTAACTTTTGAAATCTGCTCTCTTTTCCTCAGTGAATTGCTGTTTCTGGAAACGATCAATTAGTTTGGTTACATTTACACCGGCATCGATTATTTGAGCGAAAGTCTTCGCTGCCTCCTCACTGTAATTTTTCATATTATTATTTATTCCCTCGATTTCTTCATACGCCTCGTCCACCTGTTGTGCCAGTTCCTGCTCAAATTTTGACATATTTTCCTGGTTGGTTACGAGAGGTTTCAGCTGTCGCTCCGTGATAACTCCACAGCACCAATGAGCAAGTTTTCCTACAAAGTTTACGCTGCGTTTACTCCTTCCGTCCCTTTTCTGGTTCCCTGCATCCAGACTGGCGTTCAACCATTTTATTTGATTACCAACTCGTTTGTCGGCCTGCAACATCCATGAGAACAAAGTGCACTGGGGATCGTTTAATCTCTCTCCACAGAACCCATTCTGTTCCGGAAACGCTAAATATGCTAACTCTACATTAGGCCAAACACTCTTATACACTAACGGGATGGTCGACTCATATGTTACTGCAGCTGTCAATTCCTGCCAATAAACACCTGACGTCACTGATATCGGTATCGTCTCCTCCCTTGGAGTTCCTGTGGAATACTCATAAAATAACACAAACAATATCACAAGAGGATTTACAATTTTATATGCCATACTGAAAAAGGAATAATTACTATTACTATACTTAAGCTAAGAATATGTGAATAGTATTTCAAACCTTATCCTTATTACTACTGTTTTATGTATACATAAATATATATATATAGTGGGGAAAATTATACCTAAATTGATATAGTCCGTCTCCTTTCTCTGTGTCTGCTTCGTCCTTCGGCTCACTTATCGCGTCGCACACAATATCGACCGTCACTACTTGGTTGTCCCGCGGTCACTCACACACTTAGGTTGTCCGTTCAACTGAGGGTCCCTCCGAACTAGTCCGCACGTCACCGTGGTCGGTTGCCCTGCTGACGCGGCAATCGTGAGTTCCACCAATAACACCCGCGATGCGTCCGTTGCAATAATTACACTTGCCTGTATTAACTGAGCGTTATTTGAGTTAGTTAATTTATTTATTACTATTGTTACCATCACTCTTAGGCCTAACTATATACATATATACAATTTTTTTTTTTTACAGTCATTGTGTCCTTTATCGAACTCCATTATCTAAAGGCCTATAGTGAAGTGTCTCGGCACTCTGCTATTCTCTGTTTCTTGCCTCTCGTGACAACACCTAGCTCTTGCTCGCTACTGTCCTGGAGGTCTGGGGCATTTTCGGGAAAATGTTGAGGTGTCCGTCGTGAATTCCTTCTCTGGAGACAAGGATCATCTTGATGACGCTCCCAATAGGGTTTAAGACGACTCACATGCACGGTGTCGTAGTAACCGATCCTTCTACCTCTTGGGGGAATTTCTATCTCGTAGTTCACGTCTATGACTTTCCTATGGATCTTGAAAGGTCCATGCCACCGATGTAGTAGCTTAGTTGATTTCCCCTTTTTCCTGAGCGGCACCCATAACATTACCATACTCCCTTCCTGGTACTCCACATGACGATGGCTTTTATCATACCTCTCCTTTTGTTTCGCCTGACTCTTAGCGATTATTTTGACTACGTCTTCTCGGCATTGTCGCACTCTGTTGATCCACTCTTCCGCGTCTGGGTCCTGGGGATGATCCGAATTCAAGGCCACGTCAACTGGCAATCTCGCCTCCCTCCCATACATCAGATAGAATGGGGTATGCCTCGTAGTCTCCTGCATGGAGGTATTATAGCCAAAGCACGTCAAAGGAACGTACAAGTCCCAATCTTTCTGAGAGGTACTTACGTAATTTGACAACATCTGTGCCAGAGTCCCGTTAAAGTGCTCCACGAGGCCATTGCACATGGGATGGTAGGCTGTGGTGAAGGACGTCCTTATTCCTAGACCTTCCATGAGTTCAGTGACCAAAGTCGATTTGAAATTTGTTCCTCGGTCTGTCAAAATTTCCTTAGGACATCCGTACTTGCATATTATCCTATTTATGAGGAACTTAGCTGTTTCCTCGGCAGTCGTGGTCCGTGTTGCTTCAGCCTCCACCCACTTAGTAGCATAATCTATGGCGACTATGATATATGCTTTTTGTCGACTCGTCTTCGTGAACGGTCCCAGGAAATCAACTCCGATCCTCTCCATAGGTTGTCCCACGGGAATGGGCTGTAGTAGTCCGGCAGGTGCAACTTTCGGCGTTTTACGAGTCTGGCAGTCCGCGCATGACCTTACGTATTTTTCCGTTTCCTTCATCATGTGAGGCCAGTAGTATCGGCTTTTAATTTTGAAAAATGTCTTACTGAATCCAAGATGTCCTCCCGAAAGCGGGCTGTCGTGGCACTCAAATAAAATTTCCTCTCTGAGGCTCCTCGGGATGACTAACAGTCTCTCGTTTCCCAGGTGTGCCGGATTCTTTTTGTAAAGCACTCCGCCATCGATGGTAAAGCCAAAACACAGTCTTCTGTCCTTGCTGGCTGCTCCCTCTGGATTGTCTACGGCTTCTTTTATTCTGCGGCATTCTTCATCTTGGTCTTGTAGCTGCCGGATGTCTTTCAGGCCTAGCTTTAACATCGGTATCTCGTTAGTTTTCCTTTCGTCCTCGGGAAGGAATTCCTGGCAGGGATTTCTCGAAAGACAGTCAGGCAATACATGTAGACGCCCTTGCTTATGTCGTATGGTGTACTTGAACTCCATCATTTTGAGTGCCCATCTCCCGATCCTCCCGGTCATGTCTTTATTTCTATCTAACCAGCATAGGGCGTGGTGATCCACAACTATGGTGAATTCCCGGCCCCACAGGTATTGTCTGAAATGCTGTGTCGCCCAAACAACTGCGATGCACTCTTTCTCTGTGGTGGTGTACTTCACCTCTGCATCTGAAAGCCGGCGTGACGCGTAGGCGACCGGAAACATTAATCCCACCTCTTCCTGCATGATCGCCGCTCCTACTCCGTAGTCGCTTGCATCTGTGTGGAGTTCGATCGGTGTGTTCGGATCAAAATGTTTCAGAATGGGAGCTGATACAAGCTTACGCTTCAGAGTGTCGAAGGCCTCCTGCTGTTCCTGGCCCCACATAAACTTGACTCCCTTGCGTGTCAAACTAGTCAGGGGTCGTGCGATTTCCGAGAAATTTTCAACAAATTTTCTATAATAGTTGCACAAGCCGAGAAACGATCGCACGGCTCGCACCCTGCGTGGTGGTTCGAAGTCCGTTATGCTTTTTATCTTTGATGGATCCATAGATACACCCTTCTCACTCACTTGGTGCCCTAATATCCTTACTTCATTGTATCCGAATGTGCACTTCTCGGGGTTCAGTGTCAAAGATGCAGCTCTAAATCTCTCTAGGACGCGCCGAAGTCTTTCGAGCATTTGTTCAAATGTTGGGGCCATCACTAGACAGTCGTCCAGATAAACGAGGCAATTTCCCCACTTGAGTCCTGCTAGTACTTGGTCCATACAGCGCTGGAAAACTGCGGGACTTGTCTTTAAGCCGAACGGGGTTACTTGGAATTCCCACAAGCCATCGGGCGTCACGAAGGCGGTTTTGTGTTTGTCTCGTTCTCGAATGGGGATTTGCCAGTAGCCGGCGTTCAAGTCTAGGCTACAAAACCATTTACACCCATTTAGATATGTAAGAATGTCATTAATTAAGGGGAGCGGATATTTATCATCTTGTAGATGCTGGTTCAGCTGCCGATAATTTACGCAGAATCGCCACTCGCCGTTCTTCTTCTTTACGAGCACCACTGGCGACGCGAAACTACTACTACTGCTGCGTATCACCCCGTTCTTTTCCATCTCGGCTATCTGTGTTCGCAGTATTTCCCGCTCGACGTGTGAGACTCTGTAAGGTGGTTGGTGGACGGTAACATCATCCTTCAGGTTTATTTCCAACTCGCACACGTTGGTCCTGCCAATTTGACTCGTATTCCAAGCGAAACAATCGCTGAAGTTCCTTAACAGATCCTTAATTTCGTTGCGCTGCTGGTCAGAGATCAGCGGACTGATGTTCAGCTTGTCCTCATGGAATTCTTGGGTGTGGTGATGTTTAATGTGGTGGTCTTGACCCCTCTCCTCCTGGATATCCTCGGCTTCGTACACTTCCCCTATGGCGTCCCCTCTCTTTATGGTTTTGCTTTTGTCGCTGAAATTAACTAACAGCACCTCTTCTGGAGTCTGCCTGTCGGCCAGACCATACGGCATTATTAGGTGTTTATCTTTAAACAGCTCCCGTACGGGCTCCATTACGCCTTTTTCCGGTAGTCGACCTTCATATTTTATTCTTAGGAGTCTCTGCCCTCGTGGGGGTACCTGTACGCAATCATCACTGACCACTCTCGTAGAGGGTGCACTCTCTTCGAATTGGATATGTTTCAACCAGGTTGAGTCAGGCGGTGGTCCTATGTACTTCGCATCTCTCTCCTGGCTATTGAATCCTACCTCTAATCGTGTCCCACCTGCAGTTGTAAATCGAACGGCTCGTCGGACAAAACTGATTTCAGTCTTATACTTAAGGTGGAAGTCGTTTCCCAATATGCAACAATTTCCTACTCCTCTTGCCACAAAAACTGGAAATCTCAATATGTACTGTCCTATCTCTAGTGTGATGTCTGTTCGCCCAATGATCAGTACGGGCTCGTCCGTTGCAGTTTTCATGTCGACTCCTTGAACCGGCTTAATCCTCTCTCTGGAATTTACAAGTAAATTTTCGTCGACGCAACTTACACAGGCTCCAGTGTCGATAATTACTAAGGTTGGTTTTTGATTTAATAGCGCTCTGATTTCTAACACACCGATGGTTCTTATGCTACTGGTTACACCCGCTCTTGGTGTAGTGTCCTCTGCTCTGCGGTCTCTCGGTCCTGACGACTTGGGATCACCTTCCCTGTGGTACTGCCTCCAGGTGTCGTGCCACTCCTCCTGTTCATGAGCTTGGCACAGCGTAGCTAACCTTGGTGGGGTTGTTCGTCCGTCCTTCCTTGGATTTGGGAAGTTTTGTAGACGAGGAGCGCTGCCTTCCCTGTCCAGTGCCCCTCTTGGTCGTTTCCCGCCGCGTTGCTCCTGCATGCTACCGCATAGTGCCCGGGTCTATTACACTTGTAGCAAATAACACGCCCATCACTAGTCCTCCCGCGTGACATCCCTCTGAAGTCGCCTCTTCCTCGTCCTCTGTATGGCAACCGCCCATCTTGGTCCATCTGATCCCTCGTTCGGTCAATCCCCCCTGTCCTGTAGCCTCGTGACTGAGATTCCAGAAGTCTCATGCTAACTTTGGCGAATTCTGTCGCCAGGTTCTCTATTTTACTCTCCAGAGAGCTGGTCGCAGCAGGATTTGACGTGGTTGGATTAGCCGCTCCTGCACAGCCGGGGTTCGTTGGAGAATCTGCCATTAGGTGGTCAACCCGTTGGCCAGCCATATATCTTGCCGTCTGCACCTTTCTTATGTTTTTCAACAGATCTTCTAACGTATCGTTGTTCATAACCATTACTTTTTCGAGCAAGGACGGCTTAAGACCTCGCAGTACATGCTTAATTTTGCTTCTCTCATTCATGGTGTCATCGACCTTTGCGCATAAATTTATTACGTCTTGCACGTAAGCTTCGACGGGTTCGTTCTCCCCTTGCATTCTCATTCGCAGGCGGTATTCCTGTTGCTCGTCATACGCAATAGTCTGAAACGCCTCTCCCAACCCGGTCTTGACGCCTTCCCAAGTCAAATTCGCGCCCTGAGCTTTTTCGGCATTCTCAAACCACTTGAGGGCCGCGCCTTCGAGGAAACAGGGGATCACTACTAGCTTACGGGCGTCATTCCACCCATTTGCCCTTGCCGCTCTTTCAAATTTTGTTAGGTAATCCTCGATGTCTTCTTCAAAGGATCCCCTGAATTTGCTGGGTGTGATTAAGGTCCTGGGCTCTGCCATCTCTCTTTCGTGGTTTTCCACTGGTTCTTGTAGGTCCTCCAAAGAGTCGTCAAACTCCGTTCCCGACTCCTCGTGGTCGTCAGCAGTCTCCAAGTCGATGGTCCCCACTTGTTGGGCCAGCTCCCCGAGGTCCCCTTCTTCTTCGCCTTCTCCGCCCACACCTTGGTCAGGCTCAGCAGACTCACTCCGGTCGGCACCTCTCTCCTGACGGCTTTGACTCCTAGTCTTCACTGTAATCCTAACACTGGGATTCATAATCCGCCCATGTTCCTACGTCTGTTCCCCACAACGACCCCTAATCTTAGTCTGTGTAAGATCGACTTAATCTTAATAAACAAAATATTAATAAAACCACAAATCTTATACTACTAATGTCCTGAAAAGAATCTGATTAGTAGACGTATACCAGGATCTACACTACTTCCAACTGAAAGAAGCAAAAGAAAACACAAAGACTATACACACTATTACTATCTCATGAAATAAATACGATAAATGCTTGAACACACAAAATTAAATAAATATTAATAAATCTTCACACCTGGCTTAATTCTAATTCCTTATTCCATAGCTTCAGTAGAGCTTTTGTCGTTCGAGGAGTTTGTCCTGATACAAGCCATTCATAACTCGCTTATCTCTTTATAAAAAATAAAAATAAAAATCAACTATACACAATAACAGATTACATTTACAACAAGAAACAAACAGGATCAATAAATTATTACTCTAAATTAATATTTGAATGGCTTATACTGCCCCTCCTCTACCTGTACCTGAACGACACCAGCTTTACCAAATTATTCTAACTTAACTAAATACACAGAAAATAACAAAAACCAATCAAAATCTTTTTTTTTTTTTAGAAAAACTTCAAAACTCTCTTTATCTTAATCAAATCTACAAAATCTATTATGCTTTAGTCCACTCTAGAAAAATTAGTCACTTCGAACTGAGTTCTAAGAAAAAAAAAAAAAAAAAATATTTTCACTTTACCTTAACACAACCGTGAACTCCGGGATCGTACTCCGTCTCAGGATCTGCAATCACCTCAGGATACCCGGCGCCTCCACCAGTTGATACAACCACCCTTTTGGCCAGGGGTGGAAGGGGGGTACTCAGCTTGGCTGTAAGAGGGCTGAAATATCGAATAAAACTCGGCGGAACGCACTAACTACCAATTTATTGAACCACCAAAATAAAGACACAAAACTCTACAAAACTTCAATATTACATATTATATTCCCTACTCTAAACAAGACCCTGGGTCGTCTCGCACCGGTCCCTGTGGCCGCGCCGCGGTCGCCCGACTCCCGCGTGATCTTCCTCGACACGCCTCTCGCCGCTGACTGCCTGCGGGCGTCGCTGTCCGTCTCCACCGCTGTAGCTCCAGGCGGTTGGTGGGGAGGGGAGGGTAGTGTCGTCGGTGTCACAAGACGTGGGCGATATGGGGCCCCACGTCACAATAGATAGGAAATATTTTTGTTGGATGAAAGTTCCATACTAAGAATAATTTGCAAAACTAAAAGACGAATTTGAAAATATGTAGGCCTAGAATGTTTAGATTATTAATAGTAACTTATAAAACGATCGTACTATAAATGACTTTGAGCCACGAGTGCGATGTAGAAAAATATCAAAATATCTCACGAATGTTATTGCAAACACTACTTATCTACGACAAACTTAATTTTGGTAAATTACTATAGTAAACATATAGAAAATGTGTAGGTTATGGACGGCCACCCATCCAAAACGTAGCCACAATGATGTGCCCACAATCTTTTGCGGTTGGGTGTGACGCATAAAACAACTAGGTATAGCCCATTCTTTTTAATTTATCCTTTGTGGGAGGGGATTGTTTATCATTGCTTATTTTCCATTGGCTGAAACCATTGACTATCCTATTATATTAAACGAGAAAGTTTTGTAGTGGGGTTTGTGGTTGGAAATTATTTCGCGAAGTACAAGCGGGAGACCGTTCCGGATGGAAAATAACTATTCTTGGGTACAAAATAATGGTAGTTTAATTCATCAAAACGCTCAAAACGCTCGGAATATTTAGTAAAATCGTTAATAAAAATCATTTTTCTCCATAAGAAAAGCATTGGAGCGATCACATGATTATAAAACTTTCTCTGAAATGTAAGTCCCGTGTTTTAACCATGTAGCCAGTTTGTGTATTGAAAACAAGAAAGTTATTAGTTTTGTTGGTGGTTGGGCATGTTTGGGCATAATCTCCGAAAGCACGATTGGAAACCCGGTATTGAGCGATACATTCTTGGTGTATAATATAACGTGAAGAAAAGCATAGGCCTAGTTGCAAATCATATGATTATAATAGGTTTAAAAAATTTAATTGTCAATGTATACAGAACCGAATAAGTATTGACATACTTATGAAGAATTAACCAAGAATGCCACCCTTGAAACACAGATAGCACCATAAGATGTAATTTTTATTTACGAATTATGCTGATTTGTTGAATTGAAAAAAGATGGCTAAAATTATTTGGCAGCAGTTTGTTGTTGTATTGATTTTTTGGAAACAAATATAATATGCTCATTTTAACATTTAATAGGTAGAACGAGCGCTTCCGTTACAATAGGGAGTAGTAATCCTATATATGCCTATAGTTTTAGAGCTTTATTTACCTCTGGTGTTCGATTGCCAAACGAATTTTTTAATGGTATGTCCCAACGAGGTTAAAATTGTTATTCTTGTTATGTTAATTTGTTTTCCTCTGATCATTCGCGCCATTTTACCCATGGTTTCCGCCGTTTCCTTGGTAACCACCCACACTTAACCCTCATTTTCTCCGTTACCCATTTTAGGTATTCTGATTGGTTGCAACATGATTAAAAAATAACACATTATACTTTAAAAATGTAGGATTAATTGTTGCCTTTAAAATTATGGTCTGTTATCAGGCTTTTGAGATTAGCTACTACATAGAATCTTCGTACTGTGGGTAAAATGTCTAATAGCATGGACAAGTGTAAACCAAAGCCTGGTTAAAAAGAAATGTTGGGAATCGTTGGTAAAATGGCACCAATCATCAGCCGACAAGATTACTCATCAAGTCGCACTCCACTATAGGCTATATCTATTTAAACCTCGTTGGGATGTCCTTACTTATTCGGTTCTGTATAAATTGGTATACATTGGTCTTTGAACAATGAAGGCAGTTTATGTTCTAAATTTATAGATATTACTAGTTGACTAGCCTTTGCTTTGCAACGGTACTCAAATTGCAATGCCAACCCGAGAAATTGCATGTCCTTCAGCTGAGCTCGTTTGCTTCTCTCACTCGCCTCAAGTCTATAATATGCTTAAGTTTTTTTATTACCCATCCTCCCTCAATGCTTTAAATGAGAACAGCTGTTTATTAATTCATTTTCCTAAATGTTTTCATGTGTTCATTACTAAAATGTTGCTTCCGTAAGAATAACGTGGTAATATTGAAGATGTCCGCGGGGGGCGGAGCCCTATGAAGGTTGGGAAGACATCGTCAAGATCTTTTAATCAAATATAGGGTTGTAGGGGTTTTGACTTCTGGTAATGCTTTAACAACATTGTGTTACAATTTAAATATACTAAGTTTTGTATAGTGTTTACCCTTATAACTGGATATGAATATTTACCAAAATAATCCAATGCCGTGAAGAAAAATCTTTAACAGCTGTTTATTTAAATTATTGAATTGAATTAAAGATTAGAGAAATTTAAATACAACCATTGACTATGTTCACGTACTAATGTGGATAGACTTCTCATCCAATGCTTTTTGTTTGATACCAAAATTTAGAAAATTCTTTTAAGCCTGGCCTACGCAGCACCATATTCGCTGCAATCGATGTTGTTATTATCCAGCTGGATTTTTCAGTGCTGCAAAAACACTTTACCACAACATAAACATAACCTTCACTTATAAAATGTTTTATCTTTGGTTGAGAAGCGTGTAATACTGATTTATCTATCATAAGTCAATCGTACTTCATGTACGCAGCAGAAGATCGCACTACCGTCAATATTTTACAAACACGCCTCTATGGGAAGTCTACTCACGTTAGTGTATATAGTCAAATATACAAAGGTTAGTCTGGCGTGCTGTGACGCCTCACACTCACATTACTAGGAATACGCTCCGATGTCAGTCCCGTACGAGAATTTTTACTCACTTTTTAAGTTATTAGGTGACGCTTTTTAATTCTTTTTTTTTGAGGGAGAGGTAAGAAAAATGCATTACGCACACAGGTGGCAAGCCTGTAGTGTGGGGCTCCCCTAAAAAACTGGTTTACCCACTAAAAACCTCCTCTACTCTTTAGGATTCTAACCTGGAATTGTATATCACATTACGTCAAGCTAGGCCTAAATTTGGCTAACGCCGGTGGGGCTCACTCCTTATCCAGCCACTCGATCAAGGGACCTGGGCCACTTCGCGGTCCAGATCGGGTTTCTTTTCGAGGAGGATGCCCCGGACGAACTGTGATAAACAATCCCAGTTGCCCTCATCCTACAAGATCTTTTGGCAGACCGAGTCCACCGAAAATGCACCAAAAATTTGTGTGGCCTCCAGGCGGGGCTCTTCCCAACGGGGGCAGCAAAAGAATGTGTGTTCCGCATCGTCGGAAACGCCCGGGCAATAAATGCAGTCCGGTGAACCGGTCTTGGCCATCCGGTTCAGGTACGACCGAAAATAGCCGTGAATTGTCAAAAATTGGCCGCCGTTCCACCCATGGTTGGACGTGCTTGATAAGTGGCGCAGTCCATCGTCCTCGGGTGTCGTGCTCCCAGCTGTGTTGCCACAGCTGGAAGGTTTGGGAGCGCTCTTCTGTTCTTGCCGTGTCCTTGCCAATCTCGCCTTGTCTCTGATAAATTGCCTTCCTCTCTCCACCCAAGAGCTTGACAGGGATAACTCCGGCGACCACCAGGACGGCAGGCTCGGACACTGTCCGGTAGGCGGAACACACCCCGAGCGCCGCTCGACGTTGAACTTGGGTGAGTCGCAACCTGTACTACTCTTTATCGAGAGCGTCTGCCCACACCTCTGCTCCATAAAGAAGCACAAACTGAACCGCGAACATCAACAGACGTCTTCTGCTGGATCGTGGAACCCCGAAATTGGCGATCAGCCTACTAAGGTAAGTAATACTGTACTGAGGGAAGATCTGATCCCTCCAGCTTAACTTGGTGTCCACCATAATCCCGAAGTACTTAGCAGCACGAGTTGATTGGACCACCTCCCTTCCCACTCGGAACAGACCGACAGTGTCTATCCTCTTCTTCGTAAAGATCACAATCTCCATCTTACGGAGAGCAAGCGAGAGACCGTGATCGGACATCCATGTGTTGACCACACGCATGACTCGGTTCAACTTTAGTTGGGCCAGCTCAACGTTGCGTGCGACAATGAGAGCTGCGACATCATCGGCGTACCCAACCAAAGTGGTTTCCTCAGGCATCTCCGACCTCAGGAGGCTGTCATAGGCAACGTTCCAGAGATCCTGGCCGAGTATTGAATCTTGCGCGGCACCAGAAGTGACTTCCATCGTCCACGTTCTGTCCCTTGTGTCGTAAATAAGGCTTCGAGAGCGGAGATAATCCTCGATGAGTCGCAACAGATATGCAGGAACGCGAAAGGTGTTGCGAAGCGCATCCAACATATCGACCCACCTCGCCGAGTTAAAGGCATTCTTGACATAAGCGTAACAAGAAGCACTACTCAGCGAGAGAAATGGTTGTGGCTCTCGGCTCTCTTCACAGCTCTCCATGGACTTTGGTGATAGCGTCAATCGTTGACCGTCCCTTTCTGAAGCCACACTGACGGGTGCATGAGTCCCCGGCAGCTTCCACGGCAGAGGTCAGGCGGGAACGGATCAGCTTCTCGAACAGCTTCCCAGCCGTGTCCAACTTGTAGAAAGGCCTGTGGGACGACGACAGCTCGGGATCAACTTTGCCCTTGCTGATCAGTACAAGATATTTAGATATTTTTAGATATTTTTTAGATATTTTTTAGATATTTATTTTTTTAGATATTTTATTTGAAACACCGACGCACTCTGTGGTGCGTATTTTAAGGTGCGTATGACTGAAGGGGTGAGTGTGATGATTGTAATGGATCAGATGAGGTGTAGCTTTGTTACTGACAAATATCAGCTTTCATTTGTCAGGATCATTAATTAATAGCCCAATGACCAAAGGCAGCTGGGTCCAGTATCGAACCATCAAAAAGCACTAACTTTTCTCAGGATCGAACCGGCAACCTTCAGATTCAAAGGCGAGCTCTTTAACCACTCAGCTACCCAGCAAGTCTTGCGGTTTTCCATAGGGAGCCGGAAACACCCCTTCTACCAAACAGGCGTTGTACATTCTCAACAACAAGTCAGCATTAATTGAAAATACTTTCTTTAAAGCCTCGCTGGGAATCCCGTCCGGGTCAGGAGCCTTTGTTGCTCTTTAGGGAGAGAACGGAGGTTTCCATCTCCTCGAATGTGAAGAGTGGAACGTCATCTAACCGTCCAAAGTCAACCGGCGTACATCATAGGCCTAGCCTTCAAATAAATGCATACAAAGAATGATTTTAGCTAAGACCTCAAAACAAGCAAGTAACTTAATAATAATTATGCTTACAATATTAAAGGTAAATAGATTGTAGAGCGAAAAAAACAATACAATTTAAAATCCATGATTGCAAATTAATAAAAATCAAGTAATGCAAGTATTGTAGAATTACGCTTACTTAACACTTAATGCATATTTTGTTACCTGAGACATAGGCTACAATGGCACAACACATTCTAATTAGTTGTTCAATTTAAATCTTTCTCCCAAATAGATATTAGTTGTATCCCATAAATTAGTTAATCGCATAATTCCGTACGACAGCAATTCATTCCACATCAACATGCCTATCTTTTGGTATAATTTATAACTTCAACAAGTAAACATCAGTGTTGATCTATTTAATTTAACAAATAGGTCTGTCAAAATATCAATTAAATTTGATTTAAAAACGTAACATAACGGCGAGCAGATATAAACAAGAAAAGGTTATGTTGTTTTCAGCATACACAGCGACAACTCAGCTGCGATGGGGGAATATAAACTGATCATAGAAACTATATTAGTCAAATCATGTAGCCTAAACAACTAAAGTTCTGTCAAAAATTCCGGAAAATAAGCTTTTTTAATATTTGAAAATAATTGCTCGATTATAGTTTATTACCTAGTTTAAAATACTTAAAATCTAACCTGAGAATTTCATTGAAATCAAATTAGTAATAAAAAAGCCTTTTGGGGGTCTAAAATTCGCCTAAGTGAAATTTAAACTCGATCGTATAGAATTTTATACTCTATGTTCCATAGAGTAAAAATTCAATTAACCTCAATGCCACTGTAAACATGTTGTAACATTTTACAACATATCTATATTCTATAGAGCGAAGCTCGGCTCCCCGGTACTGTACACTAACGTGAGTTGTGCCTCAAACTAAATGCATTGGATGAGAGGTCTATTCGCGTTAGTGTACATAGTCAATGCTGGTAGTAAGTTTACATCACAAAATATTATCAGTTTTGTAATATTCTGTGTAACAGATGTTGTTTAATCAGTTACTTTTTATAACTGTTACTTTTAACAGTTAATAATATAGGTTTGGGTTCAAATTAAACATCTGAACTGGAGTGACTAAAAGAAATTATAAGCCATTAAAACGATATTTAAAGAAATCTACTACTCAAAAAAGTTTGTCAAAGTTTAAAATTATTCTTTACGGTTTAAATAAGCCCCCCCCCCAACCCCAATATCATTGAGAAGGATAATGTTTAAAACAACAAATTATAAAGCCTGAATCGTAATAGAACAATCAGCCGATTTGTAAATATCGTAGTTTCTATTACGCTATTATACAACTTCCGTCAAAAGGCGAGTTACCATTTGTCTAGAATCTGAATTTTAATATGAAACCTGAAGTTTAAGACCTCATTAAGCAAATAGTTTAAATTTTGTTTAATAATATTCCTCTTGATGATGTTACATGTTGTTATACATTCTATTAATGGGTTTTATTGTACCAATCTATAAAAAGAATAATTCTTTGTCACTTTTTGAAACAAATTTTAAATTGCATTCTACCAGAATTACTTCTATATTTACCGTCAAGAAATTTACTGAAAATGTCTGGTTAATTTTGTTGTACTGGAACTTTGTGTGCTTGAAGCAGAAGTGCGTGGAGGGTGAACACAAACTCGGTCGAATAAACCTGTAAGTATTCCTTTGTGTCCGTACCTTTATACCTACCTTTCTGAATGCCAAACTTCCAATAGAATAATCCAAATGGTTTTCTATAAAAAACAAATAACCTGATTCCCTCTAACATTTTCAACTTAAGTTTTTCTATTTTGTAAAATTTGTTGACTAACAAAACTTAATATGTAGCTAATTTACTTTCTTCGGCAGTTCTAAAAAGTAGGTTATCCTTTGTCAAATCACAGTTTCGGGACTAACAAATATGAATTTTAATAAATTATATTTGCTACTCAAAAAGTATACATCATATAGTCACAAACCATAATACATGTTGTGCAGCGAAATTCCTCCTTTAATATACACTTACTTATCTATTAAAACATACAGCTCTGTTTCAGGATAAAACAAGCTGACAAAAAGAAGGGTTTGTGTATTTAAGAGCTTTGAATCTCGTTAATTAAAGATGCTAATGTTCTTTTGGAGCGTCGTTTCCGGCAGAGCCCGGCCAGATTGGTGATCGACTTTGCAAGCTGAAACAACAAGGCAAACGATGCGAACGAGACTGCATGTCGAGGCTACATTCAAGTACTGGCTACAAAAAAAGAAATAAAAACAAAACAATGTTTATAATGAAGCATGTGGTTTGTGCTATGACGATTGTCAGCTGTTTTTAGCAACTCTTTTGTTTTGATTTTAAACTCCATGAGACTAATGTTACAATTTTTCGAATAATTCAAGATCAAAATAATTAATTCGAATAATTCATGATTAAAACGGAATAAGATTTTTGCTAGCATTTATATAGATTTATGCTTCTATAAATAAAAATTTTATCCCAGTGCCAAGTTATTTTTTAAGTTTGAAGAAAATCGTTTGAGCCGTTTTCGAGATCCGTGTGCGCACACACAAACGCACACATTTCGTATTAGAGTATAGGATTGCCACCTCCATTGTCAACCTCTATTTAATGGAGTCATCTCGACAAAATGAGGGATTGACAAAGTCACAAGGCATTGTAGCCTTACTTAATTGTGTTGAACTCAATCTAGTAGGCAATATCATGAATTAGCCACAAACTACGAGTAATATGGAAGAGATTCTCCGATACAAAATAAGTAAAAGAGAAAGAGGTAACTCTACTAATCCAACTGTAGGTGCCACGGTCCTACTTTCCTACAAGTTTCTAAATTTAATCTGATTGAATATCTACTCCCTACCATATAAATAATGCAATTCTAAGCAAGAAAAAACACAAATTAAGAATAAAAAACTAGCTATGTCGAAATTTGAAGGTAAAAACCACTTATCTGCATAGGTTTTATCCTCAAAATTCTTTTTGGGTTTAAATAAAGTGTAAAAATTCCCAAAAGTTTCCACTGTTTTGTAAATTAAACTCGATAAAATCCTTTAATGAATAAAAAATTGCATTCGGCCGCTGTAACCGGCCTCCAAATTGGTTTGATATGCAAATCCAAACCGGCCGGCTATGTTCAGCGTGTTGAACCATGCTAAACAATTCCGAGGATGAGGTTATTGTCATTAATAATAATTGGCCTGTCTCTATAAATTTTAGCCTAATTTAATTATTGATCCACATCGTCATTGAGAAGGTATTGTACAGCATTGTTTAGTAAATTAACTTTTTTTTGTCTTTCGTCTACTCTCCTCCATTTAAAATATAAAGAAATACATACTGTAGTAGGGAAATAACATTCTCTGTTGACCGTTCCATATTGTTATACGGCATAAATTGTATACCTTTCACCTGCAACGCGAATGATATTTCGTCATTAGTTAAACAATCAACTACGATGAGCGAAAAAGTTCCTCCTCCACTTTATTGTTTTGTTGTTTAAGATAAAATAAACATCCTTTATGGAACCATAATAAATTGAACCAAAGTATTTTTTATGGAACGGGAACTTTATAAGCACCTCTTTAAAAATCTAAATTTTAGTTGCAACTAAACCGCAACTATACAGTTTCACTACTTTATCAATCTTTGAAGTTGTCTTTTAATTTGTGATAAAATGGCCAATAAATCAACGAATTAAAATATTTGTTCATTATAGGTCTACTTTTCTAATATTGGGAAAAACATTGAGACGTCCACACTCGAATTTTAACTTGAGTTTTATGCATACCATACATAGCTTAACAAGCCAAGTTAGTGTAACGAGTTAAAAATATTGCAATTTGCCGATCTAAAGTGAACGGTATGTTATTGAAAACCCATGCAGGCAGACGTTCGTAAAACTGAGCAAAAATAGGACCATGAAATAATGTATAATCAATTTAGTTTGTTTTGACCCAAGGGATCACCTCACCGAGTTTCTTGGTTTTAACGATCTCCTGTAGAAATCGTGCTCCCATTTGTTAGGTATACAATCAGCAGGCCGACGCGTTAATAATACCGTCTAACCTGGTGGTATTTATAGCACTATTATAGCGTTTATTAATAGACAAGCATGATTCTTATCCTCCTTTTTGCAGCTTGTGTGCATCGTAGGAGAAATGTGCACATACCGTAAGAAATTTGTGCTCCTGTAGATGAGCCGAATCCTATCATAAATCCCATTGGCCCCCCAGAACTACGCCCTAAAGGGCTTTAAAGTTTCAATCAGGTTTGAAAAACTGGTATGTTAAAATTGATATTTGATATATTTTCTTTATTTCTACGCATTTCTGGTTTCAATGGTAATCTTATGAAAGAGGCAAAACACGATGAACAGATGTTTCAGTTATAAAATATTTTTAAACTAATTGGGTTTAGATCATTTGAAATTTTGGTTCAATGCCGTCTACATAGTGAGCTATCTCTTATAGTAAGATGCCCGAAAATAGTCCGATGGACATTTAAACAGCTGTGTCCCCCCTCACCCCCTCTCGCCCTGCAATGTTGTCATTTGAGATTATTTTTACCATGTGTAACACAGTATAAACATGTGCTTCAGAATAAATTTGGCAACAATGTATTGCCTCTCATCGGACTATTTTCGTGAATCCTACTATAGTCCTGTACTATAGTTCGAGGAGTGTCTGTGGCGATTTATTTTCACGACCTCGAAATCTAGTGGGTAGATTTTGTTTGAACTTTGCATTTCAGAGTGTTTTAACCCAAAAATAAGTTTAGCAACAGCTTGACTACAAGAAAAAATAAATTTTAGTCTAAAAGTAAGTTTAACTTTGGTCTTATGTATTGCTATTCCGGCAACGAAATAACAATGAAAGGTAAAGAAAAAATAAAAGAACACTACTTAAACATTCTTTTGAAACAGCTGTTAACTGTGAAAAGGTATATTTGGTTGTTGGTGTAAGCTTAATAGCCTGATTACCATGATACTATAACAAAATTTAATTACAACCAACCTTCAAAGAAGGCTCGGTCAACTTTGTACTTTTCATTAGTTGCTCAACAGATATAATCAGCAGATTTTTTACTTCAGCTTTGAACACATAGCGTCTCAATAACGAGAAAAATATGGAATCACAAAGGAAATATATTGAAAAATAGGCCATAAAAAATCTTAATAATAGAGAAAAAAGCATCATCTGAAGAGTTGAGCAGTGCCCGGTCGGCCGGTGTGTCACTGTTCCCTCCCCCCCACCCCCCCAACCCACGGCTCACAGCTTCATGCGAGTCAGCTGATTACTGATTGCCCACACTTGCAACACTTGTGTGATCGGGGAACAGTTTGTAGACAGGTGCTTATTCAACACAACCCTGTAATAGTAAATGGAAACGATTTGTGCGTGTGTTGACACCAACGACTTTTTTTAACAATTAGATTTGGATAAGAATATCAAATTGGTCTATCCCTGGACTATCTAATCGGCAATGATAAATTGCAACTGGGTTTTACACTATAGAAACATAGCTTATCCAACTATATTGTTATAATATCAAAGAGTACGGTTTTTATGGATTTTGTATTTTTGTACGTGTGTTCTCAATGTTTCTGATGGTGATATTTTAGGTTTTTATCTTAGCCATTTTTAGCTCATTCATACTTTTTTGCTACTTGCAAAGTGAAATTGCAGCCTCCATATTATTAACCAAGTAAACCACGGTGAATAATAAGTGAAGAAACAGAACAAGAATTTTTTACCTTTGTAACACAGCTCATTTATTTAACTATTTTTGTTGTTACTGAAAAATATACAAACGAACTATCTATGGTCGTATAGACTAAAACTTATAAGTCGCCGTATCCGCGCTGTACTGCTTCCACAGAAAAATTTATGCTCTGGATATCTCGATTTGTATGCATAAGACATGAGTAGAAAATTTAAATGCAAGTATTATTTTCTTGCTAGACTCAATATAGAGAGCATTTTTAGAGAAGCAAATTATAAAATGCTATTAGAATCATTTACTCTATATTTCAATGCAGCACTAATCCGTCCTTGCTTACACTGGAGACAAGCAATGAAATTTCCGTAATTATTATTATACGCCAGAGGCAATTAAGTTGGTAAGACTGATGGTGTACTATAAAAAGGTCCAACAAATTTCAAAATTACTACTCCGTACCGGAGAGACGAATTATACGTTTTAAATGGTTTAATTTAATATTAAAAGGTTTAAACGCTTATAAAAAATAAAAAAGATTTATTACAAAAGCAGGACTGTTCGTTCTTGTTCTTTCTACTCTAACAGCTGTGCTTTTTAATTAGAAGACAATAAGTTATCTAATTTAAATGTTTCTTAGTGATAATGCAGCAACTGTTTCTCAATTAAGATAAAATTAATAAATAACTTAAACTAAAATTATGCTTTTGGGGAATAACTCTTTTCCTAACTAAAATTACCAAGATGGCCACTCGTGACTACAAGCTACTCTTATTATATAAACAATAATTTAAAATTATGAATTAATCGTGGCCCAAAAATTAAACTATCATGAAATAAATAATTCATGGCACAAAAAATTATTATTAGATTAACAAAACTATTCGACTTTGATTTATGAATAACAACGCCAAACTAAATACAGTAAGCCTGAATTGATATTAATTATTGATATTGATACGATAATTATAATGCAATAACCTATTCGTAAATTATTAAACCAAAACTGCTTCGTGCGTCCTAAACGTAATTCAGTTGGGTATTCAATTATAATTACGCCACCGGGGATGTTTTATAAATTAGTGGCCACCCAACTTGAAAATAACAAATAACACTTTGTGAAATTATCTCTACGAGAAATAACTTATTATTTAAACTACTTATTATTGTATTACTTATCATTTTTAACTACTAATTATATCATTAATTTAAAAAATAATTATTTATTTAATTCTACTCCAATTACATACGAGTATTTAATGGACACCAATAATAATGTAATCCCAATCTCCATTCGTAATTGTCCACAAGTGCACTTTTATTCTTGTTTTACTTCCCTTATATGGCCTTAGAGGAGGAAGTGTCTTAAGCTATTTGCCAGACAAGAAAATGACAAAGCCCTTGCCCTCGGTGGCCGGCTCGAGTTTACCCCCCAACCACCTATAATGCTATCCGTGGTTGGTACTTGATAACAGCTGACTATTTGGAACTTTGCAAATGGAATTGCCCAACCAATACCTCTTTACCAACTTTTTACCTCTTCATTTTAGCCAACTTAATACAAAATTACCTGTAAGTATTTTTAATGATAATTGAGTATATTTAAACTGCCAACGGATGGTTCTTAAATAATGATGTCAAATGAAATAGTCATCGTTAGGGGGTTCAATAAAGGTGATTTATATGGTGGATGGCATTGTTTTCAAACTCATTGTCCCGTCCGTGTGTGAGACGGAAATTAATGGAACCGTGAAGTAATGCAGCGCGGCGCGGCGCGGCGGCGCGGCGCTTGGCGGCGGCGGGGTGGCTTTGCGCACAGTTTAATTGTTGGATTAAATTATTTTGACCCTGAGGTGATTTTTCTCTTTTTATGCATTATTATAGTGGAAATAATAATAATAAACCGGTGGGGTTGAATACTTGTATTCAAATTAAAAACTCGTTTAGTTAAATGGCCCTCTAAAGAAAATTATAGCCCTTAAATCGTTTTGGATAAGCTGCCACTAGTGGTTTACAACGTCCTCCTAAATTAATGCTGGGCTAATGACACAACATAAAAAGGTCGTTTGAGTGTGTCCTAAAAGTATCGTGCTTGTTATAGAAAACTTTAGTTTAAACGTAATTATATAGTCTACAAAATATATCGAACATAATTAAAAATATAACTCTGATTTTTTAATAATGTACTTTTATTAGAAACAACAATAGAAATAACCGGCGGTGAAAATGTATTTTAAATATTATATTCATTAAGAGTAGAAAGAAGTACTGTAAAATAGTTTATTAATGATGGTAAACTATGAATTTTATTTTTCACTAACTAAGGGCCATCCTTTCTTTTATAGTTTTTGCTTTCTTGTTAAGATTTTCAGTAATTTTGAAATTAATACTGTATTAAGTGAAGTACATTGAATCCGAGCTCTTCTAAAAATATATTATAAATGAGGTGTGGGGAATATTAGGTTTTGGATGCGTTCCCTGGTTGGCGAGATCAATGTGATCCTGTTTACACATTAAATCCGCGTGTGAGAGTCAATCTCGCCGGTGAACATCTCCCAGGCCGCCGACATAGGCATCCCTCCACCGGCCACTACCTAATCTACTCGCACCTCTATTAATTGCAGTCATCCTCTACTCTCATGTTACAGAGGTTAATACAAGGCAATATGATAGAGCTTATGACAGACCATACAATATGAAATTACATTGTAATTAAAATATTTTACTCTTGACAGGGCAACAATAGACCTCATATTTATAAAATGGATTTAATGTACTAAAATATTTATTCTTCTATTAAACGTCAAAAATGGAAAGTGGAAATGTGATGAGCTTGTGTCAAGCCCAGCTAATACATTATGAAAGTTCATCAAACATATTGTTTGCTGAAAATTGTTAGACAGGAAGAATATTTAGAATCTTTTGAACTAAAGTTTTCAGGTATAATTTGATTTAATTCATATATTGTCAGCTGCCACTTTTAACCCAACCATCCTCTCTTGAGATGGGATGGTTCATTATGTTTTATTACACCTTTAGTAAAATCACTATCACAATATTTACTTCTCGTGGGCCACCCCTCTCCCCCAATCTTTGAGCATTTTTAGACTGTTGATTTCAGGAAACGGTTCTCAGATAGGCCAGAAAAAATTATTTTGGCAAAAAAACACTGTCAATATTTATAATTTACAATAAGAGTTTGGCATGGTTTTATTACACTACTATTAATACAATATTATTTGATATAGCATTCTGAAATCATAGGTAAAATTTTACTATACAAAGCAGGTATTAAACTATTCTGTAATAACAATTTAAAAAAAAAAACGTAAAAATACAAATATTTCAAATCAATATTAAGTTCAACTACAAAACATTCTATACAGTACACATTTTTACAGAAAGCGAATACAGGGATGAAAGAAATATAGTAAGTTTATATAAATAGTATAACTCAAAGAAATATGGAGTGGAAATGCTTCGATTAGAGAATAAGGGAGAAACAATAAGACGATTGTTGACGTCGACGTGGCTCGAATATAGAGCACATAACAACTCAGCCTCGCCCTGCATTGCAGAGGGCCACAACTGGCTGCGATGACCCACTCTCCTCTCTCTGGTGTGGGAGATGATTGTCTTGGTTATTGGAGGCAGCTGACTAAACGTATTTTTGACGTTGAATGCTAGAGTAAATTGTTTGGATATGTAGGCCTACTGTAGTGCAAACAATGTTTGAAATCGAGCAAATTAATATTAGATACCTTTAGTTCATGCGACCAAATAAGTTAATAAAGCAATTATAACCGTATAATAATATTGTGATTGAAACAGTAGTGGCCTAACTATACCTATGTACAGTTGGACATTAAGTGGGATCGACCCAATCCAAATGTTATTCTAATGGAAAAAATTCAAATTTCATTTATGGATATCGCTTCTAATTTAAGTCTGTTTGTCATTAATTTTTGGGGACAGACTGAACCCTGTCCTTTGACACAAAAAACATGAACATCGGTTAAAATTGTAGGTTTCAGGTAGTTTGTTACACAAAAATAAACCGCCATTGCAATATGAAATTTAACTTTATTGGAATATTTTGCTGTTGGATAGCTTGGTATACTGGCTATACTAGTAAAATGGGTTGGTTTGGTGCTCGTATATACATAGACTATTGACATGGTCAATTGAAGTAGATTTTTCATTAAAAGACTACCTAAATCACTTAAAAAATATAAAGGATAAAGGAAATAATAAAAAACCACATAAATTATTCGTCAATGGGTTAAATATACTTATTTTAATGTCTAATACATAAAAATGGGTATGACATTTTTTAAACTTTAGCTCGCGTTTACTGTAAGTTATTAATATTTATCAAGCGGAGCAAATAGCAAAACACAAACTAAGTTCCGATGCATGTATTCCTCTTTAAGTAGTTGTTTAACTGGAGCAGAATCTCATGTACGTCAGAACTAATATTGACAAAATGCTATATTATTAGATGTAGGTCAGTGGTAATGTCTTAGTTAAAATTTTCTTAACAATTTTCCCAAAGCGTCTTTTACGGTGGAACGTTCAATAAAGCTTTTGGGTGAAGTTTATATATATATGAAAGTATATATATGTAACTAAAGTATAAAATTGTGAAATGTAAGCATAACATTTACTAAACAAAACAAAAGATTTTAAAATGTAAATTTTGGAAAAGGAACACGTTTATTATTTTGAACTAACTGAGTCTTTTGAGGTCGATAACTGTAGCTGATGTGTGTAGGTCCATCTGTCAAGCTCCATCCGGGCAGCTCAGAGGCAGATTAATTAAAATTACTTCGTCTCCCAGAAACATATCACGTACAGTGAGTGACCTCTGATAAATGGCAGAAAAAGATAAATTATATAATACCTAACATTATATGTTATAGTTATGTACAGATTATGCACTAAGCGATCTTAATAATTTTGTCTTCACAAATTAATAGACTCAACGATAAAACTAAGTTTTACTATTTTAATTACTTGCATTTAAACTTTTTAGGCTAAATCACTAATTTTTACTCATGACATAAATTTTTTGTTGGATAAAAAGTTCTAAACGAGAATACTAACACCTTGTCCCAGAACAACTTTAAAACTGGTTGTCACAGGAGCACGGGAGTTGGCCCTCCAAGTGTTCAATTTTCTGTCTGCTGTTCAATTTCTTACCTTTTCCTTCCCAGTAATAACCAATCCTTCCTGAGACTAGTGTAAAATGCTGTTTAGGGGCAGACGTGCATAGTTGTTTGGTCGGAGTCTATTTATCTACCAGTAACAACAACAAATGTCTTAAAGTCTGATGTCAGGCATTTGATTGCAAAAGGTCTGGCAAAAGGTTTACACACATTTGTAAATCGTGTGGTATATAGTGATACAAAACATGTACAATCATAATGGGTACACATGAACGAGTAAAGCGACTTTATTATTTTAACATTAAGAGATGTAATAACTTTTATGGCCCCTAAAAAATGAGTCGAGACGGAGTGAATCCACCTGGTTTTAAGGTGTAAATAGACCATTACATTTGATGGATTTCATGCAATTTTCTTCAAGACAGAATGTCTATCTATCATACAATTAGTAACATAAAATTACAAAGTAAAGAATCAAATTAAAAATAACAGAGTGAAAAAAAACTATTTATGATGAAGGATCTTTAGTCGATTGCCACATCGTGTAGCAAGCGTTTGTCGTGCGGAAGGGAGTGCAGCACAGTGTACGATGCCACGGCCCCATTGATCATCGTAATTAGTTGCACTAAAGCTGCTGTTTGCCAGGTTTAAGAGGCTGTAAATTGGGACCATAGGCCATTACATCATGGCAGTCCCTACACTTATTAAAATCTGGTAGCAATACACTGATTAAAACCCAGAAACTACTGTCTAGGTAGCTGAGTGGTTATAGTGCAATAGTGGTTATAGTTTGAATCTAAAGGTTGCCGGTCTGGTCCTGAGAAAAGCTATTAGCTTTTTAAAGGTTAGATTCCGGAACCAGTTGCCATTAATTTGTCATTGAGCTATTTCTAACAACTGGTCGATGTTAGATAGTTCCCCGTCAAAACGTAAAAAATGCCACCGGCGTAGATACACAAATAAAATCGATGTTTATTGAATTTCTTTCGTAAATTGAACGTTCTTCAACCATTAACTGTCTGAAAAATTAATAAAAAGACTAGTTTGGATAGTTTATTTATCTTCTTATTTATATTAGGGTTTCGTCTGTTACGTCCCTTTTGCTCTCGACCTACTGAACAGATTTTTAAGATTGAGGTGTCATTTTTAAGCTTAGGATATACCTCAGTGACGAATTGATTGGGCTGCATTGTGCAAGTGAAGCTGGGCTGCAATGGCTTAGCGCCCTGGATTTAGCTTTGTAAAGAGAGATCATAACTTTATGTTTTTTAGTTTAGTTTTTAAATTTTTTGACGCAGGTGCTAAGCACCTCAGTGAATGTATTATATTTTTCTGAAGTTGGTGGCTGGCTATTAATGCCATACGATATATATATAGTGACGAATTGTAATTAAAAAGGTCATATTGTTTCGGGCTTCGCCCCCCTCGCCTTCGATTTATTTCTGGAGGGCGCTTTAAAATGTTGACCAACTTTTATTGCAAGTTCTTTAATGTGAATTGTAAATTAACAGCTTATTACCTTCAGATGAATTTTAAAAGCCAGATAGTAAACAAAAACAGATCTCTGTCACTTCATAATCAACATTCACATACTGTAGGTGAGTTTCACTCATACAGAATCATGAAATGCGCAATTCGCGCACGGGCCTCCTTGTTTTATTTGATTTATTTATAAATCAAAACGTCGTCCGGCAGCGTAAACATAAACTCAATATTAAGTTAATTAACTGGGTTGCAATGATTACTTCTAAAATTTAATTATAGAACTGTTATATACTTTATATGAAAAACAAAATTACATAGTGTAATTTATTGTAAAGATGCTTACAAACTATTCATAAAATCGGTTATACAGTTGAACGATTATTTGTAAATAGGCTAGTAAAATAGTTTTGATCATATTAGGAATTTCTTGAGAGAAAGTGTTTGCCATAATACTTGTAGAATGAGAAAAGGGGATTAAACGGTTGAATTAACCTTAAAGGAACAAGAGTTCTTCACGAGAATAATCGCCGAGAATTTTCTTCTGCGGGTAACTTGCTCATTCCTCCGCAGTAGCTTAATCCACTGTCAGTAATCTCAGGTACTTCTCATGTTAAATTCTGAATTAGTATTGGTTAGGGATTTCATCTTTTAATAAAGTGCAGTGAGAGATGGAAACTGTTAAAATATAAAGTATTTTAAGAAATAAAGTTTGATTGCATTGAGAGCAGAAGCAAGATTGCTTATAAGAGTGTTTAAACTTCTATTATAAAAACGGTTCACACTCTCACCATAGTATTTTAAACTTAATATACCGGATGTCCACAAAATCCTGCCCTGATTTTACAGCTTCTTGCTGTGGATAACATTTCTTGTTTTCAAGGGAGTCTACTTTTTCTCTTCAATTTGTTGACACATAAACTCAGCTGATTGAGAACAACGCAATTTACGTATAATGCACACGAAAAATCGTGATGGCCTGAATAAAATTCTACTTTGTTCACCACACTTGACCTCTATTGATTTCTTTATGTAGGGATTTGTCAAAGATTTGGTATATTCTTACCCAGTTCATAATTTAGAAATTCTAAAAGGGAACATGAAACGATTGTCTCCAGCAGCTAGTCAAGGGCAACTGGCAACCTCTTGCTCTCTATTCGCACAAACTGACAAACCGACAAGCCGAATGGCCAGAATATTACTGTCTGATTTGAAATTAACAATGAAGTCAAACACCAACCTCTGGTGATGATAGAGGAGCTTTCATGTACTTATGTAAACTTAAACATTGACTGATAGAAACACATGTGGAAACACAAAGTATTCAGTAACTGGCGTGTTTTTAAAATTGTTCAATCTTTCAAGAGGAATCGCAGATTTTAAAATGAAAGAACTTCTAATATGTTTAATGTTACTTTTGTGCAGTTTGATTTTTTTATAAAATAATACTTTAAAACTTTTAATGAACGATGTGGTCAAAAGCTTTTCAATATTGTTGAAAGACTAGAACCATAGAATAGAACCAACACAGATAACTTATCTTTCATTAATCTATCATATCATATCATATCAGATAAGACATATGATAATCATACTTATGTTATGATCACACTGTACCAAGGTTAATAATATCAGACAATTGTCAAATCAGTCTACATTCAATTTTTTTCTGTTGGTATAACATTCGACGCTAAAGAGAAGGGATGGAGCAGAGCAAGGTAACGGACCGGAAATTACAACGTGTTGTTTCATGAGCGTCAATTCAAAGAGCCGGCCTTGGAAGTGAAGAAAACGTTTTCATTATTTTAAACCGGACCTAACGATAGAATTCTTTTATTTTATCAATTTTAGTTTCAAAATTTATACAGTCTTTATAAGTTAAGGTTCTTTTACTTATAAAAGTAGAGTTCTTCTACAAAGTTAAATTACTCCCACTAAAACAATGAATTAAGTAAAGACAATCAGATACTACCATGCATATTTTTAATATAACAATTATATGATTGTCAACTTTGTAACTACTTATATTAGTGAGACCTTTATGATTAGTGAAGTAAGTAAAAAACAAGTTTACAAGTTTTAAAATTTAAAGTTGATCTCATTTTAATTGTTGTATTGATGCGAATGAAAACAACAAGAGTATGCAGGTAAACTTTTAACAGGCTTGTGCAAACGTTCCTCGACCCTAGTAAATAAAGCCAGCTCACTATTATTAAAATAAGACCTACAAACAACCAACTACTACACTATTTTTGATACCACACTTATACAAATTACTTTTTATTTGGTGTAGATTCTGATTTAGCACAAAAATTGGATACTATTTAGTCAGTAAAGAGAATTTAAACATCGTATTCTCCGCTTTGAAAAGCATCCTCAATAATAAAAGTGGTAAATAATCATCAAAATAAATCTATATTCTTTAAAGAGTATAAAAAAAGTTGATAATATCAAGTACAGTATGTGAAACATTAACTGCCTTATTATGAAGGCCAGTATTAATAATACCTCTATGACGTAACCTGACAACACTGTGAACATTTCCGTTCGACACTTTGACCCTTGACTCCCTTTGTTGGGTTGCCTGATAATGGGGCTCTTGATTATCAAGAACTTGTTCATGTAAATAACCCTTTATGGAATTCTGTTTTGATGAGAAAGCATTTTACAACATTATAGTAGATTTTGACATACTTAGTGATTTTATGCCGAACGTTAAAACGTTTGGAGTGAACTCCTGGATTAAAAGTGTAGCAGAAATATTTAGAAAAAGTGCTTCCCATGGTTTCGAAGCTGCTACTTATTTTCGCAGTTGACTGTTTTAAAATAGGTTCCCTTCAAGCTAACATATTTCCAGTTGCACGTAACAAACCATAAGATTACAACACTCCTTTACATTAGATTGAAATGTAAACATATTACAATTATTTTTAAACATCAATTAAATGAAGGGATTATACAGTATTACTGAGCATTTACTATTTTCTTCGAAAACAGCAAGTTATATAGAAGTTGAATATTATATTGTTTTAATGTTTGAATTTTAAATAGCAATATTATTTGTGCCATTAATTCATACACTTTATGAGATACCGATCCGTATTTTTTAGGTCTATTGAGTCAGTTATAAAGCTTTTGTTATTCAAAAGTAAACCTTAATCCATACATTTATTAGTTTTTTACTTCAGTGGCCATTAAAATAAACTATGTACTTGTAAGAGCTTAAAAATATTAATTATGTTATAGCACATTTTACAACAATATTTTTCTTATTTGCTAAAATAATAAATATTTGTTAGGAGTCCATAATAGAAATATCGAAGGGAAAACAAATACTGCATGAGGAATTTCTACAAAATCCAAACCGTGATTGAGATATTCCCACGTGTATGAAAGGGCTAGAGGAGACAAATAGGCTCAAGGAAAGTGGTGGGTCTTGAAGTATTTCAGCAACTGAAAAAATTCAGAATGGTTTATTTCATATTAACGGGTTTTCATTTGCCAAGAGATGTGGATGTTTGGGATTCTATTTGACCTACTAAATAACATTTAAAACAAAAGATTAAAATGTAGTTTTTACAAAGTTATTGCATTTAGATTATTATGAGTCATGATAAAGGTTTCATAACTGACATAAGGTGATAATTAACTTAATGTACATTATAAGACTCTCAAATGGTCATTGATGTTTTGTTACTGAATCTCTTAGCCAATATAATGAATCTGGCTTTAACCTGTATAATTTAGAGAGATAATAAATTTAAAACAGAGTTTTTAGAATGAAATTTACTTCCACTCTGATTTAAGTGGCATATTAGCTAAACAAAGCGTGTTAAGGTAACCAACACCACGTCTAAACAGCAACTAAGGTAATGAGCTTGGCACCTGTAACTAGATTGACCTAACTACTAACCAGGTCTGCAACCATCTTCCCGCCCCAACCCAACATAGCAACAGCATGTGATAATGAAACACCAAACAAACCACGTAAAGATCACCAACTACACATCAAATCAGTAACAATGAAATGTTAGCCTCTCCCGCATTAAAGTTATTGATACTTTTTTTTTAAGAAACCAAAGAAAAAACTATATTTAGATAGTTATACATTTTTAACATATGTTGGAGTTTTAAAAATGACTACTTTGCTGCTTATCACACTACTTTTTATGCCATAACGTTTAATATGTATGAATAGTTTTATTAATCAAATTGTTTTAGAAAAAACGTTTAAATTTTAGTAAAATATGAAATATTCAGTACTTTTCTCCTATCAAGATATGGAGTGTACTCACCTGAAACAATGTTTACCTTTCTTATCCCTCCTCAACCTGCTACCGGAGAACCTTACCTTCACATGCTCTTAATGGAATTTCGTTTAGCTTTCTAAGATAAAATTAAATTGCTCTTCGTTATTATTTGTTAAATTAAAAACATAATGAGTAAGATAGAATAAATAAGTAAGGAAAAATAACGAAAAGATAATGAGACGAGTATCAGAAAAGATAAATAATTTTAACTCCATTCCAGTGTACGTTATGTTGAAACACTACGTAAATGTTCGGTCTCCAAGGTATTATTACTAAGATAAAAGTTTTTTGTTCCTAGACGGCGGTGCAAATCGAATTTCCTCATCTTAGTTAAAGGTGGTTAGTTCAGTGTTAATGCTTCTTAGTTATAAAACATTCTGTTACTAAAATAACTTTTTTTGTCAACAAATATAGCGGGTGTGCTATTGAAAGCTTATAAGTATTTAATAAAATCAAATGTAATTTAATATTTCTGCGTTAACCTTTAAGTAAAAAATATTTAGTTACGGTACCCCATTCCCAAAGCCAAAGGGCTCAACTGGGCTTGCGATTGCCTTCAGCTAAGCTGCCATTAGACACAGTGCATGCGAGCAGGGATCAGGACCCCGCTCTCCGTATGCTAATGTCGATGCAACGTTACCTAGTGGCAAGGAACATATCAGTAATCACATACTGTTAAAAAAAATCATTAGAACCCTACTCAACATTAAAACCTTCTTTCATACTCTACTTCGATTCATAGGCTTATAAACCAAAATGACCCCTAACACACTAATCAAAACTAAACAAATAAACAAATTGTTGTTAAAAAATCTGTAGAGAAAAATTTTTTTCTTGTTAAGAAAAAAGAAAAAAAACTAATGGTCCTTTCGTTAAAAGAACTTTACAATACTGAGATTGATGAGATTTAAAAATACATATTAGATATTTCGATTTTGCTTGAGAAAGTTCTTATACATATTTCGAAATACTACGTAACCTCAGTTGAAATAGGAGCGCGTGTGTTCACAGGAGCAAGAACTTGAGAAGCTGCTCACAACTGGCATTGTTCCTAAAGATTTAGGCTCAAATTTGAGATAAATGAATCTAAAGTAAAAACTAAAGAATGAACTCTACAATGGGTTTAGAAAAAAACAAATTTATTTACCAGTGGGAAAAGGGTTATGGGTGGACCCTGATTGGCAAACTTGTATTGAGCTTTTCTCACAAAAAACAGCAATTAATCACTATGTTTCACTTTAATACTTCTAATAAGTTCTTTTCTGCAAAGCTAGATTTGTATGTATAATATCAATGTGAAGTTTTTTTATTAAAATCACATAACACCAAACTTTTTTGGATAGAAATGGTGGAGCCCAAGGCTGCTATGTTGGTTCTGATGATTTCCCCGTGATCGGCGGTGTAATCGTGCCGGCTGATAGAACACCACAAACACTCTCATCACGCGTCGGTCCACTCGGTCAGGTTCGGCATCGAGGAAAGAATCTTATACAGGTAGAAATGTAAAAATAATGTTGTGTAGTGGCTTGACAGCGATATTGAAAAATAACAGAGAACCCTAAAAAGTTTTAAAACCTATACCAGTTTAATTTTATTTCAATCCGATTTCAAATTTTAACATCTCTACCAGCTTTGGTTAATCTTAGATATCTTTAAATCAATCTCAATGTAATGAACTCATATTGAAAGCAGTAAACACTTTAAAGTATGGAAATAAAATTATTAGTTATAACGAACCGTTAAGACTAGCCGTAAGGAATATACAGACAGGGTCTAATGTAATAAACATTATTATATTACCAAGGTTTGCGCAGCCCACGTCATGTCGGAGTTTCAGTGCTCCGCTTGCACTTCCACACCATTATTGCTTTTAAAATTTTGACAGAACAACTAAGTATTAGGGTATTAAGAAACCAATTAAAGTTAAAAAGTCCATATTGAAATTGATTTTGAAATGTTTAACATTTGGTATAGCATTTTACATTTAAAATAAACAAAAAAGGTTGATATTTGGTTAATAGCAGGAGCCTATAATATTAATTTATCCAAATAGGAAAATGATTATACACAATTGGAGACGTCTGCTGTTATTATTTTTATCCATAGACACCGAGAAGGATTCTTAACCCGAAGACCATACAATCGCAAGACAAAATTTACAACAGTTGGTTGCTCATAAAGGGTAATATGGAATTAAACAGAATCCATTATTACTTATATATTTAAAAAAAATAAGTGCTTTGCTCTGGATTAATTTTGATTTCTTTAAATTTACCTCTTTTATTCTTATTCTAATCTTTTATTCTAATCTTGAATTTACCACAGTGCGTACTTCTGAAATTGGTTTGTAACTTACTTTTAAAATTGAGTGTCGTATAGTTTTTTAATTCCAAAAGAAAAATAGTAAACTGCTGACATTTTATTTACTGGTATTGCTGAAATTTCTGATAACAAAATGATAAGTTTGTGGACACAAAATTAAAGTAAATCCAACTTTTTTTTGCATATTTACCCAATCTGTAAATAGTTTGGGTTGGATAAGAGCATTTCGATTATCATGAAATTTAAAGGAAGGCAGTCGTAACGTTCATGTACTGAATGTTGATTTGATATAATCGTAAGAGACCGTTTTATTGTATTCAGTAGAAGTTTCCAGGAATCGTGGGTTTGTGGCGAGGGCCAGCAGTTGGGTTGAGTTGAATTTGCGTGAAACCCACATCGTCTCAGAGGACGAGCCCGCTGCACCCCACTGCGACAAAACCCGCTACCGCTTAATTAACTGATGTTAGCTGTTGGTTAAATATCATGGGCCCATTAACAACCATGCATTACTACTTTGCTTCGATTCGTTTAACAAACGGATTAAAAAAAAATTGAACCACATTATTAGGAAACTTTTAATTTTTGGAAACAGTTCTCCAAATATGTATAACTTTACATCCATTTGAATACATTTTGATACGGATCTTTCCACTTTGGTTGGTAAACGAGTTTTTACTAAAGTATATTGAAACTAATAACCAAATCGTTTAATTCAAACCTGTATTAAAATGAAAATAAGAAAAGTTTACTATGTCAGTTACGAAGAAAAATGAAAACAACATCTGCTGAGAAGAATGGGGCTTCATAATATTCTATAGGTTTAAAGATCAAACCAGAACTTAATTAGTGAGCAAACATCTCTTATTAAAGTTCTATAATATAAAGTTTACAATAAAGTTCCTGGTACACGTTTAACTTGTTAGCTCGGGAATTCCCGTTCCACATATTTGCAGTAGGTTGATTATTCTGATGTACTCAAAAGTCACTAAACTTCTTATGTTTATAAAAGGTTTTAAAATAACGTAATTTAAAGGGAGTAAAGAAAAAACAAGTTTAAAATAAAAAATTAAGATCAAGTAAGAATAATTTCAAAAGTTTATTTAATTGTTACCTAAAAATAAATATATAAATTTGTAACAGAAGTCGGTCTGATACAACAGCAAAGACTAAGGACACATATTTTTGGTTGTCAGCATCCATGAATTTCCATTCACATGGTGCATCTATTTCCCCATATTATTAAATCACCGTTTATATTTAAGTCTATAGCTGTAGCACATGTTAGATTCATATTTCATTGTTTATCTAAATAGCTTGAACTAGATTCTTACTTAAGGCATTTCCCGTACTAAAGTGTCTAATATCATCAAAAGATTATTGCTTGGTCCTGTTCAAATTGAGTTGTATGGACCTACTATATTTTTTACTCGATACTTTGGATGTTTAATCAAATGTACATTTTCAATGAATGCATCTGGAAAACATTTTGGGTGTTTATTCCTTCTAATTTTCCCAAGCGTGAGCGTTGCCGGGAGCGTTTATGTCGTTAATGAAGCACGTCCCACGGGGTGTCCGGTTGGGTCCGTCGCGTCGATGCGGCCACTACCTGCCGGGTTTGGACCCACCGATGCGGTCGTGCATATCCATATTGATAATTCTCTCACCTGTACACATTACGTATAAAATTGTACTTTTTAGAAATTGCCACAGTACAAAATTAGCAATACAAAAATGTATGTAACGTTTTAAATGATAACTTATACTCTATTATAAATTAAAGAAAACTATTGAAATTAAGGTTGAATAAAAAAGACAAGTCCAAAAATAGATGTTTTTTGTTTGATAGTTGAAATTATTCTTGACAAAAAACCAATCGCAAAAGTAATTCAATCATTTGTTAAGTAACAGAACAATGTTATATGGATCAGGTTGGTTCAGAAACTAGCAACCTATGTGTAAAAAAATTCGAGATTGTCCTACAAATTGGCATTAAAATCTCTATCGTCAATTCTTTTAATGAATTTATAGGAATTAACAAAGTTTTAAAGTCCTTTTTGAAACAGCCGGTATTATTTAACTGAAATACATTATGAATTAACTTTCCTAATTGTCAGTCTCATTTAATGCGTAATCTACATAAGTGGCTTTTTATTTTAAATAAAGCGCTTAACTTATTCTTTTATAATAAAATATCATGATGATAATAAAATGATAAAACACATAATCAAATTTTAATCAATAAATCATCTAACCGATAGTGTTGTTCGAATATTTTAATTTTATATTCTTAAGTGACTTATTAAAAGGTTGTTGTTAAAATAAAATGCAATATACTTATCCTTCATTAGGCCTAATAGTAATATTTTGTATATGTATATAGTTTAGGAAGTTTGTATACCATTATCACTAATCCAACACCATAGTTTTATTTACCATGGTTAAGCTCCATGTTTTATTTAACTAAACGGTTGACAGACATTAATTTTCAAACATAATATTTCCTTCCCTATTAACATTTCTTTGTGATCAGTCAGTGTTTGGCACGCTGTATCAGAGCCTCACGCTTTATGTTGGTAGTTATAACCGAATCAATTCTAATTAGTTTTTATTTGTGTATTTTCCGTGAAATATACGTATTTAATAACATGTATTTTCCTTATATTTTTTATTTCCCACTTGAAATTGAGTTTTTATTGTTGTGTTAAACTGAACCCTATGTTTTCCATACCATCGGAGTTATCGTTTTCAATTTATTAAAATGCTTTCCAATAATGGTTTGTAAAATTGTTAATATATTCCCGTTCAAATTTGAAGAATATAAGTTTGCATAAAATTAATGTTTCGTTTTATCGATTGGTTCCGTCATCTGTGGAAAGGCCGAGTAAGGAAGAAAAGACCTGCTGAATAAAAATGTTACTTTATTTTAGTAATATAAACATTAAATAGTCTTACAAAAATAGTTTGGTGCTATGAACCAAAAACATATCATAGACAGTAAAAAGTTATAAATCGTTCAATAGCAAGAGTTTGTAAAAAAATGAACGATAAATAATTCATTCTATATTGCAGTTAGTAGTAAAAAATTAAAACTACTTAATATCTATTGCAAAGGATGGTTGCATGATTGGGGTTATTAAGTTGTACGATCTTCAGTCGACGTCTGTTATTGGAAAACTGTCCCGCTCTGAGAAAGCCATTACATAATTATTAATCTTCTGAGAAGCTTAGCATTAAGCTGTGAGATTATTACCCCCTTGAAGGAAGCAAATCAAATGAAGTCATTTCTTCTTAAATTTCTGTAATAAATGAGTTAATATTATAAGTTTCAGCCACATACACAATGCACAATTATGTGCCCAAAAGGACATTTTTATTTTTTATTTACTAAAGTTTGAGAAATATCCTCACAAATTGTACAAATTATAGCTTTAATGATGTTAAAATATTTTCTTAGTGGTTTGGATGAAAACCATACAAATCTAAACACCGACTTGGGCGCTTATTGAATAAAAATGTGGATGTAATAATCATTACATAGTGGACGTAACCCTTAAAGACCTCGGCATACAATGAATGGAGTCAACAAAAAAATTCTTTGGTTTTGATAAAAAGCACTATTATTGTAAACACTGTATCCTATACTAAGTACATTGTACTTTATATTAAGTCATTCACTAGAATGGCGGATCTTACACGCTCAGTACGGATCCCGATATTTGGATCATGACCCTGGTTCACGATACGGATTGGGTGTGTTAAGTCTAATATTGATGTATGATTCATGGATCACACATCAATATTTGACTTTAGACGCTCAATCCGTATCGTGATCCAGGATCACAATCCAAATATCGCGATCCCTATTGAATGTGTAAGACCCGCCAATAGTTTACGAGAACTTGGATAAAACAATTAAAATATACTAGCAAACGATAACGGAATTTAGTTGAATTGCTAATGAAAATAAGTCATTTGTTTAAATGATCTAAGATGTCATTGGAACCACTGGAGCTTTTAAACCCTGTATAAGGAGCTCAAACGGTCCAATGACACACACAAAACAGTCGTGAAGATATATTTAGAGAAATTTATCATACTTCTGCTTGTTTAGTACAATTAGATCATATGGAATTATTTCATCACTAGGACGGAAACTATTTTTTCCTACGACTGCCCGTGAAAACAGTTGTTTACGCACTCGATACTCGTCGCAAAACAGGTGATTGCCGTATTCAATTTACTTTGCGCACGCTAGATTTACTTTGCGCACGCTAGATTTACTTTGCGCACTCCAGTGTTTAAACATTAGAACACAAAACAATTTGCATTAGCCAGGAAGGAAACGTTGATTAGTCAGGAATTAAGTTGGCAACACTGGATATAAACATCTGATCTATTGTTGTCCATGTGGTAGTTTTCTATTGAATCAACATAAACATAACCTACAAACCAGCTACGGGTGAGCTACCGGCACGTAAGTTAGGTGCGCAATGATCAACTATGACAGTGACTTTAGTGATTTAAGTGACTTATTCCCTGACGATTGCTAAAACTGCTAAAACAGTGGCGTTAAATCTTCTGCATGAAAAATCCAATAAATTTTTAACTAAATGTAGGAAGTGCATAATACAGGATATCATTAATATCACTATCTTGAGACAGGGACCTCACATAGTGGGTATTTTAACGTGAATATTAAACGTTTATACTTATATAAGAAATATTTGGCAGTCGTAGGAAAAATTTAATATGCAACTCGTGCGAAAAGTGCTTTCACTGCACTCGAGAGAAATTATTCCGCACTCGCCTGCGGCTCGTGCATAAACATTTCTCTCGAGTGCAGCAAATCGGCACTTTCCGCACTTGTTGCATAAATAACTATTGTTCGCCTCGCTCGGAATAACGATTAAGCACAGAAAAATACTTTCCGTCCGAGTGATGAACAACGTTTTTTATTATACTGCAAAAATGTAAAGATAATAATTAATTCAAATTAAATTATTAAAATTTCATTAATAGTTTTAATAGAGGCTACAGAAAAAACAACTTTGCTGATTAATTACAGGCCAGAAAACGGCTGTTCTGCTCGCAGTTTGATGAAAACTAATATTTTTATCATAATTTTTTTTACGCACTAATATTATATTGATTAAAATTAACTCAAAGCTGAAAAATGGCATCAAAGTGTTTTGCAACGGTTAAATAGATGTCAAGTGTAGTAACAAGTACAGTTTAATTATATTTGATCGAAATCAGCACTGATAATTTAAAACTTTACACATAGGCAAGTGACTGGCCATTGCGTTCTATAAAACAAGGAAATTTATGAGTCAAACTTAAGATATATTAAAATGTTTAATGATTTTGGGGTTTAAAACAAAATGTTCTAGTTTAATTTGGTATCCTGAGGAGGTTAATAATCCTTAGGATTATTGTTAAGCTTCTAAGAAGATTAACTACAATACACTGCAATGGTTTCCTCTGAAAACAACTGCTTCACAGTGCGATATTAAAAGATGAGTTGAGCATTATGATAAGGGAAAATTTTTTAAATCTATAAATGTTTAAAATTAGAAAACATATTGTCTCATAAATATTATTTATGTTTATTTTGTGATTCAAATGGTTTCCATTATTATTAATTAAACTCATTAACTTTAAATTTATGTTAGGAAGAAATAAACTAAATTTATTTTCTAGCTTCCACAAGTTGGGTTCAGAATTCCTTAAGTAACGCGAATGGTTCTTTTAATGTTACCTCAGTATGATTTGTAAATTTACAGGTGAACTTACAGCTAAACAAACAGTCGTTTCCGTAAACTAACAATCTAATCGCTTTTCGCGTCGGTCGTTACCAAGTTTAAAAGAAAAATAAGCTTTAAATCAACTTCTGTAATAACTTGTTTGCAATCGGTGAAAAGAACAGTATATTTCACCGCTAGTCCGAAAAGTGACCCATTTCTGGCGAGATAGTGTTTCAAGCGGGAGGTGAAGCCGAGCTTGGAAAACACTATCGAGCCCCGAATTGGGCATTCCGAACAAGTTGTGAACGATACTTTTCATCACAATGCAATGAATAAAAAAAATAGAACGCATAGTAGACAAAATAAACAAAGCCAAATTTCAAAATTTAAGTCAGCTGATTGTTGCTGTACGGGAAAAGTTTGTTGTTGTACGGTAGAGAATGGTTTTCCTTGGACTGAAAGTAATGTTTATGTTCGAAAAAAAAACAGCTTGTAGGTGACTAGTTTTATCTGTTTGGAAATTTACGTCTTTCGAAGGGCTCGGCTGTACGTAAATTAGCTATTTTCGAATACAGAGTGATGAAATAGCTATTTGTGTAATAAGAGTGTAAAGTACGTCATTGCCACTCGAGAATTTTAGATGGCCGCACGAAGCATCAGCTGACTGCTGCCAAACATTTCGTGAGCAGCAATGACTATTTGCGCTCGTAATACAAACAAGATTTTTCCTACTAACATTATTGCAACAGATTACATGTTTTTTATTGTATACAAAATGTCATTTTATTATTTTTTATTTGTTTCTGTTGGAACACACTGTTATCTATCAAACATAACCTCAAACTAAAAAAGATGTAATTACTAAACGATAACAATGAACAACAGCTGTGGCATGGTTTGTAATAACAGCTGACTTAAAATTCCTGTTTGATTTAGCGTGCGGTAAAGAACATTGCCGCTCTAGAGAAGAAAGGAACGGAAACCGGAAATGAACTGTTTTGCATAGGGGTTACAGGTGTGGCAATGTGATTATTTCCATGTAAATAATTGTTTATTGTATATCTATATTTTTACATGAATTATGATTGTCTATGACAAGATTTAATCTGATAATTAAAATAAAGAAAACTAAAGAAAGGGATACCTCAATAAAAATATTGCTCAACTAATTTAGAATTGCTGTATTTAGTTACTAAGGTGTGGTACCTCAATTAGTGTGTGTCTAGCTGAATTATCTCATAATGTACTATTTCTAGTATATAGGATTTTTGTACTATTTATACTGGTATATTTCTTACTATTTTTAAAATTTCAGTATACAGTTTTAGTGCCATGGATTTTAAGTACAATTTCAGTTATTTTTGCCATACTATCATTTCTCAATGTATGATGTTCAACCGGCGTTTTTTCTGTATCAGTTAAAAGTTAAGTTTTACTTATAATTGTTGATGAGTGTTGCCCATCTCATTCGATATTGTGACCTTACATAAGGCAGCGATGAATGTGATGTGCTTTGCAAAACAGAACAGAGTTTTTACAGAGAACAAAACATGCAAATAAGGCAACCTTAATCTCTTTACAATTTTATATTCGTCATCTATGAAGATTGCATCACTACATCACTGGTCTTTGGATTTACATAAACGGGTTTGGATCAAAAAGATGTATTAAACGACATTTATTTTAAATTTTTCGTTGGAAACCTAAAGAGAGGCGGTCATAATTAGATTTATCTAAGTTTATATTCGTTTCTTAGAAGTATTCTTGGCTTTTATATTATACATATTTTGCAGCACACAATAAGAAATCACAGTTTGATATCGAGAAAATAAAGTTACCACTATTCACTACCATGAAAACAAATTTTCAGACAAAGACTTCCAATGAAAATAGTGGTTCATTTTCTTACCCATTAAACTCGTTTAAAAGGCTCTGTGTCGATTGGAACCGCTGGACTTGTAAATTCACCGCGAGCCGCAGCGGTGCACACAGTGCCTACACAATAATTGAGCATTTGACACTGATCACTTGCATTGTTGAAACGTTTTTTGACTGTGATTACTAAACAAACCTAATGGAGGGTGTCAATGGGTATCCAAACTGAGCTTCACTAAAAATTATATAAAAATTAAATAAAACTGAAAATTTGAACTATTTTATTTTGTATTAATTTGATTTGAGGCGGCTAAAGACTGTAGTTTAATTAAACAATGTATTTTAGTTAATATATTAATTTCAATCAAATTTAATATGACCAAACAAAACTTTTGTTTGTTTTTATTGATGACGAAATTGAACTAATATGAAAAAAACGACTAATAAACAAACATTACAAGAAATAAATCACACATATAGCTTGGATTATACTACTTCGCACGGCTTAGTTAATAAAGGTACGGTAGTATAGGCACAAAAAACTGGCTGATTTCGTGCAGAATGATAAAAATATCTTTTCCTACGACTGTCCGTGAAAACAGTTGTTTACACACTCGATACTCGTCGCAAAACAGGTGATTGCCGTATTCATTTTACTTTGCGCACGCTAGATTTACTTTGCGCACTCCAGTGTTTAAACATTAGAACACAAAACAATTCGCATTAGCCAGCAAGGAAACGTTGATTAGTCAGGAATTAAGTTGGCAACACTGGATATAAACATCTGATCTATTGTTGTGGTCGTTTTCGATTGAATCGACATTAACATATCCTACAAACCAGCTACAGGTGAGCTACAGGTGTAAGTTAGGTCCACAATGATCAACTATGACAGTGACTTTAGTGATTTAAGTGACTTATTCCCTGACGATCTTGCTAAGACTGCTAAAACAGTGGCGTTAAATCTTCTGCATGAAAAATGTAATGAAATTTTAACTAATTGTAGGAAGTGCATAATAAAGGCCAGTGCTCGATTTCTAAAAAAAGAGGTAAAGGAACTGTAAAGGAACTGGCTCACCACGGGCCCTCCCCCGGAAGATTTTTAAAAATTACTTTTAAGTTGCAGCGTTTTGAACGTACCTGAGAATATTTTTGCACCTTTTTTATGACACTCAAAATCCAGTTTTAAAGATTTAATAAAAATCATTAACCCTTTCGGGAGCAGGCATGTTTCATACTGACTAAGTTAACAATGTAAAATCTAGATATTAGGCCTAATTTTTCTGCAAGTTTAAAAATATCCGGGTTAAGAAGAACATCGATATTGTATTAAAAACTTTTCATTGAACATCCAATGTTGTTTGAAATAAAACTAAAGTAAAGGACTAGGATGAAACTAAAAATATTATTGATGTTGATTTAACAAACTATACTTGACTTTAAGGTCTATACTTGACTTTAAGGTTTTCCCTTAGTTTCTTAAATAATTATTTTATTTATTTTTTTATTTTTATTTAATTTTTTATTTATTAATTTATATATTTTTAAAAAGGTACGGGAACGCCGTTCCGCCGCGTTCCCCCTGAAATCGAGCACTGATACAGGCTATCATAAATATATATCACTATCTTGAGACAGGGACTTCACATAGTGGGTATTTTAACATGAATATTAAACGTTTATACTTATATAAGAAATATTTTTGGCAGTCGTAGGAAAAATTTAATATGCAACTCGTGCGAAAAGTGCCTTTACTGCACTCGAGAGAAATTATTCCGCACTCGCCTGCGGCTCGTGCATAAACATTTCTCTCGAGTGCAGCAAATTGGCACTTTCCGCACTTGTTGCATAAATAACTATTTTATCATTCTTCACGAAATCAGCTTGTTTTTTGGTCTCTCAATAGTACCAAAAGCGATTCTTTTCTGTCCTAGGACTGAAAAATCATCCGTAGAATTTTTTAGGTCCTAGGACTGAAAAGTCAGCTGTTTGCTAAGTGTATTATTGTTGATTTATTAATGTTAAGGAACAGAATTTTGAAATTCAAAGGTTATAAAGAGCATTGTTTGTAAATAACAGAAATGTTAACACTGCATATAACTTACTTTGTAAATATAATCTCGAATATACAACTTTATAGTTATTATTTTTAACGATTGAAAAGTCTAATTTCGCATTATGATAAAAAACTTTGTCTACACTCGGAGCAAAAGGTCTTTTTGATGCTTAATCGTTTTTAAAAACTCGGCTGCGCCTCGTTTTTAAGACACGATTGCGCACCAAAAAGACCCACTTTTTCTCCTAGTGATGAAAACTACTATAAGTAATACCATAGAAAAACTAACCTTGTACGGTTGTACGTACTATTAACTACCTGATTATTTTTTATGGTAATACTGTACTTGTATAGGGGCCTATATCAGTATTTTTTCAACTTACTCCCAGGTCTTAGATAACAAAAGCTTTAAACGTTTGTAATATTAGGTTGATTTTAATTCGTATGTAAAGTTAAATTACATTAGAGGTTATGAATTTTACAATGTTTAAGGAAATCCTATTTTAAAATAATTTTGAATACACAATTTGCACAACAATACTTGTAACTACGTTAACCTTCAATTCAGTACTGCAGATTTAAGTACTAGCTTAAATGCATCAGTTTTACTGCGCAAGAGTCAAAGACTATTGATATCCGGATGCGGTAGTGACGGTGGTCAGTCATGCAGGCACCTCCTCATAGCTCGCTCCAGCAACACCTAGCATTGCAAATCTCACTAGACAATCCCATATTGCTCGTTTCCAGCCTCAAACATTAGCAAAGAAATATCTCTCTGCATAGGAAATCCTTATTGTGCCCCGATATTGATTATTCCATTTTACAATCAAAGACCAAACGGGACAACAATACAGGCAGTCAGTGAAGAGGGGTCCATTAGTGTGTATTGTTTGGGTCGCGCCGGTTTGTGGTGGATTTGCAATTAATCGTCTACTGTTTCACAACTAACCTTTAAAGTGAACAACATCGGTTTGGGCCTCTAATGAAGCAGTTTAACAAACCACAACTCAAACAAATGTTTATTTGTAGGAAAACAAAATTCCACCTTTAATAGTTTAAATAATCACTGAACATTTTTGCAGGTAGAATATTAATTGAGTAGAGTAAAATATCATTATCTACTCAAAAAAGATTTTGAATTGAGTCACATTCAAAAATATAGTTTTGAAATTTGTTGCAATACTTTAAATAACTGCTCCTGTAGTTACTATAATTTATACAATTACAGCTATAATGTTAGATTTTTCACTCTAAATATTTTTCAGTAGAATTCAATCTTTGTCAAATGGAACTTAAAATATAATAAAAAAAAGAATGGTTATTCGACATTAGAAGATTGGACTTTTGTTTAAGAAGAATTTCGGGAATCCTTTTTCGGGATGTTGTGTGTGGGACTCGCCTGTGCTATAACCATTAAGAGTCATCTTCACTCCTGGGCCACTAGCCCATTGTTGCGCAGTCGGCTTTTAATGCAAAACATGGTATTTGATTTCCCTATTTCGGGCCCCGTTTTTCAACCGATTTTCTTTAAACTTGGTAAGTGTTTAGTTGAATAGTTATATTAGGTCCCTCATACCTCGAAATTTTTAAAATTTAACAAATATTAGGCCTACTCTCTGTGACGTCGCAAAGTTACTCGATTTGTAACTTATCCAGCCTTTGTTCCCTCCGGATCAGTTTGTCACATTACTTCAGGGGCAAATCTTAATTTAGATCACCGTAGTTGGAACCATCTGATTCTAAGAAGAACATTCTATTTTTAACCTTCACTTTTGTCTGTGGCTGCCTCTTGGCTAGCCTTTTCCCAGGCGAGTCTAAGAACATGGCACACCAGGGTCTACTGCTGCGGCTTCATCATCCGACCTCAGTTCACTGCAGAGGATGCAGTGCCCCGGTTTGTCACAAGGTCGTGTCTAACCTTCCCATAGTTGTAGAGAAGAGCAGACCGATCCTTTCCCGCAAACTCGATGTGACGAGCCCTAAAGCTCAGGCACTTTTTTTTTTTTTTTTTTTTTTTTTTTTTTTAAAAAGAGGTTGGCGGACCTCTTTTTGCCTTACTTTGCCCCGCCCACATAGACTATTGGTCTGTGCGTGGATCGTATTAGACAAAGTAAGGGGGTGAGCCGCTACAGTACAAGGTGAAAGGTACTGATAAAAGTCACTGGCCAGAACGCGGATTCGAACCCACGACATCGCTGCCATGGTCCCGAAGTCCGGCGCGCTAACCACTACGCCACCGACTCACCCACTTGAAGCACCTAGAGATGGTCCTCAAACGCTCTGCGCAGCTAAGGAATCCAACCGGAGATAGTCAAGTATGTAGACCGACCTCTTCAATTTCCGAGTTGATGGTTAACCAACGTAAACTTTGTGTGCCTCACTGTGTCTGCAGAAAAACTTGCCTAATTTCTCGATGACCTCAGGTGCCTCGGTGCCTCAGTGAGACCCCTCACTTTGACATGGCCACACTTGTCAGAGGGTGACGACATTTCTTTCTTCCCAGACCACCACACCAATAATCGTAATGAACACCTGTTGGAGTTTTTTCCCAACCGGAGAACATCTCCCTTCGGGATAGGTCTCGAGCAGACCACCATATTTGTGCTGGCGTCAAGGATATCCTTACGGATCCTACCCAGGATGCCCGCGTAGGTTTAGCCGTACATTCCACTCACACGAGGACTGAGGACAGATAAAATCTTGATTTCGGTAATCACCGGAGGGGCTTCTACCACAGATATAATTGGTTTTTCTGACTGAACTTATGCTGATCAGCGGAACCATAACTCTCGCCCGTCCTTCTTCTCCGGCTTGCTTGAGTGTGGGCACAATGATGGAGTAGGAGACATCCTATATACTCGACCAGTACATTTTTCGGCACGTTCTGGCCTCTCAGATACCTGTTACGAGCCTCCGAAAGTAATTGCGCATCATCCTATTACTTGAGCAATAGTCAGATCGGCAATGCTTTCCTTCACCACTCTGTTTATGTTCTTATGGGCCTCGCAAGTTTATTTAATCATTTCTCCAAACAACACGCTTGTACGAGAGAACATTTCCCCCGCATCTTAAAGATTTGGAGAACCTTCTCCTACTGTTCGTAGCAGCATTCCAGATCATAAACAGTGGCACGACTGAATTCAATACTCGTACTGCTTTTGACACTAGCTAACTTGGGTGTAAGCAATAGGTTTTCACTTCTTTCACCTTGTGGCCCAACGTTTATTTTCTTCGTCTGCTTTACGTTTGAAGGGTTTGTAGACGCCATTCTTGATCGTTACAACCACACCAAGAGGCAAGAAGCAGCCTTCGAGAAATAGTCAACGTTTATACACTAAGTGTATAAACGTTCACTAAGTCGTCTTCAAGTAGTCGTCTTGAAGACTTACTTTCAGTGCTCTTGGGGGCCTGAACCTCCGTTTGATATGCATTGATACACACAAGGCACCAGACGTGCCAGGGGTCAGTCATGGCTAAGCAGAGGACGACCTTTGCATCTATGCCGCATTTCCTGGCCAAGGACTGAGGTGGCTGGATCCTGAATACTCACAGAAAGAGGTCATTGGCCGTGTGAAGAACATACCAGCCCCTGCGACAAAGCAGGGACACTCTAGCACGCACCGGCCACCTCCGTTTAGTCCCTTTTTACAAGCAGGGGATACTACGTGGTTCATTCTAACCCAGAGCAGGAACGGGGGGAGGAGGAGTGGCGGCGGACATTGTAAATTGGAATTTGACATCAGTGATTAATGATTTTGCAATATATCGGAAAAAGTATTGCATGTTTTTTTTATCTTAAATATTTCAATTACACCTACACAAAATTGCAAATATCAGTAGGTTCTATTTGGGACGACTTTGAAAAAGGCATAATTGAGTTTGTTCAAATTCATCCGAATATACTGCTTATCCTGAGGAACTGGGAACGACGCAGTTGTCTTTTGACCATACTGCTATCGGATCAGATCGAACAGATGCAGACAAAGGGTCTTCTACTAGCCATTAGGCTCCAAAGCCTGTCTTGGCAAATCTCATTAAACTGCTGTCTCATGAAAGGGTAAGTTCTGTATTGACTGTCTTTGGCTTTGATATACGATCGAAATAAATCACTAGCTAACCAGTAGGTATTGTATGTATGAGTTACCTAGCTAAAGTCCAGTAATAAATAAAAAAGTCTGTACTAAATTTAGTTGTACACCGCCGTTTAGTGTCATGGTAAAATATTGGCTAGGAATTATTTTGAAAAGTCACCAAAAATAAATTATAAAAGGATAAATCACTATAAATCACTATTTTGAGACAGGGACCTCAAATAGTGGTATTTTAACCTGAATATGAATGAGAGAAGAAAGAGTGTAGGATGATTGTGGCGCGATCTTGTAGTCTTGTTACTGACTAAGACCGACATTCTCCTTAGACATGACTGTTAATTAATAGCCCAATAGCCAATGGTATATAGAGACCTACAGTTTAACTAGGGATCCGAACCACAATTTTGACCTCATATATACGAATTGGTCCAATTGTGAGGATGGTCTTTATGGATGAACTAGTATGAACCAGTGCGGACGTTAATCCAAACAAGGGAATATCGCACCCACAAGCCATCGCTTATAACCATCCACAATTCGTGACCTCCAAGTCGGTGGATTACAGGACGACGTCACCGTCCCAGTCATCTGTCTGGATGTGTGCCTCTTATCCTTTAACATTGAAAATATCTATTGGTTTTATGTCACTATGAACTGGTAGAAAGCGAAATTTTCTGTGATGTAAAGACATCACCCCTCTTAAAACAGGAGGGGTACATATGAAGGGCGTATACACGAAAGGTTGTATTTTCAGAAGTTCAAACTTTCATCTCAAGTACAACATGTTTTTTTCATTGAAAATTAGTACTTTTGTTATATGGTATTAGTAAAGTGACGTCCATGGTTTTAAATAGAAGTGGTAACATCCTTTGGCCCTTCCGCCCGTATATAAATTTAACAACTCTTCTAGACCCACATATTTTTGCTATTTAAGGAGTCTTTCAAAAAAATCTACTTGGAATTAAAATGACATGAAGGAGCGCATTCGACATGAAATAGACAACGTTGCGTTGCAGTTTGTAGAAAACATAAGAGACAGACTCCATCTAAGAGTCTAATTAACGATACTAAATTGTTTGCCGAGCAAATGCTCGCCTCCTATTTTTAGTAATATCAGTTACAGCAGGTGCGGAAAAAGCTTGTTTCTTGTTCAAGACGAGCTCGTTTGCTCCGCTCACTCGCCTTTAAGACTGTTCGATGTAGGCCTACAAGTGAATAATTTTTCTTTTACTTAATTCCAATTCTTCGACTTGATTAGTTGTTTCATAATTTCACATAGCTTTTATGTGTCTAAACATTCATACCAGCAGAATTAAGTACGATTTACAAAATGATAAATTATTTTCATCACAGTACTAATTAATTTAGTAACTCATCACAATGCAAAACAGCATGTTTACACCGGAACACGTGGTATGCAACTTGACAGTTGAGTCAGCTGTTTTAATTATTTCTTTGTTTTGGTTTTTGTCTCCATAAGAACAATGTTAAAACTATGAATTTCAGTAATATTATAATAAAATAAGATTTGTCTTGGCATTGAGATCTTTATTTACATTTTTTTATCCCAGAACTAAGTTATTTGCAAAGTTTGAAGAAAATCATTCTATCCGTTTTTTATATTTCGTGTGCAAACATACATACAAATGTTTTCACTCATGCCCTTAGGAGTCTATGTTAAAACTGAAAACAGTCAACCTGTTTTCATGTCATATTTCTAGTTTAAAACTTCTTCCAAATAACTGTACGGTATAAGAAGTTTGAAGTGTTTGTTGTACAATACTTTAGTAGATGACTTACGTATAGGGAATATATGTTTTATTTCGCTATTTAGACTTTTAACTTTGTTATTTTTGGAATTTCATAAATATTTGGTATATTTGGCCCTAGGTAAAAATCATTAGAATATAACATTTTAAATTATGAAACAATACCTGTATTTAAATGACTTCCATTTTATAGGCTAACGGCTTTGAAATGTTGGGTCCCAAAGAACGCGGTGTGTGTGATTTATTCGGGCTCGCTTTGTTCCCGAGCTCATTGTTCCCCTCCGCGTGTAGGAAGCAAATTAATGGAAACCGTTAAGTTGGAAAAGCGGCACCTCCATGCATTCGGAACACCTATTTAAGCATGACTTTTCATCTGGTAATGGTATTAAGGAGGCCCATTTTGAGGAAGGTAAAATAAAATTTAATAACATCTAAGTACTCGTGCCCCGGTTAGAGACGCAACTACTCTTGTGTCTGAGGGGCCAAGCTATATATTTAATATTTTTGAATGAAAATATTTTATAATTAGGAAAATCGAGAACGATTGAAGACATGTTTTTGACAGAATTCAATAAAATATAGTTTGTTTTACTTATTTTTTGCCAATCATTTTTTTCATAGATATCCCTTGTTTCATAAAAGTGACAATAAAGTAAAAAATCGAATCATTAAACACCCCATGCGAGTACCATTAAATATCTAAAAATGTTTGCATTTTACACAATATAATACTAAGATACTTGGTGTCCATATGAGAAATTTCATGGAGAAGTTTTGAAAGCCATTAATCTTTGTATAGCCCACAGGCTTAGAGCCAGGACCATCATAAATGTACTCAGGTCAGGTTTCTTGTAGTTTTTTATCTGAGTTGTTTATGAACACAACACATGTCAAAAATATTTCTTTATATTTAATTATACGTACAGTTGTTCTAATATAAAGTATTTTGGGAAGTCCTCATTTAAAGTATTGGGGGATGATTGGTAGGCCTAATAAGAAACTAGAAACTAGAAGATATTATATACTTACTGCGTGTGTGCGTAGCGAACGGGCTTACCTGAAGAGCAAAAGATGCCTCAGGTTTGCATTGCAAAGCATGTCGGGTATGAGCTAGTTTGTAGTAAGTGAATTATTTTATGAAATTTTATTTTGTGTTTCTTAGTGGGAGCCAAACTGTTAATACAAAAAAAAAAAAAAAAAAAAAAAACCTATATAGAAGGCTCCAACAGCTTGTACTATAAAAAAATTATTTTAGAACAATTGATTTTTTTTGTCAGACTACTAGAACTTTGCAATTGACTGTAAAAAAAAAACTATTTATCTCAAAGAGACAAAGCCCTAAAAATGCTCTTTGCCCCTGAAAATTCTATTTCAAACTTTAAGGGAAAGGAAAAATTATGTTGGCAATTGAAGTCAAACAAGATATTCACAACAAATTGAGTAAGAAAGCGTAAGAATTCTCTTTGAAAGGATATTAGTCTTATTTAATTTAAAACTAGGTTCTGCACTTTACTGTAGAATGACACATCACAATGGAACAAAATCAAAGATATTAACTTATACTTAAAATTTGCTTGTTAGTTTTTTATTTTTTTATTTAATGGTTCTTCCAAAAATAGTTGTAGTGTTTTGTAATTTTGAAGGGTTTTCACGTTCATGTGTTTTTTGACATTGAACAACTAATCATATGGGATATCAGTGATCAATGGAAGAGCCCAAGGCTGCTGTGTTGGTTCTGATGATTTCCCCGTGACCGGAGGCGTAATCTAACCTGCTGAATAGAACACCACAAATCACACTCCTCATAGGTCCACTCGGTCATGTTCGGAATTTTGGAAAATACCCTTAGTACGTAATAATTATTCTTTTATACCATTTATTAAAATTGTGTAAAAGAATGATATGTTATTCTTTTATCCCCTGATGATTTGGTTAAAAAAAGATAACATGCCATTACCCATATTTGGTTATTTATATTAAAAAGTTACAAAAATAATTTTGCATATTTAAAGGGTGACCAATATTTTATTATTTTGTAAAAAAACACAAAGGAATAAACTGAATTTAATAATATATAATTCTCTAAAATATAAATTGAAATAATTTAAACAAAACTAACATAATGGCTATAACAGTTTATATCCTTTAATGGAGGTTTGAAATAAAAATGTAGTTAAAATAAAAGTTAAAGCTTTTGGGATCTCAGAGGCAAACTCCAACGTGATAAACATTATTATTATATTACAAAGGTCGGGGCTGATCCCATAATGTCTGTGTTTTATTGCACCCCCTACACTTCCACTCCTTTGCACCTTTATTGTTATTCCTTCGCTCCTCGGTCTGCAACACGTTGAATATATATATAAAAAAAAAAAAAAACTAGAAAATAATGTTTTATTCATTACACTATTTCAATCTATAATATCAATAGATATTCCTAGGATGTTATAATAGTTTACAAGGACAAAAATACTTTTTTTATGATTTCAGGTCGGACAGTAACAGTAGAAACTGACCAAAATTTAAAGTTTCAAATTAAAATCAGTGGTTAGATATTTTACAAATAAATTACCAAGGACATATTTTAAATCTGGTTTTGATTCTAACGATTCAATTATTTCATTGTCTTCATTAATTTATCTGCAATTAAAGAAATATATACGTACAATTTTACAACCATACAATTTTAATAACCTATTGTCGATTATATATAAAAATATAAAATTGTTATTTTTAAAGATTTTAAAGTATCAATATTTGATAAAGTTGTAAAGCTTTATGAGAAACAACATTCTAATGAATGTGAAAATTCTGCCCCAAGTGAAATTTGTAAAATACTTGGAGAAAATGTGATTGATTGATGTGGTGAAATATTAAATCATATTTAGCATAATCCTTGGTGAAAATTTTAATACAATATTATTCATATGATCAATTTTAACAAACATTGAAAACTCATAAAAATAAAGCACTATAAAAAAGTGAACATACTTATTTATTTATTTATCCATACATTTTACTTAACACCTCATATAAAGCCAAAACAGTTATTTAGGAGAAACATAATTATTATGAGAAATAAAATAAACAAGTACAAGATAAAATTAAAATGAGAAAAAATGGAAATGAAGTGCAAACTTATGTTACGAGATTACAAAAATCGGAAAAAGTATTAATATAGTTAAAAATAACAGAAAAAATAATGTTATTACAATTCATACATAAACATCCAATCATATTATAAGCTAAAATAACCTAAAATACCCTACTTCCCAAGTATCATAAAAATGAGTTTAAAAGAAACTTGCAACAAGTTTGTAATAAGTGTTATATTAAAAGTATGATAATATAAGTTTGTAATAATTTTAAAATTATTACAAACTCATTTTAAAATAATTTTAAAATAAGATCATAAAAATTATATCATGATTATTTTAATATAAGTTTATAATAATTTTAAAATTATTTAAACAAAAAATCAACTTATATTAAAATAATTTTAAAATTATTACAAAGCTATTTTAAAATAAGTTTATAGTTATCTATCTTCTTATTTCCATAAGGGTTTTCGTCTGTTACGTCCCTTTATCTCTCGACCCTACTGAACCGATTTTTAAGATTGAGGTGTCATTTTAAAGCTTAGGATATACCGCAGTGACGAATCGTAATTAAAAAGGTCATATTGTTTCGGGCTTCGCCCCCCTCGCCTTTGATTTATTTCTAGAGGGCGCTTTAAAATGTTGACCAACTTTTATTGCAAGTTCTTTAATAGGATTTGTAATTTAACAGCTGATTACCTTCAGATGAGTTTTAAAAGCCAGATAGTAAACAAAAATAGATCTCCGTCACTTCATAATCATCATTCACGTACTGTAGGTGAGTTTCACTCATACAGAATCATAAAATGCGCAATTTGCGCACGGGCCACCTTGTTTTAATATAAGTCGATAAAAATTCAAACTATTTTAGTAGTGTAAAAGTAAGGCTTTTAAAACAGTTCAAGGTCACCTGAGGTATGACGTCATCGATGACGTCATCGAGGTCAATGACCTCATCGATGACGTCATCGATTGCATCATCGATGACGTCATCACCAATGACGTCACTTCCATGACGTCACACCCATGACGTCACAGAAATGACGTGCTGATGACGTCATCACCCCTTACGTCATCAAGATGACGTCATCGATGTCACAAAGGTCAAGGTCACGCTGAAACCTAAAATTTTTTGGCACTTTTGCTGTTTCTCGCACTACGCTCCGAGTTTCAGTCAGGTTACCGTGACCTTGACTACTTGGAGCGAATTTGCGATGAGAAACAGCAAAAGTGCTGATGAGGAAACTTGAAGTTTGCAACGTGACTCTGCCTAAACCATCATGTGACACCGCTCGGGTGACCTTGAACTGTTCCAAAAGCCTTACTTTAACCATTACTGCAACCGCGATGTGCACCCTACGACAGACACCGAGCGACTGACTGTCCGGCCCTGCGCACTCTAGGTATATGGGAAGTGGTGGGGGGAATTTGTGATGACCATGGGAAAGTTAAAAATGCCAAGTCAGGTAGCACTGTTTCGGTGCTACCTTAAATTTACATGTTAAAGTGTGATGACCTTGAGGTTGACTGTAAATTTGGGACTTAGGATTGTTTTTAAAGATGTATCTAAAGAATCTTCAGATTTGAGTCAACACTTAGAAAAATTTACTCTTAGTAAAACTGTTTAATGTGTATTTGCCAGAGTTTAAGTGTGGTGACCTTGAAATACCCGAAATTGTCAGGAATTGGAGTAGCAACCGCGATGCACACCCTACGACAGTCACAGAGCGACTGACTGTCCGGCCCCGCGCACTCTAGGTATATGGGAAGTGGTGGGGGAAACTGCGATGACCTCGGGAAACTTGAAAATGTCAAGCCAGGTAGCACCGTTTTGGTGCTACCTTAAATTTACATGTTAAAGTGTGATGACCTTGAGTAAAAACATAGAAATACTACAAGTTGATACCGTCCCAGAGTTAAAGTGTGGTGACCTTGAGTGAAAACACTGAAATACTATAAGTTGAAATCACCCCAGAGTTAAAGTGTGATGACCTTGAGTGAAAACACAGAAATACTACAAGTCGATCCCGTCCCAGCGTTAAAGTGTGATGACCTTGAGTAAAAACATAGAAATACTACAAGTTGATACCGTCCCAGAGTTAAAGTGTGGTGACCTTGAGTGAAAACACTGAAATACTATAAGTTGAAATCACCCCAGAGTTAAAGTGTGATGACCTTGAGTGAAAACACAGAAATACTACAAGTCGATCCCGTCCCAGCGTTAAAGTGTGGTGACCTTGAGTCAAAACACAGAAATACTACAAGTCGATCCCGCCCCAGAGTTAAAGTGTGACGACCTTGAGTCAAAACACTGAAATACTTTAAGTCAAAATCATCCCAGAGTTAAAGTGTGATGACCTTGAGTCAAAACACAGAAATAATACAAGTTGCTGCAGTCTCAGAGTTAAAGTTTGGTGACCTTGAGTTAAAATACTGAAGTACTACAAGTCGATATTGCCCCAGATTTAAAGTGTGATGACCTTGAGTCAAAACATAGAAATACTACAAGTTGATACCACCCCAAAGTTAAAGTGTGGTAACCTTGAGTCAAAACACATAAATAATACAAGTTGATGCAGTCTCAGAGTTAAAGTGTGATAACCTTGAGTGAAAACACTGAAATACCACAAGTCGATATTGTCCCAGAGTTAAAGTGAAGTGACCTAGATTCAAAACTTTTAAAAATACTTACATATAGAGAGTTGGAGAACAGCAGAGTTAAAGTGTGGTGACCTTGAGTGAAAACACTGAAATACCACAAGTCGATATTGTCCCAGAGTTAAAGTGAAGTGACCTAGATTCAAAACTTGTAAAAATACTTACATATAGAGAGTTGGAGAACAGCGAGACGCACCGCATGGAAGCCGGAGACATACTGGCCGAGCGGTGTTGTGCAGCCTAGGGACTCAGTTGTGGTGGGGGTATAGCCAACACTTAGAGTAGAAGTGTTGTGGGTGACCTTGACCCACTTGAACCCCCCCCCCCGGCGAAAAGTTTGGCGAGCCCCCCCCCCCCCGAACTTTTTTTTTCGAAAAAAATTTTTGACCTTGACCAAAAAGTTTTTTGCTCCGGACGAGAAGGGACCCCCCCCCGAAATTTTTTTCGAAAAAATTTTTGACCTTGACCAAAAAGTTTTTTGCTCCGGACGAGAAGTGACCCCCCCCTCCGAACTTTTTTTTTCGAAAAAATTTTTGACCTTGACCAAAAAGTTTTTTGCTCCGGACGAGAAGTGACCCCCCCCACCCCCTCCCACACCCCTGATATCCTGGGCGTGACCACCCCGGTGGGGATATAAGGCGGCCCGGCCACAGCCGGCTCGCAGCCCGTCCCCGCGCGTTGAGCTACCTAAAGGTTTGAGCAAACACTTAGAAATATTTACTCTTCGTACGATTAGAGTTAAAGTTTTCATCTCAACAGAAGTACCCCCAGGTTTGAACCAACACTTAGAAAAATTTACTCATGGTACAACAGTTTTATGTTTTTGCCAAATAAGTGTAAGTGTGGTAAATTGAACTGGCTAAAATGTTATAATTTGCTAAGTTTTTATTGTTGTACATGATAAATCCTAAACTTTAACTTAACACCGTAGAGCAGAGTGCCGACACCAGTGTGCACCCCACGACAGTCGCAGAGCGACTGATCGTACGGCTCCGGGTGCCCTAGGTATAAGGAAAGTGGTGGGGGAATTGCGAATGACCTTGGGGACTTTAACAATTGTGACTATATGTAAAATTTAGTTTTTCATTATTTCAACCTAAGGTCTTGGCTTTTCGCGTTTCAGAGTGTATTAAAGCGATTTAGCTATTAATTGTAAAATTGATTTCTTAAAAGATAGTCATTTTTACGCTGGGTGTTGGTAAATTTGTTAGAGTCCCGATTACCCATACAAAACCAAACTTTCTTATTATTCAATATTTCAGTCTGGGATTTCGGATTTATATGTTTCAGCGTATTTTAGAGTGTTTAAGCTTATCTTAAAAATTTGAAAAACTTTAACATTTTTATACTAACATTTGCGAGTTGACTGATAGAATATTTCTGTCAGGAGTGACTATAGGTAAAATTTAAGTTTTCGTTATTTCAACCTAAGGTCTTGGCTTTTCGCGTTTCAGAGTGTATTAAAGCGATCTAGCTATTAATTGTAAAATTGATTTCTTAAAAGATAGTCATTTTTACGCTGGGTGTTGGTAAATTTGTTGGAGTCCCGATTGCCCATACAAAACCAAACTTTTTTATTATTCAATATTTCAGTCTGGGACTTCGGATTTACATGTTTCAGCGTATTTTAGAGTGTTTAAGCTTATCTTAAAAATTTGAAAAACTTTTAACATTTTTTACTAAAATTTGCGAGTTGACTTATAGAATATTTCTGTCAGGAGTGACTATAGGTAAAATTTAAGTTTTCGTTATTTCAACCTAAGGTCTTGGCTTTTCGCGTTTCAGAGTGTATTAAAGCGATCTAGCTATTAATTGAAAAATTGATTTCTTAAAAGATAGTCATTTTTACGCTGGGTGTTGGTAAATTTGTTGGAGTCCCGATTGCCCATACAAAACCAAACTTTTTTATTATTCAATATTTCAGTCTGGGACTTCGGATTTACATGTTTCAGCGTATTTTAGAGTGTTTAAGCTTATCTTAAAAATTTGAAAAACTTTAACATTTTTATACTAACATTTGCGAGTTGACTGATAGAATATTTCTGTCTGGAGTGACTATAGGTAAAATTTAAGTTTTCGTTATTTCAACCTAAGGTCTTGGCTTTTCGCGTTTCAGAGTGTATTAAAGCGATCTAGCTATTAATTGTAAAATTGATTTCTTAAAAGATAGTCATTTTTACGCTGGGTGTTGGTAAATTTGTTGGAGTCCCGATTGCCCATACAAAACCAAACTTTTTTATTATTCAATATTTCAGTCTGGGACTTCGGATTTACATGTTTCAGCGTATTTTAGAGTGTTAAAGCTTATCTTAAAAATTTGAAAAACTTTTAACATTTTTTACTAAAATTTGCGAGTTGACTTATAGAATATTTCTGTCAGGAGTGACTATAGGTAAAATTTAAGTTTTCGTTATTTCAACCTAAGGTCTTGGCTTTTCGCGTTTCAGAGTGTATTAAAGCGTTCTAGCTATTAATTGTAAAATTGATTTCTTAAAAGATAGTCATTTTTACGCTGGGTGTTGGTAAATTTGTTAGAGTCCAGATTGCCCATACAAAACCAAACTTTTTTATTATTCAATATTTCAGTCTGGGATTTCGGATTTACATGTTTCAGCGTATTTTAGAGTGTTTAAGCTTATCTTAAAAATTTGAAAAACTTTTAACATTTTATACTAAAATTTGCGAGTTGACTGATAGAATATTTCTATGTCAGGAGTGGATATAAGTAAAATTTAAGTTTTCGTTATTTCAACCTAATGTCTTGGCTTTTCGCGTTTCAGAGTGTATTAAAGCGATCTAGCTATTAATTGTAAAATTGATTTCTTAAAAGATAGTCATTTTTACGCTGGGTGTTGATAAATTTGTTAGAGCCCCGATTGTTCATACAAAACCAAACTTTTTTATTATTCAATATTTCAGTCTGGGGCTTCGGATTTACATGTTTCAGCGTATTTTAGAGTGTTTAAGCTTATCTTAAAAATTTGAAAAACTTTTAACATTTTTTACTAAAATTTGCGAGTTGACTTATAGAATATTTCTGTCAGGAGTGACTATAGGTAAAATTTAAGTTTTCGTTATTTCAACCTAAGGTCTTGGCTTTTCGCGTTTCAGAGTGTATTAAAGCGATCTAGCTATTAATTGAAAAATTGATTTCTTAAAAGATAGTCATTTTTACGCTGGGTGTTGGTAAATTTCTTAGAGTCCCGATTGCCCATACAAAACCAAACTTTTTTATTATTCAATATATCAGTCTGGGATTTCGGATTTACACGTTTCAGCGTATTTTAGAGTGTTTAAGCTTATCTTAAAAATTTGAAAAACTTTAACATTTTTTACTAAAATTTGCGAGTTGACTGATAGAATATTTCTGTCAGGAGTGACTATAGGTAAAATTTAAGTTTTCGTTATTTCAACCTAAGGTCTTGGCTTTTCGCGTTTCAGAGTGTATTAAAGCGATCTAGCTATTAATTGTAAAATTGATTTCTTAAAAGATAGTCATTTTTACGCTGGGTGTTGGTAAATTTGTTGGAGTCCCGATTGCCCATACAAAACCAAACTTTTTTATTATTCAATATTTCAGTCTGGGACTTCGGATTTACATGTTTCAGCGTATTTTAGAGTGTTTAAGCTTATCTTAAAAATTTGAAAAACTTTTAACATTTTATACTAAAATTTGCGAGTTGACTGATAGAATATTTCTATGTCAGGAGTGACTATAGGTAAAATTTAAGTTTTCGTTATTTCAACCTAAGGTCTTGGCTTTTCGCGTTTCAGAGTGTATTAAAGCAATCTAGCTATTAATTGAAAAATTGATTTCTTAAAAGATAGTCATTTTTACGCTGGGTGTTGGTAAATTTCTTAGAGTCCCGATTACCCATACAAAACCAAACTTTCTTATTATTCAATATTTCAGTCTGGGATTTCGGATTTATATGTTTCAGCGTATTTTAGAGTGTTTAAGCTTATCTTAAAAATTTGAAAAACTTTAACATTTTTATACTAACATTTGCGAGTTGACTGATAGAATATTTCTGTCAGGAGTGACTATAGGTAAAATTTAAGTTTTCGTTATTTCAACCTAAGGTCTTGGCTTTTCGCGTTTCAGAGTGTATTAAAGCGATCTAGCTATTAATTGTAAAATTGATTTCTTAAAAGATAGTCATTTTTACGCTGGGTGTTGGTAAATTTGTTGGAGTCCCGATTGCCCATACAAAACCAAACTTTTTTATTATTCAATATTTCAGTCTGGGACTTCGGATTTACATGTTTCAGCGTATTTTAGAGTGTTTAAGCTTATCTTAAAAATTTGAAAAACTTTTAACATTTTATACTAAAATTTGCGAGTTGACTGATAGAATATTTCTATGTCAGGAGTGACTATAGGTAAAATTTAAGTTTTCGTTATTTCAACCTAAGGTCTTGGCTTTTCGCGTTTCAGAGTGTATTAAAGCGATCTAGCTATTAATTGAAAAATTGATTTCTTAAAAGATAGTCATTTTTACGCTGGGTGTTGGTAAATTTCTTAGAGTCCCGATTGCCCATACAAAACCAAACTTTTTTATTATTCAATATATCAGTCTGGGATTTCGGATTTACACGTTTCAGCGTATTTTAGAGTGTTTAAGCTTATCTTAAAAATTTGAAAAACTTTAACATTTTTTACTAAAATTTGCGAGTTGACTGATAGAATATTTCTGTCAGGAGTGACTATAGGTAAAATTTAAGTTTTCGTTATTTCAACCTAAGGTCTTGGCTTTTCGCGCTTCAGAGTGTATTAAAGCGATCTAGCTATTAATTGTAAAATTGATTTCTTAAAAGATAGTCATTTTTACGCTGGGTGTTGGTAAATTTGTTGGAGTCCCGATTGCCCATACAAAACCAAACTTTTTTATTATTCAATATTTCAGTCTGGGACTTCGGATTTACATGTTTCAGCGTATTTTAGAGTGTTTAAGCTTATCTTAAAAATTTGAAAAACTTTTAACATTTTATACTAAAATTTGCGAGTTGACTGATAGAATATTTCTATGTCAGGAGTGACTATAGGTAAAATTTAAGTTTTCGTTATTTCAACCTAAGGTCTTGGCTTTTCGCGTTTCAGAGTGTATTAAAGCAATCTAGCTATTAATTGAAAAATTGATTTCTTAAAAGATAGTCATTTTTACGCTGGGTGTTGGTAAATTTCTTAGAGTCCCGATTACCCATACAAAACCAAACTTTCTTATTATTCAATATTTCAGTCTGGGATTTCGGATTTATATGTTTCAGCGTATTTTAGAGTGTTTAAGCTTATCTTAAAAATTTGAAAAACTTTAACATTTTTATACTAACATTTGCGAGTTGACTGATAGAATATTTCTGTCAGGAGTGACTATAGGTAAAATTTAAGTTTTCGTTATTTCAACCTAAGGTCTTGGCTTTTCGCGTTTCAGAGTGTATTAAAGCGATCTAGCTATTAATTGTAAAATTGATTTCTTAAAAGATAGTCATTTTTACGCTGGGTGTTGGTAAATTTGTTGGAGTCCCGATTGCCCATACAAAACCAAACTTTTTTATTATTCAATATTTCAGTCTGGGACTTCGGATTTACATGTTTCAGCGTATTTTAGAGTGTTTAAGCTTATCTTAAAAATTTGAAAAACTTTTAACATTTTATACTAAAATTTGCGAGTTGACTGATAGAATATTTCTATGTCAGGAGTGACTATAGGTAAAATTTAAGTTTTCGTTATTTCAACCTAAGGTCTTGGCTTTTCGCGTTTCAGAGTGTATTAAAGCAATCTAGCTATTAATTGTAAAATTGATTTCTTAAAAGATAGTTATTTTTACGCTGGGTGTTGATAAATTTGTTAGAGTCCCGATTGTCCATACAAAACCAAACTTTTTTATTATTCAATATTTCAGTCTGGGGCTTCGGATTTACATGTTTCAGCGTATTTTAGAGTGTTAAAGCTTATCTTAAAAATTTGAAAAACTTTTAACATTTTTTACTAAAATTTGCGAGTTGACTTATAGAATATTTCTGTCAGGAGTGACTATAGGTAAAATTTAAGTTTTCGTTATTTCAACCTAAGGTCTTGGCTTTTCGCGTTTCAGAGTGTATTAAAGCGTTCTAGCTATTAATTGTAAAATTGATTTCTTAAAAGATAGTCATTTTTACGCTGGGTGTTGGTAAATTTGTTAGAGTCCAGATTGCCCATACAAAACCAAACTTTTTTATTATTCAATATTTCAGTCTGGGATTTCGGATTTACATGTTTCAGCGTATTTTAGAGTGTTTAAGCTTATCTTAAAAATTTGAAAAACTTTTAACATTTTATACTAAAATTTGCGAGTTGACTGATAGAATATTTCTATGTCAGGAGTGGATATAAGTAAAATTTAAGTTTTCGTTATTTCAACCTAATGTCTTGGCTTTTCGCGTTTCAGAGTGTATTAAAGCGATCTAGCTATTAATTGTAAAATTGATTTCTTAAAAGATAGTCATTTTTACGCTGGGTGTTGATAAATTTGTTAGAGTCCCGATTGTTCATACAAAACCAAACTTTTTTATTATTCAATATTTCAGTCTGGGATTTCGGATTTACACGTTTCAGCGTATTTTAGAGTGTTTAAGCTTATCTTAAAAATTTGAAAAACTTTAACATTTTTTACTAAAATTTGCGAGTTGACTGATAGAATATTTCTGTCAGGAGTGACTATAGGTAAAATTTAAGTTTTCGTTATTTCAACCTAAGGTCTTGGCTTTTCGCGTTTCAGAGTGTATTAAAGCGATCTAGCTATTAATTGTAAAATTGATTTCTTAAAAGATAGTCATTTTTACGCTGGGTGTTGGTAAATTTGTTGGAGTCCCGATTGCCCATACAAAACCAAACTTTTTTATTATTCAATATTTCAGTCTGGGACTTCGGATTTACATGTTTCAGCGTATTTTAGAGTGTTTAAGCTTATCTTAAAAATTTGAAAAACTTTTAACATTTTATACTAAAATTTGCGAGTTGACTGATAGAATATTTCTATGTCAGGAGTGACTATAGGTAAAATTTAAGTTTTCGTTATTTCAACCTAAGGTCTTGGCTTTTCGCGTTTCAGAGTGTATTAAAGCGTTCTAGCTATTAATTGTAAAATTGATTTCTTAAAAGATAGTCATTTTTACGCTGGGTGTTGGTAAATTTGTTAGAGTCCAGATTGCCCATACAAAACCAAACTTTTTTATTATTCAATATTTCAGTCTGGGATTTCGGATTTACATGTTTCAGCGTATTTTAGAGTGTTTAAGCTTATCTTAAAAATTTGAAAAACTTTTAACATTTTATACTAAAATTTGCGAGTTGACTGATAGAATATTTCTATGTCAGGAGTGGATATAAGTAAAATTTAAGTTTTCGTTATTTCAACCTAATGTCTTGGCTTTTCGCGTTTCAGAGTGTATTAAAGCGATCTAGCTATTAATTGTAAAATTGATTTCTTAAAAGATAGTCATTTTTACGCTGGGTGTTGGTAAATTTGTTGGAGTCCCGATTGCCCATACAAAACCAAACTTTTTTATTATTCAATATTTCAGTCTGGGACTTCGGATTTACATGTTTCAGCGTATTTTAGAGTGTTTAAGCTTATCTTAAAAATTTGAAAAACTTTTAACATTTTATACTAAAATTTGCGAGTTGACTGATAGAATATTTCTATGTCAGGAGTGACTATAGGTAAAATTTAAGTTTTCGTTATTTCAACCTAAGGTCTTGGCTTTTCGCGTTTCAGAGTGTATTAAAGCGATCTAGCTATTAATTGTAAAATTGATTTCTTAAAAGATAGTCATTTTTACGCTGGGTGTTGGTAAATTTGTTGGAGTCCCGATTGCCCATACAAAACCAAACTTTTTTATTATTCAATATTTCAGTCTGGGACTTCGGATTTACATGTTTCAGCGTATTTTAGAGTGTTTAAGCTTATCTTAAAAATTTGAAAAACTTTTAACATTTTATACTAAAATTTGCGAGTTGACTGATAGAATATTTCTATGTCAGGAGTGACTATAGGTAAAATTTAAGTTTTCGTTATTTCAACCTAAGGTCTTGGCTTTTCGCGTTTCAGAGTGTATTAAAGCGTTCTAGCTATTAATTGTAAAATTGATTTCTTAAAAGATAGTCATTTTTACGCTGGGTGTTGGTAAATTTGTTAGAGTCCAGATTGCCCATACAAAACCAAACTTTTTTATTATTCAATATTTCAGTCTGGGATTTCGGATTTACATGTTTCAGCGTATTTTAGAGTGTTTAAGCTTATCTTAAAAATTTGAAAAACTTTTAACATTTTATACTAAAATTTGCGAGTTGACTGATAGAATATTTCTATGTCAGGAGTGGATATAAGTAAAATTTAAGTTTTCGTTATTTCAACCTAATGTCTTGGCTTTTCGCGTTTCAGAGTGTATTAAAGCGATCTAGCTATTAATTGTAAAATTGATTTCTTAAAAGATAGTCATTTTTACGCTGGGTGTTGGTAAATTTGTTGGAGTCCCGATTGCCCATACAAAACCAAACTTTTTTATTATTCAATATTTCAGTCTGGGACTTCGGATTTACAAGTTTCAGCGTATTTTAGAGTGTTTAAGCTTATCTTAAAAATTTGAAAAACTTTTAACATTTTATACTAAAATTTGCGAGTTGACTGATAGAATATTTCTATGTCAGGAGTGACTATAGGTAAAATTTAAGTTTTCGTTATTTCAACCTAAGGTCTTGGCTTTTCGCGTTTCAGAGTGTATTAAAGCAATCTAGCTATTAATTGTAAAATTGATTTCTTAAAAGATAGTTATTTTTACGCTGGGTGTTGATAAATTTGTTAGAGTCCCGATTGTCCATACAAAACCAAACTTTTTTATTATTCAATATTTCAGTCTGGGGCTTCGGATTTACATGTTTCAGCGTATTTTAGAGTGTTAAAGCTTATCTTAAAAATTTGAAAAACTTTTAACATTTTTTACTAAAATTTGCGAGTTGACTTATAGAATATTTCTGTCAGGAGTGACTATAGGTAAAATTTAAGTTTTCGTTATTTCAACCTAAGGTCTTGGCTTTTCGCGTTTCAGAGTGTATTAAAGCGTTCTAGCTATTAATTGTAAAATTGATTTCTTAAAAGATAGTCATTTTTACGCTGGGTGTTGGTAAATTTGTTAGAGTCCAGATTGCCCATACAAAACCAAACTTTTTTATTATTCAATATTTCAGTCTGGGATTTCGGATTTACATGTTTCAGCGTATTTTAGAGTGTTTAAGCTTATCTTAAAAATTTGAAAAACTTTTAACATTTTATACTAAAATTTGCGAGTTGACTTATAGAATATTTCTATGTCAGGAGTGGATATAAGTAAAATTTAAGTTTTCGTTATTTCAACCTAATGTCTTGGCTTTTCGCGTTTCAGAGTGTATTAAAGCGTTCTAGCTATTATTTGTAAAATTGATTTCTTAAAAGATAGTCATTTTTACGCTGGGTGTTGATAAATTTGTTAGAGTCCCGATTGTCCATACAAAACCAAACTTTTTTATTATTCAATATTTCAGTCTGGGGCTTCGGATTTACACGTTTCAGCGTATTTTAGAGTGTTTAAGCTTATCTTAAAAATTTGAAAAACTTTAACATTTTTTACTAAAATTTGCGAGTTGACTGATAGAATATTTCTGTCAGGAGTGACTATAGGTAAAATTTAAGTTTTCGTTATTTCAACCTAAGGTCTTGGCTTTTCGCGTTTCAGAGTGTATTAAAGCGATCTAGCTATTAATTGTAAAATTGATTTCTTAAAAGATAGTCATTTTTACGCTGGGTGTTGGTAAATTTGTTAGAGTCCCGATTGTCCATACAAAACCAAACTTTTTTATTATTCAATATTTCAGTCTGGGGCTTCGGATTTACATGTTTCAGCGTATTTTAGAGTGTTTAAGCTTATCTTAAAAATTTGAAAAACTGTTAACATTTTTTACTAAAATTTGCGAGTTGACTTATAGAATATTTCTGTCAGGAGTGACTATAGGTAAAATTTAAGTTTTCGTTATTTCAACCTAAGGTCTTGGCTTTTCGCGTTTCAGAGTGTATTAAAGCGATCTAGCTATTAATTGTAAAATTGATTTCTTAAAAGATAGTCATTTTTACGCTGGGTGTTGGTAAATTTGTTGGAGTCCCGATTGCCCATACAAAACCAAACTTTTTTATTATTCAATATTTCAGTCTGGGACTTCGGATTTACATGTTTCAGCGTATTTTAGAGTGTTTAAGCTTATCTTAAAAATTTGAAAAACTTTTAACATTTTATACTAAAATTTGCGAGTTGACTGATAGAATATTTCTATGTCAGGAGTGACTATAGGTAAAATTTAAGTTTTCGTTATTTCAACCTAAGGTCTTGGCTTTTCGCGTTTCAGAGTGTATTAAAGCAATCTAGCTATTAATTGTAAAATTGATTTCTTAAAAGATAGTCATTTTTACGCTGGGTGTTGATAAATTTGTTAGAGTCCCGATTGTCCATACAAAACCAAACTTTTTTATTATTCGTTATTTCAGTCTGGGGCTTCGGATTTACATGTTTCAGCGTATTTTAGAGTGTTAAAGCTTATCTTAAAAGTTTGAAAAACTTTTAACATTTTTTACTAAAATTTGCGAGTTGACTTATAGAATATTTCTGTCAGGAGTGACTATAGGTAAAATTTAAGTTTTCGTTATTTCAACCTAAGGTCTTGGCTTTTCGCGTTTCAGAGTGTATTAAAGCGTTCTAGCTATTAATTGTAAAATTGATTTCTTAAAAGATAGTCATTTTTACGCTGGGTGTTGGTAAATTTGTTGGAGTCCCGATTGCCCATACAAAACCAAACTTTTTTATTATTCAATATTTCAGTCTGGGACTTCGGATTTACATGTTTCAGCGTATTTTAGAGTGTTTAAGCTTATCTTAAAAATTTGAAAAACTTTTAACATTTTATACTAAAATTTGCGAGTTGACTGATAGAATATTTCTATGTCAGGAGTGACTATAGGTAAAATTTAAGTTTTCGTTATTTCAACCTAAGGTCTTGGCTTTTCGCGTTTCAGAGTGTATTAAAGCAATCTAGCTATTAATTGTAAAATTGATTTCTTAAAAGATAGTTATTTTTACGCTGGGTGTTGATAAATTTGTTAGAGTCCCGATTGTCCATACAAAACCAAACTTTTTTATTATTCAATATTTCAGTCTGGGGCTTCGGATTTACATGTTTCAGCGTATTTTAGAGTGTTAAAGCTTATCTTAAAAATTTGAAAAACTTTTAACATTTTTTACTAAAATTTGCGAGTTGACTTATAGAATATTTCTGTCAGGAGTGACTATAGGTAAAATTTAAGTTTTCGTTATTTCAACCTAAGGTCTTGGCTTTTCGCGTTTCAGAGTGTATTAAAGCGTTCTAGCTATTAATTGTAAAATTGATTTCTTAAAAGATAGTCATTTTTACGCTGGGTGTTGGTAAATTTGTTAAGAGTCCAGATTGCCCATACAAAACCAAACTTTTTTATTATCAATATTTCAGTCTGGGATTTCGGATTTACATGTTTCAGCGTATTTTAGAGTGTTTAAGCTTATCTTAAAAATTTGAAAAACTTTTAACATTTTATACTAAAATTTGCGAGTTGACTGATAGAATATTTCTATGTCAGGAGTGGATATAAGTAAAATTTAAGTTTTCGTTATTTCAACCTAATGTCTTGGCTTTTCGCGTTTCAGAGTGTATTAAAGCGATCTAGCTATTAATTGTAAAATTGATTTCTTAAAAGATAGTCATTTTTACGCTGGGTGTTGATAAATTTGTTAGAGTCCCGATTGTTCATACAAAACCAAACTTTTTTATTATTCAATATTTCAGTCTGGGGCTTCGGATTTACATGTTTCAGCGTATTTTAGAGTGTTTAAGCTTATCTTAAAAATTTGAAAAACTTTTAACATTTTTTACTAAAATTTGCGAGTTGACTTATAGAATATTTCTGTCAGGAGTGACTATAGGTAAAATTTAAGTTTTCGTTATTTCAACCTAAGGTCTTGGCTTTTCGCGTTTCAGAGTGTATTAAAGCGATCTAGCTATTAATTGAAAAATTGATTTCTTAAAAGATAGTCATTTTTACGCTGGGTGTTGGTAAATTTCTTAGAGTCCCGATTGCCCATACAAAACCAAACTTTTTTATTATTCAATATATCAGTCTGGGATTTCGGATTTACACGTTTCAGCGTATTTTAGAGTGTTTAAGCTTATCTTAAAAATTTGAAAAACTTTAACATTTTTTAAAATTTGCGAGTTGACTGATAGAATATTTCTGTCAGGAGTGACTATAGGTAAAATTTAAGTTTTCGTTATTTCAACCTAAGGTCTTGGCTTTTCGCGTTTCAGAGTGTATTAAAGCGATCTAGCTATTAATTGTAAAATTGATTTCTTAAAAGATAGTCATTTTTACGCTGGGTGTTGGTAAATTTGTTAGAGTCCCGATTGTCCATACAAAACCAAACTTTTTTATTATTCAATATTTCAGTCTGGGGCTTCGGATTTACATGTTTCAGCGTATTTTAGAGTGTTTAAGCTTATCTTAAAAATTTGAAAAACTTTTAACATTTTATACTAAAATTTGCGAGTTGACTGATAGAATATTTCTATGTCAGGAGTGGATATAAGTAAAATTTAAATTTTCGTTATTTCAACCTAATGTCTTGGCTTTTCGCGTTTCAGAGTGTATTAAAGCGATCTAGCTATTAATTGTAAAATTGATTTCTTAAAAGATAGTCATTTTTACGCTGGGTGTTGATAAATTTGTTAGAGTCCCGATTGTCCATACAAAACCAAACTTTTTTATTATTCAATATTTCAGTCTGGGGCTTCGGATTTACACGTTTCAGCGTATTTTAGAGTGTTTAAGCTTATCTTAAAAATTTGAAAAACTTTAACATTTTTTACTAAAATTTGCGAGTTGACTGATAGAATATTTCTGTCAGGAGTGACTATAGGTAAAATTTAAGTTTTCGTTATTTCAACCTAAGGTCTTGGCTTTTCGCGTTTCAGAGTGTATTAAAGCGATCTAGCTATTAATTGTAAAATTGATTTCTTAAAAGATAGTCATTTTTACGCTGGGTGTTGGTAAATTTGTTGGAGTCCCGATTGCCCATACAAAACCAAACTTTTTTATTATTCAATATTTCAGTCTGGGACTTCGGATTTACATGTTTCAGCGTATTTTAGAGTGTTTAAGCTTATCTTAAAAATTTGAAAAACTTTTAACATTTTATACTAAAATTTGCGAGTTGACTGATAGAATATTTCTATGTCAGGAGTGACTATAGGTAAAATTTAAGTTTTCGTTATTTCAACCTAAGGTCTTGGCTTTTCGCGTTTCATAGTGTATTAAAGCAATCTAGCTATTAATTGTAAAATTGATTTCTTAAAAGATAGTCATTTTTACGCTGGGTGTTGATAAATTTGTTAGAGTCCCGATTGTCCATACAAAACCAAACTTTTTTATTATTCAATATTTCAGTCTGGGGCTTCGGATTTACATGTTTCAGCGTATTTTAGAGTGTTAAAGCTTATCTTAAAAATTTGAAAAACTTTTAACATTTTTTACTAAAATTTGCGAGTTGACTTATAGAATATTTCTGTCAGGAGTGACTATAGGTAAAATTTAAGTTTTCGTTATTTCAACCTAAGGTCTTGGCTTTTCGCGTTTCAGAGTGTATTAAAGCGTTCTAGCTATTAATTGTAAAATTGATTTCTTAAAAGATAGTCATTTTTACGCTGGGTGTTGGTAAATTTGTTAGAGTCCAGATTGTCCATACAAAACCAAACTTTTTTATTATTCAATATTTCAGTCTGGGGCTTCGGATTTACACGTTTCAGCGTATTTTAGAGTGTTTAAGCTTATCTTAAAAATTTGAAAAACTTTAACATTTTTTACTAAAATTTGCGAGTTGACTGATAGAATATTTCTGTCAGGAGTGACTATAGGTAAAATTTAAGTTTTCGTTATTTCAACCTAAGGTCTTGGCTTTTCGCGTTTCAGAGTGTATTAAAGCGATCTAGCTATTAATTGTAAAATTGATTTCTTAAAAGATAGTCATTTTTACGCTGGGTGTTGGTAAATTTGTTAGAGTCCCGATTGCCCATACAAAACCAAACTTTTTTATTATTCAATATTTCAGTCTGGGACTTCGGATTTACATGTTTCAGCGTATTTTAGAGTGTTTAAGCTTATCTTAAAAATTTGAAAAACTTTTAACATTTTATACTAAAATTTGCGAGTTGACTGATAGAATATTTCTATGTCAGGAGTGACTATAGGTAAAATTTAAGTTTTCGTTATTTCAACCTAAGGTCTTGGCTTTTCGCGTTTCAGAGTGTATTAAAGCAATCTAGCTATTAATTGTAAAATTGATTTCTTAAAAGATAGTCATTTTTACGCTGGGTGTTGATAAATTTGTTAGAGTCCCGATTGTCCATACAAAACCAAACTTTTTTATTATTCGTTATTTCAGTCTGGGGCTTCGGATTTACATGTTTCAGCGTATTTTAGAGTGTTAAAGCTTATCTTAAAAGTTTGAAAAACTTTTAACATTTTTTACTAAAATTTGCGAGTTGACTTATAGAATATTTCTGTCAGGAGTGACTATAGGTAAAATTTAAGTTTTCGTTATTTCAACCTAAGGTCTTGGCTTTTCGCGTTTCAGAGTGTATTAAAGCGATCTAGCTATTAATTGAAAAATTGATTTCTTAAAAGATAGTCATTTTTACGCTGGGTGTTGGTAAATTTGTTAGAGTCCCGATTGCCCATACAAAACCAAACTTTTTTATTATTCAATATATCAATTTGGGATTTCGGATTTACACGTTTCAGCGTATTTTAGAGTGTTTAAGCTTATCTTAAAAATTTGAAAAACTTTAACATTTTTTACTAAAATTTGCGAGTTGACTGATAGAATATTTCTGTCAGGAGTGACTATAGGTAAAATTTAAGTTTTCGTTATTTCAACCTAAGGTCTTGGCTTTTCGCGTTTCAGAGTGTATTAAAGCGATCTAGCTATTAATTGTAAAATTGATTTCTTAAAAGATAGTCATTTTTACGCTGGGTGTTGGTAAATTTGTTAGAGTCCCGATTGCCCATACAAAACCAAACTTTTTTATTAATCAATATATCAGTCTGGGATTTCGGATTTACACGTTTCAGCGTATTTTAGAGTGTTTAAGCTTATCTTAAAAGTTTGAAAAACTTTTAACATTTTTTACTAAAATTTGCGAGTTGACTTATAGAATATTTCTGTCAGGAGTGACTATAGGTAAAATTTAAGTTTTCGTTATTTCAACCTAAGGTCTTGGCTTTTCGCGTTTCAGAGTGTATTAAAGCGATCTAGCTATTAATTGAAAAATTGATTTCTTAAAAGATAGTCATTTTTACGCTGGGTGTTGGTAAGTTTGTTAGAGTCCCGATTGCCCATACAAAACCAAACTTTTTTATTATTCAATATATCAGTCTGGGATTTCGGATTTACATGTTTCAGCGTATTTTAGAGTGTTTAAGCTTATCTTAAAAATTTGAAAAACTTTAACATTTTTTACTAAAATTTGCGAGTTGACTGATAGAATATTTCTGTCAGGAGTGACTATAGGTAAAATTTAAGTTTTCGTTATTTCAACCTAAGGTCTTGGCTTTTCGCGTTTCAGAGTGTATTAAAGCGATCTAGCTATTAATTGTAAAATTGATTTCTTAAAAGATAGTCATTTTTACGCTGGGTGTTGGTAAATTTGTTAGAGTCCCGATTGTCCATACAAAACCAAACTTTTTTATTATTCAATATTTCAGTCTGGGGCTTCGGATTTACATGTTTCAGCGTATTTTAGAGTGTTTAAGCTTATCTTAAAAATTTGAAAAACTTTTAACATTTTATACTAAAATTTGCGAGTTGACTGATAGAATATTTCTATGTCAGGAGTGGATATAGGTAAAATTTAAGTTTTCGTTATTTCAACCTAAGGTCTTGGCTTTTCGCGTTTCAGAGTGTATTAAAGCGATCTAGCTATTAATTGTAAAATTGATTTCTTAAAAGATAGTCATTTTTACGCTGGGTGTTGGTAAATTTGTTAGAGTCCCGATTGTCCATACAAAACCAAACTTTTTTATTATTCAATATTTCAGTTTTGGGCTTCGGATTTACATGTTTCAGCGTATTTTAGAGTGTTTAAGCTTATCTTAAAAATTTAAAAAACCTTTAACATTTTATACTAAAATTTGCGAGTTGACTGATAGAATATTTCTATGTCAGGAGTGACTATAGGTAAAATTTAAGTTTTCGTTATTTCAACCTAAGGTCTTGGCTTTTCGCGTTTCAGAGTGTATTAAAGCGATTTAGCTATTAATTGTAAAATTGATTTCTTAAAAGATAGTCATTTTTACGCTGGGTGTTGGTAAGTTTGTTAGAGTCCCGATTGCCCATACAAAACCAAACTTTTTTATTATTCAATATTTCAGTCTGGGATTTCGGATATATATGTTTCAGCGTATTTTAGAGTGTTTAAGCTTATCTTAAAAATTTGTAAAACTTTAACATTTTTTACTAAAATTTGCGAGTTGACTGATAGAATATTTCTATGTCAGGAGTGACTATAGGTAAAATTTAAGTTTTCGTTATTTCAACCTAAGGTCTTGGCTTTTCGCGTTTCAGAGTGTATTAAAGCGATCTAGCTATTAATTGTAAAATTGATTTCTTAAAAGATAGTCATTTTTATGCTGGGTGTTGGTAAATTTGTTAGAGTACCGATTGCCCATACAAAACCAAACTTTTTTATTATTCGTTATTTCAGTCTGTGATTTCGGATTTACATGTTTCAGCGTATTTTAGAGTGTTTAAGCTTATCTTAAAAATTTGAAAAACCTTGACATTTTATACTAAAATTTGCGAGTTGACCGATAGATTATTTCTAAGTCAGGAGTGTTTATCCCGAGTGGATATAGGTAAAATTTAAGTTTTTATATTTCAACCTAAGGTCTGACTTTTCGGGTTTCAGAGTTTATTAAAGCGGTTTTTGGGTGATTATTGAATTTCTATTTAGGCTTAAATGTTTTTATCTAAAGGTAGCACCGTTTTGGTGCTACCTTTGAAGTAGTATATTTATACATAAAATCTTGCTTTAAGTTTTAAACAACATTATAAGCGTTTATACTGTGTTCATATCAATCTACCAATTATGTTTATATATATTAAACACAATTGTGGTTTTCACTTTTAACACTAAATTGAAAAGTTCTAATTAAGCTTAACCCATAAAAATGTTGCTACTTAAAGGTAGTCTCGTTTTTGTGCTACCTTTGATGTACTAATTTTATAAATAAAATTTTGATTTAGGTTTTTAAACACGTTTAAATGATTTTTAAGGTCAAACAACCCAATATGTTTATATATGTAAATTCCTAATAAATCCTTAAGGTTATTTTGTAACTTCCATTTCGCTTTAAACCCACATTAATGTTGCTATTTTAAGGTAGCACCATTTTGGTGCTACTCTTGATGTGCTATTTTTTATACATAAAGTTTTGTTTCAAAAATTTAAACAACACTTTAAAGAATAGATTTTAGGTCAAACTACTAGATATATTATTATGTATTTAAATTCTTAACAAACTAGTTTTCACCTTAAAGGTGACTTAGAAGTTAAACTTGGGCTTAACCCATATAAATGGTGCTACCTAAAGGTGCCACCTTGTAAAATATATCTACAAGTTTTTTAAGCAACTATTTTATGTACCGTTTTTTTTTTTTTTAGTCAGAACTAGCATATATATATATATGCGTGTGTAAATTCTTAACCAAACATTAGTTTTAACCTTAAAAGTGATAAAGTAACCCTCTTTTGGCAGAAAGGGTAGCATCGTTTTGATGCTACCTTTAAGGTCCTATTTAATAGTGTTTTTTTAATATGTAATATGTTTTTAAAATATGTTAGTAAAACATAAAGCATATTGTGTTGGTATATAATTCTGATATATATTTGTTTTTTTTTACAAGAAAAGTTTTAAATGTAATGTACAATTGTGTATGTCCTTTAGTATTCCTCTACTGCGCATGCGCAGAAGGTTTTTCTCCATTCTCCGTTGGGTATAAAAGCAGCTCGTTTAACCATGTCTTTCATTATTTGGCGAACTTTTGCCGAGTGAACATCTTTTTCACAACTCCGGTTTTTTCGGATATTTAAAAGGTGTATGATAATTTTAATATTCAATTAATATTTAAATTAAATAGATAACAAATTACTTTAGCATGTCTGCACTGCAGTGTTACATGTTTGATAATAAACCTGTAGCTGTCTTATTTGATCGTGAAAACAATCCATGGTTTAAGGCTAATGATATATCAGAGATTCTAGAATACAAAAGACCACGGAAAGCAATAAATGATCTAGTTAAAGAAAAATATAAAAAGTTATTTAAGGATATAGATGGAACTAGTTCAGTGCTACCCTCTAACTTTCAAAAAAGTACCACATTCATCAATGAACCAGGTTTATATTCCTTAATTTTATCGTCTAAGATGAGATTAGCTAAACGCTTTCAAGATTGGGTGTTCGAAGAAATCCTCCCATCAATTCGCAAGTATGGAGAATATAGAATTAAAAAAGAAAACCTTGAGTTGACTCACTCTTTACATAAAGTGTTGGCAAATAATCAAAAACTAATTGAAACGTTAATTAATCAAATACCTAAAGTTGCTGTTATACCTGATAATATGGATTTAAAACATATCTTTTGTGTATTGGAAAAAGACACATACTATGAAAAGTATGGAGTAATGGAGTATAAGTGCATTCGTACAGAAAGAAGACGATATAAAAGAGCGCTAAAGAGAGCTAAGAAAGATGGTTTTGTACCAAGTTTTTCAAGATATCCTGTGCCAAACAGTATAAATATCTTAAATAAAGCTAAAGAGGTTATGCATAGTTATGGTATGCATTATGAATCTTCATTAAATAACATATTGACCTCTCATAATTTTATAAATATTGTAAAAATTGTTCTTAATGAATAAACTGTATGAGTGTATGTGTGAATGTGGAACTTATTAGATTGAGAAGTTAAAGCTATTACTTTAGCTACTCCTTTGAAAAGTCTGGGGTGAGTGAAGGTCACTGGCGCGGTTGACTAAAAGACCCGTAAACCATGTGTGTGTGTGTGTGTGTGTGTGTGTGTGTGTGTGTGTGTGTGTGTGTGTGTGTGTGTGTGTGTGTGTGTGTGTGTGTGTGTGTGTGTGTGTGTGTGTGTGTGTGTGTGTGTGTGTGTGTGTGTGTGTGTGAATGTGTGGAAAATGACGTACATCCACCTCCCCGTGGTATTTTCTGGGTAACGCTAAGAGGTGTACATCTAATATTTTTATAACCCACGTGGACCAGTTAATGTAATAAAAGAAGGTTTGAAGCTAAAAATACACTAAACACTAATCTTAAGACCTATATGAACTATTATAAAAGAAACTTAGCGTAAAAGTGGTTATCTTTCAAGAAATCAATTATACAAATAATAGTTAAATCGCTTTAAAACACTCTGAAACGTAAAAAGCCAAGACCTTAGGTTGAAATAACAAAAAATTAAATTATACCTATAGTCACTCGGGACTTAGAGAAGTATTCTATCAGTAAACTGGCAAATTTTAGTGAAAATTGTTAAAGTTTTACAAATTTTTAAAATCGTCTTAAACACTCTAAGACACGCTGAAACATGTAAATCCGAAACCCCAGACTGAAATATTGAATAATAAGAAATTTGGTATTGTATGGGCACTCGAGACTGTCGAATTTTACAACACCCCGCAATAATCGACTATCTTTTAAAAAATCAATTTTTCAATTAATAGTTAAATCGCTTTAATACACTCTAAAAGGCAAAAAGCCAAGACGTAAGGTTGAAATAACGAAAACTTAAATTTTACCTATAGCCACTCCTGACATAGAAATATTCTATCAGTCAACTCGCAAATTTTAGTATAAAATGTTTAAGTTTTTCAAATTTTTAAGATAAGCTTAAACACTCTAAAATACGCTGAAACATATATATCCGAAATCCCAGACTGAAATATTGAATAATAAAAAAGTTTGGTTTTGTATGGGCAATCGGGACTCTAACAAACTTACCAACACCCAGCGTAAAAATGACTATCTTTTAAGAAATCAATTTTACAATTAATAGCTAGATCGCTTTAATACACTCTGAAACGCGAAAAGCCAAGACCTTAGGTTGAAATAACGAAAACTTAAATTTTACCTATAGTCACTCCTGACATAGAAATATTCTATCAGTCAACTCGCAAATTTTAGTAAAAAATGTTAAAAGTTTTTCAAATTTTTAAGATAAGCTTAAACACTCTAAAATACGCTGAAACATGTAAATCCGAAGTCCCAGACTGAAATATTGAATAATAAAAAAGTTTGGTATGGTATGGACAATCGGGACTCTAACAAATTTACCAACACCCCAGCGTAAAAATGACTATCTTTTAAGAAATCAATTTTACAATTAATAGCTAGATCGCTTTAATACACTCTGAAACGCGAAAAGCCAAGACCTTAGGTTGAAATAACGAAAACTTAAATTTTACCTATAGTCACTCCTGACAGAAATATTCTATCAGTCAACTCGCAAATTTTAGTAAAAAATGTTAAAAGTTTTTCAAATTTTTAAGATAAGCTTTAACACTCTAAAATACGCTGAAACATGTAAATCCGAAGTCCCAGACTGAAATATTGAATAATAAAAAAGTTTGGTTTTGTATGGGCAATCGGGACTCTAACAAATTTACCAACACCCAGCGTAAAAATGACTATCTTTTAATAAATCAATTTTTCAATTAATAGCTAGATCGCTTTAATACACTCTGAAACGCGAAAAGCCAAGACCTTAGGTTGAAATAACGAAAACTTAAATTTTACCTATAGTCACTCCTGACAGAAATATTCTATAAGTCAACTCGCAAATTTTAGTAAAAAATGTTAAAAGTTTTTCAAATTTTTAAGATAAGCTTAAACACTCTAAAATACGCTGAAACATGTAAATCCGAAGCCCCAGACTGAAATATTGAATAATAAAAAAGTTTGGTTTTGTATGGACAATCGGGACTCTAACAAATTTACCAACACCCAGCGTAAAAATGACTATCTTTTAAGAAATCAATTTTACAATTAATAGCTAGATCGCTTTAATACACTCTGAAACGCGAAAAGCCAAGACCTTAGGTTGAAATAACGAAAACTTAAATTTTACCTATAGTCACTCCTGACAGAAATATTCTATAAGTCAACTCGCAAATTTTAGTAAAAAATGTTAAAAGTTTTTCAAACTTTTAAGATAAGCTTAAACACTCTAAAATACGCTGAAACGTGTAAATCCGAAATCCCAGACTGATATATTGAATAATAAAAAAGTTTGGTTTTGTATGGGCAATCGGGACTCTAACAAATTTACCAACACCCAGCGTAAAAATGACTATCTTTTAAGAAATCAATTTTACAATTAATAGCTAGATCGCTTTAATACACTCTGAAACGCGAAAAGCCAAGACCTTAGGTTGAAATAACGAAAACTTAAATTTTACCTATAGTCACTCCTGACAGAAATATTCTATAAGTCAACTCGCAAATTTTAGTAAAAAATGTTAAAGTTTTTCAAATTTTTAAGATAAGCTTAAACACTCTAAAATACGCTGAAACGTGTAAATCCGAAATCCCAGACTGATATATTGAATAATAAAAAAGTTTGGTTTTGTATGGACAATCGGGACTCTAACAAATTTACCAACACCCAGCGTAAAAATGACTATCTCTTAAGAAATCAATTTTACAATTAATAGCTGGATCGCTTTAATACACTCTGAAACGCGAAAAGCCAAGACCTTAGGTTGAAATAACGAAAACTTAAATTTTACCTATAGTCACTCCTGACAGAAATATTCTATAAGTCAACTCGCAAATTTTAGTAAAAAATGTTAAAAGTTTTTCAAACTTTTAAGATAAGCTTTAACACTCTAAAATACGCTGAAACATGTAAATCCGAAGCCCCAGACTGAAATATTGAATAATAAAAAAGTTTGGTTTTGTATGGACAATCGGGACTCTAACAAATTTATCAACACCCAGCGTAAAAATGACTATCTTTTAAGAAATCAATTTTACAATTAATAGCTAGATTGCTTTAATACACTCTGAAACGCGAAAAGCCAAGACCTTAGGTTGAAATAAAGAAAACTTAAATTTTACCTATAGTCACTCCTGACATAGAAATATTCTATCAGTCAACTCGCAAATTTTAGTATAAAATGTTAAAAGTTTTTCAAATTTTTAAGATAAGCTTAAACACTCTAAAATACGCTGAAACATGTAAATCCGAAGTCCCAGACTGAAATATTGAATAATAAAAAAGTTTGGTTTGTATGGGCAATCGGGACTCCAACAAATTTACCAACACCCAGCGTAAAAATGACTATCTTTTAAGAAATCAATTTTACAATTAATAGCTAGATCGCTTTAATACACTCTGAAACGCGAAAAGCCAAGACCTTAGGTTGAAATAACGAAAACTTAAATTTTACCTATAGTCACTCCTGACAGAAATATTCTATAAGTCAACTCGCAAATTTTAGTAAAAAATGTTAAAAGTTTTTCAAATTTTTAAGATAAGCTTAAACACTCTAAAATACGCTGAAACATGTAAATCCGAAGCCCCAGACTGAAATATTGAATAATAAAAAAGTTTGGTTTTGTATGGACAATCGGGACTCTAACAAATTTACCAACACCCAGCGTAAAAATGACTATCTTTTAATAAATCAATTTTTCAATTAATAGCTAGATCGCTTTAATACACTCTGAAACGCGAAAAGCCAAGACCTTAGGTTGAAATAACGAAAACTTAAATTTTACCTAAAGTCACTCCTGACAGAAATATTCTATCAGTCAACTCGCAAATTTTAGTAAAAAATGTTAAAAGTTTTTCAAATTTTTAAGATAAGCTTAAACACTCTAAAATACGCTGAAACATGTAAATCCGAAGTCCCAGACTGAAATATTGAATAATAAAAAAGTTTGGTATGGTATGGACAATCGGGACTCTAACAAATTTACCAACACCCAGCGTAAAAATGACTATCTTTTAAGAAATCAATTTTACAATTAATAGCTAGATCGCTTTAATACACTCTGAAACGCGAAAAGCCAAGACCTTAGGTTGAAATAACGAAAACTTAAATTTTACCTATAGTCACTCCTGACAGAAATATTCTATAAGTCAACTCGCAAATTTTAGTAAAAAATGTTAAAGTTTTTCAAATTTTTAAGATAAGCTTAAACACTCTAAAATACGCTGAAACGTGTAAATCCGAAATCCCAGACTGATATATTGAATAATAAAAAAGTTTGGTTTTGTATGGACAATCGGGACTCTAACAAATTTACCAACACCCAGCGTAAAAATGACTATCTTTTAAGAAATCAATTTTACAATTAATAGCTGGATCGCTTTAATACACTCTGAAACGCGAAAAGCCAAGACCTTAGGTTGAAATAACGAAAACTTAAATTTTACCTATAGTCACTCCTGACAGAAATATTCTATAAGTCAACTCGCAAATTTTAGTAAAAAATGTTAAAAGTTTTTCAAACTTTTAAGATAAGCTTTAACACTCTAAAATACGCTGAAACATGTAAATCCGAAGCCCCAGACTGAAATATTGAATAATAAAAAAGTTTGGTTTTGTATGGACAATCGGGACTCTAACAAATTTATCAACACCCAGCGTAAAAATGACTATCTTTTAAGAAATCAATTTTACAATTAATAGCTAGATTGCTTTAATACACTCTGAAACGCGAAAAACCAAGACCTTAGGTTGAAATAAAGAAAACTTAAATTTTACCTATAGTCACTCCTGACATAGAAATATTCTATCAGTCAACTCGCAAATTTTAGTATAAAATGTTAAAAGTTTTTCAAATTTTTAAGATAAGCTTAAACACTCTAAAATACGCTGAAACATGTAAATCCGAAGTCCCAGACTGAAATATTGAATAATAAAAAAGTTTGGTTTGTATGGGCAATCGGGACTCCAACAAATTTACCAACACCCAGCGTAAAAATGACTATCTTTTAAGAAATCAATTTTACAATTAATAGCTAGATCGCTTTAATACACTCTGAAACGCGAAAAGCCAAGACCTTAGGTTGAAATAACGAAAACTTAAATTTTACCTATAGTCACTCCTGACAGAAATATTCTATAAGTCAACTCGCAAATTTTAGTAAAAAATGTTAAAAGTTTTTCAAATTTTTAAGATAAGCTTAAACACTCTAAAATACGCTGAAACATGTAAATCCGAAGCCCCAGACTGAAATATTGAATAATAAAAAAGTTTGGTTTTGTATGGACAATCGGGACTCTAACAAATTTACCAACACCCAGCGTAAAAATGACTATCTTTTAATAAATCAATTTTTCAATTAATAGCTAGATCGCTTTAATACACTCTGAAACGCGAAAAGCCAAGACCTTAGGTTGAAATAACGAAAACTTAAATTTTACCTATAGTCACTCCTGACAGAAATATTCTATAAGTCAACTCGCAAATTTTAGTAAAAAATGTTAAAGTTTTTCAAATTTTTAAGATAAGCTTAAACACTCTAAAATACGCTGAAACGTGTAAATCCGAAATCCCAGACTGATATATTGAATAATAAAAAAGTTTGGTTTTGTATGGACAATCGGGACTCTAACAAATTTACCAACACCCAGCGTAAAAATGACTATCTTTTAAGAAATCAATTTTACAATTAATAGCTGGATCGCTTTAATACACTCTGAAACGCGAAAAGCCAAGACCTTAGGTTGAAATAACGAAAACTTAAATTTTACCTATAGTCACTCCTGACAGAAATATTCTATAAGTCAACTCGCAAATTTTAGTAAAAAATGTTAAAGTTTTTCAAATTTTTAAGATAAGCTTAAACACTCTAAAATACGCTGAAACGTGTAAATCCGAAATCCCAGACTGATATATTGAATAATAAAAAAGTTTGGTTTTGTATGGACAATCGGGACTCTAACAAATTTACCAACACCCAGCGTAAAAATGACTATCTTTTAAGAAATCAATTTTACAATTAATAGCTGGATCGCTTTAATACACTCTGAAACGCGAAAAGCCAAGACCTTAGGTTGAAATAACGAAAACTTAAATTTTACCTATAGTCACTCCTGACAGAAATATTCTATAAGTCAACTCGCAAATTTTAGTAAAAAATGTTAAAAGTTTTTCAAACTTTTAAGATAAGCTTTAACACTCTAAAATACGCTGAAACATGTAAATCCGAAGCCCCAGACTGAAATATTGAATAATAAAAAAGTTTGGTTTGTATGGGCAATCGGGACTCCAACAAATTTACCAACACCCAGCGTAAAAATGACTATCTTTTAAGAAATCAATTTTACAATTAATAGCTAGATCGCTTTAATACACTCTGAAACGCGAAAAGCCAAGACCTTAGGTTGAAATAACGAAAACTTAAATTTTACCTATAGTCACTCCTGACAGAAATATTCTATAAGTCAACTCGCAAATTTTAGTAAAAAATGTTAAAAGTTTTTCAAATTTTTAAGATAAGCTTAAACACTCTAAAATACGCTGAAACATGTAAATCCGAAGCCCCAGACTGAAATATTGAATAATAAAAAAGTTTGGTTTTGTATGGACAATCGGGACTCTAACAAATTTACCAACACCCAGCGTAAAAATGACTATCTTTTAATAAATCAATTTTTCAATTAATAGCTAGATCGCTTTAATACACTCTGAAACGCGAAAAGCCAAGACCTTAGGTTGAAATAACGAAAACTTAAATTTTACCTATAGTCACTCCTGACAGAAATATTCTATAAGTCAACTCGCAAATTTTAGTAAAAAATGTTAAAGTTTTTCAAATTTTTAAGATAAGCTTAAACACTCTAAAATACGCTGAAACGTGTAAATCCGAAATCCCAGACTGATATATTGAATAATAAAAAAGTTTGGTTTTGTATGGACAATCGGGACTCTAACAAATTTACCAACACCCAGCGTAAAAATGACTATCTTTTAAGAAATCAATTTTACAATTAATAGCTGGATCGCTTTAATACACTCTGAAACGCGAAAAGCCAAGACCTTAGGTTGAAATAACGAAAACTTAAATTTTACCTATAGTCACTCCTGACAGAAATATTCTATAAGTCAACTCGCAAATTTTAGTAAAAAATGTTAAAAGTTTTTCAAACTTTTAAGATAAGCTTTAACACTCTAAAATACGCTGAAACATGTAAATCCGAAGCCCCAGACTGAAATATTGAATAATAAAAAAGTTTGGTTTTGTATGGACAATCGGGACTCTAACAAATTTATCAACACCCAGCGTAAAAATGACTATCTTTTAAGAAATCAATTTTACAATTAATAGCTAGATTGCTTTAATACACTCTGAAACGCGAAAAGCCAAGACCTTAGGTTGAAATAAAGAAAACTTAAATTTTACCTATAGTCACTCCTGACATAGAAATATTCTATCAGTCAACTCGCAAATTTTAGTATAAAATGTTAAAAGTTTTTCAAATTTTTAAGATAAGCTTAAACACTCTAAAATACGCTGAAACATGTAAATCCGAAGTCCCAGACTGAAATATTGAATAATAAAAAAGTTTGGTTTGTATGGGCAATCGGGACTCCAACAAATTTACCAACACCCAGCGTAAAAATGACTATCTTTTAAGAAATCAATTTTACAATTAATAGCTAGATCGCTTTAATACACTCTGAAACGCGAAAAGCCAAGACCTTAGGTTGAAATAACGAAAACTTAAATTTTACCTATAGTCACTCCTGACAGAAATATTCTATAAGTCAACTCGCAAATTTTAGTAAAAAATGTTAAAAGTTTTTCAAATTTTTAAGATAAGCTTAAACACTCTAAAATACGCTGAAACATGTAAATCCGAAGCCCCAGACTGAAATATTGAATAATAAAAAAGTTTGGTTTTGTATGGACAATCGGGACTCTAACAAATTTACCAACACCCAGCGTAAAAATGACTATCTTTTAATAAATCAATTTTTCAATTAATAGCTAGATCGCTTTAATACACTCTGAAACGCGAAAAGCCAAGACCTTAGGTTGAAATAACGAAAACTTAAATTTTACCTAAAGTCACTCCTGACAGAAATATTCTATCAGTCAACTCGCAAATTTTAGTAAAAAATGTTAAAAGTTTTTCAAATTTTTAAGATAAGCTTAAACACTCTAAAATACGCTGAAACATGTAAATCCGAAGTCCCAGACTGAAATATTGAATAATAAAAAAGTTTGGTATGGTATGGACAATCGGGACTCTAACAAATTTACCAACACCCAGCGTAAAAATGACTATCTTTTAAGAAATCAATTTTACAATTAATAGCTAGATCGCTTTAATACACTCTGAAACGCGAAAAGCCAAGACCTTAGGTTGAAATAACGAAAACTTAAATTTTACTTATATCCACTCCTGACATAGAAATATTCTATCAGTCAACTCGCAAATTTTAGTAAAAAATGTTAAAAGTTTTTCAAATTTTTAAGATAAGCTTTAACACTCTAAAATACGCTGAAACATGTAAATCCGAAGCCCCAGACTGAAATATTGAATAATAAAAAAGTTTGGTATGGTATGGACAATCGGGACTCTAACAAATTTACCAACACCCAGCGTAAAAATGACTATCTTTTAAGAAATCAATTTTACAATTAATAGCTAGATCGCTTTAATACACTCTGAAACGCGAAAAGCCAAGACATTAGGTTGAAATAACGAAAACTTAAATTTTACCTATATCCACTCCTGACATAGAAATATTCTATCAGTCAACTCGCAAATTTTAGTATAAAATGTTAAAAGTTTTTCAAATTTTTAAGATAAGCTTAAACACTCTAAAATACGCTGAAACATGTAAATCCGAAGTCCCAGACTGAAATATTGAATAATAAAAAAGTTTGGTTTGTATGGGCAATCGGGACTCCAACAAATTTACCAACACCCAGCGTAAAAATGACTATCTTTTAAGAAATCAATTTTACAATTAATAGCTAGATCGCTTTAATACACTCTGAAACGCGAAAAGCCAAGACCTTAGGTTGAAATAACGAAAACTTAAATTTTACCTATAGTCACTCCTGACAGAAATATTCTATAAGTCAACTCGCAAATTTTAGTAAAAAATGTTAAAAGTTTTTCAAATTTTTAAGATAAGCTTAAACACTCTAAAATACGCTGAAACATGTAAATCCGAAGCCCCAGACTGAAATATTGAATAATAAAAAAGTTTGGTTTTGTATGGACAATCGGGACTCTAACAAATTTACCAACACCCAGCGTAAAAATGACTGTCTTTTAAGAAATCAATTTTACAATTAATAGCTAGATCGCTTTAATACACTCTGAAACGCGAAAAGCCAAGACCTTAGGTTGAAATAACGAAAACTTAAATTTTACCTATAGTCACTCCTGACAGAAATATTCTATCAGTCAACTCGCAAATTTTAGTAAAAAATGTTAAAAGTTTTTCAAATTTTTAAGATAAGCTTAAACACTCTAAAATACGCTGAAACATGTAAATCCGAAGTCCCAGACTGAAATATTGAATAATAAAAAAGTTTGGTATGGTATGGACAATCGGGACTCTAACAAATTTACCAACACCCAGCGTAAAAATGACTATCTTTTAAGAAATCAATTTTACAATTAATAGCTAGATCGCTTTAATACACTCTGAAACGCGAAAAGCCAAGACCTTAGGTTGAAATAACGAAAACTTAAATTTTACTTATATCCACTCCTGACATAGAAATATTCTATCAGTCAACTCGCAAATTTTAGTAAAAAATGTTAAAAGTTTTTCAAATTTTTAAGATAAGCTTTAACACTCTAAAATACGCTGAAACATGTAAATCCGAAGCCCCAGACTGAAATATTGAATAATAAAAAAGTTTGGTATGGTATGGACAATCGGGACTCTAACAAATTTACCAACACCCAGCGTAAAAATGACTATCTTTTAAGAAATCAATTTTACAATTAATAGCTAGATCGCTTTAATACACTCTGAAACGCGAAAAGCCAAGACATTAGGTTGAAATAACGAAAACTTAAATTTTACCTATATCCACTCCTGACATAGAAATATTCTATCAGTCAACTCGCAAATTTTAGTATAAAATGTTAAAAGTTTTTCAAATTTTTAAGATAAGCTTAAACACTCTAAAATACGCTGAAACATGTAAATCCGAAATCCCAGACTGAAATATTGAATAATAAAAAAGTTTGGTTTTGTATGGGCAATCTGGACTCTAACAAATTTACCAACACCCAGCGTAAAAATGACTATCTTTTAAGAAATCAATTTTTCAATTAATAGCTAGATCGCTTTAATACACTCTGAAACGCGAAAAGCCAAGACCTTAGGTTGAAATAACGAAAACTTAAATTTTACCTATAGTCACTCCTGACAGAAATATTCTATAAGTCAACTCGCAAATTTTAGTAAAAAATGTTAAAAGTTTTTCAAATTTTTAAGATAAGCTTAAACACTCTAAAATACGCTGAAACATGTAAATCCGAAGCCCCAGACTGAAATATTGAATAATAAAAAAGTTTGGTTTTGTATGGACAATCGGGACTCTAACAAATTTATCAACACCCAGCGTAAAAATGACTATCTTTTAAGAAATCAATTTTACAATTAATAGCTAGATCGCTTTAATACACTCTGAAACGCGAAAAGCCAAGACATTAGGTTGAAATAACGAAAACTTAAATTTTACTTATATCCACTCCTGACATAGAAATATTCTATCAGTCAACTCGCAAATTTTAGTATAAAATGTTAAAAGTTTTTCAAATTTTTAAGATAAGCTTAAACACTCTAAAATACGCTGAAACATGTAAATCCGAAATCCCAGACTGAAATATTGAATAATAAAAAAGTTTGGTTTTGTATGGGCAATCTGGACTCTAACAAATTTACCAACACCCAGCGTAAAAATGACTATCTTTTAAGAAATCAATTTTACAATTAATAGCTAGAACGCTTTAATACACTCTGAAACGCGAAAAGCCAAGACCTTAGGTTGAAATAACGAAAACTTAAATTTTACCTATAGTCACTCCTGACAGAAATATTCTATCAGTCAACTCGCAAATTTTAGTAAAAAATGTTAAAGTTTTTCAAATTTTTAAGATAAGCTTAAACACTCTAAAATACGCTGAAACATGTAAATACGAAGTCCCAGACTGAAATATTGAATAATAAAAAAGTTTGGTTTTGTATGGGCAATCTGGACTCTAACAAATTTACCAACACCCAGCGTAAAAATGACTATCTTTTAAGAAATCAATTTTTCAATTAATAGCTAGATCGCTTTAATACACTCTGAAACGCGAAAAGCCAAGACCTTAGGTTGAAATAACGAAAACTTAAATTTTACCTATAGTCACTCCTGACAGAAATATTCTATAAGTCAACTCGCAAATTTTAGTAAAAAATGTTAAAAGTTTTTCAAATTTTTAAGATAAGCTTTAACACTCTAAAATACGCTGAAACATGTAAATCCGAAGCCCCAGACTGAAATATTGAATAATAAAAAAGTTTGGTTTTGTATGGACAATCGGGACTCCAACAAATTTACCAACACCCAGCGTAAAAATGACTATCTTTTAAGAAATCAATTTTACAATTAATAGCTAGATCGCTTTAATACACTCTGAAACGCGAAAAGCCAAGACCTTAGGTTGAAATAACGAAAACTTAAATTTTACCTATAGTCACTCCTGACAGAAATATTCTATCAGTCAACTCGCAAATGTTAGCATAAAAATGTTAAAGTTTTTCAAATTTTTAAGATAAGCTTAAACACTCTAAAATACGCTGAAACATATAAATCCGAAATCCCAGACTGAAATATTGAATAATAAGAAAGTTTGGTTTTGTATGGGTAATCGGGACTCTAACAAATTTACCAACACCCAGCGTAAAAATGACTATCTTTTAAGAAATCAATTTTACAATTAATAGCTAGATCGCTTTAATACACTCTGAAACGCGAAAAGCCAAGACATTAGGTTGAAATAACGAAAACTTAAATTTTACTTATATCCACTCCTGACATAGAAATATTCTATCAGTCAACTCGCAAATTTTAGTATAAAATGTTAAAAGTTTTTCAAATTTTTAAGATAAGCTTAAACACTCTAAAATACGCTGAAACATGTAAATCCGAAATCCCAGACTGAAATATTGAATAATAAAAAAGTTTGGTTTTGTATGGGCAATCTGGACTCTAACAAATTTACCAACACCCAGCGTAAAAATGACTATCTTTTAAGAAATCAATTTTACAATTAATAGCTAGAACGCTTTAATACACTCTGAAACGCGAAAAGCCAAGACCTTAGGTTGAAATAACGAAAACTTAAATTTTACCTATAGTCACTCCTGACAGAAATATTCTATCAGTCAACTCGCAAATTTTAGTAAAAAATGTTAAAAGTTTTTCAAATTTTTAAGATAAGCTTAAACACTCTAAAATACGCTGAAACATGTAAATCCGAAGCCCCAGACTGAAATATTGAATAATAAAAAAGTTTGGTTTTGTATGGACAATCGGGACTCTAACAAATTTACCAACACCCAGCGTAAAAATGACTATCTTTTAAGAAATCAATTTTACAATTAATAGCTAGATCGCTTTAATACACTCTGAAACGCGAAAAGCCAAGACATTAGGTTGAAATAACGAAAACTTAAATTTTACTTATATCCACTCCTGACATAGAAATATTCTATCAGTCAACTCGCAAATTTTAGTATAAAATGTTAAAAGTTTTTCAAATTTTTAAGATAAGCTTAAACACTCTAAAATACGCTGAAACATGTAAATCCGAAATCCCAGACTGAAATATTGAATAATAAAAAAGTTTGGTTTTGTATGGGCAATCTGGACTCTAACAAATTTACCAACACCCAGCGTAAAAATGACTATCTTTTAAGAAATCAATTTTACAATTAATAGCTAGAACGCTTTAATACACTCTGAAACGCGAAAAGCCAAGACCTTAGGTTGAAATAACGAAAACTTAAATTTTACCTATAGTCACTCCTGACAGAAATATTCTATCAGTCAACTCGCAAATTTTAGTAAAAAATGTTAAAGTTTTTCAAATTTTTAAGATAGGCTTAAACACTCTAAAATACGCTGAAACATGTAAATCCGAAGTCCCAGACTGAAATATTGAATAATAAAAAAGTTTGGTTTTGTATGGGCAATCTGGACTCTAACAAATTTACCAACACCCAGCGTAAAAATGACTATCTTTTAAGAAATCAATTTTTCAATTAATAGCTAGATCGCTTTAATACACTCTGAAACGCGAAAAGCCAAGACCTTAGGTTGAAATAACGAAAACTTAAATTTTACCTATAGTCACTCCTGACAGAAATATTCTATAAGTCAACTCGCAAATTTTAGTAAAAAATGTTAAAAGTTTTTCAAATTTTTAAGATAAGCTTTAACACTCTAAAATACGCTGAAACATGTAAATCCGAAGCCCCAGACTGAAATATTGAATAATAAAAAAGTTTGGTTTTGTATGGACAATCGGGACTCCAACAAATTTACCAACACCCAGCGTAAAAATGACTATCTTTTAAGAAATCAATTTTACAATTAATAGCTAGATCGCTTTAATACACTCTGAAACGCGAAAAGCCAAGACCTTAGGTTGAAATAACGAAAACTTAAATTTTACCTATAGTCACTCCTGACAGAAATATTCTATCAGTCAACTCGCAAATGTTAGTATAAAAATGTTAAAGTTTTTCAAATTTTTAAGATAAGCTTAAACACTCTAAAATACGCTGAAACATATAAATCCGAAATCCCAGACTGAAATATTGAATAATAAGAAAGTTTGGTTTTGTATGGGTAATCGGGACTCTAACAAATTTACCAACACCCAGCGTAAAAATGACTATCTTTTAAGAAATCAATTTTACAATTAATAGCTAAATCGCTTTAATACACTCTGAAACGCGAAAAGCCAAGACCTTAGGTTGAAATAATGAAAAACTAAATTTTACATATAGTCACAATTGTTAAAGTCCCCAAGGTCATCGCAATTCCCCCCACCACTTTCCTTATACCTAGGGCACCCGGAGCCATACGATCAGTCGCTCTGCGACTGTCGTGGGGTGCACACTGGTGTCGGCACTCTGCTCTACGGTGTTAAGTTAAAGTTTAGGATTTATCATGTACAACAATAAAAACTTAGCAAATTATAACATTTTAGCCAGTTCAATTTACCACACTTACACTTATTTGGCAAAAACATAAAACTGTTGTACCATGAGTAAATTTTTCTAAGTGTTGGTTCAAACCTGGGGGTACTTCTGTTGAGATGAAAACTTTAACTCTAATCGTACGAAGAGTAAATATTTCTAAGTGTTTGCTCAAACCTTTAGGTAGCTCAACGCGCGGGGACGGGCTGCGAGCCGGCTGTGGCCGGGCCGCCTTATATCCCCACCGGGGTGGTCACGCCCAGGATATCAGGGGTGTGGTAGGGGGTGGGGGGGGGTCACTTCTCGTCCGGAGCAAAAAACTTTTTGGTCAAGGTCAAAAATTTTTTCGAAAAAAAAAGTTCGGGGAGGGGGGGGGTCACTTCTCGTCCGGAGCAAAAAACTTTTTGGTCAAGGTCAAAAATTTTTTCGAAAAAAAGTTCGGGGGGGGGGGTCACTTCACGTCCGGAGCAAAAAACTTTTTGGTCAAGGTCAAAAATTTTTTCGAAAAAAATTTCGGGGGGGGGGTCACTTCTCGTCCGGAGCAAAAAACTTTTTGGTCAAGGTCAAAAATTTTTTTCGAAAAAAAAAGTTCGGGGGGGGGGGGGCTCGCCAAACTTTTCGCCGGGGGGGGGGGGGGGTTCAAGTGGGTCAAGGTCACCCACAACACTTCTACTCTAAGTGTTGGCTATACCCCCACCACAACTGAGTCCCTAGGCTGCACAACACCGCTCGGCCAGTATGTCTCCGGCTTCCATGCGGTGCGTCTCGCTGTTCTCCAACTCTCTATATGTAAGTATTTTTACAAGTTTTGAATCTAGGTCACTTCACTTTAACTCTGGGACAATATCGACTTGTGGTATTTCAGTGTTTTCACTCAAGGTCACCACACTTTAACTCTGCTGTTCTCCAACTCTCTATATGTAAGTATTTTTAAAAGTTTTGAATCTAGGTCACTTCACTTTAACTCTGGGACAATATCGACTTGTGGTATTTCAGTGTTTTCACTCAAGGTTATCACACTTTAACTCTGAGACTGCATCAACTTGTATTATTTATGTGTTTTGACTCAAGGTTACCACACTTTAACTTTGGGGTGGTATCAACTTGTAGTATTTCTATGTTTTGACTCAAGGTCATCACACTTTAAATCTGGGGCAATATCGACTTGTAGTACTTCAGTATTTTAACTCAAGGTCACCAAACTTTAACTCTGAGACTGCAGCAACTTGTATTATTTCTGTGTTTTGACTCAAGGTCATCACACTTTAACTCTGGGATGATTTTGACTTAAAGTATTTCAGTGTTTTGACTCAAGGTCGTCACACTTTAACTCTGGGGCGGGATCGACTTGTAGTATTTCTGTGTTTTGACTCAAGGTCACCACACTTTAACGCTGGGACGGGATCGACTTGTAGTATTTCTGTGTTTTCACTCAAGGTCATCACACTTTAACTCTGGGGTGATTTCAACTTATAGTATTTCAGTGTTTTCACTCAAGGTCACCACACTTTAACTCTGGGACGGTATCAACTTGTAGTATTTCTATGTTTTTACTCAAGGTCATCACACTTTAACATGTAAATTTAAGGTAGCACCAAAACGGTGCTACCTGGCTTGACATTTTCAAGTTTCCCGAGGTCATCGCAGTTTCCCCCACCACTTCCCATATACCTAGAGTGCGCGGGGCCGGACAGTCAGTCGCTCTGTGACTGTCGTAGGGTGTGCATCGCGGTTGCTACTCCAATTCCTGACAATTTCGGGTATTTCAAGGTCACCACACTTAAACTCTGGCAAATACACATTAAACAGTTTTACTAAGAGTAAATTTTTCTAAGTGTTGACTCAAATCTGAAGATTCTTTAGATACATCTTTAAAAACAATCCTAAGTCCCAAATTTACAGTCAACCTCAAGGTCATCACACTTTAACATGTAAATTTAAGGTAGCACCGAAACAGTGCTACCTGACTTGGCATTTTTAACTTTCCCATGGTCATCACAAATTCCCCCCACCACTTCCCATATACCTAGAGTGCGCAGGGCCGGACAGTCAGTCGCTCGGTGTCTGTCGTAGGGTGCACATCGCGGTTGCAGTAATGGTTAAAGTAAGGCTTTTGGAACAGTTCAAGGTCACCCGAGCGGTGTCACATGATGGTTTAGGCAGAGTCACGTTGCAAACTTCAAGTTTCCTCAGCACTTTTGCTGTTTCTCATCGCAAATTCGCTCCAAGTCGTCAAGGTCACGGTAACCTGACTGAAACTCGGAGCGTAGTGCGAGAAACAGCAAAAGTGCCAAAAAATTTTAGGTTTCATCGTGACCTTGACCTTTGTGACATCGATGACGTCATCTTGATGACGTAAGGGGTGATGACGTCATCAGCACGTCATTTCTGTGACGTCATGGGTGTGACGTCATGGAAGTGACGTCATTGGTGATGACGTCATCGATGATGAAATCGATGACGTCATCGATGATGCAATCGATGACGTCATCGATGACGTCATCGCTTGGGTGACCTTGAACTGGCCCAAAAGCCTTACTTTTGCACTACTAATGAAAGTGGTGTTCAAAGGTAGATATACCAGGTTTTGCGGCTTTTCAACAATTTTAAATCCAGGTGGTACACTGGGGTAAAAAGTATGTATTATATGAGTATTTGCTCCATCTCTGTAAGCTCCTTGTATAATATTACAAGTTATGTCTATACTATTGACTTTTAATATTGTTACAGTTTGTTTACCGGAATGTGTTTTATTTGGTTCTAAAATCGCTCCATCTTTGGGAAATCCTAATAAATCACCAATTGAGTCTGACTTACTGAAATCTATATAATATTTTGAAGTAAGCTCAGCTTTCATTGTATTGTTATTACCTTTTAGTGTTATATTGTCTTTTCCCATTTTATTTTGCAAAAATTCATTAATATGATCAATTTCATAAGAACCTGTGGGTAGAGTGCAAACTTCCAAGTCTGTAAACTTCCCACTGGCATCTTTTCCTTTATAATAATGCAATAAGTTATTTTTACCTTCCGTAACATTGGGAATAGAGTTGTAAGTTGTAAAATCCAACAGTGCTGCCTCCCAAAATCTTCCTTTTTGCAAGCGTAACGCTGGAAAAAGGATACTTCGTAAAGTGGACGATTTTCCTGTTAATGATACCGTATAGGAAGACATCTCAATAGTGACTGATACTTTTAGCTAGGAATTCCAAACATAAATGGCCGCATATTGAAGTATTATCAGGTTGTTCTCTTTTATAGTTGTAATATATGTTTTTAGCAGATTTAAAGTAATGTTCAAGTTCTTTAGGTGGTGGCAAATTTCCAAAACTATCAAAATAATATACATTACTATTTAGTTTCTTATAACACACCCAATGGGTGCCGGACCCTTCAGTATTATCCAAATTTACGATTCCAGTCTCATTTTTCCATATTTTCTTTGGTAAACTGTCTTTCATAAATACTCCGCGGAAAAATGGTATTTTTAAACAGGAAATATATTTAAATAATTCAACATTAGTCAACGCTTTATGTGGTATAACCAATTGATTTCTTTTATTTAATATGCACGATACGGTCTTAGGTATAGACCAGCCCCGTTTTTTACCATTGACCATATTGTCGGTTTTTTATTATTTTTCCTCGGAGAACGTCTTTTTAGTCTAATATTACCACCATGTTTTCTCTTGGTTGATCCTTTTTTATTCTTACCCCTCCTTTTTCCACCTCCTACCGCTGTTTTAGCCTTCATACCTGCTGTTACCGCTAAAGCTGCTGCTTTTTCCGCAATACTAGCGTCACTAGACTTTACTCGTTGCCAAGCTATATTCGCTAGCTTTTTATCAGCGATTGACCTATTTTTTGAATCGGTAAACGTGGAATATGCGATATCGTGTTCTTTACAAGCCTGATCTAACTTATTTATGCCTGGATCACCTCTTTCCAGTCGTTTTTTCAATTTAGTTCCTGGTCCGCAATACTGATAACCTCCCGGTATGTGAAATTCGTATGGTAAAGCGTCTATTGCTCTGTTTACGATAGATCCTACTGGAATACGATTTAAAGCTTTACTTAACAGAGAAACCGCTGTGGACGTGATACCGCCTCCTTTCCGTATAGTGTCTCGATATGGACTGGTGTAATGAAACGCCATGATTGTCTTTTATATTTGAAAAGCGTAACCCATGTGTTACCTCTATGACAGGTTGCACATAAATGATGTAATATATGGTGTTATTTAGTTAAATATCAAAAGTACCCCAATCTGATGATCTAAACTTTTGTGTGTTATGATTAAAAAAATATTTATAAAGAATTTCTTGTTTAATCCATGTATTTCTCATTTTTTCGTCAATAGGTTTATGTTGTCCTGCTACAATATAATTATGCATATCAAATAATAAATTACCTATTACTTTAACAAGAAAATTAACAGTTACAGCGTTATTGGCATAATCAGGGTCTGCAACATTTGTTAATCGTTTGTTATCACAATTCCACCATTTTTTTCCAGTTGGCTCTAATTGTATTATCTGTTCATAAGTAACAGCATCACCAGGCTTTTCACCAATACCTAAATTTGTCAATAACTTTCCTTTACCATCCCAAACATAATTGTTTTCTTCAAGTAAAGTAAACTTTTTATTTCCTTGTACAAATACATCTCCTTGACGTGTTACTACTTGGTTTTGTTTCACAAAACCGGAGGTTTCTTGTTTTACAGTTTCCTTCATTTGACCCACCGTTGCACCATCTGATGGTGCAAAACCATCTTTTACATTCACTAAACAATTACCAAGACAGTCAATAACTCCTACATCACGTGTAATACAATGATCTTTGATGTATTTTAAATTTACAGCATCATTTTCATTTTTTGGATAACCTATATCGTTAATAACAAATTTATAAAAAGAAAACCCATCTTTTGTCTTTTCAGGTATTATAGAATGTAAATAGCGTCTATTTATGCTGTCTTTTTCATCTACAGGGTCTGCTACGTTGGATATACGCCGATTTTCAGCATTATACGTTTTTCCATTAAATTTTAACGTATTCTTTAATTCCGATGATAAATAACCTCTGTTTATTGCATCAGCGTTTTGATTTGGCTTACCAACGTTGGAAATTCTATGATTACCCGCGTTATATGTGTTTTTATCTAATTTCAGTGTTGGTACTATCTCTTTTTTTAATACTTTTAAATTTATTGCATCATTTTCATCTGTGGGATCATTAATGTTTTTTAACCGTTTATTACTAATATCATAATCTCCATCAGGTGTTTGTGGTAATCCAACACCTCTTTTTAAAGTATTAAAGTAATATAATCCATCTGATGAATACCGTCCGAACTTGTCAACACTCATGGTGCAACTGAATAACATTCTAGAGTGTAACCCATTTTTATAATATTAGTCCCGATTTCTAACCCATATCAGTTTTTATACAAATTCTTAGTCTTCATCAGTTACATTTGCATCATTCCCGGGACATTTAAAATATTTTAAATCTGCACTATTTAATGATCTGTCTGCTTCATTTCTAAATACATAATTTTTATGAATAAATTCCTCACCAGACAATTTTCTAAATCCGCTAAATGAATTTGGATCTGCAATTAATATATTTTGATAATCATTTACATCCATTAATTTAAATCTTTTGGTATTATAAATAAACTCTTGATTTGCACTATCATATTGTAATGTTTGTCCTACAGTTGCAGCATCCTTTGGATCTGTTCCTTGTGCCAAATTACCTATTTTCTTATTTTTCGCATTGAAAGTACTACCTCCTGGTTTGTCTAATATTAAAGATTGTTTTACTACAACACAATCGTAATCATCGATACCTGGAAATATGTTAATTATTCTTCTATTTGTACCCAACCAACTTCTATGATAATTGTTTGGATTAGTATGTAAAACTTGTGATAAAATCGGAACATCATGAGCATCTGTAGCTAATTGCGCATTTGATAATTTCATGTCTTTGCAATCCCAAACATTATTTTTTTGTTCAAGTAAAATAAACTTTTCATTTCCTTGTACAAACACATCACCCGACCGTGATACTACTTGATCCTGTTTTACAAATCCAGATGTTTCTTGCTTTAAAGTTTCCTTCATTTGACCCACTGTTGCACCATCTGATGGTGCCGAACCATCTTTAACATTCGCTAAACAATTACCTAGACAATCAATAACTCCTACATCACGTGTAATACAATGATCTTTTATATATTTTAAATTTACAGCATCATTTTCATTTTTCGGATAACCTATATCGTTAATAACAAATTTATAAAAAGAAAAACCATCTTTTGTCTTTTCAGGTATTAATGAATGTAAATAGCGTCTATTTACGCTGTCTTTTGCATCTTTAGGGTCATCTACGTTGGATATACGTTTATTTTCAGCAGTATACGTTTTTCCATTGAATTTTAACGTATTTTTTAATTCTGATGATAAATAACCTTTGTTTATTGCATCAGCGTTTTGATTTGGCTTACCAACATTGACAATTCTATGATTACCTGCGTCATATGTGTTTTTCTGTAGTCTTAATGTTGGTGATATCTTTTCTTTTAATACTTTTAAATTTATTGCATCGTTTTCATCTGTGGGATCTTTTATGTTTTTTAACCTTTTATTAGTTATATCATAATCCCCATCAGGTGTTTGTGGTAAACCAGCTCCTCTTTTTAAATTATTTGCGTAATATAACCCATCCGAGGAGTAACGTCCGAACTTGTCGACACTCATGGTGCAACTGAATAGTAATCTAGTGAGTAACGCATTTTTTATGAGATTACCCCACGGTTTCGGAGTTCATCCACTAAAGCCACCCATTCGTTTTCCAATCCAGTATGACCCGCTTCTTTAGCTTCATGTATTAGTTTCATTCTATCCACCAATTTATTGATATTATTGTAATAAATCACATTTGTGTTATATAGTTTCTTCATTAAACCTGTACCTGTAACAGATTTGTTTCTTTTTCTTGGTTCTGGAGCACTTATATCCAAAGTGGATGACACAAACCTTCGTTTTACAGGTTTTCTTGGCATTATCGGCATTGGTTGTCTTCTCGTTGTTGGTATTAACTTGGATACAAATACTCTATATTTTAAAGACCTAGATCTAAAAACTGGTTGGTCAGCTAAATATTTTCTCCTGTATGCATTGGTGTGTTCCAAAATCTGTTTATATGCTTCCATGTCTTCTTCTTTAACTAACAATTCTAAAGGCTTTTTTTCAAATAATAATTCAAATAATCCTCTTGTGCCCTTATATCTTTGATTACCAACAATAATATTATCATCTTCATCAATGTTTACCGGGCTATTACCAACCATTAAACCTTCTTCTGTTAATCTTACTCCATAACTATGGTAGTTTTTATTAGGATTTATTCCAGCTAACATTTTTATCATGTATTTCCTTCCTAAAGGTCCTTTGTTATGAATGTTTTCACCCAACAAGCTTATGTTTGACGGACCTTCCCTTGCTTCTTCTTCTTTTTCCTCTTCACTAGCAGTTGATACATTTTCATGTCCTCTTTTAGCTTTTACTTCATATAATTCTCTTATACCACTATAGTCTGGTGACTCTAGCTCTCTTTCAGGTTCTCCGCCGGTAAAACCACTATATGTAGAGGATTCCAGGTCTTCATCACTAAAATCTTCTGATTTTACATTTTCTCTTTCAAACTTTGTAATAGGTGCAATTGCATCTCCTTCCAAAACGGGTTTAGCAAATTTTTTGTTTAATTGTTTCAAGGGTTCAGTAATAGGTTTAAAAGTAGATTCAAGAAATTTCTCCCTTTCGCTAATACCTAATTTTAATGCTCTGTTTTTATCTCGAATAGAATCACTAAGTGATTTTATTTCCTTTATTAACTTTTCTTGGTTAACCATGTTTGTAGCAAGACGTGTTGTACAACAATGAATGTTTTACATCATGATCAGTGTATTAGTATAAATTTATCAAATCCTATCCTGTATCGACCATTGTTTAGCGGTTGTTCCTTCATAATTGTTAAAAACCCATATTTTTCAGCCCAAGCCTTTCCACACAACTCTTTAAATCGTTCAAATGGCATATCCGCACTTACATGGTCATAATATATGTGTTTTAGGTTGGTTTCATCCTGTTTAAATACAATTAACATGTTTGCATTGTCTCTAATGAGCTGTTTCGGTATTTTGCTGTAAGTTTGACCAATATAAATGCTATCTATGTTGTTATGTCGACCCATGGCGAAGTAATTTCTTATTGTATTTTGATTTTCACAAGATACGTCGTCAAATATGAATACTGAGAATGGTTTAGCCTCTTGCGGTTGCATGACACTCTCGCTCGCGTTGAATTTAAAATATTTAACTTCAGGCACATTATTGAGTATTTGTTCCAATAACTGATATTTTGGTTGTTGTAGTGACTTTGAAAATACATATAAATTATTAAAACGTAATCCTTTAGGGTTTGTAATCAAATTGAATACTACATTTGTTTTTCCACAATTGGAAGGACCGGTAACCAGACAACGCACCGTGTTTGGTAACAAAACACCGTGTTTCCCAGTATTGAATTGAGAACCATCCACTGTGAGTTCATCTATATTATTAATTGTAAAATTGTCTTTTTGCGGTATTATCTCCATCCTTTGTAATGGTTCAACCCAAAATGATGCTCTATCATTATATTAGATCCTTTTTAGGTATCCAAGAATCTTCCGTTTTATTAAATCCTAACCATCGTACTTTAACCTTATCCTTTTTTCGTTGCAACACCTTTTCAACTAAATATACATCACCTACTGTTGATTTTAACATTTCATGTCCATAAAACCCTCCTTCAAGCAATTGTCCTTTATTATCTTTTAAAATGTAAGTTTCTGGTACTGTAGGTTGCACCTTAAATACGGTAAATACCTCATTTGTCCAGTTCGGAAGATATCTTTTACTGAATACACCTTTGTATTTGCTTATTCGCACTTTATCGCCAACATTAAACCTTTTAGGCTTTAGTTTTTCAACTTTTGGTTTAGTATTCATTTTTATACGTTTTAATACAAGTTTTTCATTTTTATTAGTCACCTGGCTTGGTTTCATACCGATAGTTCTATGAAACTTGTTATTGTAATCGCTTATAAGTTTTGGTAACACATCAATCCATACGTGTGATCCTCTGTTGGAAAACATCTTATACATCGCACCTTTTAAAGTTCTGTTAAATCTTTCAATTATTGATGCTTTTACCTCTGAATTGGTTGAGTAATGGTTAATGTTGTGTTTTTTCATTAAATTTGCAAATTCCTTATTAAAATATTCTTTTCCATCATCAGTTTGTAAATGTTTTATAGTATGTTTGTCTCTTTGTATAGCTGTTTCCATTGCTTTTGTAACACTTTTACCGCTTTTATCTTTTAGTGGTAAAGCATCTGCCATTTTTGAAAAACAATTAATAATAGTCAATATGTATTTAAATCCTCTATTTTGTTTACTATAAGGAATCATTTCGATCCGCTTGATATAAATCATTTATTCCTTTTATCACTGTATTTCTTCGTGGAAACTTTCTTCTTGCAGGTTTATGAAGTTCGTTGACAATTTCTTGCTTCAAGTTCTTCATATTGCAGGTTTGAATGTTTCATGTATCATATGTATAATCACAATGAATGTTGTCTTGAATATTCACATCATTTATATAGGTCAAGGTCATCCAAACTTGTGTAAAAAAATGGGGAACACGGCGTTTGACTTGCCGTGTTCCCCATTTTTTTACGGAAGGAGAAAGGAATAAGGTCGAAGTTGTAGAAGGACGAAGAATAGGTTACTAGTTGATAGGGTTTAGAGAGTAGTGGCCGAAAGGAAGAGTATGGATTTTATCCGGCATAATATGCCTTTTATCATCTTGAGCTGATAGTGCTCTTTTAACTTCAGTGACACTGTAGACCTCATGTTTAAAGCTTCTGATAGTGTTGAACGTTGCAGACATTGTAGAATCTTCAAACAAGCAGGTCTTGTAATGGTCAAATGTCACATGTTTCTTTAAGTATGATGTTTTGACTCCTTTAGCTTTCTTCACTGTCGGTATGTCATTTTCCATATACATCTTGAAGGAATATAATTTGGACATCAGCGCAACTATTTCCTCCAAAGGCATTCCATTTGCTTCATCTTTAAATTTTCCAATTACTTTTTTATTCTTTTCATTATAATTTGGATGGTTCTTTGGATAGTCAGAGAAGTCAAAGTCGTCTTTGTATGGGAAACTCCTTAGATCTTCATACATGTCCAAAGTCTTTAACCAGTAGATGAACGCGTCGGTATCCATGTATGCAACTCCAATGTTGTCTCTTCCGTAGTGTTTAACCATTTTGTTGTAATGGAAATCATACATCAGAGTTTTACTTATATCCAAAATCGACATTCCAATGTATAACGGACGATCCATCACTATTGTTGTTTTCTTCATACTAACGGCGACTAGATCTTCGTTTATAATCATGGATGTTCCAAAATTTGGTTTTTGCCCTAATTTTTCCAATTTCCTAGGATCACTTACTAATTTTACAATCTTGTGTTTTCTTTTGTTTTCTAAGGTCTTCCCAAAGATGGCGTTGTTCATCAATTTATAAAAGTCCTTTTCAAATGCTGATGTTGCTGCTGCTCTTCTTGTAGTGTTGGAATCAATATATGGTTTCAACCAACAAGACTGGGTGAATTCAATTGCTCTATGAATTCTTACTAAACGTAGACCCAATTCAAGAGCTTGTTGAACTACCCAGTAGTGAGCCACATACCGATCTTTATTCTCCAAGGTCATCATCAATTTTGGCCATCTTCCTGTTGGTGAAACTTCAGTCTTGGCTAAGAGAGGCAAGTCGTAGTGATGATCATGAAGGTGCTCTGGATATTCAAAATCACAGTCCAAAATATAGCCTTTTGAACCATTCTTTGGAATCTGTGAGATGTCACCGATGGTGGCTGGTCGATCCATTTGAAGTCAGCGTAGGGAAGCGGATTTGACATTGCCCAACCATAAAGGTTGTTTGCGTCAAAGTAGCCAAGGTAGACTGATGGTTGTCTCTCGTCAAAGCCTGGGATGTACTTGTTGTAAGCTTTCACATGACGTGTTACAGCTTGTGTCAAACCGCCTCGTACACCAGATTCTATCATGAGCACCATATCAATATCTGTTAGAAGTTCTAATCGACAGTTGGTTGACTTTAGCATAGCTTGCCATGCTAATCCTGGAGATGTGTACGAGTGTAGAGGGTCCAGTCCATAGGCGGAGAAGCAGGTGTTTCGAAATTCTTCCATCACATCGCACAGCAGAGTTACATCCAATTTTATGTAAAAGTCAGAATATTCCCCTAAGGTTTGAATGTTTAGTTGGTTCCAAACATTACAAGCATGATTGTAGTCTTCAACGGTGATTGCACTTTCATTTAACTTGCTATTGAAGGCTTCAATCGGTGGCAGACTGGTTTCTTCAAATTTTTCTACAGAAGTTATGTAATCATAGGGGAACACTCTTTACGCATTACTAAGTCCAATTTATCTTCAGGTACAATTTTGCTGGTTTCTTTTAGGTCTTCTCTTCTTAGGTTCTCAGACAATTTACTCAAACTAGATGACATAAATCTATAAGAGTCTACGAAGCGAAGTTTAATTTTACCTACTGTTTTTGAGAAACTGATGTACTTCTCCAATGTTTCAGCTAATACTTCAATTTTTCCATCATCTCGTCCTAACTCTGGGATAATAAAGTGAGAGTCATAGCCGCTAAGATTGTGTAACACGACAGGGATAAAGTTTGGCAGTTTGTAATTTATATTGCATGAATTACAAGCAGCTCCTCTGTATAACCCTGTCAGGTGATCGTGATCTCTTACTTTTTGATTTTCTTCACTGAAGCTCTTCTTGCATAAATAACATCTTGTTGCCGAATTGCATTCTTCTTGTTGATTTTGGTTCAAAGGTTCCATAGGTACAACATTACCGTATAAGCGTTGCGCCTTTTCAGCAATGTCGTACAACTGGTCTACAAAATACTTAGCGGCTTCTTCACCACGGTAGAGTATTGGAGTGGATGTTAAGCCATAGTCTTGCAATTGTTCTTCAGGTAAAGTAGATTTCACCAATAAGCAAAAACTGTTAGGTTGATGCAATTGATATTTGGTTCTTCTAGTTACTTCACCATCGGAAGTTCCTGTGGCACTAACGTGGATTCAAAGTCAGCGTAGATAACTAGTGGAATCCGGTATTGGTGAACTGTTTTAATTGAACTGGACAAATGCTCTAGATGGTGGTGGCAGACTAATCTTCACTTCATAGTTGTCATTACAAAGACGTTGGTGTTCTGACAACCACTCTGATCCTCCACGTCTCAAGTCTTTATTTGTGAAACAAAAGCATCTCTTACACACTGTTACTCTAATTTTATTTTTAGTCACTTGTCGTCCAACCAAAGTTTCAAAGTTCTTGATGTAAACATAATGTGATATTTCACCTTTGGTCAATAGCAGTAAATCCGTATGATTTTGACGTTCAGTCTTTGTAACTCGTAACGGGTATACGTTATTTGATTCGTCTAAACCAAACACATTAACTGAAACTCCTGGGTTTTTTCTTTCAAATTTAGCACATCATTAAGACTAACAGGATACGACATACCTTGGAAGTTATAGCGGTGTTGAACAGCTTCGTATGCTATGCTAGGTCTACAGGCATTAGGTTCCACATATTTTGCTAACATTGCCATACCGGAAACATTCATTATCCTCATTTTTCACATTGATACATGATCTTGTATCTCGGATCACCTTTGGTAGAGGGATAAAGCTGCTTCCTCTCATACCATATCCATGCTTGTGAACCCTCACATCCATACCTTCAATGATGATAGCGTCAGCCGGATCCTCTTCCTTCATGTTCTTGAAGTTTCACTAGCAGTTCAACCAAACATTCTTCTAAAATTTCGTTGATATCAGATGTGGTTGTAAGGGTTCGGTTTTTAGCAATGAATGCTCTCGGTGAATTTTCACCATCGGTATTAGTAAACATAGCCTCCAACACCAATCCAAATTTAATAAAGTTCAATCTTGCCAATTCTTCCGTCAATGTTTTTACAACTAGTTTTTTAGCTTGAGTTATAAAATTTTCCAATTCTAATTGCACGTTATTAATTTTGAAATGAATTACAACTGGTCCTGGCAAGGCTGTAGTGCGCAGTTGTCTTATATCTTCCATATCCTCTTCTTGGGTACGCAGTTGTTTTAAATCTTCCACTTTTTCTTTCATTTCCTCTTGAATAAATCCTCAGCTGTAGATGGTCCAGCTCCGGCGAATTGAATAACACTTGGTCTTCTTCTTTGCATTAACTGTAAATAGCTAGCCCAGTCCTCCTTCTGCTTCTGGGGTTTTTCCAAAACCGATCAATCGCATCCAAGTCTTCTTCACTTACTACAATCTCTTCTTTTCTGTCCTCTTCACGATGCAATTCTCGGTGTAACTGTAGATAGCTATCACAGTCGTCCATCTGCTTCTGGTGGTTTTCCAATAACCGATCAAACGCATCCAAGTCTTCTTCACTTACAACAATCTCTTCTTTTCTGTTCTCTTCATGATGCAATTCTCGGTGTAAAACAAAGATATCTTCATCTTGGAAAAACTCACACAAATATCGCAAAGAGCCATTTTTTTACAGTTTGGCTTTGAGTGTGCACTCGGTGAATGTCCACGCAATAATGAGCAGCGCGCTCAACCGGGTCCCTTTATACCCGAGGTTGAAGGGTGGGGGAAGGTGACGTCATATACATCCAGTTTATCAATCATGTAGTAGATTTGGCTTTTAAACACCCATTTTCAATTTATTCTTCAACAGGTTTGATAAACCAATGATCTTTGGTCTAAATCCACTACTTTGTACAAATTTTTTTGTTTGGGCACTTCTCGTCCGGAGCAAAAAACTTTTTGGTCAAGGTCAAAATTTTTTCTCAAAAAAAAAGTTCGGGGGGGGGAGGGGGTGGGGGAGGGGGTGGGGGAGGGGGTGGGGGAGGGGGTGGGGGAGGGGGTGGGGGAGGGGGTGGGGGGGGGGGGGGGTGTCATTACTGTATTTAGGTCAAGGTCACGAAAAAACTTTAAAAAAATTAAGCCCCACCTGGGGCACTTGGGTTGTCATCGCTGTAGCCTCCGAAGAGACCCAACTATGACAACAGGGCAACATCCAATGTCGTGTACCCTTCGCCACGCGAGACTTGTAAACATTTACTGCATTGTCTTTTCAATAGCTAACAAAGATTCATTTACATAATTTTGAGTTTCCAGGAGGAAACAAACTGAGGACACCCTAATGGCTTACATCCTCGGTCCGAGTGCAGAGGCCGCCGCAACCTTTTGCATGCCAGCGTACAAACGGACATGCTCCCAAATGCCATCCGCAACCTTTTGCATGCCTGGCAGGAGCCTACCGATAATTAAAATAGGCTTTACACGAGGGCCTACTCCCGTAACCTATCTTTAATATTTTTAATTTAGCAATGCATTCAATTTTTACAAGTCTTTGTGGGTCAAGGCCACACGGACATTAAAAAATTTCGGCCCCCGTACATCCATGGCGAACCACGAATGTTCGGGGGCCTTGGGGACTAAAAACACAAATAGCTAACAAAGATTTATTTACATAATTTTAAGTTTCCAGAAGGGAAACTAACTGAGGACACCCTAGTGGCTTACGTCCTCGTCCGAGTGCAGAGGCCGCCGCAACCTTTTGCATGCCAGCGTACAAACGGACATGCTCCCAAATGCCATCCGCAACCTTTTGCATGCCTGGCAGGAGCCTACCAATTATTAAAAGTGGCTTTACACGGGGGCCTACTCCCGTTCCCTGACGTTACAATTTACTTTGAGCATTGAAAAAGCTCAAGGGGGATTGCTAAAACAAGCGTATACACTTTAGAAACATAACACACTTACAACACACAATTGAGCTCAACGTAGTCAATGCTGGAACAAGCACATACACATTAAACACATATAACAAACAAGACACAAAGGATAAAAGACACACAGGAGACGTAGGGTACAAGTAAAACACTCTCATATAAAACAATTCGCAATACCCAAACGCAAGCGCAATATCTTACAACTAATACAAGTCTTAAAGTTAGAGTAGACTTCGCTAAACACTGAAGGCGCCATTCAATGTTTAGTGATGCCTATGGCGGTCCGTCCCGATCGTTCACGTTCAACGCGCGGGAGCGGACTGCGAGCCGGCTCTGGCTGGGCCCCCTTATATCCCCACCGGGGCTGCCACGCCCAGGATATCAGGGGTGGGGGACGGGGTGGGGGTGGGGGTGGGGGTGGGGGTGGGGGGGGGGGCTCGCACTTTTTGTCGGGGGGGGGGGGGGTCAGGTAAGTTAAGTGGGTCAAGGTCACCCACAACACTTGTACTCTAAGTGTTGGCTATACCCCCACCACAACTGGGTCCCTAGGCTGCACAACACCGCTTCGCCAGTATGTCTCCGGCTTCCATGCGGTGCGTCTCGCTGTTCTCTAGCTCTCTATATGTAAGTAATTTTACAAGTTCTGAATGTAGGTCACTACACTTTAACTCTGGGACGATATCGACTTGTAGTATTTCAGTGTTTTGACTCAAGGTCATCACACTTTAACTCTAGCACATCGGTTATCGTACCAGAGGTGCTCAATAACCTAACTTGTAATGTTTAGGGTGGCGTTTGCACGCCACGTGGTATCGCCATAAGTGTCCAGTCCAAGTTTTAAGTTAAATTAATTTTACTGTAATCTTTTCCATTTCTGCTTCGTTTTGCCAAAGTATAAGGTGTCGCTTAATAAAGTGGTATTTCTCTAAAGTTATAGGAGATTGCAGGGATACAATTAGTTTATTTAGGAGACTCTTCATCTTGGAGTTTAACACAATTTCCACTTTGACTTTGCTTCCTCGGCTCTCACAGCCTAAGCTGTACAGAAATGTTTCTTCTAGTGCCAACTCGGGCCAAGAGAACAGTGTGTTTACTGTAGGACAGCTCATGGTAAAGTAATGCGATACTCCAGCGTACCACCTCACCTTCCCCACCACTGTGACCTTCCCCCATTCCTGCTGTTTCCCCCACCTCTTTTCCCTTGACTCATGCGCTACAAGCAGTCTCTCAGTATTGTGCGGACTTTTGTGAGGGGAAGCCATGTCGCGGGACGCTTTAGGTAGGAAACTTAGCCGTGTTAAGGCTTTATTAGTTGCTCACTGTCCACCACTCAAGTCAAAGGGTTTCAACTTTAGCTAAGTGGCGCAAACTGTTGCGCGGACACCCTAAGTTTTATACCAACAGACTAATGTAAGTTTTACTGATGAAGATTTGTTTAGAATATTGGATGAAATGACTTTTCCTTGCAAAATTCAGTTAGTTACTCCCATTCCTGACAGTTTAGAGTCTTAGTCTCTTAAGCCAATATACCTAGAGTGCGCGGGGCCGGACAGTCAGTCGCTCGGTGTCTGTCGTAGGGTGCACATCGCGGTTGCAGTAATGGTTAAAGTAAGGCTTTTGGAACAGTTCAAGGTCACCCGAGCGGTGTCACATGACGGTTTAGGCAGAGTCACGTTGCAAACTTCAAGTTTCCTCAGCACTTTTGCTGTTTCTCATCGCAAATTCGCTCCAAGTTGTCAAGGTCATGGTAACTGTGACTGAAACTCGGAGCGTAGTGCGAGAAACAGCAAAGTGCCAAAAATTTTAGGTTTCAGCGTGACCTTGACCTTTGTGACATTGATGACGTCATCTTGGTGACGTAAGGGGGTGATGACGTCATCAGCACGTCATTTCTGTGACGTCATGAGTGTGACGTCAAGGAAGTGACGTCATTGGTGATGACGTCATCGATGATGCAATCGATGACGTCATCGATGGGGTCATTGACCTCGATGACGTCATCGATGACGTCATCGCTCAGGTGACCTTGAACTGTTTTAAAAGCCTTACTTTTACACTACTATTGCCTCATTTTAAAACGGATTTATAATGACTTGTCTCTAAGCAGTAGTCTCTTTTGACTTTATGTCTCTAAAGGCTGGTTCTCTTTTGCCTTAATTCGCAGTCTTTAAATTATTTTAACTAACAATTATTAAAATTAAAGATGAATTCTTGGACGATATAAATTATGAGTCATTGCTAAACAATAACATCTATTTGGTATAGGCCCCCTACTTATAGCCAAGTTTTGATACTCTTAAAAAATTAATAGTTTTTAACTTTTTTAGGTTTTCTGATTTAATTCCAACAAAGATTACTATATCTTTGATGAGTACTATATCCTTTTAATATTAAAATCTTCGTATAATCTCGAAAATAAAATATAAAATCTCGAAAAAGGTAATTTAAAACCATATTATAGTTCCACCAGTTCAGGGTCAACCATCATGAGTAAATTAAAATCTTCGGTATTTAGTGGAAAAAAATTGTTTTATTGTTAGTGGTATTTGGAAAGTATATAATAATAATCCATTCATATTATTTGTAAAATTGCATGAGTTTTTATGTAAAAAAGTAAAAAAGAAGAAGTGATGGTGCATGTACATTAACAATGCAGTGCTTAGTGATACATTATTCAATACTTTTCTCCCCCCCCCTCACAGGTAATCTTCTCAAGAGCTATACGTTTTCTTATAGTTTGTTTATGTGCAATTTTTTCGTTGCGGAAATTTGTTCTTGTTACTCAAATTCTTTGCACAAGTTCTGAACAATTGTTGCCAGTTCACATTAAAAAAGAATTTAAACTTTTTATCATATTTGAAATTATGTGAACAGTTGAGTTACATCCCTGATTAGTTAGAGATATTTTCAAATACCAGACAACAACAGGTATAATATGAACATTAAATGTGAAATATATAAACATTAGTCAATCAAAAGTCTTCATGGAGTTTATAAGTAAGAAACGTATGAGTAAACTTTGTGTATTCATTATGTTATATTTGTAATAAAATGAATGACAGTAAAACATTACTTTGAAAAAACTGTGATAAATTTACGTTGATACATGCTTAGTTTTAAAGTTCACGAAAATAGTCCAATGAGAATTGACGTATTGTTGCCAAATCAATATAAACGTATTCTTCAACGATATTACACATGGTAAACCAAACCACACATGACAAAATTGAAGGTTTAGGGTTACACATTTGTTAAAATT